>CM042147.1:102856335-103033835 GCA_023376005.1 Doryteuthis pealeii | reverse complement strand
AAAACAAAATTGTATTATAACTTTAGTCACGCAATTCATTTAATAACAAAAATATTTGCCTATTTTGCTTACAAATCATCGAAAAAATATTTGGCATTACATAGCCGATTGATATGCCATAAAACAATAACCAAACCAAACCAAATTTAATTAGTTCTACTTGTGTTGCTCGTTTTGATTTTTACTAACTTATGAAAATACCACCTGTTTCAACAACCAAGATGAATAATAAAGATATCAATTGTTTTAGATATTTCTATTTAGTGTTAACTGTTTGAGAATACCCGTTCTGCACTCCTGCACCTTCGTTGCATAATGTCTAGACCCCAAACGTTATGATATTCTGTGCTGGCCGATTCGTAAGGGCACGAGTCAGAGACAAGTTCACAAGAATTAAAAAACAAAACAAAACAAAACACAAAGTTTGATAACAGGATGCTGATCGAAGAGGAAAATTTGACACTTTTGCAGTCTATCTCAGCTGGCAAGAAAGTTGTTGACTACTAGCTTCACTGTTGTGGTTCCCTGGCTATTTCTATCTCCGCTGCTACTCACGACACTATCACCTCAACGGCCGGGCTCTGATCTGTCCCAGGGGCTGGAGCTTAGCTGAATTTATGTAAAATTCTACCCCACACCTCTCCACGGCCCGACCACCCAGATGCTCGGTACTTAAATTCAACGCAGACTTTCTGACTGCATTATCCCTTAAAATTAAAGCAATTATTTCTTTGTTCGGACTTCACGTCTTCAATATTTTTACCATTAATTTCTTCAAAAGAGATTTCCTCATAAAAATAGCCTTTTTGCTTTTAATACCTAGATGCCTAAAGATATTATCACTAAGTTGCTTAACTTCACGGTGGCCGTACAATTCTCTTAAACTTTACGGCTCAATCTTTTGTGTCCGTAAAAGGACAACCACCCACCCATTTACCTATGCCTGGACTTTAACATATTCTATTTTTATTCATTTATTTATTTATTCTGACCATGTTCTCCTTTAATCATAGTATCACAACTGTAACAAAAAAAAAAAAAAACATAAAAAGTAATTGGTAATTTGCTTGAAGCATTGTTAAGTATGTTATAATATATTAATGATTTGAAGGCAATTAAAATGCATATAAAAAATAAAAACAAAAAGATGTTTTTTGTCTGGTCGATTTCAAAGCAAACCTTTATCTTCAGAGACGGTTATCAGAAAAGTACGTGCTTCAGTCTTTTTTTGTGTGGTTATATTTTTTTTGTCCCCTTCTTCTCTTTTTTCTTTCTCCTCCTTTCTTTTTTCTTTATGTTATGAATGAAATGGGCGAATAACTGTAATTTATTATTTTTGGAATATCTGTTGAGAATGAATGTTTGAATTTTTTTATGTATGTATATATATGCAATATTGTCTGGTTACCTTCCGGTGAATAATGCAACAAAGTAGCTATGTTGAATTCAAAATAAAAACGGTCACATAGAAGAATTCATATATTTAGATTTTATTTTATTTTATTTTTTCTAATTTTTTATTTATCTATTTTTTCAGTTCTATGTTTTATGAGTATTTTCTTTAAAATAATAATTTTTTTATATTAATAGTTCTATGTTTTATGAGTATTTTCAAAAAATTTCAAATAGATTAAATATTATAAATTAAATATTTAAATTACAAAAGGCATAGTGTTTTTTTTTAATGTTTTGTTTTTATATATTAATAGTTCTAGACTGACCGTAATCTTAAGAGGGTATTATGGTTTAAAGAAATAACGTCATGGTTTAAAGAAATAATGTTATGTAAAGAAGGTAATAAGTTTGTCAATAATGTTAAATTAACCGTAATTTTTATTTTTTTAAATTTTTATTTTGAGTGCACAAAATCTTAAGAATCAATTGTATGTGCTAATAGATATTTATTATAGATGTAATCTAATATAGATCTGGACCCTCACTACGCCAACATCTAACAAAAAAACATAAGAATGTTATTACAGCATGCACGCTAGCCAACTGCCCAATAAGAGATCCTAACATATGTCACAAAACTTATACAAAACTTACGGTATTTTGTAGACAATACATATTTTTCAGACTCGCTAACCAATTATATTCCATTCTATGATGTTTCTATTGGTGCTTCTATCTAGGAAGGAATTAAGAATTCTAATTGGCATTCCATTGTTATCTTCGTTATATCAAGAATTTGGAGGATTAAAAAATAACGTTCAGACCGAACAGAATTATCATTCAATTGTAATTTTGAAAAAGAAAATACTTTATTCTCTAAATTTGAGCATTTGAGTGTATTGCTTGAATAAATATCTCGCTATGGCGTACCGGTTTTGTGAGGTTACTGTTAATCACACACATACAAACAGATAATATATAACATAATGAGAATTTTCATGATATTTATTATTAGTTGATTATTTAGTCACAATCAAAATTTGAATATGGAAAATATTCAATTTGAAATTTTTTAATAGTACGCCCACTTGGAATTCACGAATATTTTGATGGCCGAACATTTTTCCTAATATTCACAAGGCAAATTCTGTCAAACTTCCAACCAACCCACTAATAATTTCATAACAATCAATTTGTAGTCACATTCCAATACCCTCATCTTCCCACTGGGATGGGATATGACACAAAGCCTTTTTAACGTAGGGAACCAACCAACCAACCAACCAGCCAGCCAACCAACCAACCAACCAACCAACCAAAAAGTTAAAAAAAAAAAAACAAAAAAAAACAAAAACGAAAACAAAAACGAAAACAAAATCTTGGAGTGAGAACGAGTGAAATAAAATGACAATATAACTTCACACTGATTATATATTTTTTTCCTAATGTTATTGTTAATTTTCTTATTTTTTTTATTTCATATTTTTGACAGCATTTTATATTTTTGACAGCATTATCCACTTTGGTCAAAGCTATAAAAATCTGACAACTCGACTAAAAATATCCGAAACTGACAGTTCTTGGGAATGGTTAATTTTTAATTCTCCAAGATCAAATTGTAAAAATTTGACTTCAAATTAACATCACGAATTGGGTTTCTAGTCAATTTAAATGTTTTTAAAATTTATTTCAGTTTTTATATTTCAAAATTATAGAATTTAGCTTTTGGTGAAGACTAACGAAAGTCTGATCAATTTGAAACAGACCATACTTTTTATTTAAAAGAGGTTTGAAAATTTATAGAATCCTCAGTAATCTCTTGGTAAAATTAAAACAAAACAATAATCCACTTAATTTGACATAGGTTAGAATAACATGAGCTTATATATAACATTCACTAATTTTAATGCACTATTTATTTATTACTAACAAAATTTCACTTCACACATAACAGTGATATTTCTAAATGCTTTAATCCATAACTTCAGTTATAATTTCAAAGTTTTATTTACATTCTCACTTTTTAAAGTTATTTAACGATTAGGTTCCTAATTACGAGACCATAATGCTGTTTAAATGTTCTCTATTTCATAAAATCATAATTATTTTTCTCCAAATCTGATGAAGCCAATACAGAGCGAAACGTCATAATAAATATATAAATAAATAATTCACCAAAATTGTTTTTCCGTCATATTTTTATTCCATACATGCTTCAATAAGATCCTGTGTGTAACAGGGACAAAGCTAGGTTTTAAAGTTCGGGTGGGTAGGGGTAGTATATAAAATGGCACCATAATATGTACGAAATAATTATAAATTGATTCTTCCTTTTATTTTGTTATTTAAAATATAAGCACAGAGAAGATACAATTTTAAAGGAAGTATATAACTATCACGATATATTAACGCGTTACATGTTTTGGTCATTTTTAACAACACATGTCACCTTGTCAAGTGTGTGGAGGTACCTAAATTTCACATTTCAGTAATAATATTATTATGTATGAAATTCAAATATATATGGGATTGTCACTAGTAACATAGAAAAGGTAAGACTCTATGGAATCGTCTACCATCAGTGCTGTGTTCCTGTTTGCTACAACTTGCTCGTAGCAAGGTACCATATAGCTAGATCGTAGTAAGGTAGCACACAGCTAGATAAGTTGGCACAACATGCGTTGTGCTTAACTTTACTCGGATAATTCGTATCTCCCGAAAATGACTCATCTCCTCCTCGGTAGGTCTTTTAATAATCTTGTACTCATATCATATAAGAGGTTATAGCCTTTATGGCATCATGGTCTGTTTTGATTGCGCAGATGACAGTGGCTACCAAAAGATTGAGCCACAATTAGTGTGGAGGTACACATATATTACTCTGTTTTATTAGTTTATTTATTCATCTACTAAACTCAGCTTAGTTTTGTAAAAGGCCAGAAATAAATGACACCCAAAGAAAATTAAACTCACTAACAATAATCTGCCGGCCAAGTTCGCTAACTATAAGGCATCCTCCTCTCAATTTGTGTAGTTATTTACTGGCGTTGATTAAATTAGGCAAAATGTCAGAGTGTAACACTATGTAACAATAAAGTGTAGTGAATCAATTATCATACTCATTCTTGAATACATCTGGACTCAAATACTCATTTTTGCAGCCAGTATGAAATTAGTTTTGTCTACGTGCATTTTGTGCGTGTATGTATGCATGCGTGTGCTCGCCCGCACGTGCGTGTCCATAATTATGAGAGACCAACCCCTTCCTCGTCTTTAGCTACACAATTTGAGATATAATTGTCTTCTTGTCTGCCATCTCCCACGTTGTCATATAAATATCGTTTGTAAGCCTGTGAATCTCTCAAAACAAGTTTGCTATTTCTCTTGCTCTCTTCATTGTCTCTAAAAAACAAAAACAAAAACAAAAAAAAAATAGACACTAAACTCATTTCGTTAAACTCTGCTCATTCGATATCAAAAACTCGCAGCGTTTATTTTCGTTCATTTTACAATTGTGATATAACTTTTTACCTGGATCCTGTCGATATGTGGTGAGTTGTTTTCTTAATTAATTTTGAACTTCGGGTACAGATCAAAATTAGGGCTTATCAAAACGATATTCATTTTAAACTTTCTGTCAATGCAATTTTGTTACAGATTGTATTTATCCTTTGATCTGAAAGTTTGCTTTGAGTCTACATCAGTTAGGAATTCCTGTTAAGTATCGATGGTTAATATTACAGATAAAAGAAAGGAATTAAAATACTGACATTTACAGCTGATCTCCCTACTTTGAGATTTAATTAGTGCTATAAAAATACTCATCTCTGTTAATTGTTTACTTGCAAAATTTTCAATATCAAAGTAGTAGAAATGTTTCTGTGTGTGTCAATCTGTTCATATCTATCTTTTTATTCATGTATATGCATTTCTGACTATAGTAAGTTTTCTGAGCCCCGAGGTGCCAAAATATATTTTGGCACCTCCTCCTTTGAAATGCTTTCATTATTTGTCTTATGTGTCTTAAAATTGTGTATGACATTAAATAATAATCATTTAAGATGATAAAGATTAATGATAGTAAGAAAAAATATAGGAAAGTTTTCTTCATTTGTAGATCAAACAGCGATATTCGAAGTTGAAATTTTAAAAGTATCTTAACAGACACATTTAAAAAGTCGGACAAAGTTATGAGCGCCTATATACACACAAGTAATATATATATATTTACCAACCCCTCCACACGAGTAGGATGCGACACAAGGTCAATTTCTTAAGCGGAGTTTAACAGGTTTGAATTCAGAGTTTTCCTTCTCCTAGACCGGTTGCCTAACTACGGTTAAAGAGCCCAGTCCTCCCTACTATTTACCCATAGCTGGAGAGAGAGTAGGATTCATACCTTTTCCAAGGATATTAGCGCTAAGTGAAATGTAATTACCACGTCCAGGATTTGAACTCGGGGCGACTAGTCCATTCCCCATGACTTTAACCATCACACCACGCGCTTCCTCACAAGTAATATAACTGTTGACACAGGGAGGGCATAATTATTGATTAACATGCATTATAAGCTAAAGGAAATTGTGCGTGTCTGCTTCCTTTGTCCCC
Organism: Doryteuthis pealeii; assembly: GCA_023376005.1. Lineage (NCBI taxonomy): Eukaryota > Metazoa > Mollusca > Cephalopoda > Myopsida > Loliginidae > Doryteuthis > Doryteuthis pealeii. The sequence continues at coordinate 103,027,832 of CM042147.1, read as the reverse complement.
GCGCTTACTACATCTGGTAAATCAATATTTGTACTCGTTTGCCTCTATGATATGTACCTCTTATCTATATTTAAAATATGATCAAAACGTTTCTGAAACCAAAAAAAAAAAAATCAAATTTTATCAATAATTAAATGATGAAATTAGCATATCTATAGCGGAGGTTTGATGTTCTCTTCTGAATTTCGGATAAAATTTTATATTTTATGTAATCTGTAGAGAAGCATTGTGTTAAATGCAGTGACAAGAAAAAAAAAAGATGTTATTTTGAAAATATATATTTTTTGTTTAAAATTAGTGTTTTTTTTTTTTCATCATTATGGATTTATTGACGAGCCTCATATACTTGTTTGTTGAAGATAGTCCATTAGTTAAGGTTCTTCAAATCCAGTCATTTTCAGTTAGGCCGAGTATTATATAGTTATGAACCAGTGTCAGATTTGATTTATTCCTAGTAAATAAATAAACATACATATACGTAAATTTGTTATCTTAATTGGTGTTTCATTACTTATAGATCACACAGACACAAACACACACACACATACACACATACACAGACAGACAGACAGACAACAGCACAAACACATAAACACACAAACACAGACACACATGTACGTACGTACGTACGCATGACAGAACTCTATAAGTAGTCATATAACATGGAGTATAATATTTATTAATAATTTACGAGTACAGTTGAAAATAATGGCCATATATAAGTAATTTGGCAATAATATTGTAGTAATAAAATATATACCAAAATATATTTAAACTTATATTCAAACATATCAGAGCCAATTGCAATTTAAGTGTTTTTTAGCACAATATTTCTTAAACACACACACACACACACACACACACACACACACACACACACATATATATATATATATATAATATATATATATATATATATATATTATATAAATGTTGTTCTGGTTCCAACGGGAGAAAATTCAATATTTTATTAAAAAAATAAATAGATTTATATACTACAAATATATGCATATTACGTATATATATATATATATATATATATATATATATATATATAATTGTGTGTGTGTGTGTGTGTGTGTGTGTATGAGAAGAAATATATTAAAAATATAACAAACACAGGATGTTATGATTAGGGGAAACAATTTTATGTGTCAATACTCAAGCATTTCGGTATATTGTACCATCTTCAGGACACTGTTAAGTAATTCATTTTGTCCCTCACATAAACATTACTTAACAGTGTCCTGAAGATGGTACAATATACCAAAATGCTTAAGTATTGACACATAAAATTGTTTCCTCTAATCATAACATCCTGTGTTTGTTATATTTTTTATATATTTTCTTCTCATATTGTCGGATTAATTTCCTCACCGTATTTCCATATATATATATATATATATATATATATATATATATATATATATATATATATATATATATATATACACGTAATATGCATATATTTGTAGTATATAAATCTACCGGCTTTTCGCATTTAAACATGTTTTTAGAGCTTTGTAACTCACAACATTAACAAATGGCATTAATAAAGTTCAAAGCCTGCGTCTGAAAATTCCGAATAGTAACATGTTATTTTTAAGTATGATGTAGAAAAAAGGTTACGCATCAGCATATCGGAAATTTAACAAGGGTTTATAAGTGTCGATGAAGAATTCATGTAATTTTTAGTATAGAATATTTATTCGATGCATTCATGGATGAATGTTTCTCATAATCTTATTATCTCCCTTTTTGGTTGTTAGTGTGTCATTTCTCTTCAATGACATATCTTAGAGGAATAAGGAGAGTAATTGGCGACACCTATCTCCTCTCCAAGTCACACGCGGCAAGTCGTACTAGGTAATATGTGCAAGCAATAAGTGACGATATTTGATTTGACAAGATGGATTGCCCTTTTCATGCTTAATGGGGTCCAAATGTCCTGCTATTTTGCCCGTAGCCCAGAGATGGAGGGAGAATTGGGTTCTTGCCATTTTCAAGGAATTCAAGAAAAAGCTGATATTGAATTGTATGATGGTGTCTACTAATTTATAAATTTTCTATTATATTACCATTTGTAAAGAAGAGAATAACTTAAATCTATTTTAAAATGACAAGAAGAAGGAGATTTTACAAGTTTGATGCAAATCTGTCACTTCTTCCAGGAATATTCCTCCAATCTGTAAATGTTCATCTTTGATTCTTGAGAAAAAAACATTTGCATCATAGAGCTATTGACACAAATTGGGAAAGAAAAGAAAATGTTTTGGTTCAAAGATCAATATTTATATATATTTAAACCTTTTTTCTAATATTGCCAAAATGTTGAATCATTTTCATTTTAAAAACGAATTAAAATCAATTAAATCGATTATTTAACGTCAATTTTTTGTCTAAGCAGAAAAGCAAGTAACATAACGTGCATTAGTAAAAAAAGCAAAATAATATTACACATGTAAATTATTTTTAATACATTTTAAACTATCATTTTCGGTCAATTTTGATCAAATATATTGAAAACATGGCCGCTTTTTTATGTATTTCCGGACTAAAAAACAAAAATAACATATTATTTAGGATTTTAAGGTTTATAATAGTTTCTTCTTAGAAATCAATAACAAAAACAATAAATACACTCAATTACCGAAGAATTAATAATTTTTAAATGAAATATCTTTTTCTTTTTGCTCTAAACCGGTAGAAAAAAGACGCTTTAAAAAATTATTGAGCATTTGTTTACAAAAAAAAAAAATGACCGAGAAAAAATGTTACGTGACCTCCTCTTGTATGGGAGGTCGTATTTGATGAAAAACAATTATCAAAAATCAGAGAATGATCTGATTTTAATAAATTTTTCTGTGTTGACTTATTAATCAACGAATTCTTTTTTTTTTTTAAATTACTGAATCGTTTCAACCAAAAAGTCCAATTGGATACATAGCGTAGTGGAAATACGATGAGGAAATTTGAAAACATTTTCTTCACATAGCGTAATGGATATAGGCGTTGGTTTAATACAAACATAAGTGACAGTTATCACTAGGCTGCAGGTTCAATCCTGATCAAGGGCGACAGTAACATAGAATAATAATTAAGACAGCTTAACATACCCAGCTATGTTTAGCGGAATGAGAACAGGATACCCCTGTGGATTGAATAAGGGTTGGGTTCAAAGTTTTGTGAAGGCCCCCAATTACGACAAGAAGGTTTCCGAGTTCGAAAAGAAAGTTCCCGTGTTCGAGAAGGCTCCCGAGTCCGACAAGAAATATAAACCAAAACTTTGTACAGATAACAATAGTCCGAATAATCCAAATAATCTAGATTATATAAGATTGTTGCACCTAATATTTTTCATCATTTATCTATATATATTCTTTTTATATTTAGTAATTCAACGTTGTTATATTTGAATTAAATAATTTTAATTCTAAAAACAAAAAAATAAATGAAATATCATGAATATCTTTCTTTTTTTTATTATTACGGATCACATTTCTAGTAAATATATATATGAATAATAAGTAAAAAGATTGGCTTGAGAAGAGCAACATTTTCTTTATTTTTCCTGTTTTAAAAGTCCTGAAAGTTTGGCTTCTTTTTACGAAAAAAACGTCTTATTTGAAAAAAAAAAAAGTAAATAAAACGTATTCATCCAATGAATTATCTTTTTAAAATGTAGAAATTACACTTTTACATTTCATCAAATAAAAGAAGTTCAATCAATTAAGGATGGGTAATGAACACCCTAGAAAAAATGAAGAACAAAAAAACATGTTGACTCGAAAATGTTGAATGTAAAAATGCGCCTTCTTGGCACAAGTATTTAAGTTTTAATATAATTAAATATCATATTAAATTGGAAAGACTAAATTAAACGTGAACACAAAAAGATTACATTTATTTTTACTTTATTCTAATTGATTTTAATATAAAATCATACATAGGATTGCTTTTAATCCGTTTGAGAATAAAACAACAACATTAGAAATCAATAACACCAAGTAACTATTTATTAAACACGGTTTTGTTAAAACCAGTATGCAAATTATTCACATTATATACAATGTTGTAATATCATGGAGTTTGTCGGTATAGAATTAATGAATAATTATAATGCAGAGTTAGCTTTTAGCGTTAGGTTATTAGGCAAGGTACATAAGTGAATGAGTTATGTTTATATATATATATATATATATATATATATATATATATATATATATATATATATATATATATATTTGAAAGGAAGGAAAACTCAACACCGTTATTCCATAATAAATTTATTTCGACCAAAATTGGGACCTTTATAAATCTAAGTTGATTTAACAAAGCTTAAATCGCATAACAGAAAAATTTTCCTCAATGTAGAATCTTCTTCCAAAAAATGTTTTTCTTTACAAAATGTATACATTAAAAGACTATCACCATGGCGACAGGAAGTCAAATGAGAAAAGAAAAACTTTTTTTTGAAGAGGAAGAAGATTCTACATTAAGGAAAATTTTTCGGTTATGCGATTCAAATTATTGATGATTCTCCATCTGATGAGACTTAAATTGGGGAGCTTGGTTAAATCAACTTAGATTTATAAAGACCCCAATTTTGGTCGAAATAAATTTATTATGGAATAACGGTGTTGAGTTTTTCCTTCCTTTCGAAGATAAATATTGCTCTGTATATAATCTAAAAAGATTATTATACATTGAGCTCTCTGTAGTGATTTAAAGATGCATTGTATTTATACATACTGGATCATACAATAATAATACAGCGTGTCTTTGAAATCACATATAGAATTATCCCTTACTACCAACTTTTGGATACCTCACACACACACACACACACACACACACACACACACACACACACACACACATATATATATATATATATATATATATATATATAATATATAAAGGAGAGATTTTGATATGTATGTGTCGACGTATAACTCCCAAACGGGAAGTCACTCAGATTTAAAATCTTGCATACACATTGATATCGTTCTAACAAAGAAACACTACAAATTTGGTTATTGATTTTTACTGATTAAGGGATATAATTAATTAATCAAACAAAAATCAAACGATTTTTCGAAAGCTATAACATAGCTGCTGCTGCTTCTGGTGTATCAGCAGAAGCTTGCGTGCTAATTTTTTCAGCAACCCGAAGAAAAAAAAAAGAAAAAAGAAAGAATTTCAGCTTCCAGTCATGACTAAATTTTAACGTCAAATAAAATTCGTTATTTTTTTCCAAATCTTTAAAATACTTATTTTATAATCTTTCTAAATATTTAATTTGTATTCATTGAATTATTTTTTACAGCGTGTTAAGATATTTTGCTTTGGAGAGCCGATTATACGAAGTAAAATCATACTTCGTATGTTTTTGAGACTAAATTTTAAAGTAAAATCAAATCTTTGTCCATATTCTTAAATTGTACATTGTTTCAAAACACAAGTTTACAGTTACATTTAAAAAAATAAGATTTTAAATGTGAATAAAAATCAGTCACCAGTATAGGGTTGTATAAATGTAAATAAAAAGTGATAAAACGAGTTGTTTTGTAATTAATACTAATGGTTAAAAAAAGTCTTAATAGTTTAGAGAACTAACGAAACGTTTAAAAACGATATGTTTTTAAAATACTATCTTGAGTTTAAACAAACATAGATATTGCAATACAAAGAATGTAATGTTTCCATTCTCAGCTTCTTTTATCGTTAAGAACTGGATTTGAATTGTGATGGACAAAAAATGAAAATAAATAAATTACAATGTATTTCTAACTCATCAAGCAATTAAAAACTGAATTTAAAATTGTCCCCAAATACTAATATTATTTTCAAACTGGAGTTTCAGTGAAACTTTTCGTAGAAAAGTAATATTTACAATAATTACAATAACAATATATTATACTAGCAAAATTACCCGGTCCATGACCGGACGAAAAGATTTTTTAGGAACACCAAAATCACTGAAAAATTATGTATTACAGTGTTTATTTTAGTTTTTTTTTTAAACATTGAAAATATTTAAAAAAATGTAATCCTGAATTTTTGAGTGTTTTGAAATAATTTTATGTCATAATATTAACATTTTTTATGTAGAATTCAGAATACGTTTTTTTATAATAAAAAAAATCCCGTATAGAAACTTCAAAAAATCTTTTGATATAATTATTCAGACTATTATCTTTATTGAAAAAAAAATCGTTTTTTATCAGTTATCATAAAATAAGCGGGGTGGGGGGAGACGTCGTAAAAAATATTCCCCTAACATATATACCTATTTCAGATATATTTTCATTTGGCTGAACTTGCACAACGGTCGTAAAATGAAAACGGAAAGTTTGTTGTTGGTCCCCATGACAGTTTGACTACAGTCTATAAATTAACTTTTTCGTTTCGGTGAATTAAACTGGCTTCCATAATATCTCTCTCTCTCTCTCTCTCTCTCTCTCTCTCTCTCTCTCTCTCTCTCTCTCTCTCTCTCTCTCTCTCTCTCTCTCTGATTATAGGATGTAATTGACATCTAATATCAATGTTTTATTTTCAAACGTATTCAAAGTAATCCTATGAATAATTTTAAATCGAAATCAATTTAAATTATATCGAAAATTTCAATGGTGTATAACGTGTCTTTTCTGAGTTATAAGACGAAACGGAAGTACTGCGGCATTCTGTTATATAGAAATTAGAATAAATTAATTAAACTGTATAAAACCGGATATAAAAAGATTACAATTATTTCAATTGAAATTTGATTTCGATATAGAATTATACATAGGGTTGCTTTTAATACGTTTCAGAATAAACTAATAATATTAGGAATCAATTACAACTAATAGTTATTAATTAAACAAAGATTGTTAAAGGTATTATGCAAATTACGCAAACCATCTGTACTATGTAGGTAAAACCATTTTATATAATCTTTGGACTCGCCGAGAGTTTAATAATAGCGTCGATCCCAGGGGGCTATCCCCCCAGGCAACGACGCAATTTTTGTTCTTTCCCACCCATGAGCTTCAGCTTGTGCGTGGGCCCACATTAAAACGAGGCCTTGTGCCCAGCCCATACAAGTGGGGTATGCGACAAATATATTCGGTTTTCCGGTTAACGCCGGGGGTCCAGTGGGCTTTGGCCGCTGGACTTGTTGAGAGTTTAATGACTTGTCGAGAGTTTAATGAACAGCGTCGATTCCAGGGGGCTATCCCCCCAGGCAACGACGCAATTTTTGTTCTTTCCCACCCATGAGCTTCGGCTTGTGGGTGGGCCCACGTTAAAACGAGTCTAGTCCATACAAGTGGGGTATGCGACAAATACACTCGGTTTTACGGTTACGGCCGCGGCGGGGTCTAGTGTTCTTCGGTCGCTGGACTAGCCAGAGTTTTAATTAAGAGAGTCGATCGCATGAGGCTATCCTCCCAGGCAATGCCTACCCCATTGATTTAAACGGGCAGGGCTGGGATTATTGCCAAACGTCCGAGGAGCCCCTTGAGGGGAATCCCGACGGGATCGACGCATTTTTTGTGCCTACCACGCAAGAGCTTCGGCTTGTGGGTGGGCCCACATAAAATGTCCTTGTGTCACGCCTTCATTAGTGAGATGAGAGGCAAATACAACTCATTGCATACACACACACACTAGATGGGAAACATGGATAAAAGCAGTCTGTAAATTCAATGTTTATATTCTAGCTGGTATTGTGAGTTCATACTTTATTATTCTATGATCTAAGGGAGGTAAGCACATCTCCCTTTCAGGTTATGAGTTCATGATAGGTTATTAAGTGGTCAAATTCGTCGACCACTCTTGGTGTACACTGCTGGTCTAGGACTTCTCGAGTCGATAGGTGGGACATCCTGGTGCGCAGTGAACTGGGTCTCTTGTTGGTCAACTCGTTGGGCGAGATGTTCTGCTGAATTGTCTTGGCTGTACTCAAGAATGCCTCTGGGTATGGTTGGTAAGGTAGACAATTCTGTTGGAGTAGCTACTTGAGAAAACTTGGTTTTCTCACTTCTATTGTGAATCTGTCTGACCTTGATGATATGAATTTTCATCACTTTGGCTGCAATGGTTTTGGGTGTCTTCAACCAAACTGGCTGTCACTTAGTAAAAGATTCACGCTCTGTAGCTCAATGATGGTTGTTAAAATTATGTTTTTCTTTCATTTTGAGATGAGAGTCTGCTTTTTGTGTCGATCAATATTTTGTTGGCAGGATATATTTTTATTGGAAATTGTTGGAATGCGGGTTCATTAACAACTCTGCATAATTCTTGCCATGATGGAATGGAGTACTGCAGTTAGTTAAGCAGTGGAATATACGGATCACTTTCTTCCTTAAAACGGTTCTTGAGTGTCTGAACCACAAGTTCAGCTTCTCTGTTTCCTTGTGGATGATTGGGGGCTACCTGTGTGGTGTACAAAGCCAAACAAATTAGAGAAATCCAAGAACACTTTGGGTATGAAATGACAACATCCGGAATACTATTTAAAGCGAATACTGATTTGCAATTGTCAACAAACTACCTGAAATTGTTGTCTATAGATGAGATATTATCCACCTGGAATAATAGTCAAAGACTAATAAGTATCAGTGTCCTTTCAGTTCAAATAAGTCTATTCCTACCTTTTGTCATATGTAGTCAGGTAACTTGGTAGGTCGTAGTGGCTTTGGTGGATATTTCTTTTCTTTCTCCCAGATACTGCACCCTCATATCTTCTGAGCGTTTTGAAAAGCCTGGTCACCAAACATTATCCCGGTCTGGTGCTCACTATTTGACTATAGCTTGGTGTCCTCCGTTTAGACGATCCCAGATGTCTTTTTGGGGTCTGCAGGGGTGATGAGTCGTCTCTGATACAGTCCGTGATAAACTATGATATATTGCATTACGAACCAGTTGCGTCTCAGTTCAAGATCTTGTGTTGCTGCTTCCGGCCAGTGATTCATCTTGAAAAAGTTGATAACTTAACTGCAGATTTTGTCAGTACTTTGTTTCTACCTGATTTCCTCCAGCCGTTTGTCACTCATTGAGATGTTCTCTATGATGAAACGGACAAAAATGTCTTCTGCTGGGACTCTTGTTTCGTTGGTACACTGTCAGGATCCCTGGATAGGGTGTCTGCTGTAACGAGATTTTTCCCTACGGTGTGTGTAATCTCATAGGTGATTCTCATTAGGTGCACGCGGAAACGCTGGATTATGGGTGTCCATCCATTTAGACGTTTAGCCTTTAGCAGTGATAACAGAGGCTTGTGATCTGTTTCTATCAAAAACTTTGATAGTCCTATCAAGAAATCTGTGAACTCTTCACCGCAGCACGTAACTGCTAATGCTTACTTTTCAATCTGTGCATATCTCTGCTCTATTTCAGTGCGAAATCTCGATACACAGAATACAGGTATTCACTCATCTCCTTTCTTCTGAAGAAGAAGCACTCCACTCAAGCCATAAGATAATGCATCTGCTGAGAGCTTAGTTGGCTTATCAATACTATAGTGTATTAGTACTGGTGCAGAACTCAGTTTTTTCTTCAGTCAGGAATGCTGTTTCCTGGGGCTGATCCCATATCCATGTGGTTTCTTTTTTAGTAGATCCCGAAGTGGTTTGGTTGTCTCTACTAAATTCTTTGCGAATTTGCCGACATGATTTTCCATTCCAAACAACCTTCTTAGTTCAGACACATTTTGTGGTCTGGTTAGTTCCTTTATCACTTTTATCTTCTCAGGATCTACTCAGATTATGTCCAAGAAATTTTATTTCACTCGTGGAGAATTAACATTTTTCATTTAATATCACTCCTTCTGCTTCCATTCTTCATTGTACCATTTGTACCCTCTTTCTGTATTCTTCCACTGACCAGGACATCATAAACGTCACAAATGACCCATGGTATCCCAGATACAATGTATGTCATTTCCCTGTGGAAAATTTCTGGTCCGGAGCTTATTCCGAAAGGTAGTCTTTGGTAGCAGAATCGACCATACAGTGGGATGAAAGTTTCTGCGAGTCCTTATGTAAAACTATTTGGAAACCACTATTGGTCAAGTTTAGTGAACACAGTGTCTCCGTCAAGTTCAACAAGGAGTTGATCAGTTGAGGGGAGAGGAAAAATTTCCCGTTTACACTTTCATTCAACTTCAAGAGTAATCAGCACAAAGTCTGGCACTTTCATCTATTTTCGGGACTGCTACAATGGAAGCACAACAGTCTGTTGGCGACCTCACTGGACGGATAATTTTCACTTTTTCTAATCATTTTAACTCCTCCTAGACTTTCTTTTTCATGGGAAGTGGTAGACGTCTAGAGGGGGTGACGATTGAGAAAAGTTCTGCTGTCGTTCAAATGAATTTTGTAAACATACCTCAATTTCCCGAGGCCTGTGAACAAACTGGGAAGTATTTTTTGGTATTAGTGACCATCACTCTTTATTGTATTAATTTTAATCAATAAATTGAGGGCTCTGATTGTTGGTCCCACCATTAATGGTTCTGCTTGGTCTTGCACAACGTACAGTTCCTTTTGAGACGTTGTTGTGGCATCTACGCACCGAGAAATTTTATCTCTTATCAACCTGTACCGTATAACTTTTTGTTAATTTGGTTTTGTTATGGGAGAATTCTTCCTGAAGAACCAGTCTGGTAGTACAGTCACATCTGCGCCAGTATCAAATCTAAAATTGACAATTTTGCAGCAGACTTTGGTGGTGACTTCTATATTTTCTTGCCATTCAAATTTATCTTCATTTACGGCCTTTATTTTTTTCAAAGTAACAGAATTTAAGAAATGGTGTACTTCTCCCTCTTCAACTCCCCTAAATTTTGATTTGTTTTTACAAACTGTTGCTTAGTGTCCTATTTTGGAACACTGTCTGCATCTTGTTGTTGAGGGGGGCAGTCATCTCGGCTATGAACATTCCACACCGCATGCAATTTCTTTTCAGGTATCTTCTTTTTATATTGATACATTTTATAAGATTTTGTCACACACTTTAATTAAGTATCTGTTGCATTCAGAGTTGAGGAAATTGTTTTGGTTTGGTGTTTAGACGATTTATGTGCTCTACATTTCTGTAGGCATTTGTAGAGAGTTTTGTCTGCTAAAAAATTCTCTCTTAATGCATTGTCTTTAACACCCACAACAAATTCATCCCGAATGAGTCTGTCTTTTAATTGTCCAAAGTTGCAGTTTTTTACAAGTTGGCACAAAACAGCAATATAGATCTCTATATTTTCTGAATGTTCTTGTTTCTGAAGATTGAATTGATAAGACTTATAAACCTCATGCATCTCACCCACAAAAAAGTTCTTCGAATTTGTTAATCTAGTTCTAGAGAATCATCGTCAATTTGTAGTCCCTAAATAAAATATACATGACCAATAATCAACTCTCTATCAATTCTCAATCAACTTCATTTGAGAGTCGATTGGTGACTGAATAGTTTTTTAAATTCCGTTTGAATTTTCGCCAGTTGTTTGCAACATTTCCTGATAAATATGCGGAATATTTGCAGAAAATTGTTTCATAGCCATTTCTTAAAACAAAATGAAAAAAATCCAAAAAACATCAAAATAACAAAAACACCCCTCCTCAAAAAAAAAAAAAAAAAAAAAAAATTACAATCTTCTGAAGAATTTTTTTCTTTTTCTCTTTCAAGTTATTGAAGATCTTTTGCTTTTTTCTTCAAACGCGTTTCTGCATGGATATAGCTGTCGTCTTTTCCGAAAAGTGAAAAAAAGTTCTTTTTTTTTTCTTTTTCCACTGAAATCTTCTTTCAGTGTTCGTTCTAAATGTTCAATAGATCACTTCTGACACTATGCTATATTATAAGGTTTGAATTTATGGAATTAATAAATATCTATGATCTAAGACATTTAAACATTTATTTCTTAAGGATATACAACAGACTTTGCCGGATTTTAAATACATTAATAATATGGGCTATTTTGAAGCAAATTTATCTCAGCTAGACCTTAATAGAGGCATTGTTAATAAAAAAAAGATGCTAATTAAAATAAAATAATGTTTATTCAATAACCATTGAAAATACAACTAAGGAAATTGTGACGTTAATGTGACGTTACAGACATAGACACACAGTATCCATTATAATGAGATTACCGAAATTTTATCAAATTCTGATAATTATCCAATTTTTGGCGAGCGTTTTTATCTTTTTTTTATTTTTATAAACGGCGATTTTTTCGTATCTAAACATATGTGCATTTTCATTTATGCCTCCAATGCTTTATTGAGGAAGTTCAGTGTTCATCTTCATAATATTGACAACGAAATCATTACACATTCCTTCAAAAACCGTAAAAATACAGCACCTAACAAATGTTTGCTTAATTGATGGAAGGTTTGAAAAATGTATATATATTAGGAAATAATAAAACATTACACTGGGCATCACAAATTTTGTTGAGCTAGATCTGAGATTTGTTTTTGAGAAATTTTTGGACTTTGGATCCAAAAATCACCCCAGTTTTTTTTCTATTACATCAACTTTTTAAGTAACAAGATACTCTCACTTGGTCTCAAAAAACATTAAAATTCTGCATGTGACAAATTTGAGCTTATTTTATAGAATGTTTAAAAAAATTTACAATGGTAAATGATAAAAAATTGCTTGACTGTAAATTCATCTTGTTCATACAAAGGATATTGTTACTGTAAGTCAAATTGTGTGCAAGTAGTTAAGGTAAAAATGTATATATATTTTTCTAGAGTGTTCAATATGTGGACAATTCTCATTTATGCTCCATAGTCAGCCATAATATTTACATCCCATATACTTGGATACCGTTCCTCTATGAATTTCAAATCTTGGTGGAATCATTCATCTTGCTCATAGCTGACCACATCAAGGTTTTTAAAGAAGTTAGCAAAATGGCTATGCAGAAAATGAAACTTGATGTTCTTGTTATAATCAAGCATTTTGTGGCTATCCAATTTCATTGGTCATGCATTTCAAGATATTTCTTGGCAAGGTAAAGACCTTTTCAAGAACCAAACATTCTTTTTGAGTTCTGACATTATCCCGATGAAATGTTCATCTTTTATAACTTCCAGAATCTTGATAATTAATAGACCATCAAACACACCGGCCTTGATTTTTCAATTGACAGGTCAGGAAAGGCCAAAATGTGTTACTTGAAACACTTGCCTTCAATTGGCAATGCTTTAATGAATTGTTTCAAGAGTCCTAGTTTCGTGTGCAAGATGCAAACATAATGTTCTTTATGTCAACAAATAGCTCATGTAGAATATTGGGATCAACAGGTTTGAGGTTAGATCTTGGAGGCCAATTCCTCTCCACCCAATACTTCTTTCAAGCTCTACTGTCCCACACGAGATTTCAGCTGAATGAGGCACTGAACGTATAGCTGATGGTAGACTAGGATACTCAATTTTAAATTTGTTATATGGTGATGTTTTCATTAAACAAAAATAACAGTCGTGCAATGATATTTTGGCTCTCACAAAATCATAGGTATACCAAATGCCAACTTATCACATGCTTCCTTGATCCACATCTGTAAACTCTCAACACTCTACTTGCATATCTTGTAAGGGACACAAGACTTGTCTTAACACATTTTAATTCAAAATAAGTAAAATAGACTAGCTTCACAAATGCATTGATATTTGTTCTTTGACTGGGAATCAACCAAGTCACCAGATCTGAATAATTCTCCTTCATTTTCAATGAAACAATCAACGCAATCAGTTGACCAGTCCTATTACTTACAGACAAACAATACAATTGTGCTTATTTGGAGAGTAAGCTGTAGAGAAAAAACTTGACGTGATAGAAGAAAACTAACAGCAGTTTTAAAATCAACATGCCAATATTAGTCTAAATCAAATGAAAAATCAAACTCAACAGAAATTTTGTCCAAAATTGTTCCCCATTGTTATCAAAAGTAAATATCTTTAGTTTTGCTTCTAGAAAACTAACACTGAAAGAATATTCCGCTCAGTTTTAAGATTTTCTCCTTCAAATATCTGAGTTTAATCTGATATTTCTAACTAAATTTTAGAAGTTCATATGCCTTATTTGTAATTGTTGTTAATATAAACTTTAATCAATCTGTAGATAGGTAAATAGATATGAAGAATCGATCATAAATATGAAGACTATGATATAGATAGGTTTATAAGGGTGAATATTAATGTATCCCTAAATCTTTCATTAGTTTTTCTGTCTCTTTTCTTTCGTCAAATTTTACTTATTTCTATAGTGATATGGAAGATGAGCACCGAAATAATCATTTCTATTGCAATACTTTATCCACCAGGACAATGAAGAGAAATGAGTGTTCAAAGAAAACTCGTAGATCAAGTTTAGTTTTGTTTGTTTTAATGAGATCTAAAATAGTAACGTCTGCAAAATAGAGTTTCTATGTGAGACCCAAATTTAATTATGGATCAACTATTTACTTTTTACACAATGAGAAGTTGCACGGATAAATTAATTTTTGTCTCGTTTTCATTTAATCCTATTTTCAATATGAAATCATTTGTTTGGCGACTTTATTTTCTATTTTAGCAAAATATTTGAGCATTTTACACTTTTAGATTATTCCAAGATTTTCACTGCAAATCATTGATTTAATTCCTTAGTTCTCGAACTGCGTCATTTGTTCAATATTAATCAAATTGTAGCATTATTTTACTTTTTAGATTTTGGTTTGGTTTCTTTGTTTAATGACATATGAAATTTCGTGGGTTATTTAATACCGAAGCTATCCATGTAGAAGAACTGTAGTGTTACTACTTAACTCATAACTGAGGAACAAGGAGGTTTATAACTTTCCCAAATGTATTAGTTCAAAAGAGAACATAATAGTGGGACTGGAGTTCGAATTATCTTACTACGATGTTGCAGCCAAGGACGTTAGCCACTACGCCACGGGGACTCCCCTCCATTTTAATTAATATCTTATTTCATCTTTCACTTTTTAGTTGCTTTGAATTTTTTCAACTCTTTCAAACTGTTCCTCGTTGTCGTAGATGGATTACCCGAGTGAGTTGCGATAATAAATCAACACAAAATCAATACAAAATTAAGATGAGAGAAAATACGAAACAAACAAAAAAAACCCAATACATGCAGTTCTATGCTTATAAGAATGCTCTAATATTTACTCGTGTATATTCACGAAATAAAAAAATTGATGTGTCACGTATCAAATATATTTCTTAGTGTATCTTATTCATAATTTTCGGTAAATTTTCATCTCTCGGAAGAAGGTCAAAATAGCATCTATATTAGCATTTTCAAACAGATCTTTCATGTTATCTGTTATTGTCTTCTGATATGAGCGTAAACTCCACATTTTATGAGGAAGTGTTTAACAATGCAGGGTTGTTTTACATGTTACACATCGTGATTGGTCCTCTTGTTCTGGTATAAAACAGTGCATACGTCTTGTGTGGCCAGTGTGTAGCCGTGTCAGTACTACCTCATTCTCTCGGGATTTTCTATATCCCGGCTTCCATTCTCCTAGTGTTGGTTTAATTGATAATAATTTATTCGGTACACTACTATTCCAACGCTGTTGCCATTTTTGTTTGATAAATCTTTTTATTTGATTCATTTGGTCAACCAAAAATATATTATGTAGCTTGTTTCTTTTTCTTAAATTAAAATAGGACTCTAATAATCACATATTAAATAAAATAGGACTCTAATAATCACATATTAAAAATTAAAAAAATGTAATTCTTAATTCACATACGATCAGTTAGCATGTTCTATAAGTAGGTATATTTAATTTGTTCACATTAAATTATTCAATCATACTAATACATATCATCTTCGTCCCATCAGTTTGGCTGCTTGGTTAGTGGTACTACTTCTACCATATTTCGTTTCCGGTCTTACCGTCGATTGGAAAAGCGTCGAGGCTTTACTTCCCGAAGCCGAAAGAGATGCATTGAATACTGCCTCAGAATTACAAGGACTGATACAATTTGTTTCTTTACGTAAGTATTTCTTTTTCTTCTTCTTCTTCTTCTTCTTGGTCATGGAGAGCGAGAGAGAGAGAGAGAGAGAGAGAGAGAGAGAGAGAGACAGACAGACAGACAGACAGACAGACAGACAGACAGAGGGAACAGGGTAGCGACGTCTATCGTAGAGTAAGCGGCGCGTGACCCCGAAATTCTCTTCTCCTCACTGACATTCCTTTCAGTCCCAAACTTTGTGGTCACTGACTTCACATTAGGAAATTCTCTTATTTTGATTAATTTGTTTTATAATTTAATTTTCGTAATTTTCTGTTTGCATTTGAAAGGGCCAAATGTTTTAAACAAATGACAGGTGCCCCTAGCTGTTGGTATTTTGGTGTTTTTAAACACAGAAAATCACTTGCAACTCAGTAAATTACAACACCATTGAGAAGAAAGAAAGTGCTGACCAAGAGAATCTCTAGATAAAACCACCTAATCAAACAAAAACAACAGAACTGGTAATTATAAGCTGTTGGGTAGAAAAGAAGAATCAGTGTAATGTTTATTGGCTTGGCAAATGGAATTGGTTAGAAAAGTAAAAAATCCGATCGAGAATGCATTTAATTTACACTATTTCCTTTGGGAAAGGTATGACTACATTTCAGCAATCCAAAATTTCAAAGACAGTATACACTTTACTGATAAAGGAAACTTTAAATAACCATGATTATTCAAACCATGATTATTCAAAACAGAGTACTTTCCATTTTAATGTTCCAGGCTCGAAGAACCATGGATGATACTTGGAGACTAGATATCATCGATGTCTACATGTGATATATCATATTTTGCAACATATAAGAACACTGTTTCCAAAATATAAGTACAGACAGATTAAAATAAAACTGCTAGAAATATGTAGATTATAGTGGAAATAATATGTGACTAATATTAAAGATTATATGAGTTAGCACAGTAACAATTGGAATCATCCAGAAAATATGTATCTACCTAAGCAAAGTTCGGTGGGAAAATTGTTTTACATAATCATTTATATGAATTTTATAAATATGAACTCAGGTAATGCTGCCTGGGGTCCTATGTAAGGATGATGTGAACCTGTGCAATGTCTCGGCTGCCATCAGCCTGTACTGTTAGACATAAATATTACTATCAAATTGAACATAGATAAAACTATATATATAACTTTGAATAGGAGGTTAGTATCAAAGACATTTTCGTTCATCATTCGTCATGAAGAAATCGATGAAACTAAGAGACAGTAAGAGGGAATGTTTTTATTGCACTAAGTTAAAAAAAACAAAAATGTTTATAAAGAGTAAAAATAAACGTTTCAATTTTGTTGTAGAGGAAGGAATTGTACTAAAATAAGAACATTTAAAAAGAGAATAAGATAAACATTTTATTTTGTATAGAGGAATTGTCTAAAATAAAGACGTTTAAAAAGAGTAAAATAAACGCTTTATCTTTTTTTTGTAAAGGGGTGAATAGTACAAAATCAAAATAAAAACGATTAAAAAGGAAAAAGGAATAAATGTTATATTTTGTATAAGGATAAGAATTATACAAAAATCAAAGTTGTAACATTCTAGGAGCAGATGAAAAAAAAACGCCTAACATTTTGTATAAGAGGAATTATTTAAAATAAAGACGTTAAAAAATAAACGCTTCCTTTCTTTTTCTAAAGGGATGAGTTGTACAAAATCAAAATCAAGACGGTTGGGAAAAAAGAAGAAATAAACGTTATATATTGTATAAGGATAGGAGTTGTTGAAAAAAAAAATCAAAACAGTTACTTTCTAAGAGCAGATGGAAAAACGTCCATTTTGGTAAAGACGAGAGTTAAGAGTGAGGGGTTCAAAAGTAATTTAAATAACCCCAAGTAACTCAAGAGTTTTGTAAAATTCTCTCTGTCGGCAAAACATTAACTTGAGGATCGCAATGAGACAGAGTCAAAATATTTTAAAGTGGAAGGATCTGCACAATATAAGACCTCGAAACACTATTCCATAGTTAGCAGCGCAGGCTGACTTGTCCAGAATATGTTGGCCTATGGCTGAAACTATGCAATTCCGGGCGTGGGTAAAGGGTGATTGGTTTTCGTTGTCGTATCTTAATCGATATGTGTTGGTTAATCCTCGTCTCTAAATAAAGACTGGTTCGCAAGTTGTACCTTTTTGGTATTAACAATCATACACAATATTCTGACAAAAAATATTGTGACAGGGGTTGAATCCCTATCCGCCCTGTCGCACTCATACACAATATTCTGTATATCGTGGACAACAGAATGAGAACAACCTACCACACAACATGAATTGAATAAAGGATCTATTTTTAAAAATTCAAACATTAAATCGGTAATGACATACACGCTGGAGGTTGGGGGATATAGCAGCCGAAACTATGTGACTATAATAACAATAATTCGGTTTGTTTTACAGAATGTCAACACTTGTTAAGTTTAATGCCGAAATTTTTTTTTTTTGAAGACAGTTATATGGTTTCAAATGATGATAATAATTTACTGTATTCTGCCTCTGGAGTTGTTTGGAGCAGCATTCAGTCCTCCATTATTCGAAGCCACTCTGTCCTTTTTCTTGTGAGGGCCCTTAGCTTCACCAGTTACTTGCCAGATCTTAGGACCTCCAGTCCTGTATTTTGGAGGCCCGCCCGAAGCTTACCAAGCACATTTATGCAGTGGCAGTAGTTGTTTATAGCAAATACCATGGATTTTTGTGTAGGTAGGGCATCCGTAGCACATGACCAAAAATGGATTGACATAGTTGTACTTTTTTGGTACGGCTGTTTACCCGATTCGGTACGGAGAACTACGTCAGCTTACATCAGCTTTACGCATGTACAGATGTCCAGGTTTCTCTGGTGTACCATCCTTGAGAGAGAGAGAGAGAGAGAGAGAGAGAGAGAGAGAGAGAGAGAGAGAGAGAGAGAGAGAGAGAGAGAGAGAGAGAGCTTATTTGCATTTACTTAGAAATAAAACAATTATTTTATCTTTAAAACAAAATATTTTTTAGTTTAAAAAATTGAAAGTTTTAAATTAAAAAAAAGCATCTTTAAATCATATAAATCTGTTTCAACGAATTTTTTTCTTTATTTACGAAAACGAAGTTTCTTTGTTTACGTTTACGAAGAAGACAAATTTTATTTTATTCATATCTATTTAAAAATAAAACAATTTAATTCCATATTTTTATATAAAATTTTACAAACAATTATTTTATTTGTTTCCACCTTTGACCCTATAGATTTTAAAATTAATAACTAAAGTAATTAGAAAAAAATCTACTTTAAAACATGACATTCAATTTTAAGTAATTTTTGTTTCGTTTTGTTTTGCAATTACAACTTTTAAATATTATTAAATTGCAACAATTTTTGAGCTAGAAAATTCAAAGTTTAGTAAAAAAAAACAAAAACAAAAAACAAAAACAAAAAACAACTTTCAAGTGGGTTGCAAACGTTAAATATTAAATCATGTGTATTTCTCGTTCTAATTTACAATATATTTTTTTACAACCAAGAAAAACAATCTTAAGACACATTGTGTACGAATCTTATTTACATTTTTCTAGAAATCAAACAATCCTTTTATGGTTCTCTACCTCAATAAATTTTCAGTAAATCTTTGAAAGTTTAGTAAAAAAAACTTTCGAAATTTAGATATTAAAACAAACTTTAAATCACGTAAATATCAATATTCAAATTTCGAATTTTTTAAATTTTTTTTTTACTAAGCTTTCAATTTACAAAGCTGAATAACCTACTTAAAATTTATCGAAAATATTCGTTCAATTTTAATAAAATTTTGTAAAAATGGGTGCATTTTAAAGAAAACATTGTTGTATGCCGTATACTACCCCATCCTATATCTAATATAAAGAAAATTGAACAAAAGTTAATATTATCATCAAAGTTTTTGGACCATTCAAAAGAAGAAACATTAAAAAACTCCTGCTGATTTAAAAAAAAATTTCAGCCTACGAAAATTATGAAAATTATGAATGAAAACCATGTTTACATTTTTACACCATTGAATCAATGGAATTTTAACGTTGTCACTTACAAGTTACGCCTACAGACTTTAAATTAAGAGTCAAATTTTCACAATAATTTCGATACCTATTTGCCTTTAGAGGAATTTATGTTTAAAATAGTTTTTTCCTAATATATATCAGGGGAAATATTTTTTTACTTGGTCAACCCCTTTCCCCATTTGATTTTATGAAATCCAAACAAAATATATTTTACTCGTATGATTTAAACAATTTTCTATAAAGAGAAGAGTCTGAATAATTCAATTTTCCCACCCCCTCAGGCAATATCTTTCAAAAAGTGTTTTTTACATAACCGGTGTATGTTTTTTAATAATAATAATAATAATAATAATAATAATAATAATAATAATAATAATAAAGATCACCGTTTCCAACATATTATAAATAGTAACGCATCTTCTTTTAATCAATGAGACGAGGATCCTGTTTAATAATAAATAAGTCGTATTTTTCTAATAAAGGGCCAATAAAAGCGCAAAAAAACATAATTTTTTTCAATGACGGATTCATTTTGTCATCTATTTAGCTTTTTTTTGTTTTCAGATTTGAGCGAAATTCGATTAAATAATCGAGATACAGTCAATTCAGCTAATGAAGAATCAACCGAAATTGCTAAAAATGGCATCTTATTCATTGAAACAGCCAAAGAAGTTGTCGACAGGTAAGTGCTTGGTTTTTATTGTATTCACACTAACATGAAATCTTTACTTTTATTATTTAATCAATTTATGTAACAATACCAAATAGAATTAAGAAGAGAAAACCTCAGAAGCCGGTTTCATGGCTGAAATAATAAAACATTTCCTATCAGTTTTAAAGGTTGGTGTGTTGAAATCTGCTCTCGTCGCGGTGCATGATTTAAATTGCAGAACAATTCAACATCACATTGTTTTATTCTCCGACTTGGCTGACTTGTCGATGCAGGATTGGCTCGAAGCCTACGAGGTGAAAAAAACTAACGCATTTTCATCAGAGTTAATTTTATTGTCAAAACTAAGAAGAAACCCATTAAGTATTGAAATATTATATACGTACTGAACTTTTAATACTTGTTACTAAGCGTTACTTAGTCTGGTACTAAGGCCCCAGGTTGCTTAAGGTACCTGTTGTTTCTTAGTGGTCACTCATTTAGTAACTGAACAGACTTATCGCTGCTTAACTTCGGTGATCTGACGGGAACTAATACTTTTATATTTGTAATTTATTTGGTACAAAGTCAGATGTATAGGGCACCCAGTCAGAATCGAACTAACTTACAGTCTGCCAGTGTATATGTAAATCATTACATCTAACGAGACGCCCAAAATTTGTTATTTACTAAGCTTGGCTCAGTTTAGCACAATGCAAGAAATATAGAGCACCCAGTAAGAATCGAACTTACTAATAGTAGTCCACTAGTACAGCTCGCTAACTATTATATTTGACGAGGCGCTTAGTTTTGACAAGATATACTAAAATTGCAGTTATCTACTACAGTGTACTCCAATACACTAGTTGCACAATATTTTCTATTTTCTAGAGTATCTTCTTTTAAATACACAGCAATGATTTTCAAATGCTGACGTTGACGTTAATATGTTGCAACACGACTACAATCATTGAATATATTATTATTATTGTTTAAGATGTTAATATATATAAATTCTCATTATGTTTGTACACACACACACACACACACACATGTGCGCACATGTAAATATATGTGTGCGTGTGTGGGTGGATATGACCTCATCCAGGAAAAAAAACTGCACATCATGATGAGACTTTTGTTTTAGAACAATACTTTAAAAATGATTCAACTTAAACCAATCTCCAGTCTAATTTGTAAGTGAATTGTAATTTTGTTGTGTCTTGGATCGCACAGAAAATTATTTTTTAATAATATAAATTCTTGATATAACGGAGATAACTATGAAATGCTAATTTGAATCTTTCATTCGGTTTGGTTTCTTTGTTTGATGGCATATCAACCTTTGATGTGTTATCTAATGCCAAATCCATCCTTGTAGAAGAACAGTAGTGGTACTATTTAACCTATAGCTTGACCTTAACACTGGTCCGAAAAGAAGATATAAGTTTGATGTGAAATCAATCACATAATGTTCAGAAGTGGGGTTCATACATTTCCCAAGGGTATTAGTCCGAAAGTGAACGTAATATTGCAACATTTTTCGCCATATATCAGAATTATTTCCTTCTCTTCTAAGATTTTTAACTAAAATGCTACTTTCCAAATATTTTGCATATAATATTGAATATATTTCAGTTTTTATAGATTAATGCAGAACAATCGAGTTGGATCATTTTTCTTGTGTAGTTTTACAAAGTTAATCATAGAAAACTTTTATAGATTTTAAAATTTAAAACAAAAAAGTACAGAAATATTTTTATATACATAACTAATTACTTAACAGAAACATAATTCAATAAAAAAAAACTCAATGGAATACCAAGTTATTGTAAATCACTTTAATCTGATGAAGATTACATTTAATAAGAAACCGGTGATTGCTTTTCCATTACCGATTCTGAGATAAGTAGAGGGGTACTTGGTGCTTGGAAGGGCACAACGTAAATCATTTTCAATCTCCAATCTACTTCGTTTTTAATTGCCCTATATTTGACTCCACAAATATATTAACACAAACAAAAGTAATGCATGGCAAGCTCTTTTTGTCACTTTTGGGTAGAATTCGTACATCAAGGGCCGAAATTATATGATTGCCTTTTCATCGAAAATATATCTTGTTCTCGAATTAGTCTTAAACTCCAGAAATGAATGGCAGTCACCAGAAACATTTTCGACTGACAGTAGATTTCGCACTAAATTCAATTCATCATATGGAAAATGTCGGCTGAATTCATTTTCCAGAGATGTCAAATACTGCAGTAACCTTGTCAGCTATTTTGAAACTTAGTTCAGAAGATTGTGACCCGCTAATCTGTGGTTCTGCCACCCCTGTTGTTCTGCCACCCCTGTAACTTTGAAATTACCCCCTCTAGTGGAGAATTCCCTAATTAGTGGAAAACCTCCGCTTTGTTTTAATAAAGTTATTTTTAAGTAATTATTTTTGTAATTTTATTCTAACTCTAAGTAGTAAAATGCATTTTATATATTCTGGTAAATGATTTAATTAAGTATAATTATTTTCCTTGTTTTTCTTTTAGGTTTCAGAAAAACGTTGGCAATGAAATCTTAAAATTTCTTGACACGCCCAAGATATTGTCAGAAAAATGCACCTACAACACTGAAATCAAATGTAACCCGGAATCGATTTACCGATCCCCGGATGGTTCCTGCAATAATCTGAATAATCCATTATGGGGAAAGAGTCACACGCCACTAAAGCGTCTGCTGCCACCACTTTATGAAGACTGTAAGTTTATCGCAAACATATTTCCTTTTCACCAATTTTCATGGAATTCTTCGTCTTTTTCAAGATTGCGCCATAAAAAGTTTAGCTTGTTTTAATTTAAATGTAGGCACAAATAGTCGGTAAAGATATCGAACACTGATTTTCAAGGAAAGCCAACCCTGCTGACCTAGAAAATTGGAGCAGCATGTCTTTTATCTATTTCACCACAGCAAATATCTAAAAAGGATTAAAACAGAGGAAGTCATGATTCATTCAATATTGCCTTATCAAATACCAGATATTTGGCGGTATGTAGATCGGATTATTTACGAGGATATCTATTGGATGAACGCCAATTGTAGCTAATCCAAGACTTATAACTGTCCACTGGGAACTTCGGTAGACAACCCTCTAGTCATAATGCCAATTCATTGGAAGTGGTTCTATTGATCTGAAGGAGTCTTCAAACTCAGTCGAAGCGTCCATGGGTTCTCACCTGTTGTGTGCAACAATTAATCAAGTTGACTGGTTCTGACAATAAAAATACAACGAAAAAGACAAATGGATATTTAACAAAAGTAACGGTGTGGCTTTCAATTATTGTAACTTCTCACAAGTCTATTTTAAATAAAAAGGAAGAGCGGAGAGGATTGTAACTTTTACAGAAATCATTTCAATGACAATGAAGAGTGTTTCTTATCAACGCATTCGTTTAATTAATTGGTCGTTGAATCCCTATCCGCCCTGTCACACTCATACACAATATTCTGTATATCGTGGACAACGGAATGAGTACAATCTACCACACAACATGAATTGAACAAAGGATCCATTTTTAAAAATTCAAACATTAAATCGGTAATGACATACACGCTGGAGGTTGGGGGATATAGCAGCCGAAACCATGTGACTATAATAACAATAATTCGGTTTGTTTTACAGAATGTCAATCCTTGTTAAGTTTAATGCCGAAATTCTTTTTTTTTTGTTTTTTTGAAGACAGTTATATGGTTTCAAATGATAATAATTTACTGTATTCTGCCTCTGGAGTAGTTTGGAAGCAGTATTCAGTCCTCCATTATTCGAAGCCACTCTGTCCGTTTTTTTGCAAGGGCCCTTAGCTTCACCAGTTACTTGCTAGATCTTAGAAACTCCATTCTGGCATTTTGGAGGCCCGCCCGAAGCTTACCAAGCACGTTTGTTCAGTGGCGGTCCTTTCGTGCCTGGTACTTGTTTATAGCAAATACCATGGATTTTTGTGCAGGCGCTTCTTTGGGCATCCATAGCACATGACCAAACATGACCAAACATGGATTGACATAGTTGCGCCACGGTTGTTGATAGTGGAATGATGTTGCATATCTAGTACAGAGAGTTGTTGTGAATTAGGCCGTTTAGTCATCAGTGTCTGGCAATAGTTCTTAAATGGTTGTGATGACAAGTATCAAGTTCATCCATAGCTGCCCCTTTAGAACTATCCATCTGTCACAATTGTACACCATCAAAGACACACATGTTGCATTATAAGGCTCAGTCTGTTTGTTAGAGGAATATTTGCTCCACAGATCCATATATTCGAAAAACACTGGAAATCAATGTTGCCCATTACACAACGTGCCACTATGTCAGAGCAGCTACAGAGTATTGATCCAATAAGATCTCTCTTCCACCAATCTTTATCTTCACTAAGGGATATCTTATTTTCACCCAAGTTGTGTATATCCGAAAGATATACGGCTAAACTCTGTTTTCAAATACCTAATGACGAGCTTAAAATAACTTTTATCTTAGTACAAATAATTTGCACATAGTTTCAATTATTCCGATAGGATACTAGTATTTTCAAACAGATCTATTCGACCTTGAGGTACTACCACTCTGGATTCGAGTGAACATGGGAGTAATGGCAGTGAAAGAGTAATTTCACCCTCCTATTGTTCTAGAACAGGATCCTTGCTATCAGATTCAGCTTAGTGTTGTACCCAGGCCATAATAACAATAATGACGCTCTCATTCCAATTAGTTCAGTGTATAATAGAATTTAAAAGCAAGTGATAAAATCCTGTATTAAAGGTAATACGCATGTCCAATAAATGAATATTAATATCAATAATGCAGATTAATTGAAAATTAATGACCCGATTATAAATGTGATCAACATTAATAAACAATTATGAGGGAGGCCCAGAAACTACAAAATATACAGGGAGCACAAATAACACCGTTGGGTAGAGAGATTCCAAAATAGTGCCTCCTATTCTTTATATCATCTCACAACGTCAAAAATTGAAATTTTTACAAACAGAATTCTATTAAAGATAGCAGCGGTCTGATAAAATGGAGCCGGTAATGAAAACAGAGGTGTATTATTGAATTCTACCATTTAGAATAAATTGCAACCACTGACACCCACCAATGCTTGTTTAACGTTTACAGAAACCAAACGATTAGGCAATCGATACTGATTTTTAGCAGTGACGATAGTGATGTGAAAGACCAGCTGTAAACCCACAAAATGAAGAGTGTCTTAATGGGAATTGGACTGATGAAAAATGGAATACAACAACATTTCCCTGATAACGACACTATCATCAATGGGGAATACATAAACAAATAGCACTTTGTAGCTGAAAACCTGCTCTATCAAACAGTGCTATCATGCTCACGGGGTATCTGTTGTAATTTCCGTGGAAATAAATATGTGGAATTACTTTCGGGTGCTATTCGTCAATAGATAAATATAAAAATAATACTTAATAAAATCATCTTATTAATTTTAGTACATTAATAGTTTCTTTCTTTTTCTTTCTTTCTTGTAGTCTTCATCTCCCCCTTCTCTCTCTCTGTCTTTCTCTGTCTCTCTCCCTCCCTTTTACACTCTTGCCAAAGAAAGCTTCATCATTATAATAATTTCAGATCATCACGATCACCTCTTAACGGTCATAGGAATCTTTTTGTACCACGTGACAAAATTGGTGTGAATAAAATATACGAGACGAACGTAAAGGAAATAAAGCAATTCAATTTTTTACAGGTTTTCAATCACCGCGTTTCTAATTTGTCGATTCTTTTCTTTAATATAAAACAATTCTATGATTACTTATATAGTATTATATAATATATCATTGTGAAAAGGCCGAATGAAAGCTTTTGAGAGCATTTTGTCAATAATTGAAATTAACATGGAGTTTCCCTTCTTCCTTTCAAAAAAAAAAAAAAAAAAAAAAAAAAAAAGAAAAAAAAAAGAAAAAAGAAAAGGAAAAGTACTGAAGAAGAAGAAGAAACTTAATGATTATTTTCCTTCTGATAAAAGATCAGTATGAGTTTGAAAAAAACAAACAAACAAGAAACAAACAAACAAAAAACAAACAAACAAAAAACAAACAAAAAACAAAGAAACGAGTTATAAAATCTCTAAATGTTTGTAATTGGTTGGAAGAGGGACGATTTTGTATAAAATCCGCTGGAGAGAAGTTAAAAAGAAAGCTTAAGTGTATTATTTGAACTCGTGTAATAGCAATTAATTCTACAAAAATGAACAGACTTATAACAGTTGTGTATCTTTTCAGCGATTAACATACCACGAAGAAAGAGTTTCTTCAGCATGCCGTTACCCAGTCCACGAAAAGTGAGCACTTCCTTTCATAGGAACAGTTCTAAAAGCAACTTGGACAAGAGTCTTACTCATCTTGCTGCTCATTTTGGAGAATTTGTTGCACGTGATCTTCATTACGTACCAATCATGAAAGGTAAGATATTTACCTAACATTTGACACAATGTCGAATTTAATTCGAGAAACTCCCCATCAAGCACGATAGGTCGTATCAAAATGGCTTTTAGGGTTATAGAGTAATTGCTGCATGAAGATATGGAATCCTTGAAGTTGAACGGGATATTCTTGGCCAAGGATAACCGGCGATCTTACCTGTGGTAGATAAAATCAAGTCTAAAATGAATAAAGAATTACTGATTGTAATGCAAGTTATATCTTTCATGTGATGTGATCTGATGTGATGTGATATGATGTGATATGATGTGTGTGTGTGTGTGTGTGTGTGTGTGTGTGTGTGTGTATGTGTGTGTGTGTGTGTGTGCATGTGTGTATGTATGTGTGTGCGTGTGTGTTTCTTTTTGAATAAGTAGTTAACCAACAATTTATTATAATTATATTTATAATTATATGTATTTTTCGATAACAGAACGATGATAACATTTTCTTTCTGTATGAACATTTTTCTCCTTTCAGTTTATTATCAGATTATTCTGTGATTGGTTATCATTTCAACAATTCTATATGAAATATAATTTCGATTATTCTGAAATCAAGCTGGAAAAATTATTGATTTGTATATTAATCCTTTGATCCCATTACACTGGTGGTACTTTTATTCCTCATCACACATTTGCACCGGTTTACCGGTGCAGAGATCAAATGCAAATGGCTTAGGGTAAATTTAGACTTAGGAGTTCACGGCTCAAATGGTTAATTTATGAAGGTAGATCAATAAGTATTTTGTATGACACAGTTATTAACTGAATCTTTATATGACATTTTCACTGTATAATGTTTGGTTTGGTTTCTTTTTCACTGTATAATGTTTGGTTTGGTTTCTTTTTCACTGTATAATGTTTGGTTTGGTTTCCTTTCACTGTATAATGTTTGGTTTGGTTTCCTTTCACTGTATAATGTTTGGTTTGGTTTCTTTTTCACTGTATAATGTTTGGTTTGGTTTCCTTTTCACTGTATAATGTTTGGTTTGGTTTTTCCTTTTCACTGTATAATGTTTGGTTTGGTTTGGTTTTTTCCTTTTTGGTTTGGTTTCCTTTTCACTGTATAATGTTTGGTTTTTTCACTGGTTTGGTTTCCTTTTCACTGTATAATGTTTGGTTTCTTTGTTTAATGACATATAAACGTTTATGGGTTATTTATTGTGGGTTATTCAATACCAAAACCATCTGTATAGAAAAATAGTCGTACTATTTTACCTATATCTGGTTGAATGTAGAGGGGTTCATACCTTTCCCATGTGTATCAATTCGTTAGAGAATGTAATAGCGCGACTGGAGTTCGAACTCGCTTACTACGATATAACAGTCCAGCATGTTAGCCACTACACCATATGGACTCCCCCTATATAATGTTTGATCTATGAGATTAATGAAGATATGTTGAGTATAATGTATTGACAAAGAAGATTATGACGAAAAAATTGTCGGGTAAAATAAATTTCTTTTCGTCCTTAATGAATTACCTACATAGTTGCTGATTTTTGTTATATTTTTTGTTAGACAAACAATTATTATTTTAACTGATTGTGCTGAACACACATCTTTAAGTTACGCATGAAATAATCAGACAGTGCGGTTTTTCGATTTTGAAATCAGGTGATGAAATATGTTACCACCACTGTGCACATGTCGTCAAAAATGATATTATATATAACATTTTGCTAAATTCTTACTGCTACTAAAATATTTTTACCTGCATACATTTAAAATTAAACCAAATTTCATTATACATATTATTTTTATCTTTTTACTATTTGCCTACTCTTCAGTATCACTCATACAGTGAACGTCTTGAAATTTTATTGAATTTTATTATCTAATTCATTTGGGGATATTTCAGAAAAAAAATGTAAATGCACGCAGCATTTTATCATAGTAAATTGTTTATAGATTTATTTCTACTTTAGTCTCGCATTAAAGTGTTGTTATGGAAGGAACAGTCTTTAAATAATTGCTCAAATGATTATTGAAATTAAATTTTTTCTATACACAGAATGATTTAATCCAGCCGGCTACATACAACACTTAATGATTTATTATAAATATTCCCTTTTTTTCAGGAAAAGATCAAAGTCGATTTGATTGCTGCACATTTGATGACATGTAAGTTGGAAATATTTGTTCTCAAATCTTATTCAAAATTTTAGCCTAAACGTATGACCACGATTTTAAGTTCTCAGGTTCAAAGTTAGGGGTAATAACTAAGGGAGAGTACATTTTTATAGCGACACAGGCAATGGTACAAGTCGTTCTTTTACAACTTTTGTACGTTTCACTAATATATTATTAGCATTTATGTTCTGTTATGTCATGTTATGTTAAAGTATTAAACTCAGGCGGGCACCGAAACTATGTCCTTTTAAAATTTAGGTGATCAACTTTCAATATCTTTAAACTGTGAATGCTTATGACTGTTTTTGAGATGAATAATGGAGTAGATTCTCGTTACCTTCCCACGCTTTGAAATGAAAGTTACTCGTCTAGACTGGTTGATCACCGCCACTATGGCTAGAGAGGCTCACAGTACTTATATATATATATATATATATATATATATATATATGTGTGTGTGTGTGTGTGTGTGTTTGTGTGTGTGTGTGTGTGTGTGTGTGTGTGTTTGTGTGTGTATGTGTGTGTGTGTGTGTGTACGTGTGTGTGTCTGCCTGCCTGTCTGTCTGTCTGTTTGTGGGGTCCTAAGTTTGTCATGAGGTGACTTAGTTCGGTGACGACCACATGTGTCTCCGGCTAGTTGCTCCGTCGATGCTGTCTACGTCCACGTGTTATCCTTTGTATCGCAGAACAGAATTGACGCAACTTGGCCTGAGCGTCTTTGTGACGGGTCTTGAGGTTAGTAGAAACGAGCTGCCGTAGTTATTAGTTTATCTCAGAACAATAAAACACTCTGTTAACAATAACAACGGTTTTATTATTATATATAACGAAAAGGAATATGTTTTGTCGACTAGATCAAGCGTTTTGTTCTATGTTAATTAGCATTAAGTAATTCAGCATTGATGGACTGGACAGTGTCACTTCTTGATGCCCTTGATCAGGATTGAACCTGTAATCTAGAGATAACTGTCACTTAGAACTGTCTTAACCTAAGTCCTTTATCCTCTAGGCCATGTGTCCAATTGGACAATCCAGGGTGAATTTTGGGAACTTATAAACCTAATGTCTTGTTTTGGCTAGAATATCTACCTATTCACTTATATATGATTTTTTGCGAAGGCTCATATTGGGTGTTTTTTTGTTTCTTTAAAAAAAATCTAATCTAGCCTTTTTAATTATAGGTTCTAATATTGTATTCTTCTCTATATTTGGTCTACTAAAGAAGTTACTTCATATAAGCTGATTCTTTGAGCGTCTCCAATGTTCTTCCTATGTATTATCCTAACTTCATCCCATAAAGGTAGATGGTTTCCCTTTTCATTCCATATATGGTCAGCCATACCTGACTTTTCTATTTCTCCTCGGACCACTGCTTTACGATGTTCTTCTAGTCTTACTTTCAGTGGACGGCATGTTTCACCTTTGTATTCTTTTCCACAGCTGCATGGGATGGAATACACACAATTATTGGTCATGTTGTATTCTGTTGGGGGCTTGACTCGGACGAGATGTTTACGAAGAGTTGAGTCACTCCTGAATGTTGTCCTGATGTCATAGGGATTACATATCTTTTGAATCTTTTCAACCAAGTCTTTCACATAGGGCAGACAGACTGTGGTAAGTTTTCGGGTATCATCCTCTGTCTTGCGATCCTGATTTCTCATAGCTGATGTTATACTCTCAGGATAATTGTTACGACGGAGGGCATCCCTTAAGCTGTCCATTTACTTCTGATATACCTCATCACTGCTGATGGCTTTTGCCCGATGTTGTAAGAAACGGACGATTCTTTTCTTTACATTATATGGATGGTGGGAATTGAAGTTGAGGTACACAGGACTTACAATAAGCAATAACCGATTGGGATGCATGGCGAGAATAAGAATTTTTGCTGTCAATACGATTTGATGATGATAATGATGATGATGATGATGATGATAAGTCTATCAAATTAATCTGTCAGTACTTTGTTAGACTGTCAGTATTTTAACACATTAAAATTATCTATCATATCCGATGTACGATGTATTTAAAGGTATTCCAGGTATTTATACATTGTTCACGTTTATATAAGTAGTTAACCAACAATTTACAATAATTAATTTTTTGTAAAGTTGAAAAATAATAGTATTTTCTTTTTTCTGAATGAACACCACCGCTATGGTTAGAGAGCCCAGTAGTACTGCTATTTAATCCATATATATATATTTAGCGTGCGGCAGATATACACCCCACATTTTAAACTGTCTTGCGTGGTGTAAGTAAATTTAGGTAAGTGGCATTAGTTGTTCCATCTAGCTAACGTCTTACCATATTTTGTTTTCAGATATGATCAGTTACGATCATGTCTTGGACCAATGCACAAGTGACAATGATAGCTCTATCTACCTAATGTCTTTTCATTTCTTTTTCACATACGACCAGTTACGCAAATGAATTGGACCGGTGCACACTGTACGTTTGCTGTTGAAACGTTTTGTAAGTCTGGTGAATCTGTAATTACGACATAAAGAGCTTTTCGTGCACATTTTCACGTTATGTCCTGTTCTGGAGAGAAAATCGATACTTCTATGGGTTGAAAATTATATCTGGAACAGCATCATTCCAGCGTAACATGAAGTGAACACGAAAAACTCTATGTAGCAATTACAGATTCACCAGTATTTAAAAAAAGTGTCAGCAAATGCACAGTGTGCACTGGTCCAAGCTATTATACTTCTTTTCACGTACCTGCGAATAAGGCGATCACAGGAAATTCTTCTAAAAATCATATAAAATAAACTAACTATCCGATTTTAATAAAACTTTCGGTATATGAAGTAATAAAAGACGCAATTTTATTGTAAATAAATATTTACTAAATTGAAAAGGCTAATTATTTTTTCATTAGTATTTGTTTCACGCATTGATACCCCGTGCAAATTTCTTGGTCAGTTTGTTTTTGTATGAAAATGAATTTTATATTTTTGGAAAAAACGGAACATATTAAAAATAAATAAATCGATACTAGTACAGGTTGGTAGTAGGATGTCTTAACATTTGAAATTTAAGTCACGTAAATAAAAAAAAAAAATTATCCTTTTTTTTTTTAGATCGTTAGCTTATTTTCTAAAGAATTTTATATCAAAAGTTCCAGTTGTCTACTTTTTTATTTTTATTTTTTAGGGATTTTTAAAAATTTATAAAATGTAAAATAAATACTACTGTTCATTGTATAGCAAAATCGTACTTTGTTTTTATTCTAAAATATATTGAAAATAATGTTTGAATTAAAAATTATCGTCGTTTTTTTTTATTATAGGAGGTTAAAAAGGACATAATATTATATTCACGTTTGAAGAGTTGCTACTGGGAAAAAGTTCAAATAAGTTCAAATCTATGGAACTAAACTAATTACACAAATGCCAAATTAATTGTTTGTAAATTAATATTTAATTCTCCAAACTTAAATATATATCTATACTTTATCAGAAATGTATCGAAAAAAGTCTCGCTTTTTATAATATTTCTGATAGAATTTTATTGTATACATATATATATATATGAGGAAAAAATAAGTAAAGAAAAGAAATGTAGATGGATAAAAATGAATTTTATCGATATCCCTTTTAATCGATATCACTTACACATGTGTTTCGGTTCGTTTATCAAAATGTATACGGATTTACGCTATTATTATTATTAAGATAATCAGATGAAGTTGAGAATAATAGGAAAAATGTAAAAATATTCCGTACACAGAGAGATTTTTTACGACCTTCATCAGAGTAATTTTTTAAATTTTTTGAGTAGAGACAAAAATCGGTTGGAGACAAAACAGAATTTTAAAATGTTCGAAAAAAGAATATTTTTTAATCATTTGGAACGCAGAGACCGTTAAAAAATTTGGTGGATGGATACAATTTGTATTGCAAAGAATAAAATGTTATTAATATCCTTAAACTTGCTAATGATTGAATGAAGCGTGTTTTCATTGTTATTGTTTGGGGAAAAAAAGAAACCAGTGAGAACCAAAAAGAGTTATCCATTCAAAATGATCGAATGTGCCAAGTATGTTTTATTGTTTATGGAATATTGTGTTGTATAATAAATTGAAATTAATTAATGAATTGTCAAATAATGTGATGTGGTGATATTATTTAATAAATGTTTGGAAGAAACAGCATAATGATCTGAATTTTAGATTATTTAAGGTAGAAGTTAATAAGATAAAAGTAAGGAAAAGATTATGAAAAAGAGTTTGTGTATTAAATAGTACGAAACATTTTAAAGAAAATAAATGTAGATAAAGGTATGTAATTAAAGTCGTTAATAATTGTAAGTTGAAAAAAGAAAATAAATTATTGAGGTTAAGAATAGAAGTAAATGGTTATAAATAGAAGGGCTTGTTGTCATTTGATTTTTGTTTTATTATATATTTTATTTTAGTAAGAAAGGGGCAAATAATTTTGTTTTAATATTATATTTTATTTTAGTAAAAAGGGGCAAGTTGTATTTATGTGAAGTAAAACAAGAAGGTGAAGTAGAAATAAAGTAATATTAATAAATTAATGGTTGGTAGTTATGTAAGGTAAATTTTTTTTTGATAAATAAATTGATAATGATAAATAGATTATGATTTAATAAATATATTTATTTATTAGATTGATAGAAATATTATTTATTCATATAATTATAGTTTATTATTAAATAGATTATTAGAGTAGAAAAATGTATATATGTATGTATGAATGGTAGGTGGTTAGTTTATAGATATGTAAAGAAATTAAGTTAATGAAATACTCATAGAAAAAAAATTTAAAGTTTTGGTGGGTGGATACAGTTAGTATTGCAAAGAATAAAAAGTTATTAATAATCCTGAACTATTTGAAAAGTGAATGAAACGTGTTTAAATAAAATGATTATAATGATAAATTAGTGGTAAATAGTTATAAAATATAAACATTTTTGATTAATAAATTGATGATGATAAATAGATTTTAGTTTTAAAAAATGGGTAAGTTGTCAAAGTAATGAAAATCTAAAGGTATTGTTAAGGGTAAAAATAAGAATAAAAAGAGTATAGAAATG
Organism: Doryteuthis pealeii; assembly: GCA_023376005.1. Lineage (NCBI taxonomy): Eukaryota > Metazoa > Mollusca > Cephalopoda > Myopsida > Loliginidae > Doryteuthis > Doryteuthis pealeii. The sequence goes on along the minus strand of CM042147.1, from coordinate 102,993,439 downwards.
ATTATGGTGAAGTTCTAAAAAAGCATATTATTCAGTTTAAAGATGTTAATTGGATAATGGTTTAAATAATAATTGGGTTAGATGTCACTATATTTTTTATTTGTATTTTAAAGTTTATATATATATATATATATATATATATATATATATATATATATATATATATATATATATATATATATATATATATATATATATATATATATACACTCTGATATATAAGAATGTTTTAGCTACAGTACAATTAGAAATATAAGATATGCTTAACATATTGTTCATTGTTCAAAGTATCTATTTAATTAAGTCTAGGCTTATCTTTGTTAATTGTCAATGTTCTCAATTATATGTCCGAGTGTTTGCTTACTCAAAATCTTCCCAGATTAAAATAGATGCAATTGCTGTTTGAAAGGCAACAACAAATTAGAAATAATTTCATTACAAATTGTCAAAACGAAGTTTTCATTCATTTTAAAAAAATCCTGTTTGATTCAAATATCCACCCTTTTTTTTGAAAATCAAATCTTTTGATTTACTTTTTAGAACACATCAGATTTGTATGCCAATTTCTATTCCAACCAACGATCGGTTTTTTATGAAGTATGGAAGAAGCTGCATGTCATTTACCAGATCTTTGCCAACACCGGCAGCCAACTGCAAAATGGGTATGCATTTATAATCTAATATGCAATAAGATTATTCAGTGTCAGCATTGGCACTTTCGGGTTATTTGTTTTAAATCTTTAACATTAATTAAGGATGAAATAAAAAATAAGATACAGAAAAATAATATAAAAACTTATTTATATTCAAAGATACGGTAAAAATGATATAACTCATTTGTATTCGAATATACGGTAAAATAATACCAAGTATTTATTCGTATTTGAAAATACAATTGAATAATATAAAAAAAACTTATTTGTATTCGAATATATGATAAAATAATATATGAAGGGGACGAAAGAAGAGATAAATCTGTTAACTTGATTTGTTTTAATTGTCATTTTAGTCAAGACTTTTGACGTAAAACAGTTTTCTCGTCTTAGTTCATATGAACTACTAATTTAGCATTAAAAGTTCCAAAAAGGACGATAGTGTTTCGTCACGGCTCCACTTAAGAGGTGAAGCGTTACTTCCTTAATAAATTCTTTGTCATTTCCTGTGGCAACCCGCGTTAAAAGGAATCGAACGCCAGTCGCTTTACTCATCAAATTTATTTCCCCCGGTGACCGACAAAGCAGGGAGAGAGACAGGGAAACATAAAGCTGTTGTTTACGCCAATAGTGACAAAACAGACTAAAAGAAAGACACATAAAACGGAAGACTATCATCAATCGCTCATCACTAGTTGGGCACGTTCTTTCTATTTTATTTTGTCCAGTGCATATCAGAAGAACATGTTTCTTTTTCTGTTTCTTTCTGTTTCTTTCTTCTCCGTGAACAGTTTTTTAATACCCTACCAATTTTTAATCAACTAATATTTTCCCTAATCGGCTCGTTCCACGTTAGCATAGAACTTAAAATATCAGCTGATTCTTTTTTCAGACGATTACTAACTTACATCACATGTAAACCTCTATTCCATTCTTCAGATGCTTGCATTCCAGTATCTTTCATTTGTAAACTCTCGGATTCTTTTCATTCCAAAAATATTTCTCTGGAATTCTTTTTTTTTTGTTGTTTCGAATCTAAACCCCAAATTATAAATTACAATTTACTAAAATAATTAATTGAGATCCCTAATTATTTTACACTCCTTCTATACCATCTCAAGAATCTTTTCTATGAAAAAATGTTTAACTTTTCTTAACGGTTCTAACTGACTTTTGTCTATTTTTCTGTTATTCTTCTTTTTGTTTTCTATTTTTCCATCTCTCTTTCTGGTTTGACTTTCACAATACATCAAAACACAATGTATCCACGGAAAAAAAATCATAGCATCATCATCAGTGTCTCTTATTTAGATTGTTTTACTTTTCTTTTACTTATTTTTTTCATTTAATTTCATTAATGTTCTTTCTCGTTTTTACTAAATTTTTAATAAAGTCAATACAGTTCTTTTTTTTGTTTATTTTTTTTGCGACTCATATCTCCAACTTGTTTCTTTTCGTATTGTTAATTTTCTTTATTAATTTCATTTTTGTTCTTTACTCATTTGTTTTTTTTCTCAATTTAATTCCCCCCCCCAAAAAAAATAAAACAAAAAAACACAAACAAAAAAAAAACAATAAATTTTTTTTTCAATGTCATGCTAATTATGATTTTGTTTTTCACTGTCTATTCCTCTTTATGTAAATTACTTATCTCTTATTTCCCTCGTTCCTTTTGTCTGCAAATTCGTGCTGGTTTATTTTCAAACATCTTTGATTTAAGTAAGTAAGTAAAGTCGTCGGGGCGGCCTAAAGTCGGTATCAGCCAGTCAGCGAGGGAGTCTATCCCCTTTTCAATAGCGCTAGACCAAGAAGATTGTTTTGGCGTCTGAGTTGGAGCGCCACACCTACCATCAGCTCCTTACTTTACCGCACAGATCCCTGTGCTACTCATACGCTGAGTTGGCGAGGACCGGTATCGAACTAGGAACCTTGTGGTTTCTAGCCGAACGCTCTACCGACTGAGCTAACCCGGCCCCTTTGATTTAAGTACTTATACCAAATTCCTTAGAAAATAAGTTTGGCCCGTATACAGAATAATGATTTTTCCAACTAAAATAATCTCTTTTTCCCCGATGAGAAATATCGATACCTTAATTAGTTTAAATCCTGAATAACATTACAGCGTGTACCATCCTAAAGAAAGATAAAAACACAAAGTTCTTCACCCTATCCACATCTAATAGCCTTTTCCTAATCCTTCATTCTTCTTCAAGCTCCCACTATTTGCTCACCAATCAGCGAAATACATAGGACTTTTCTTTTTAATTCGCTTGATTCATTAGCCACATCCTCAATTTGAAATTGAATATCAACAAATAATGTAGCGGTTCCCTTTCCTTTTCTTTACCCTATTAACTTTCTCCTTTACTGTGACTTCATTGCCTTTATTCTTTTTATCTTCAACTAAACTAAAGCGACACCGACCTAGGTTCGCACCTACCCGCAAGATTTCTCCTATTCCTCCTATGTTAATTCCTATCATAAATGGTCACCAGATTCCCCGTCATTTATTCCAATAATTAGCTGTTCTCTTATTTCTGCCTGACATTGCCTAACAGTTTATTTGATTCATTCTCCGAGAATTCTTGCTGAATCTGAAATCTCTTACACAGAAAGTCTATATCCTCGGTATCCACATTAACACATCCGAATCCAGAAGGGACACTAACGTTGCCTTACATAGCGGACGGTCAAATTCGGGAATATTCCACTCGTCCAAATTATCAACACGAAGATGTTTAGCGTGTGCCTTTGTGACCGTGTATTATACTTGGTCCTTAATTCTGTAGCTTTCTTTATGTGTTAGGGAAAATCCATTTACGGTATGCGCCTTGCTAAGTTTAGCTACTGAGAAACCACGTTTAATTTCAACTGATTCATCCCATTTATAATAAGTATCGTTTGCTGTAAGACTGATAGAAAGAAAGACACAGAAAACAGATGACTATTGCTAATCGCTTATCACCAGTTTGTCGTGCGCGTTCTATTTTATTTTGTCTAGCGGACACCCTTCTTTCTTTCCTCTCTGAGTTTTTAAATATCCTAATGATGTTTAATAAACTAATAGTTTTTCTCAATCGTCAGCTGATTACTGACTTATCTAACGTGAAAACCCGCATTCCATTCTTCAGATGTTTGCATTCCAATTCCTTTCATTTGTAAACAACACGTTGACTCACGAATCGTTTGCATTCCAATTCCTTTCATTTGTAAACAACATGTTGACTCACGAATCGTTTTTGTTTCCAAAAAATATTCTTTTTTGTTTTGTTTCGAATCTAAGCCTCAAATTATAAATTACAAATTGCTAAAATAATTGAGTTCCCTAATTATTTTACAATAGCACCAGACTTAATTGTAATTAATATTTTGAGTACTTGAACCAAGTTTACTTTTATTTCATACCAGGACCCCGTGAACAGCTCAACCAGAATACACATTACCTCGATGCTTCTCAGATATATGGATCAGATGTAAAAACAATGAGAGCATTGAGGAAGCACAGTAAAGGTATGTATTCATAATTAGCGCCTGATCTTATTCTCTACTTATTTTGGCACACACACACACACACACACACACACACGTGTGTATATGCGTTTGTGTGTGTGCGTGTGTGTGTGCGTGCGTGCGTACGTGTATGTAATGTCATGCCTATGTTGATAAAAAGCAACATTTGTGCCACCAAATAAAGGCTTCATTATATGGTGTCAGGCATTATTTCCAAAGCATCATTAGCGCCTAATGCAGAATGACCTTCCGTCATATTGTGGGAATGTCAGATGAAAATGCAGCTTCATCATATATCTACTAAGCTTTGTTTTATCTGTTATCTTGTATTACTTAGTGGTTACCCATTTAATTACAGAGCGGGTTCATTACTGCTTAACTTAGGTGATCTAGTGAAAAGCGAACTTCACCATAAGTTAGAGAATACGAAATATATATGATATATATGATATATCTCGTATTCTCGACTTTCCAGTCAAAGTACATGAACTCAGAAAGAAACGATGATTCAATTATGCAAATTTGAATTAATTGATCAGATGACAATCTTCAGACAACACACACACACACACAAATCAGAACAAAACAACAACTTTTCTGTCTAAAGATTGTCCTGTTCTCACAATTTTTAATTTGATTTCATTTGAAAACTTTCTTTAACTTAAAATTTTGAGTCCTTTTCTTGGTGCTTTAATATAATTGTTAAATTTACCTAACGGATTCTTGTTATATATATATATATATATATATATATATATATATATATATATATATATATATATATATATATATCCCCAATTCTCTTTAATTTTACTCTCCCTATCGACTAGGGCTGAAGAATACGCCAACTGCACCTCTGCAAAGGGGTAAGACCCTCCAATGGAGTCATTTGTTGGGTCGTAATGCCCGAGGACAGGATTGTGGGGGCTGAGTGGTCTGTGATCCGATTACCAAGATTAAATAACTTACAAGTGTTGATATGCCATTAACAGAACGAACGAACGAACCTTTAATTTTATCTTTCACTTTAAACAATCTTTTTATCTAGTGTGAAGTTTCATGGAAATTGATCTCTTTTCAGGTTTGATGAAAATGTTAACAACCATTTCTGGTGGATTCCTTCCACAAGACAAAGAAAATACTGCTGGTTGTATTCTATCTTACTTGAATATTCCATCAAAATATTGCTTTAAAGGCGGTGAGTCATTCGCTTTTCACTTCCATTTTTATTTTACTCGAATCCAAATTAGCAAACATCATCATCATCATCATCATCATCATTATCAAGGCATGCCGTCAGCATGGATTCTTTTGACCCTCTCTCGTCATCAGTCCCTAAAAGTCATCGCTCTTGGCAAGTCTTCTCGGTGGCGTCCAGTGTTCGTGCAGAGTTGATGAATATAAGTTTTTGCTAGTCGGCTAACACTGGTGTGTCCACGCGTAGGAGTTCATAGGAGTTCGTCCCTTATGAGTTCTTCCTTACTTTTCCAGCATCGCCCAGCATGTTTTGCTCGATGGTTTATGAGATGTGAGGTAAGTGAAGAATAATTAAAGTTCCAATTACCGTCGAACTGGGAAGACATGGCAACAAACAGCTGTAACTTAAATACAAACCCGAATAGTCTCAAAGTCTACTGCAGAATGACAGGATATATATAAGACTCCACAATGTCATTCAAATCAAGCAGTCAAGCAGCCAATCAGAACTCAAGGAATGGAATGACCCAAATCACCCAAATTCGTGAATGGATCATTCTTGATTTCTATATATACCAACTGTCTCGGACACTGCTTAAGTTGTACTTAGCTGCTGTTATTCAAACCAACAGTAGACTTACTGACCTCAATAGTAAGTTGCAGTACAGCTGCTGATTTCAGGACTTGTTCAAAACGGTACGCAGCATCTTTGTGTAGTCCCCATTTAGCTTTTTCTCCAGGTGTTTCGTTCGAGTCCAAATGGTGAAACCAACAGTAGACTTACTGACTTCAATATGGCGCTGCGAACAGCAATGAAGATTGGGAAAGCTACTTCATCAAAGCTGGTATCTCTGCTGACTCAGCCAAAAGCTATGCTGCAACATTTGCAAGGGAAAACCTCCAAATGATGGATCGGGCCATGCTAAAAGAGTTGGGAATCACAGCAATGGGAGAAACCCTGTCTATCTTTAAACAAGCTAAGGAGACCTCTACCCAGACGACCTATACTAAGGCACCGTCAGCCAATCCCTCCCCAACTCCACTTTGAAATGACCCCCCAACAATTCAGAAAATTTCGAATCGATTGGGAAGTTTTTACCAGAATGACAGATATGCCGACTTCTCAAATCAACATCCAATTATACAATTGTGCTGATGAATCTGTCCAAAACGCAATCATTAACACCCACCCTAAATTCTTCACCACTGATCCAGACAGGCTATTAGAAATGTTAGAAAAATTAGTGACTCAAAGATCAAATCCCATGGTCCATCGGATTACATTTGCATCAATGCCACAGTATGAAGATGAACCAATTCAACAATACCTTGTTCGCCTTAGGGCTATAGCCATAGACTGCAACTTTTCCCGACCCCGGTGTGAGCATGACCAACTCATCAGAGGGATAGCAAAAGAAAGTCCCTCGAGCAGAACATCTGTCATGCTGAAGCATTTGAATCAGCACTACGGGACCAAACTGCAATGACTGATACCACAGACATAGCTACTGTTTGGATGTCAACATATCGCAGACAGAAGAACAGTGCAGCACAGACCAATAAGGGTAATAATCCTACTAGCACCTCTACTATACGCAAAAACAGCATTGCTGATCAAACCCCTCGTCAAGCTTGCATGGGTTGTGGTAGCCACAAACACGGCACCCTGGGAAAAGGTGCCCGCCATTTAATGTCCAGCATGGGGTCAAATATGTAACACCTGTAGGAAACCAAACCATTTTTCAACAGTGTGCCGTACAAAGAAGGAACATCACCAAGCAGTAGTAAAAAGCTTCGAATGTGATGAGGCTCCAATGGATAGTCTCATAGCCCACATCACATTTGACCAAACAACGGGCACATTCACATCCAGAAATGATGACCAATTAACGGAAATAAATGCATCCGTAATCCCATTCTCATCAAATCCGGATCCCAGACGGGCTATAAACATCCCCAGTAACTGTAGTACTACACTAAGAATTTTCCCTGACAGTGGTGCTACTATCTGTCTTGGGGGACCAAAACATTTACTGGACATGGGGCCTACAAAGGACAACCTTGTTTCATCAAAAAAGATCATTAGGGCAGTGGGAGGTTTCACCCTTATGTATCAGGGTTGGCTGCCTGTTGAATTTTTTGTTAGAGGAAAATCAACCAAACAAGCCCTCTACATATGCGGAAATATCCAGCGCCTTTATTTCAGCAAGGCTGCATGCATTGATGTAGGAATATTGCAAAGATTTTCCCAACCCTTTAGCCGACAAACAACATAAAGAGTTTGGCCCCAAACCTAATGAGTGTGAGGATCAACTGCCAAGTCGTCTCCCAAAACCACCCTTTCCTGCAATAGAGGAAAACATTAGCAAGCTAAAGAATTGGCCCATGGAAAAGGTTTCCAAAACAGCATTTAAAAAAGATGGGATATTCCCAGCTATGTCTGGCCCTGCTGCCCATATCCACCTCAAAGTGGGGGCAGTCCCTAAAGCCAGACACAACTCCATCCCTGTGCCTTTTCACTTCAAAGAACCAGTAAGACAAGCCCTTTGGAAAAATGTGGAAAGAGGTATCATAGCTCCGGTACCCGTGGGCATGCCTACTGATTGGTGCAGCACAATGGTCATAACTGCCAAAAAGAATGGTAGTCCACGGCGAACTGTATTACCAACACTTAAATTCTCAATGCAGACGGGAAACCCATCACACTGGGTTACCATTCCAGTTGGCACTGCAAATGCCACCTAAAACAAAGAAAACAGTCCTATATGCTAGTCAAGAAAGGTGTGGCTACATTCGACAAGGACCGATATTTGCCGGCAGCAGATTTTGTACAGATGCTGATCGTAGATATGCCCCGATAGAAGGTGAAGCAGCAGCAATAGCATGGCCACGTTTGTTATGGGATGCCCAGGTATCATAGTGGTCACGGATCATGAACCACTGAAGGGGTTGTTTGGAGATCGAGATCTGAGCAAGATCCAAAATCCCCGGTTATTTCGACTGAAGGAAAAAACCCTAAGATATCGATTCACCATCCAACACTGCTCCGGAAAGTGGCACAGAGGCTCTGACGCAGTTTCCCGCCACCCAGTGGCCATGTTGCAAACACTCCTCGGTGTATTTCCATCTGAGCCCTCCCAGACAGACATTCAAGAGTCTGACGACATAGGGGATATGGTTGAATCAACAGCCTTGATGGCAACATTTGCAGGCAGCAATAATACTGCCATCACGTCACTAGATCTAATCCGTGCAGCAGGTGGTGCTGATCCTCAATATAAAAAATTGATCAGTATCATTCAGCAAGGATTCCCAAGGACATGTAACCTTACCGCACCTGAGGTCCGCGAATATTGGGAGGTGAGGCACCGTCTCAGCACTGACAGTGGCCTGGTATTGTTGAATCGAAGGATTGTCATCCCCAGAACTGAACGGAAAAAGTTCTGCACACCAGGGTGTGGTTGGCATGAAAGCACGTGCTAATGAGTTAGTGTACTGGTCTGGAATGGATGCCTCAATCCGCAATGTTACGGCCAATTGCATGGTATGCTCAAAAATCGCCCCTAGTCAACCACGTGAGCCGACTACTTTGACAAAATCCCCTGATTGGCCATTTCAGCAGATCGTCATGGATCTATTCTATGTTGGGAATCATGCATACCTTGTATGTGCTGACAGATTGACTGGCTGGCTCATCCTATATCACTTGAGTCACGGACAAACAAACGCCTCCAGGATCATCTCAATTTGTCGAGAGATATTCCAGACTTATGGTGCCCCGGAAGAACTCAGCAGTGATGGCGGACCACCCTTTACATCCCTACCATTTAAGCAGTTCCTAGAGGACTGGGCGGTAAAACATAGACTGTCATCAGTCGCCTATCCACAATCCAATGGTCGGGTGGAATTAGCCGTCAGGACGGCCAAAAGGATAGTGAATGGCAACATGGGACCCCAGAGATCCCTGGATAATAACTAGGCTGCAAGGGCTATCCTTCAATATCGGAACACACCCATTCAGAACATCGGACTATCCCCTGCACAACTCATTCTCCACCGACGACTGCACTATATAAACCGCGTACTAAGTGGATAACAGCAGCTCAGAACCGCGAAATTAGCCTATCTCAGCGAAATGCACTTCTAATAGAGAGATACAATCGCACAGCACATACACTGTATCCACTTCAAAAGGGAGACACAGTGTCTGTACAATGTCCAAACAACCGTCGGTGGGACATAACAGGCAGAGTTCTCGAAACACTTCCCAATCACCAATACCGAATCAGGATTGATGGATCAGGCAGAATCACATTGCGGAATCGCCGATTCCACAGGAAGCTCCAAGCACCAGTGGCCCCTGTCCCTATTCCTAGCGCTTTGCCTGAGACCCCTGAACCAATATTTGAGGATGTTCCACAAACCAAAAGAATGGTAACTTCAACTAGGGACCAAGCCTCGCCCAGTGTCACTCCAACCCCTAAGCCAATGCCATAAAAAATACCCCGTGCATTATCAAGATTATTCCCCTGTAATCGGCCGGGTCGAAAGGAACTAATTCCCCCTCAAAGGCCACTACGCCCGCGCAATGGGGAGGAGGAGGAAGGGGAGATGAAGAATAATTAAAGTTCCAATTACCGTCGAACTGGGAAAACAAGGCAACAAACGGCTGTAACTTAAATACAAACCCGAATTGTCTCAAAGTCTACTGCAGAATGACAGGATATATATAAGACTCCACAATGTCATTCAAATCAAGCAGTCAAGCAGCCAATCAGAACTCAAGGAATGGAATGACCCAAATCACCCAAATTCATATATGGGTCATTCTTGATTTCTATATATACCGTCTCGGACACTGCTTAAGTTGTACTTAGCTGCTGTTATTCAAACCAACAGTAGACTTACTGACCTCAATAGTAAGTTGCAGTACAGCTGCTGATTTCAGGACTTGTTCAAAACGGTACGCAGCATCTTTGTGTAGTCCCCATTTAGCTTTTTCTCCAGGTGTTTCGTTCGAGTCCAAATGGTGAAACCATACAATAACACGGTCATAGCTACAGCTTGAAAGAATTCCGGACCATATGACCTTTAGTCACCCCATCTGCGATCTCTATTCATAAGGACATGTTTTTCATTTACACCGTCAAAATCCGGTTGTTCTTTAACAGACGATTTTTAGAGGTTTTTTAAATTGTAACCCTAACCCCTAACCCTAACCCCTAACCCTAGCAAAATATTTTTTTTAAATAAATAACTTTTTAATATTAACTATCCGTAGAGGCACGTGGAAAATAAATAAACATGTCTTTCGTTTTAAGTTTTATCTAAAAAAAAAAAAATAACAATATTAGTTTATCTTTAGTGCAAAATTAATTTTTTCGCATAGGATAACAACAACAACTATTCCTGTGTAAACTTGTTTTTTGTTTAAAGTTTTTGTAAAAAAAAAAATATATTTTTATTTAAAAAATACCATTGAAATAAACGTATCTGCATGCATTTCTCTTCTGATTAAATAAAAACTATTTTAATATAAAACCTGTCTTTCATTTATAGTTTTATCAAAAAGTATTTATTTAAAAATATTTTGTTAGGGTTAGGGGTTAGGGTTAGTTTTATAATTTAAAAAAGCCTCTAATATCGTATGTTAACAAACAACCAGACAACAACATTAAATAAGTAAAAAGAAAAGGTGTATTTAATATAAAAACGTGTTCTTTCGTTTAATTAACAACAATTAACTATTCCCGTGTAAAGTTGTAAAAATGCGTCTAAAAATCGTCTATTAAAAAAAAACGGATTGTGTAAATGAAAAACATGTCCTTTTCAATCGAGATCGCTGATGGGGTGCCTAAAGGTCATATGATCCAGAATTCCCGTTGTATTCTATTCGAGATCAGATTTCCATATTGTCGATAGCCTACAATAACAGTCCATGCTTTATCTATGGATATGATGTCATCACTTTCTGTAGATGAGATATTGCTACCAAGGTATATGAACTGATCTACAAATTTCAGAAGCTTGTCATTTAATGAGGATATGGCATCATTTTGATTAAAACATATGAACTCTGTTTTATCTTAGCACAGAGACCAGTACTGTTTTATGCCTGTTCTTGGCTATCAAACAGAAATTCAGCTTGAGAAGGTATATTTGCAAGAAGCGTTAGATCATATGTGTAGTCTGCATTAGTAATTGTTTCATCGGAATGTCATCTGCTTCCATTTTTTAGTGTGAAATAATTTTTTCGCATTAGATCTATTGATGTTGGTAGCAAATTATCTTGGCAGATTATGGATAGAAATGGTGCCAATGTATTTCCTTGTAAGACTCCAGTGTCAATGTAAATCAGTGTCACCATCGTGTATTTAGCGGCAACAGATTCTTTTGGAAAAGCACATACTAGAAGTATTTGCTCCATCTTTCTTCTGTGTAAAGAATAAAATACTCTGGAGAAATCTACAAATATAAGTATTGCCTCGAGACTTTTTGTATGTACTCCTTCGATGATTCGACGAATAATCAGAATCTAGAAGTTGTAGATGGATTTATCTGTACATTTGCATAATTCCCGCCAAAGTGACAGGTTTATTTACGCAGTGTTGGCAATTCTGACATAGATCCAGGCTGGGATCCGAAAAGTAGTAGCGGTTTCTGTTCCCATTTAGCAATTGCAAAAAATGATAATAATAAAATGATAATAATAATAAAAAAAATAAAAATATATACAATTACTAAGACCGGACAAAAGGGTCTTAAGAACATTAGGAAGTGAGAGAGAAATGGGAAAAAGGAAAATAATTTATAAAAATTCCTTATCAAATTTTTAAAATTGCTAGGAATTCGCATATCATATCATCATCATGTCGCGCTGAAAGCACGGATTCCCTGACTCTTTCTCGGTCATCGCCCCTGGCAGGTCTTCCGCACTCTATCCAGAATCTGCAAAGAGATAACTGATGTAGATTGTTGCTAGTCTGGTGTGTACACGTGTAGGTGTCCACAGGAGGACGTCACTTAGGAATTCATCCGTACTTCTCCAGCAGTGTCCAGCCTGTTTTGGATGGTCTGAGTGATAGGAGGTAAGTGGCTGTAGGGTGTTGGTTCCAGGATTTAAGACAGCACTCAGCATCCTTGTGTAGTTGTAGTGAGGTGGGTCCAAAGGGCCCGAACCTACCTGGTGCTAAACCTTCTCGATTCTTGATTTTTTTCCGTCGCGGCCGCTATTTGCAATTCCGTCGCCGCGCATGGGCAGAACAAGCCCTTGTAAGACCACCATTCACTTGCATACATGAGCAAATAGCTCAATAAAAAGCAAACCACTTGAACGGAGGGCAGTGCGAATTTGTAAGTGATACGACTTGGACGGTGGATTTGTTCAATGTCCAAGTGGTAAAACCATATAGTAGTATTTACATGGCTACCGCTTGGAAAAATTCTCGCTCTATCAGAGAGATTAGATTTCCATACGATCAATTATCTGTCAATAGCAGTCCCTGCCTTTCCTTTGAGTATATCAACATCACTTTCTGTAGATGAGATATTGCTATCTACGTATGTTAACTAATCTACTATTTTTCAGAGTCTTGCCCTCCAGTGTGAATATCTCCATCTTGTTTAAAACACATGGACTTTTATCTGAATTCAAATAGAGGCCAATTCCACTTGCTGTTTTCTCTGTGCAATGCAGCAGGGATTCGGCTTGTGCAGATGTATTTGCTAGAAGCGCTGGATCATCTGCGTAGTCCGCATCTGCAATAGTTTCTGTGGGATATAGCCTGCTTCTTGGCGTTTTTTAGAGTCAATGCTTTTTCTTTTATTAAGACCTAATGGCATTTTTAGGCCATATTCTAGACATATTATAAATAGGAATGATGCTAATGTATCTCCCTGTCAGGCTCCAGTGACAATGTCAAATAAATATGTGTCACAATCAGGAGAATCATTGCTTTCGTGTCTTTGTAGAGCATCGTTATAGCGGTAACAGTTTCTTTGGGGAGATCCTACACTAGTATCACTTACTCTATCTTTCACCTGTGTATGGAGTCAAATACTTTGGAAAAATCTACAAACAATAGTATTGCCTCGAGATTTTTTTGCTCAAACCCCAAGAGTCAGGATCTGAGGAGTTGTGGATATATTTCTTCAAATAATCTTTTTTTAAAAATTTTTTATTTATTTATTTATTTATTTTTTTTTACTTCGGGTCGGATGTTATTTAGAAGGGCATTATAAATCTTAGCAGCTATGACAGTAGTAGTTATACCTCTGTTGTTCTTAGGGATTCCGAGATCACCTTTCTTGGGGAATGGGAGGATGCAGTCTTTCGCCCATTTCTCTATTATATTTTTATAGACTGCATTAAATCATCGAAAAAGTACGTCATCAAATCTCCTTGTCTTCCATACTTCGAAATAATAATTTTTTTAGAAAAGCCATGGGTCTTCACGAAATACCCCTTGTATTTCGTCGAAGCCTGTGGCTTTTCCAGCGAAAGGCCATCAGCTATCGTTGGTGTGAACTACTACTACTACTACTACTACTACTACTATTACTATTACTACTACTACTACTACTACTAATAATAATAATAAAAGAAAATATAAATCATCTTATGTACATAGATGACATAAAGATTTTTGCCAAAAATAAACAAGAATTAGAAACCCTTATACAAACTATAAGAATATACAGCCAAGATATAGGGATGGAGTTCGGCATCGACAAGTGCGCCATGTTAGTGATGAAGAAAGGAAAAAATGAAACGGCGAAAGGAATAGAACTGCCGAATCGAGAGAAATTAGGACACTCTGAGACAAAGAGAACTATAGATATCTGTGAATATTAGAAGCAGACGCAATCAAAAGGTGAAAGAAAAAGTAAGAAAAAATATTTCAGAAGAACAAGAAAGCTCCTAGAAACCAAGCTATGTAGCAGAAACCTTATTACAGCAGACAGGAAAAGCAATTGCAACATACAAGTAGAAATACATTAAAAACCAAAAAACAGAAATGGGAAGAAAAACAACTACATGGGTACTTCAAGCGTCAAACTCGATATCATATCAGAAGACATGGACATGGCTAAAAAGAAGAAAAGGCAAAAATAGAGAAGACGCAGCAGAATAGCAAGTGCAGAATGTGTGGAGACAGAGACGAAATGGTTAATCATATAATAAGCGAATGCAATAAAATACCACATAGAGAGTACAAGACTAGGCACGACTCGGTGAGAATGGTAATCCACTGGGAATTGTGCAAAAAATTCAATTTTTACCATACAACTAAATGGTATATGCACAAGCCTGAACCATTCCTGGAGAATGAGAAAATTCTCTGGGAATCGAGGTACAGACCCATCACTTAATCCCGACTAGGAGACTGGGTCTAGTATCGATCGACAAGAAGAGAATCTGTCATCTCGTGGACTTTTGTCACCTTGATGTAATTGGACTTTATTGCATTTTTTGTTGCTATTATTATTATTATTATTATTATTATTATTATTGTTGTTGTTGTTGTTGTTGTTGCTGCTGCTGCTGCAGCTGCTGCTGCTGTTATTGTTTCATGATTGTTATTGTTGTTGCAGGTGATGATAGACTTAATGAACAACCTTTGATGCTCACTCTTCACACGATATTCGTCCGCGAGCACAACAGGATCGCTGAGCAACTGGAAAAGATATTCCCAAATTGGAATGATGATCGTCTCTTTGAAGAGACTCGCCGAATTGTAATAGCTGAAATGCAACACATCACTTACAGTGAATATTTGCCTCTGATCCTCGGAGAAAAATATATGAAGGCTTATGACTTGAATTCCAAAGAATCTGGTTACTCAACTTATAATGACACCATTAACCCCAGCATCAACAATGTTTTCGCTTCTGCCGCCAGTCGATTCCCAGCAAGCATGATGCGTGCTCAGTTTCATAGTGAAAGTCTAAATTCTCTTAGCAGTCATTTTTTGCGGCCCAATGTCTTCTACAAAGAGTTTGATGCCATCAGTAACATCGCCAAGAGTATGGTGAAAGAGGCTAGTCAGTCCATTGATGGGTATGTCTGTTTTTTCATAATTTATTTTCTCATATAGGTATGTATTTATCCCCCATAATGTAGCATACATGTTGATACTGTGGAGTTTATGAGCAACGAAAGTAGTGAATTTGAAGTTTAAATAATTTTTCCACACATCGGAAATAAAAAATATTATTGATAAAATTATAATATTTTAATTTTCGCTGATATTATTTCAATGCGAATCAGCCACATTTAAAGTAATATGAGTAAAACAGCGAAGGTTTCGCTATTTCTCACTGGATTATATATTTTATGCGTTTTTATCTCATTTTTAGATAACGTACTGTCAATAATCCTCATTATTATTATTTTTTTCCTAATGTCCTACTTTGTACAGTCATGGAACTGAGTCTATCCCTTGGACTTATTGTGATAGATTTATTTGATGGATAGAGTCCTTAATATTTTAGCAGTGCTATGTAGGATAATCATCTGGATTTCTTGTATCTTGATGTTGCCAGGGATTTCCAATTTTCTTAACCAGACTAAGAACACCTATTACAATTGGATATTGTAATGGTCTTCATTTCCAACACTCCCCCAATCTCTATTTCTCTATCTTTATATTTGATAAATTTGTTTATGTTGATTTCTGGGATATGTTTCTTTTAATGTAAACAGACATATAGATAAGCAGAGAGATACTCTCCTTTTTGTCCTTCGCTAGTTTATCAGGCCTTAATTTCTTTATCAGTTTGGATGGGCAAATATCAAAGATTTGTAGCTTCATCGTTTTTTTTTTTTTACAGTTGATGCGTAATATTTGTTCTTGATTTTAATGTCATCGTACTTACAGATTATTTAGTGGATATATGCAGTTGCTTTGTTGTGCCTTTGTATGTATTCTGTTTTTGTCAATTCTGAACATCCATATACTAGATGATCTGTTGTCTCTTGTTGTTTGTTTGCATATCCTACTTATCGAGTTGGTGCTATTTTTCAGTATTTTATTCTGGTAATAATCTGTCGTAATGAATTGAAAACCCCTCAGTCCTAAATTTTAGGCTAGTTGTTGTTAGCCATCGGTTTGTTTGGATTTGATCTTTAACGTTGACTCATTTCAGATAGTACACATCAGACATTTTTTCCAATGTTCCTTTTTAGCTATTCTAGGATTTGGTGCTTAGCCTGCAGTTTTATCATTCTAGCAGAGTTGACTTGTTTTCCACTATTTAAATTCTTGGTATATTGAGCGCTCTTCTGAATCTGGTAGCTACATGGTGCATTGATGATGCTTCCTTTGTTCTTTAGCAACCATAAGGAGACTATCCTTTTTTAGTGTTCAAGTACAATGTTAATTCTTTTTTACCTATATTGATATTAGCTACTTTGCAGTAAGAAGCTTGAACCATATTATTTTACGTTTTCTTTTGTTTCTAGATTTGTTGGGTTGATTTTTCAGAGGTTCTTGATATGTTAATTCTTGTGTGAATCCACTGTTTTCGAGTGCTTTATTATATATACTAGCAAATATATGCACCCTCCGGGTGCAAGTATTTAAGTTTTAATATAATAAAATATCATATTAAATTAGAAAGGCTAATGAAACTAAATAAGAATGCAGATAAAAAGATTTGAAACGGTGGGGGGTATAATCGAAAAATAGAACAACTGAAACTTACACTTCCATCACTCTCGTCTTTCATTGTTATTTTTTCTAATTTAAGTATTTAGTTAAAAGAGGAAGTAAAAAATAAAATTACAGTTATTTCTTCTTGTTAATGGATTTCATTTAAGATTTATTGAAGAGATTTTTGCTTATATTCATTAAAATAAAACCAAACAATTGGAAATCAATAGTACTAAACACATATTTATTAAAATCACATTTTAAATATCAATATGCAAATTAGCCTTCCCGTTCACACTGTAAACTGTTATTTTGTTGTATATATGAATACAATTGCATGTTATTAGTATGTAGATATGGTCAACAGCATTAATAATGTTAAACAATTTTATTAATAATTGAGGTTTAGATAAAAAATAAAATCATTGAGATTGTGATGTCAATAACAAAGGGAATTGTGACTTGAGTAGTAATATAGTTTCGGTTACAGACAGAAAAACACACAATCTCCATTATAATAAGATTTTATTTTCATTAAATACATTTTTATTTAATGATAATTTATAAATCCTAGTATTGATTGCATTGGGTATGTTTAATTGTGTGTTTAGGGTGGTTGTAATGGATGTTGATGTATAATGGTGTTTGCTTGTCCTTATAAAAAGGTTTAAAAGTATTATTAGCTAAGTTGAGTTAAATCTATAAAATTTACTATTTTACAGTTGGATGATATATCTATTTTAAAATTTAAAAGATTTTATTAAAAGAAAAAATACAAAAAAAAGATAAAAATCTTTCAAATAAAAGGTTTTAAAATAGACATATCATCCAATTGTAAAAGGGTACATATTTTAGATTTAACATTCGACATATCTAATGACACTTTATATAACCACAGATAGATACAAAATGAGGATTCAGTTTAACATCACATTTAAAATGTTAAGTACTTTTCTCGCTAACAACTTTAAAACTTTAAAAGTTTTTAAAATTTTCAAAAATGATCATGCTAATAACATATTCCAGTGCTACATTAGTAACCACAAATAATTAAGGTAATGATAAAAAAGACATTTAGTGAATTTTGATCAAATGATAAAAATGAAATTGATGAGTATTTACTGTAATGTTGTTCAGAAAATACTTTTCTTTTTCTCTTCACCAGATCACCCTACCATTAAACGTAATTTCAAAGATCTTAACGTTCACTTTTTGAAGTCTACAAAATTTATTGAGCCAGTATAATAGCATAGAATTTCAAACGAATACAATTTGTACTCTTCAGATCATTTTAATCATTTAATGTTCTCACTTTATGAAGTTGATTGATCGAAATTTATCTAGATCTTTTTTAAAAGTCCAACTCCTCACATAAAGAGTAAAATAAGATGTATAAAATGAGAAACTGTTCCCAATCTGTTATGAAGTTTTATATCTATGATGGAAAGAGTGACTATGATTAATAGCACTTAATCTTAGTTAACTGTATGCCAAGTCACGTGATCGACGTTACTCTCATTTTGAGAACAAGTGCGAAAGCGAGTGACAAGGTGATCGAACTTGAATCCTAGTGGTTATGACAGCTAGTCATAATCATCTGATTCATAACCCGAATCGAGCATAACTGATAATGATTCGGATAAAGACCCACATTTGTGGAGGAGCACTAGATAGAAGAGATCAGCAGGATGCTGTCACTTATGTCATCATGAGATGAGTGGAAATAATGAACATGACTGTAAAAGAGAAAATAAAAATTGGAAACTTGATGGTCTTTCAAAATACACCGAGTAGGCTATTTATGGTTTGGCAGTAGAAATTATGTGACACTTTCCCGAAAAGGAGGTGCTGCTTTTATCTGAATACTTTGATATTTTATTGAATATTCATAACGTCTTTCATTATGAGAACAGTGAACCAGGAACGCTGTCTGACTGTGATGATAAAAAAAACAAGTCTTGTGGTGATAAAAAGATTCTTGTGGCGATATAGTGATAGTATCTATCACTATATCACCACAAGAATCAAGATTAAAATGATCTGAAGAGTACAAGAAGAAGGTCTAGAACGGAAGAGTCTTATTGCTTGGAGAACGGTATCAGTTCAGAGGTGGAAGAGTCTTATTGCTGGGAGAATAGTGTCAGTCCAAAGGTGGAAGAGTCTTATTGCTGGGAGAACGGTGCCAGTCCAGAGGTGGAAGAGTCTTATTGCTGGGAGAACAGTGTCAGTCCATAGCTGGGAGTGTCTTATTGCTGGGAGAACGGTGTCAGTTCAGATGTTGGAGAGTCTTATTGCTGGGAGAGCGGTGTCAGTCAAGAGGTGGTTGAGTCTTATTGCTGGGAAAACGGTGTCAGTCCAGAGGTGGGAGAGTCTTTTTGCTGAGAGAACGGTGCCAGATCTGAGGTGGAAGAGTCTTATTGCTGGGAGAGCGGTGTCAGTCAAGAGGTGATTGAGTCTTATTGCTGGGAAAACGGTGTCAGTCCAGAGGTGGGAGAGTCTTTTTTGAGAGAGAACGGTGAGTCGAGAGTCTTATTGCTGGAGAAGTTCTGAGGTGGGAGAGTCTTATTGCTGGGAGAGCGGTGTCAGTCAAGATTGAGTCTTATTGCTGGGAAAAGTCAGTCCAGAGGTGGGAGAGTTTTTGCTGAGAGAACGGTGCCAGATCTGGGAGAGTCTTATTGCTGGGAGAGCGGTGTCAGTCAAGAGGTTGAGTCTTATTGCTGGGAAAGTCAGTTGGGAGAGTTTTTGCTGAGAGAACGGTGCCAGATCTGAGGTGGAGAGTCTTATTGCTGGAGAGCGGTGTCAGTCCAGAGGTGGGAGAGTCTTTTTTTGCTGAGAGAACGGTGCCAGATCTGAGGTGGGGAGAGTCTTATTGCTGAGAGAACGGTGTCAGTCCAGAGACTGGAAAAACATATCTGAACGAACTGTTGTCAGGTGCTCTTTGTCTATAATGCAATGTAAAATGACTATTTTTTGGATGCTCTCTAGAGCAATTATAATTATAAAGAAATGGATGTCCAACAAATCCTTTGGCCATCGCACAATTTGGTCAGTTAATTTACCTATGATTCAAGTGTATTTGTTGGTTGTTATAGTCACAACATTTAGTAAATTTTATCCTTTTTCAGGTATCTGTAGTATTCACTAAACTTCTTATAATGTTGATTTGAACTCATCATTCCAACTATGAGAGTAGATTTTTCTCATCATATTGTCTTTACTTCGAAGATATCTCGTATTAATTCTTCCTAATTACTTTGTCGTTTAGTATTTATTCACTACTCGAATCAGGAATTGAACTTGCGGCCGCTAGGTAAATAAATGCACTTCAACTAAAACTATGTCATTTGTCTCTTAGTGCATAAAAGTTATCTACCTTGTTTCAGTGCGATAGACAAAAGTCTAAGTATAGACAGCGGGATAAGAATAATCCATTCCCAGATTACAAAGTACAAACTGAAGAAGGTCAAAGGGTCAATGGGTCAAAGGGCCAAAGAATTGTGACTATAAGGACAATCAGAATGAGTTCATCAGGATTTTATGAAATTTCCTCATTTCAGAAAATCCGAAAAAAAATTGTATCTACTTTATATTTTCCCGAAATATGTTAGACTGATAATTTGTGTCATGTTCTGTTAATTCATTCTATAATCGACGTAAAACGTTACTTGAAATATTAATTTTCTTTTAAAGGTTAATTACTGATGAGCTGACGAATAAGTATCTTCAGATTGAGGAGGGTAATGGTCAAGATTTAGCTGCTCTGTATATCCAACGTGGACGGGATCACGGATTGACCACTTATCCGATGTGGAGATTGATTTGTAGTAAACCACTTTCTTATACGTTTACTTCACTCAAAGACCACAGCATTGAAGACCAACAAAGGCTTTCTAAAATATACAAGTAAGTATTCTTTACTGTCTCAATTTTGTGTGTGTGTGTGGGGGGGTGCAGTAAAAAATAAAGTATGTATGCTTCTATGAATCTGCATCAAATATGAATCAATGTTTATATAATGCTTTTCCAAAGAACAGTTTCTAGTAATTGAAAAATACGATATTCAGATTTGTAGCCAACTTATACTCTTTCTGTTTATTTTCAAAGAAATTATTATCATATATTTGCATATTTGAAATTCTTATATGATATAAATGATGTTAATAATCAGTCTTCAAAGTAACTTTTTCAGGACAAAGATTCGTCTTTAAAAGTTGAAAATTTATAAAATACTTTGCGTCACAACTATTTATAGAATGCAAATGAATGCAAATAAATAAAGGAACGTACGTTTTAATCAACATTTGATAATTATAACCCAATGAGAATTTTCAATGGCTAGGACTGAAGTGAACATTGAACGTATACTATCATAATTGGATTGGAAATTCAGTAATTTTGATTTTTTTTATCGTCGGGGCCTCCTGCCCTAATTTACTCTCGAACAGCCGGTGTCAGGCGAATTTCCAGCCCAAATTAGATATTTTCGAGTCGTGTGTTTTTCGCCTTTTTTGTCGGCAAATTAATGTAGATATTTTACACGCCTCCATGGATTTTTATCGGTTAATCAATGTAAATATTTTACACTACACTGCTTAATTATTTTTCGTTTGAATTTATACAAATTGTAATTGAATTTTTACACAACTCAAACTCAAATTTCAAAACAATTTTCATATGTAAAAAAAAAAGTTTCTTGTTTAATGTATTGATTGTTCTGATTTTCAAAACTCGAATGAGTTTAAATTGTATTAAAAAGAAGTGACGTTTAAGTTCTTTTTGTATTTGTATTTTGTAGGGGAAGGGGCATTGTTAAATCAAAACAGACAGGGCGTACGGTATCAAAATTGTTTTGTAAAAATTCAATTGCAATTTGTAAAAATTCAATTGCAATTTGTACAAATTTTTTTTTAGAAGGGTGTTTTGTAAAATATTTACATTGATTTGTCGATAAAAATCCATGGGGTGTGTAAAATATCTACATTAATTTTCCGATAAAAACACGATTCGGAAAATATCTAATTTTGGCTGGAACTTCGCCTGACGGTGATTCTCTAAAACATTGCATAAATTAGGACCGGACGCTCGGGCGACAAAATAACAAAATACCCGGAAATTCCTTTATTCTTAAAGAGAATTTTAACGCTATTCTACTAAAAATCACGCTACATATATATATATATATATATATATATATATATATATATATATATCCATGGGGTGTGTAATATATATATATATATATATATATATATATATATATATATATATATATATAGAGAGAGAGAGAGAGAGAGAGAGAGAGTCGTGGAAAATGGACTCGTCGATTCGAGTTCAATTCCTAGACGAAGCTGTTGGCATTTCACATAGCGCTAATACCCTTGGGAAAGGTATGAATTCATATATTCTCCCTCCAGCTATGGGTTAAATAGTAGGGCAGACTGGGCCCTTCAGCCTTGGGTAGGTAACCAGTCTAGGAGAGGGATAACTCTGAATTCAAAATTCCTGAGGTTGGTTGTTGATTGGGTTTGTGGCAACCCTTGATGCACCAATTCTTTCCTATCGACTGTGCCAAAAAGTGTGGATGGTCCAACACAAGCCTTCACCACTATAAACAAATTACTGTGTGGGTGTTCATTGTATGTATGAACCCACATGCGTCGAAAATCGAGGAGAGAGTCCATATATATATATATATATATATATATATATATATATATATATATATATATATATATATATCAACTTTGTTCTTGTGAACGTTGTTTTTTTTTTTTAAATATTTTGAACTCTTCCGAAATACGATCATCGTAATCGTTCAAAATGCGGCATGACTTTAATCATGAAAGTCATGCGCAACTTAAAGAAAATTAAAGAATAAAATGAAAAAAAAAATGAAAAAAAAAAAAATAAAATAAAAAATATATATATATATATATATATATATATATATATATATATGAGAGTAAGTAAACAAACAATGTGTTTATTTGATGTGACTTTTAGCCGACAATTTTTGGAGGATATGTGCTTAATTGAAGTCATACCTAATTTTGAAAATTAATTAGTTAATAATTAATGAATTTAGGCGGGCATATATGTTCAAATGTAAGGCTAAACAAATCGAGAAAACGTCAGTCCCTGAATGTACATTTCGACCTATTAGGTCTCATCAGCAAGGTTATAGACATGGGAGACTGCTCCGTGTGTGACTCGAAACCTCGACTGCCAAGCTGACAGACGAGGACTCACAGTTACTTGTCAATCCACGAAGCAAACAAATATATTTACTTCTGGATTTAAGATTGCTAAATAAAAAGAGCTAAATATACGTTTTAAAAACGAACGGCTTAAAATACCCCGACTGCAGTTTCATGCAATAGCGAATCTTCAGGGAATTGATTTATCCAACCATCGATCTGTATTTATATCTGGGTTGTACCCATTCTTAAGTAAGTGGGTGTGCTTGGGTCTCCCTGCCTAAAAGAGCAATTGAATAGAAATAATTTAAAAGTAAGCTACAGCTGCACGAATAATATAAGGAAAATAATCAGCAACGACAATAAGAAATTGATAGGAAAAGAGCAAAATAAAAATAAAAATGAATCAACATGTAATTGTAGGTCACAAATCTGCTCCGTACAGAAAAAATGTTTGATAAAGGACGTGATGTATAAAGCAGTAGTAAAGTCACCAACCACAAAGAAAATCAAGATTTACGTATAGGTAGGTTTCCCAAGGCGAAAAAGATGACTTTTAATTTGTAAAAAAAAAAAAAAGGTGGGGAAAAAAAGCGGCCAAATGAATGCCTATAGACTCCTGAATATCATACTTTTTTTTTCCCAAGCGTAAATGTTGTCTATATTGAAGGTTTCCGTTGGTACCACCAATTTTTTTTCCATGAAATTTACCCCCACTATATTTAACATAATAAAACTTGCATAAAGGTGAATATTATCTTGAATTTTTTTATTCACTCAAAAGAAGAAGCATTAAACAAACTCCTTATGATTAAAAAAAAAAAAATTCGGGTTACAAAAATAATGAAAATTTAAAAACGAAAAACAATGTTTACATTTTTGATAATGATGAGTAATTTTTCCCCAACCGGATAATTTAATCTTAAAAAAAAAAACCTTTTAAATTTATTAAAAATTAATTGAACGTGTAATATTATTTTGCTTTTATGTTGATGGTCATTATGTTACTACTTATCAATTTAGACAAAAGTTTGACCTTTAATAATTGATTTAATTAATTTTAATTCGTTTTTAAAAAAAAACAATAGCAGACATTAGCAGACGATTTTTTAGGTAACAAATATTCTCAACTTTGAAGCAGACTATGGGTATAAAGTCCAATGTATATATACTAAATTATGCTAATAAAATTCAGGTTAGGCCTAGGTTTAACTATAGTGTTGATGTATGTTTAGTGGTTTGGGTGCTACTAGGGCAAGTCCTCATGTTAGATCATAATCACTTTACAGCCTTATTGATGGAAGAAACGTAAATATATTTTAACTTTTTTTTTCATTCTCGCAAAAAAGAAATAACTAACCTAAAGAGTTGTTACAAAGATCAAATTATCCGGTTGGGGAAAAATTACTCATCATTATCGTGAAAAATAAATAAAACAGTCCGTTTATTTACCAACACGGTCAGTTTCTTTATTGATATATTTTTAGCAGAAGTTTGTATTCATGGTTCTTTTACTAAAAAGCTTTGGTATTGAGACTTAAAATCTTGATATAATTATTCAGATTATTTATAGAAAAAAAGTAAAAATCGTTTTTTGCCGGTTCATTTTTTCATAAAATGAAATAGGGGGGAGTAGACCTCGTAAAAAATATTTCCCCTAATATATTTTAGAAAAAGACTATTTCAGATATATATTCATCCAAAGGTAGAGTAATTATGGAAATTTTTGTGAAAATCGAACCATTAATTTATTTTTCATAGAATTAAAAAAAAAAACCTTAAAAATCAGCAAGCAGAATTCAAAGAAAGATAACTTTTATATATGAATAAGCTTTTTAAAAACGTTGGTGGGAGTATCATCTATTCAGAGCGTCCCAGTCTACAATTAGAGGTTGAACTCTCCCCGCTGTTGGCCAGAGTTAATTGATCATCGTCTGTCGATATAGATCCCTGATCGATTTTCTTGTTCACCTTGTAGTGATAGATTCATCCGCCGTGACCAGAATAGTTCCGTCCAACCCGTGCCGTATTTACTTCGAAATAAAAAAATGTCTGTATAATTTAATCAAGATGTATCGAATCGAACCAGCAACCTTGACGGGACAACATGATGTTTAATTAACTTAAGTTATTTGCACCAATTTTCTACA
The DNA here is from genome assembly GCA_023376005.1 of Doryteuthis pealeii. NCBI lineage: Eukaryota > Metazoa > Mollusca > Cephalopoda > Myopsida > Loliginidae > Doryteuthis > Doryteuthis pealeii. The sequence continues at coordinate 102,968,078 of CM042147.1, read as the reverse complement.
TTGACTTTCAGAACGATATTTCTGACAAGAATACATCGATGTTTTAATTAACTCCATTCATAGATATTAATCATCGTTAATTTTCTATTGGGAATTTGTTCAAATGGCATTATGAATACCACATATAATCAATTACATAAAATATTTCAAGAAGTTTATGGCAGCCATGACACTAAAAGGCAAATGGAGGCACGTACTGTAAGGATTATCATCAGAGAAAATAGACTCGGTGACCCGAGTCTAAAACCTGGGCGAGGCTATTTGCATTTCCCTTAGCGCTAATACCATTGGAAAAGGTATGGATTCAACTATTCTTCCTCTATCTATGGGTAAATAGTAGGACGGACTGTTTTTTTTTTTACAAATCATGGTTTGTCAACCCATCTAAGAGAAAGAAAACTCTTAATTAAACCCTGTTAAATACCGTTTAGGAAATTGACCATGTGTCACATCCTGCTTGTGCAGAGGGGTTGGTAAATATAAATTAAAGCTTAAGCCAAGAGAAATGAATTAAAGGGTCAGTGCTATAAAATTTGATTTAATTTATATTTATATTTACTCAGTATATATATATATATATATATATATATATATATATATATATATATATTATGAGGAAGGAGGATTGGAGTAAATTCGACAGAATGTAGTAAAGATGTGTGGAACAAAGGAACAAAACTCAGATAAGTGTATGTAGGAAATATATTTCGCTAAGCATTAAGCTCAGCTTTATCAATCGTTTATTTGATAATTAAAGCATAATATAAGTGTTTTATAGAAGAGAAAGTGGAAGGGAGAGGGGTGGATTAGGGGATGAAGTCAAGTGGGTGGGATAGCGTTTGTGAGGAAATTTGAATGGTCAGAAGGAAATCTTTAGAAAGGGGGAGTTAGAGAGGATATGCAGAGTAAAGTGGAAAATACAGTGGGAGAGAAACAAATTCAAAGAGAAAATGTGTCAGCCTTCTTGGAGAGAAATTTGATCCAATGAAGCAGAAAGGGAAATAGTTTGAATTACTCCTTTTCAATTTGGGAATAATTTCTCTCCGCTGGAAGAAGGGTTCTTGATGCGTGGGCTATGGGTTTATGTGACCCGTCCGGCATTTTGTGTAAAATGCATGCTCTGATGCCATATGAGCTGGCGTCGCTGGCAACAATAATCTCTAGGTCTGGGTTGAAGTGTGTGAGAAACAAGTCCGACGTCAATATTTTTTCGAATGCTCTCTGGCATTCGGGAGTCCATTCCTGGGCCTTGTCCTTTTTTAAAAGTTCATTAAGCGGGGCACGTAAATCATGCATATTAGGAATAAAAGTTTGGTAGTAATTAGCAAGTCCTAAAAAACTTTGTAGTGAAGAAACATTTTGGGGAGCCGGCATTTCTTTGATAGGTATAGACCGTTCTGGATCTGGCCTTCTACCCTCTTTGTCGATTATGTGCCCGAGGTATTTTATTTTCTCCATGAAGAAGTCGCACTTAGATTCTTTTAGTTTGAACCCATAGTCTTGAATCTTTTTGAAAACTTGGTGGACATGTTGTTTGTGCTGCTCCGTATCTTGACTTTTTATTAAAATGTCGTCCAAGTAGGCGATTGAAAAATCGAGTCCGGCCAGCATCGTATCCATTACTTGCTGAAATATTGCTGGGGCGACCTTGATCCCAAATGCCAACCGTTCAAAGTTATATAATCCCCGATGGGTATTAATACAAAGCAGTTTGGAGCTTTCTTCTTCGACGGGTATTTGTAGATAAACGTCACTGAGGTCGATTTTTGAAAAAATCTTTCCCCCACTCATTTTTGTGAATATTTCGTTTGGGCTTGGCAAAGGGTAATGATAATCCTTAAGGGCAGCGTTGAGCCCCATGGAGAAATCGGCGCAAACGCAGATTTCTTTAGATTTTTTTTTTATGTAGACGGTCGGTGCGGCCCACGATTTATATTCAATTTTCGAAAGAATGCCGGTCTTCTCCAGTCTATCCAGCTCTTTGTTGATCTGTTCTAATGAGACAAATGGCACATTTCTTTTCTTCTTAAATACTGGTTGGATATTATCCTGTAATGCGAGGTTTCGCAGTCATTGTTTTGCAATGACCAAGACCCCCAGAAAAAACGCCAGGAAAAGTTTTTTTCAATTCTTCTATTAATTTTTCTGACTAGGCCGTTGAATTTTTTATTTTCTGGCAAAAAGTGTTAATGGGCGAATTCCACAACTCAAACTTTTGCATAGCGTCTGTGCCGAATAAATTGTTTGTATTTTCTAGAACAAACATTTTTAATTTCTGGATTTGCCCGTTTAAAGTTACATTGGTGATAATTTCACCTTCGAATTCGATTTTTCCCCCGTGACCGATCTGGCTATTTTTTTGCTTCTTAACATCGTCGGTTTACCAAGCTTTTTCCAAGTGTAAGCGTGATAATCGTTAAGTCCGACCCAGAATCTAATTGGAGTTTTACGTTTCTGCCTAAAATTTGTTCCAGTACATATTTTCTTATGTTACGACCATCTTGCTCGACTGACTTTGTCGTTTTTATGCTGCTTTATCCGGATTTCTTTTTCCTGCAGTGAGAGGCCTTGTGCCCGACACGGTCACAATTTAGGCATTTATTGTTCGGTACATATACTCCCTGTACCAATGAAGGGATCCACATCCAGAGCAAGGATTAGGGGGCAAATCGTCGTGTCTCTTCTTAGGTGAAGAAGGAGTAACTTGTTTTTTTTGGGGGGTGGGGGTCTGAATTTGTTTCTATTATCACGAAATTGTTCGATATTTTTTTAGTCTTGTTTTAAACTGACAAACCTTTGAGAGTCTTCTGCCAATTGTTGCAGAGTCAATGTGGGCTCGTTTTCCAGCTTATTTAATACTCTTTGTCTAATTTCAGCGTCTTTCGCTGATACTAAATCCTGGCAATAAATTAGACATTTAAAATTGTCAGAGCTTAATTCAGCCAGCTTAAAATCGTCACAGTGTTTATTCACTGTGGATGCGAAGGTTGTATAATCTTCGTTTTCCATTCGAGTTAAGTTCATGCACTTCCAACGTTTATGGAATAATGAAGTCTTAGGGCTAAACAATTCTGTTAAGAGTTCGATAGCTTCTGAAAACCTTAATTTCGCTGGTTTTTCGGGGCAAAATATAGTCAACAAATCTGGTGTGCTCAGTTGTCCCCAGTTTGCATAATAGAAGGCGGACCTTTTTCGAGTCCGTCCATGTTTTTGGTCATATTTGTTACATGATTATTTGCATTAATGGACACGTGTTGACCGCATATGTTACATGTTACATCTAGCCTATGATATAAAGTTTTTTTATGCATATGTTACATGTTACATCTAGCCCTATGATATAAAGGTTTTTTATGCATATGTTACATGTTACATCTAGCCCTATGATATAAGGTTTTTTATGCATATGTTACATGTTACATCTAGCCCTATGATATAAAGGTTTTTTATGCATATGTTACATCTAGCCCTATGATATAAAGTTTTTTTATGCATATGTTACATGTTACATCTAGCCCTATGATATAAAGGTTTTTTTATGCATATGTTACATGTTACATCTAGCCCTATGATATAAAGGTTTTTTATGCATATGTTACATGTTACATCTAGCCCTATGATATAAAGGTTTTTTATGCATATGTTACATGTTACATCTAGCCCTATGATATAAAGGTTTTTATGCATATGTTACATGTTACATCTAGCCCTATGATATAAAGGTTTTTTTATGCATATGTTACATGTTACATCTAGCCCTATGATATAAAGGTTTTTTATGCATATGTTACATGTTACATCTAGCCCTATGATATAAAGGTTTTTTATGCATATGTTACATGTTACATCTAGCCCTATGATATAAAGGTTTTTTATGCATAGATCACTATTTTTTTTACCATAACACTATAACATGTCGACCATGCTCATAGAACTACAGTGATCCTCCACTAGTAAACCGTGGTACCGGATTTTCGAACCAAGGTGGCAACACCGACAATCTGTAGCAAGACTACTTCTGCCTACATCAGATACGAGGGTTTTCTTTTTTTCTTTCCGTCTCTGGCAGTTCCCGTTTTTTGTTTGGGAGGGATTTATCTTGTTCTACTCTTGTAGTGAGGATATCCTCCCTCTCCGTAGCATTACCTTCCGAGGAAATCGCTACATATTATTATTATTATTATTATTATTATTATTATTATTATTATTATTATTATTATTATTATTATTATTATTATTATTATTATCAGCAGCAGAAGCAGCAGCAGCAGTTGTTGTAGTACTTTCATTTATGAACACTAGTTTATCTGGGTTGTTCATGCTTCATATTGTAACTAGATTTGTATCACTCATTGTTTTATGAATATTCTTTGTTTTTCATTGTGCATATTTTACTATTTCAGGAGTGTCTTTGATATGGATCTCTGGGTTGGTGGAATATCCGAAAAACCTGTGTCCGGTGGAAAAATCGGCCCAACATTTGCTTGTCTTCTGGGCAGCCAATTCAAAGCACTAAAGGAAGGTGATCGCTTTTGGTATGAATCTGACGGCAGCGGAAAATTTAAAGAAGGTATTCACAACATCCAATTGACTAATAATACTTTTTGTCAGGTTATCAAATAAAATCTTTAAGAAAATCCTGATTCTTTACAACTAAAAACACATATAAGTGGATATCAATATCTAGAATAGTGGTGAATTCGTCAGAATTCAAATTGAAAAATCATTATGAATATTTGAGGATTATTCTTATACACAAACCTTGTTCACATCACAGCTCGTTAAGTAGATATTTTCTTTACGAGATGAACAGCACCATAAAACTCCATGAATATTATCCATAAACTATTTGATTGTAGATGTGACATGTTGAATAATTCTCTTTAATAAAACATCTTTTTAGCTTTGTTCAATTCCTCCAAGTAGTATGAATTGATCCAACCCCTCCGTCACAGGCAGAATGTGACACAAGGTCAATTTTTATGTTGTTTGGTTTAGCTCAGTTATTAGAGCATCAGTCTTTGAACCACAAGTTTCCAAGTTCGATACCGGCCCTTGCCAACTCAGCGCATAAGTAGCACGGTTTGAATCTGTGGAGTAAAGTGGGGAGCTGATGGTAGGTGTGACGCTCCACCTCAGATGCAAAAACAATCTCCCTGGTCTAGCGCTAGTGAAAAGGTGTAAACTCCCTCGCTGTCCAGCTGATACCGATAACAGGCTATTCCATCTACTTACAATTGAACCAAGCAAATGCCAAGTAGAAGTTTTATAAAGTGTGTGAAAAACAGACAATAATCCAAACTAAAAAAAAAAGAATTTATAGTAGCGCCAAACAGTCGAACTTTCACTTTCACTTTCAATTTATTATTGGTTAAGTTCCTTTTGAGTGGTGTTCAGTTAATTGTTATACCTTAAAAATAAGACCATTTAAGCGATAGATGAGTTTAAAAAAATGCTTTATTGCGAGTCAATTATAAAGAATTTCATTAAAAGTGTTATTTTCTTTGTTGTTCTCTCGCCACAAGAATTCACAAAGATATGAATCTAGCATATCTGCCTGAATGCCATGTTGCTTTTTATTTCATTTCATGGCATGGTATCATAACCCATAAACATTTTGTATGTCGTCTCCCGTGTTAGGACACACAAAATTAAGCGAATGATTCACACGCTGGTGAATGTACAAATTTGGCAATGATCAATGAAATTATAGGCTGTCCACTTCTCGGATTGTGGTACCTGGACGGATAGACTGTTCAAATATAGAGAGTAGAGTGGCTGCTGTTCTGTTTAGAAATGCATACAGAAATGTCTGTCTTGTCTCGAGGTATGTCCATCCGAAATCCCACTGTTATACTTTCATCTTACAAAAAAAGGCTTTCATCAATCTCTACAGTCATACCAGGTCCACCAATCATTGTTTTTCTTTAATAAAGTCGCAATACAAACTTCCCTTAATATGTTTCTTTAGTATACAGCGGAGTATACTACGTTGACAAAATTGACCAGTAGTCAGTTTATACGACCAGGCATGGATAAATAATATGACCTATCAGTAAGTCAGATGACATCCTGCCAACCATTTTCCTTATTTCAGAGAATTCTGATTACAGTCATCACGTCTCCATGTATCTTCCTTGTCCGAAAATTTTAAAATCATTTGGTACCCAGCATCACTTTTTCCAACTACGTAAAGAATACCTTTATCTTGTACGAATTTCACAGCTCCTGCTTTGTCTCGAACAAAGTCATTCAAGGCAAACAAATGCATAATAAAAAATAATGAAAAATTACAAAAAGTATGAAAAATTGTGAAAATATAAATAGTGGGTGGGAAAACTATTGCATCCACTATTCTACTACTACTATTCGACTACCAATACCAATGCATGCATCTCCTACAGATCCATAGTACGCCTGTACCAGGGCCAGCATCTTGTTATAGAGAAATAAAGAAAGAAGAAATGAGAGAGAGAGAGAGAGAGAGAGAAGAGAGAGAGAGAGAGAGAGAGAGAGAGAGAGAGAGTAACTATTCAGGAGAAATTGCGAGTATACATTAAAAAAACACATTTAGAAAACCAAACTATGATTTTTTTAAATATCTTTTTTCGATGCATTTAAAAAAAATGGAAAAAGAGAAGGAACTCTGCTTTTGTCTTCGCCATTAAATATTAATTCCATTTTATTTTCATTTTCAAAATGCAATCAATGAAGTAACGCATAGTTACTTAATGTGATTTTTATTTTTTTCCAGGTCAGTTGGATGAAATCAGGAAAACTACAATGGCCAGAATTTTATGTGACAACACAAAGATAGAAGAGATACAATTGAAGGCATTCGAACTCCAAGGCTCTGAGTAAGTTTAACAATAACAAAACTATATTCCCAATAAAAAAAGTTATGGACTCGGATATATTTTTGTTGTTTCCTGGAAGTAATTTTTTGTTGAAATTTAAAGTTATATTCAATCCTAATCCTCTAAATGTAAACAAAAACGATAGATAAAAACCTTTTTTTCTTTTCATGCTGTTCAATACAACAAAATTATTTAATAATGATCATTGCAAACGTTTGCCTGACCAATTCTACTTGAACATTTTACAGTGCAAACAAGTCATTAATTCCAATAGGAATGAATTCACTGAACTAAGTCATCATACTCTCGGCTATATTATAGAGTATACTACTCTTTTTTTCAACTGTTCTTCGTATACTCGAAATACATTTTCTCCACATCTTCCGAGCTTATAGGGGCTTAATATATCACATTATTAGTCAAACAAGGACTATTAAAAGTACATGTATATCTAACGTGGTAATTACACCCGGTCTCACAAGTGTTATGCGTTATATAAATTTTAGTATGGAGTAATTCCATGTCAAATCCTCCAGGCCATGTCACCCATCCCCTTCTGAAATTTTGCCCAGGTGTGGATTATATTAAAGTTAGACAACCCCCAAATTTGAACTTCAAATTCCAAAAATTGACGTAGTTATGTCGATTCTTAGCTCTCCAAACTTGGTGACGACTTTTTGTAATCTATTTTTGTCTGTAAAGTGAGTTCTAGAGTTTCCTCACTCCTAAATATTGGTTTGTAAAAGCATTTTGGCCTAAAGAATAAAAAAATGCTATCAAAAATATCTTAATGTTAACCAATTTTGAGTTATTAATGATTTCTGATTTGCAAAATTTTAACTGATGTTTTAGTTTCGGTTCTAAGCAAAATCAAATCTAAATATATATATATATATATAATATATATATATATATATATATATAATATATATATATATATATATATATATACGTAACTAACGAAAGCGATGCACAAGGGCGACCTGTATTCTCCTGTTCACCCCGACAACTTTGTTTGAGCAAATATGTAGTCCATCATGCAATAGTTCTTACTGAAGCCTGCTTACATTCTTGGTTATTGTACCTGAAATATTAGATGTAATTTATGTTGAATAAATACATCTAACCAGCTGAAATCTCAAAATATTATATCACATAGAAAGAAAATGGTACAAGTTACTTTTCTAACTTATTTACATAAAATATCATTATAGAAATTCATTTGAATTAAAATGTTTATGATATTGGGAAACAGATTTTCTATTTATCTGATGCGCTTTTTCGAAACATGTCCTTTTCATTTTAATTACATTTCGCTTAAAAGAGTCAAACAATTATTAGAAAAAAGAAATGAGTAGCGAAATGACAGTTCACTTGAGTGTGGAGAATCAGTTTTCTGTAAACGCTGAGGCAAATAGACTTCCTGGTCAAGCTTAACCAGGGGAAAAGCTTGCAACAAACCTTGTTGCGACCTTGCAAAGTAGGTAAAAAGAATAAATTTAAAGTGAAGTACATGAGTGTGCAATCACAACTCGGCATAAAGCCGGAGGTTTGGTTTTGGGGGCGAAGGGTGACAAAACTGGTCATACCACTACATGGATCTATTTAGCTAGGTACATTCGCCGACCGATCCATTCAAAAATAAACTCTTGCATTCTTTCCTTGCGCCGCCTACTTACACCAAAATGCCCCTTTCGCTTTATGGCTTTATCCTACATAAAATTATCCCCATTTCGAATGGTTTAGATTTTAAGCACATATTTTGTGCTTCGAAATTTTGTGCTTCGAATGATTTTGTGCTTCGAATGATTTAAGGGAGATGGAGGGGGTGGGGTAACATTAAAACAAAAATCCCCAAGAAACTGAAAAATATATAACAAAATTAAAGTGTGAGCAATTTTAGTTACACCCTTTCCTTCAGCTAGTGTGTAGGACTGCCGACTATCTTCCGATCTTTAGGGTTCAAAATCAAGCCGGTTAGTTCCTCTAAGACGGGAGTGGGTGTCCTTAGTCGGGTGTTGGTGAAAAAATTGGGGTTTGTCTGTAGGTCGGGTGGGTTGGGTTTACTAGAAAAGCTGACTCTCCAGGAATAAATGTACTAGGGTAAGACGGGCGGAACTAGAAAAAAAAACTTGGGTTTGGGGTCCTGGATGTGTCTTAAGTGAAAAACTGGGGTTGATGATCATTCAACCACCTAACTAAGAGGACCTATGATGTAGGCAGTTTTAAGGCTTTGCCTTTGTGTGTCTTTTGTTTTCCTATTTTATAGACTTTGATTGTTTATCTAGGGGTGGGGTCCCAGACAGGAGACCCGTCAGTGTTGGCCATGATGGGCAGGAAACAGTGTTTCTACTCCTGCCCCCGTTCTCCGTTACAAGCTTGTGGCATTTATTCACCTTGCGTTGAATATCATGGGTTCGAGCATCCTCCTATCGCACCTAATCTTTACCTTAATCTGATGCTCATTGGCTCTCACGGGACCAGGAACAGCAATTCCGCGAAAGCCCCCCCTCTCTAAGCCTACGGAGCAGGGGCTCCAAAGCGAGGACATAGAGAAGAGGAGACAGGGGGCAAACCTGTCGCATGGACCGCTCAATCGGAAATACTCCAGAGCGCTTCCCATTTACTTGTACCACTGCCGTAGGGGATTGGTACAGAATCTTGGTCCATTTGCTGAACTCCAGCAGTCTCCAGGAACTTGGACTGATCTAAATTGACCAGCGCGGCACAATGGTCGTCTTCTATCCCTCTAGGATCATACGAACCAAATGCAAATTGTTTTGGATCGATCTTCCTTTCACAACGTAGTTCTGTTCCAGTCCGATCAGATCGCCGACAAGTCGCAAACGGTTCGCCAAGACCCGGGCCAAAATCTTTAACTCTGTGTTTAGCAGAGTTATGGGCCTGTAATCTAAGCCCTCCCAAACATTCCTGCCACCTTTCTTCAGCAATGTGATCACACCCTTGGTAATGCGCTTTGGGATTGCTCCCAAGGCAAACCAATTGTTGAACACATCCGTCAGAATAGGGACAAAAATGTGCGACATCCTCAAGTACAATTCGTAGGGTAAACCATCCATTCCCGGAGCTTTGTTGAGGCTGACCTGCTTCAACGCAGCATGGACTGCAGAGTCCGTAATTCTCCCCTCACAACCAGCCGCTTTCGTCTCCCAAAGTAGTTGTGGAACTCCTGCACCGGGAGGTTCGGCAACAGGGCAAATCGTTCCTGGAAATGCGCCTGAAAGGCCTCCAGCATCCTACGACCCACACGAAGGCTGTGCCCATCCGGGGTTACAACACTTCCGATGTACCGTTTCGGAAACCTAAACTCTTCCTGACGTACTTCTGCGTCCAATTTCACGGCTTCGTTGGACACTCTATTTAGCCTAGATCTAACTACATAACCTTGATAGGGTTCGCTAGCCTCACGCTCAAGATCCCTTCTAGCTAGACTTAAGGCTAGGAGATCCCCCCCATCCAACGCCCGGGAAATTCTATCTTCTATGGCCTTCACTTTCGCTGCCTTATCTAGAGCAAGCCGTTGGCAATATTTGATAGTGAAGTCCCTAATCCTAAACTTAAGGTCAACCCACCATCTATTCCCAATAACCGCCCCCACTAACGCCTGCTGAGTATGTAAAGCCTCTCACGGTAGTCACGTATCCCCAATACGGAGGTATTTAACTTCCAGTAAGAGACTAGCCTAGGCCTATCGCTTAACCGAAGAATGGCAGTAAGCAATTTATGGTCACTCTTCGCGTATAAGTGGAACACAGGACAATCTAAAATGTCGACATCGGCTCTTCTAACTAACACTCTGTCAAGAAAGGTTTTAACTGGATCAGAGGGCGAGCTATTCGTCCATGTGCCACTACTGCCTCCCTGGGTGATCCACACGATACCTGTCGACCAAATCGAACTGGGCCATCAGATCACGCAGGCTGCTTTTACACCCATCCGACCCGCTAACTCCCCGTCCCGTCCGGTCTAATTTGGGATCAAGGATCGTATTCCAATCTCCCATTAAAACTATCTGTCCCGGATACGCCATGTACGACCCTAACTGCTGAAAAAAGCCTTCCTCTCCACAGCGATATTAGGCGCATAAACTGCGATTATCCGGAACTTGTTGCTTGATACGGTAATATCGGCCACAATCAGCCTGCCACTTGCGCCAGCATAAACAACGTCAGTCATCGCCCTCAGACTGCTTTTAACTAGCAATGACACACCTCGACTGCGTGAATCACCGTATGCTGAGTAGACCTCAAAGAAATGATTACCACTCAGCACTCGGCCATCCACACTTGAAACAAAGTGTGTCTCCTGCACCGCGGCGACATCCACGCCAAGAGACTTTAGTTCTGCAAATAAGCGACTAGCGCTTGACCAGTCCTTCAAACCCCTTCCGTTCAAGCTGGCAAGAAGAGTCATTGTCACTTACCTTAATCAGTGTCCAACACTGACAGGAAGTCCTTCCGGGTGAGGATGCCGATTGTTTGGCCAAGACTGTCTATACCTAATTCTTTAGTAACGGTATCCGTCCTGGCGATGCCACCGACATCATGTGGGAACTTTATTTTAATAGCCCTGTATAACAAAGGGTGCATAAAACCAGGGGCCCATCCTTTACAATTGTTTTTTTAATCTGGTGAGCATGGGATGCACCTTGTTTACCAGTATTACGCCCGGAAAGCCCCTTCGGCCGCAACAATTGTGCGCCATACGCCAATTGCTCGGCTTTTGGGCTCCCAGACGAAAGTAATTTCCAGAGTGGATCCCAGGCTCTTTTTTGTTGTAGCCCGAGAAATTTATCGATCTGGTCGGGCTCCACTCTGCATATGTTTTCTGGGAGCAGGTCCTGTTTCCTACTCCGTGGATGGGCCTGTCCTTCAGGTGATTTGGATGGCGAAGGGGGTGGAATTCCTTTAGGTTTCTTTTCCTCGGGTTGCGTTTAGGTTTGAGGGGGAATGGTTTCAGGTCCGGTGTATGCACATCACAGGGATGGATGAAGTGTAAGGGGTTGTGGTTTTAGTTTTTTCTGCTGTGTGTGTATGTATAGTGGACTCTGCCACTGTGTTCGTGTCTGGGTCTTGGATCTGGCATTTTTTATTTTTTCTGCTGATCGCTATTTTGCGATCAGCCTTCTCCTGCTCTGCCTCGAGACGTCGTTTTACCCCAGCAAGGCTGGTCTCCATTAAGTCTAATGGAATGACCACTTGTGTGGCCGATGGAGCCAGTTTGCTGGGGGTTGCTTTCCTTGATGTGGCCTTGGTGGAAGGCCTCTTTGGTGTGGCCTTGGGGGAAGGCCTTTTTGGTGTGGCCTTTTGAGAAGGCTCTTGAGTGATTTGAGCGGGGGGGGGTTAAAAATGGCTGAAGCGAGGGAGATTTTTATCCCTTTCCGTGTCATCTCAGATCAGTCCCTCCCGCCTCCGGCGCCTGATCCGCACTCTCAGTCGGACATCCCACGTGGCGAAAGTCCTTTTGTTGACATTTTGTGCCGGAATTTTATTTGCCAGCAGGATGTCCAAAATCCTTTCTCTTATGAGGCTGATGAGTTTCCTGGAGGCCGCATCTGTGGTGATATACGAGAGGATCCTCGGCTCCAGGTCTTCAGCTGCTTGTGGAAGTGATTTGATGGTGTTTCCTTCCATCAGGTTTTATATTTGTTGGTCCAATTGGCCATGTGGAGCTCCTGGAAGTTGTCTTCCTGAGCCGGTCTCCAGTTGGGCTTCCTTGCCGGTTCAGGGGTTTTTGCTGGGGCCTTTGCTGGTGCCTGGGGTTTCGAGGGCAGTAGCTCTCGAAGGGTTTCTGGAAGTGGTGGGAGGTTCTTTGATGTTCCGGCCACTGCTGGTTCAGGAAGAAGTGCCTTCCTTTTTCCTTTCCTTTTTCTTTTTCCCTTCGAGAGGCCTGTCCCCTCCGTTGTACCGGGTGTTGCCTCCACCCGGTATGGGCGTACCCGATTGAATGTTCTTTTTGGGTGAATGCGGCCTTTGCCCGGGCTGGGCCAGCCTCACTCTCCCCCTCTTGTCCAAGAACTGCCCCAGTTGTCTGGGTTTCGAGGTGGGTGCTGCCTCCGCCCGATGGACCAGCCTCATACCCCACCTCTGGGTTGCATTGTTCCTCCTTTTGAGGTTTGGGTCCCTTCTCGGGATTGGCCCCTTCTGGGCCGGACGTGACCCCGTCCTTTACTTCGGCTGACTTGGGGATCAGACTCTTCCTTTGAGAAGGGGAGAGGAAGAAATGAAGAAACGAAAAAACTACACAACGGGGACAGGAGAGTCAAATAGAAAGAAGACCAAAAGGGACTAACAAAAAAGGTTAAAATAACTATAATGTAAACTAGATCGAGGATGGACACGGGTGTCGAAAGGAATTGGGAAGGAAGAATAGAGAAAAAAGACTGCCTCTAGGCAGGGGGAAGTGGACTGTTTCCTGACTGCAAAAGGTTGGGAATGGTCCTAAAACCAGCCCTTTTAATTCAGTTCTTCTTTGCTCATCTCTTCGTATCGATTTTCCTTCTTCAAATTCTTGATGACCAGATTTGCAGCTCGTAAAATTCTGGGCCCCCTGCATCATTCGACAGGAGCAGTTGGATCGATTCTGCCTTTGAATTAATGGTAGGTGAACGGCCTTAAACCAAACATTTCAGTTTACAATAACTTGAAAGTTAGTCAAGAAATAACGTACCCCCCCCCCGTGAGTGTGATAAGGTATTCATTTTCTGGCTCATCGCCTCTTGTCTTCTAGCTCATCTCCTTATGTTTCTGCCATCTCCTCCGTTTCTGACTCATCTCCTCCCGTTTTCTGTCATGTGATTATGTTATAGTTAATAAAGGCTTTTTTTATTGACTTCAGAAATTTTAGGAAATTACTAATCTTCAGGTTCATATCCCGTTTCTATATATTTACTTCTTTTGTAGTTTTATATTTTAATATTTTTGCTCTTATTTAATCAACAGAAACACTTTGGTAAACTGCAGCAACATTCCCAAACTGAATTTGTGTCGATGGGGACCTGAAGTTGACTGGAAAAGATGGAGTGTATGGACAATGTGTTTTAATGGCATGAAGATGCGTCATCGACTGTGCCAATCTCCATCAGAAGCTCTGTGTCCCTGCGAAGGACTACCCATCGAATTGCGCACATGTCATATAGGCAGAATCGATCCAACTGCTCCTGTCGAATGATGCAGCGGGGCCCAGAATTTTACGAGCTGCAAAATCTGGTCATCAAGAATTTGAAGAAGGAAAATCGATACGAAGAGATGAGCAAAGAAGAACTGAATGAAATATTGATAAAAACCGTCAAAGAGTATTTTAACAATAAAGCATAGGTCCAAATTCATGGCCCCTATCGCGATAAGAATGGTCCCGTGTGGTGAGTTTGAAAGACTAAAAAGAATTGTTCAGAAATTTAAATAGTGAATAAAATTGAATAAAAAAAAAGAATGGAAGTAAAAGTAAAAGAAGAGAGAATGAAATTAACTCTCTCCAAATAGTAGCAATAAAAGAAATAAAAAATAGAATGGTTGTCAGTGGTGTCAACGATACGCACACAAAGTGGTTATTTCAAACCTTCTTATTTACTTAATCATGTGCGTTTCCAGTTAACATTATTTCACATTTTGAAAACTTATATTAGGTTGGAAAATAAGTCTTGTTGCTTCTTTGTTGTTAACACGCATTCATTTTTGATGCATAGTCCGATCAATTAAGCCAGAAAATGAGATGAGAAAAATTCGATATCTTTTTTAATGCTCATCATAATTGGTATACGTTTCCGTCGTTGAATATGTTGTAAGATTTAAAAAGTTGATAAAGCAAGGGTAGGACCAGGTAAAATCTCCATATTCAGAGCCAAGATCTTCTGTGTGAATGTTGTAATATGTAAATTGAATCGTTATCCAAAAGTAACAGAACGCTGTTACCCTTCAGAGAATTGCCTTCTCAGAGTGTGAACTTCTTTGGTCGAACTATTGTTCTTTTGCGAACAGAATTATAAAGGATCCATTTTTGCCCATTGGTGAAAATCTTTGCAGAAAGTGTTTGAAGCGTAAGATATGTCTTAGATGATGAACACATGTTAACTCTTTAATAAAACTGAGAACTAATCAGTTCATGTGTAACCCCGTGATAAGGATTTAAATATGGAGATGGTTATGTCTTTATGGTTGTATTGAACTGTTGTGCTATTTTACTTGCTATCATTTAGGATTTTCTTCAGTTACGGTGAGGAGAGCTTGATCGTCTATTTCAGTCTGTCGTCCGAGTTGAAATTGGAGGATTTGAATAAAATCCTCCAACTGAAACTGAATAAAACCATCGTTGCATTTTTTACATTTAAGACTTTAAGGTAAATATTTTTTCCCGCTTTTAAAGGTGTCCGAAACACATCTCATCTAAACTCATTTTATGGTTCATATTAATTAAAGAAATATTCAACGTGACATCAAATATTCATAAATAAAATATTCTAAAGGTATTATAGCAACACAAGGGATTTACTTTCTTTCCAACTTAATATCAATGACTCGTGGCTTGTCCTTTCTTTCTTTTTATATTTTCATCTTTGTGATTTCATCATATAAAAAGATTTTAATATAAAAACCAAGCTTGTTATCATTATAAAACATTCCTGTAGAAATATAAATAAAAGCCGATAACATGAACATCTTTTCGCAATGACATCAATAAATAAAAAAAAATCTATTATTAGAACTTTAGCCATATTTATCCATTTTGTGTGTATTTCTTATGATTGCAAAAATATCAACTGATTAATAAGATTAAAGCAATAAAAATAATTATTTACCGTCTTCAGATTGCTGCTGTTTTTTCTGATTTAAAAATTTATATAACCTTTAGCTAGAAATGTGTAATGCTGAAAATGTGTAGAATGATTCAAAACAAGTGACGCTTTGAGACCTTACGATTAATATTCATAAAGTCAGAAACTAAATCTTTTTGAACCAACTTCAATGAAAAACTTTAATTTGTTCTGACTTTATGATATAATCGTAAGGTACTCAAACAGCGTCACTGTTCGAATCATTCTAACACAACTTTTCAGCATTACACACATTTCTGCTAAAGTTAAATTATAAATTTTAAATCAGAAAAAACGCAGCAATCTGAATCGGTAAATAATTATTTTATTGCTTAACTCTTATTTAATCAGTTTATATTATTATGCAATCAAATAAAATACACACAAAATAAGATAAATATGGCAAAACGTTCCTATAAATAGATTTTTTTTATTTATTGATGTCATTGCGAAAAATTGTTCATGTATCGCTTTTATTTATATTTTACAGGAATGTGTTTATATAATGATAAACAAGCTTGTTTTTTATATTAAAATCTTTTATATGATGAAATCACAAAGTGAAAATATAAAAAGAAAAGAAAGGACAACCACGAGTCATTGATATTAAGTTGAAAGAAAGTCCAATCCCTTTGTGCTATAATACCTTTAAATATTTTTTATTTATATGAATATTTGATGTCGACGTAATTATTTCTAATTTAAATAAACCATAAAAATAGTTTAATGAAGATTTGTTCGACACCTTTAAACGGAAAAAAAAATTTAACCTTTAAAGTCTTAAATGTCAAAAAATGCAACGATGGTTTATTCAGTTTCAGTTGAGATTTATTCCAATACTTAGACGATCAAGCTCTCCTCACCTAACTGGTAAGAAAATCCTAAACTGATAGCAATAAAATAGACAACATTCAATTACAACCCCATAAAAGAAACATAACCCATCTCCATATTTTAAATCCTTATCACGTTACACATGAACTGATATTCTCAGTTTATTAAAGATTTTAACATGTGTTCATCATCTAAGACATATCTACGCTATCAAAACACTTTCTCAAAAAGATTTTCACCAAGCAAAAAGATTCCTTATAATTCTGTTCAGCAAAAAACAATATTACGACCCAAAGAAGTTCACACTCTAGAAGCAATTCTCTCAGTAACAGCGTCTGTTACTTTTATAACGATTTCAATTTACATATTACAACATTCACACAGAAGATCTTGGCTCTGAATATGGAGATTTACCTTCCCTACCCCCTTGCTTTATCAACTTTTTAAATCTTTACAACATATCTCAACGACGGAAACGTATACCAAATTATGCATGAGCATAAAAAAAGATATCGAATTTTTTCTCATCTCATTTTCTGGCTTAATTGATCGGACTATGCCATCAAATGAATGCGTGTTAACAAACAAAAAAGCAACAAGACTTATTTTCCAACCTAATATAAGCTTTCAAAATGTGAAATAATGTTAACGGAAACGCACATGATTAAGTAAATAAGAAGGTTTGAAATAACACACTTTGTGTGCGTATCGTTGACACCACTGACAACCATTCTATTTTTATTTCTTTTATTGCTACTATTTGGAGAGAGTTAATTTCATTCTCTCTTCTTTTACTTTTACTTCCATTCTTTTTTTTTATTCAATTTTATTCACTATTTAAATTTCTGAACATATTCTTTTTTAGTCTTTCAAACTCACCACACGGGACCATTCTATCGCGAATAGGGCCATGAATTTGGACCTATGCTTATTGTTAAAATACTCTTTGACGGTTTTTATCAATATTTCATTCAGTTCTTCTTTGCTCATCTCTTCGTATCGATTTTCCTTCTTCAAATTCTTGATGACCAGATTTTTGCAGCTCGTAAAATTCTGGGCCCCGCTGCATCATTTCCGACAGGAGCAGTTGGATCGATTCTGCCTATATGACATGTGCGCAATTCGATGGTAGTCCTTCGCAGGACACAGAGCTTCTGATGGAGATTGGCACAGTCGATGACGCATCTTCATGCCATTAAAACACATTGTCCATACACTCCATTCTTTCCAGTCAACTTCAGGTCCCCATCGACACAAATTCAGTTTGGGAATGTTGCTGCAGTTTACCAAAGTGTTTCTGTTGATTAATAAGAGCAAAAATATTAAAATATAAACTACAAAAGAAAGTAAATATATAGAAACGGGATATGAACCTGAAGATTAGTAATTTTCCTAAAATTTCTGAAGTCAATAAAAAAGCATCTTATTAACTATTAACATAATCACATGACAGAAAAACGGGAGGAGATGAGTCAGAAAACGGAGGAATGAGCCAGAAAACATAAGGAGATGAGCTAGAAGACAAGAGGCGATGACCAGAAATGCAATACCTTATCACCACTCACGGGGGGGGGGGTACGTTATTTTTCTTGACTAACTTCAGTTATTGTCAACTGAAATGTTTGGTTAAAGGCCGTTCACCTACCATTAATTCAAAGGCAGAATCGATCCAACTGCTCCTGTCGGGAATGATGCAGCGGGGCCCAGAATTTTACGAGCTGCAAAATCTGGTCATCAAGATTTGAAGAAGGAAAATCGATACGAAGAGATGAGCAAAGAAGAACTGAATTAAAAGGGCTGGTTTTAGGACACATTCCCAACCTTTTGCAGGTCAGGAAAACAGTCCACTTCCCCCTGCCTAGAGGCAGTCTTTTTTCTCTATTCTTCCTTCCCAATTCCTTTCGACACCCGTGTCCATCCTCGGATCTAGTTTAATTATAGTTATTAACCTTTTTGTTTAGTCCCCTTTGGTCTTCTTTCTATTGACTCTCCTGTCCCCGTTGTGTAGTTTTCGTTTCTTCATTTCTTCCTCTCCCCTTCTCAAAAGGAAGAGTCTTGATCCCCAAGTCAGCCGAAGTAAAGGACGGGGTCACGTCCGGCCCAGAAGGGGCCAATCCCGAGAAGGACCCAAAACCTCAAAAGGAGGAACAATGCAACCCAGAGGTGGGGTATGAGGCTGGTCCATCGGGCGGAGGCAGCACCCACCTCGAAACCCCAGACAACTGGGGCAGTTCTTGGACAAGAGGGGGAGAGTGAGGCTGGCCCAGCCCGGCGCAAAGGCCGCATTTCACCCCAAAAAGAACATTCAATCGGGTACGCCCATACCGGGTGGAGGCAACACCCGGTACAACGGAGGGGACAGGCCTCTCGAAGGGAAAAAGAAAAAGGAAAGAAAAAGGAAGGCACTTCTTCCTGAACCAGCAGTGGCCGGAACATCAAAGAACCTCCCACCACTTCCAGAAACCCTTCGAGAGCTTACTGCCCTCGAAACCCCAGGCACCAGCAAAGCCCCAGCAAAAACCCCTGAACCGGCAAGGAAGCCCAACTGGAGACCGGCTCAGGAAGACAACTTCCAGGAGCTCCACATGGCCAATTGACCAAACAAATATTAAACCTGATGGAAGGAAACACCATCAAAATCACTTCCACAAGCAGCTGAAGACCTGGAGCGAGGATCCTCTCGATATCACCACAGATGCGGCCTCCAGGAAACTCATCAGCCTCATAAGAGAAAGGATTTGGACATCCTGCTGGCAAATAAAAATTCCGGCACAAAAATGTCAACAAAAGGACTTTCCGCCACGTGGGATGGTCCGACTGAGAGTGCGGATCAGGCGCCGGAGGCGGGAGGACTGATCTGAGATGACACGGAAAGGGGATAAAAAATCCCTCGCTTCAGCCATTTTTAACCCCCCCCCCCCGCTCAAATCACTCAAGAGCCTTCTCAAAAGGCCACACCAAAAAGGCCTTCCCCCAAGGCCACACAAAGAGGCCTTCCACCAAGGCCACATCAAGGAAAGCAACCCCCAGCAAACTGGCTCCATCGGCCACACAAGTGGTCATTCCATTAGACTTAATGGAGACCAGCCTTGCTGGGGTAAAACGACGTCTCGAGGCAGAGCAGGAGAAGGCTGATCGCAAAATAGCGATCAGCAGAAAAAAAAAAAATGCCAGATCCAAGACCCAGACACGAACACCAGTGGCAGAGTCCACTATACATACACCACACAGCAGAAAAAACTAAAACCACCCAAACCCCTTACACCTTCATCCCATCCCTGTGATGTGCATACACCGGACCCTGAAACCATTCCCCCTCAACCTAAACCGCAACCCGAGGAAAAGAAACCTAAGGAATTCCACCCCCTTCGCCATCCAAATCACCTGAAGACAGGCCCATCCACGGAGTAGGAAACAGGACCTGCTCCCAGAAAACATATGCAGAGTGGAGCCCGACCAGATCGATAAATTTCTCGGGCTACAACAAAAAGAGCCTGGGATCCACTCTGGAAATTACTTTCGTCTGGGAGCCCAAAGCCGAGCAATTGGCGTATGGCGCACAATTGTTGCGGCCGAAGGGGCTTTCCGGGCGTAATACTGGTAAAAACAAGGTGCATCCCATGCTCACCAGATTAAAAAAACAATTGTAAAAGGATGGGCCCCTGGTTTTATGCACCCTTTGTTATACAGGGCTATTAAAAATAAAGTTCCCACATGATGTCGGTGGCATCGCCAGGACGGATACCGTTACTAAAGAATTAGGTATAGACAGTCTTGGCCAAACAATCGGCATCCTCACCCGGAAGGACTTCCTGTCAGTGTTGGACACTGATTAAGGTAAGTGACAATGACTCTTCTTGCCAGCTTGAACGGAAGGGGTTTGAAGGACTGGTCAAGCGCTAGTCGCTTATTTGCAGAACTAAAGTCTCTTGGCGTGGATGTCGCCGCGGTGCAGGAGACACACTTTGTTTCAAGTGTGGATGGCCGAGTGCTGAGTGGTAATCATTTCTTTGAGGTCTACTCAGCATACGGTGATTCACGCAGTCGAGGTGTGTCATTGCTAGTAAAAGCAGTCTGAGGCGATGACTGACGTTGTTTATGCTGGCGCAAGTGGCAGGCTGATTGTGGCCGATATTACCGTATCAAGCAACAAGTTCCGGATAATCGCAGTTTATGCGCCTAATATCGCTGTGGAGAGGAAGGCTTTTTTCAGCAGTTAGGGTCGTACATGGCGTATCCGGGACAGATAGTTTTAATGGGAGATTGGAATACGATCCTTGATCCCAAATTAGACCGGACGGGACGGGGAGTTAGCGGGTCGGATGGGTGTAAAAGCAGCCTGCGTGATCTGATGGCCCAGTTCGATTTGGTCGACAGGTATCGTGTGGATCACCCAGGGAGGCAGTAGTGGCACATGGACGAATAGCTCGCCCTCTGATCCAGTTAAAACCTTTCTTGACAGAGTGTTAGTTAGAAGAGCCGATGTCGACATTTTAGATTGTCCTGTGTTCCACTTATACGCGAAGAGTGACCATAAATTGCTTACTGCCATTCTTCGGTTAAGCGATAGGCCTAGGCTAGTCTCTTACTGGAAGTTAAATACCTCCGTATTGGGATACGTGACTACCGTGAGAGGCTTTACATACTCAGCAGGCGTTAGTGGGGCGGTTATTGGGAATAGATGGTGGGTTGACCTTAAGTTTAGGATTAGGGACTTCACTATCAAATATTGCCAACGCTTGCTCTAGATAAGGCAGCGAAAGTGAAGCCATAGAAGATAGAATTTCCCGGGCGTTGGATGGGGGGGATCTCCTAGCCTTAAGTCTAGCTAGAAGGGATCTTGAGCGTGAGGCTAGCGAACCCTATCAAGGTTATGTAGTTAGATCTAGGCTAAATAGAGTGTCCAACGAAGCCGTGAAATTGGACGCAGAAGTACGTCAGGAAGAGTTTAGGTTTCCGAAACGGTACATCGAAGTGTTGTAACCCCGGATGGGCACAGCCTTCGTGTGCGTCGTAGGATGCTGGAGGCCTTTCAGGCGCATTTTCCAGGAACGATTTGCCCTGTTGCCGAACCTCCCGGTGCAGGAGTTCCACAACTACTTTGGAGACGAAAGCGGTGGTTGTGAGGGAAGAATTTACGGACTCTGCAGTCCATGCTGCGTTGAAGCAGGTCAGCCTCAACAAAGCTCCGGAATGGATGGTTTACCCTACGAATTGTACTTGAGGATGTCGCACATTTTTGTCCCTATTCTGACGGATGTGTTCAACAATTGGTTTGCCTTGGGAGCAATCCCAAAGCGCATTACCAAGGGTGTGATCACATTGCTGAAGAAAGGTGGCAGGAATGTTTGGGAGGGCTTAGATTACAGGCCCATAACTCTGCAAACACAGAGTTAAAGATTTTGGCCCGGGTCTTGGCGAACCGTTTGCGACTTGTCGGCGATCTGATCGGACTGGAACAGAAACTTACGTTGTAAAGGAAGATCGATCCAAAACAATTTGCATTTGTTCGTATGATCCTAAGAGGGAATAGAAGACGACCATTGTGCCGCGCTGGTCAATTTGATCAGTCCAAGTTCCTGGAGACTGCTGGAGTTCAGCAAATGGCCAAGATTCTGTACCAATCCCCTACGCAGTGGTACAAGTAATGGGAAGCGCTCTGGAGTATTTCCGATTGAGCGGTCCATGCGACAGGTTTGCCCCCTGTCTCCTCTTCTCTATGTCCTCGCTTTGGAGCCCCTGCTCCGTAGGCTTAGAGAGGGGGGGGCTTTCGCGGAATTTGCTGTTCCTGGTCCCGTGAGAGCCAATTGAGCATCAGATTAAGGTAAAGATTAGGTGCGATAGGAGGATGCTCGAACCCATGATATTCAACGCAAGGTGAATAAATGCCACAAAGCTTGTAACGGAGAACGGGGCAGGAGTAGAAAACTGTTTCCTGCCCATCATGGCCAACACTGACGGGTCTCCTGTCTGGGACCCCACCCCTAGATAAACAATCAAAGTCTAAAATAGGAAAAACAAAAGACACACAAGGCAAAAGCCTTAAACTGCCTACATCATAGGTCCTCTTAGTTAGGTGGTGAGAATGATCATCAACCCCAGTTTTTCACTTAGACACATCCAGGACCCCAAACCCAATTTTTTTTCTAGTTCCGCCCGTCTTACCCTAGTACATTTATTCCTGGAGAGTCAGCTTTTTAGTAAACCCAACCCACCCGACTACAGACAAACCAAATTTTTTCACCAACACCCGACTAAGGACACCCACTCCCGTCTTAGAGGAACTAACCGGCTTGATTTTTGAACCCTAAAGTCGGAAGATAGTCGCAGTCCTACACACTAGCTGAAGGAAGGGTGTAACTAAAATTGCTTCACCTTTAATTTTGCTTTATATTTTTCAGTTTCTTGGGGATTTTGTTTTAATGTTTCCCCACCCCCTCCATCTCCCTTAAATCATTCGAAGCACAAAAATCATTCGAAGCACAAAATCATTCGAAGCACAAAAAATATGTGCTTAAAATCTAAACCATTCGAAATGGGGATTAATTTTATGTAGGATAAAGCCATAAAGCGAAGGGGCATTTGGTGTAAGTAGGCGGCGCAAGGAAAGAATGCAAGAGTTTATTTTTGAATGGATCGGTCGGCGAATGTACCTAGCTAAATAGATCCATGTAGTGGTATGACAGTTTTGTCACCCTTCGCCCCCAAAACCAAACCTCCGGCTTTATGCCGAGTTGTGATTGCACACTCATGTACTTCACTTTAAATTTTATTCTTTTACCTACTTGCAAGGTCGCAACAAGGTTTGTTGCAAGCTTTTCCCCTGGTTTAAGCTTGACCAGGAAGTCTATTTGCCTCAGCGTTTACAGAAAACTGATTCTCACACTCAAGGAACTGTCATTTCGCTACTCATTTCTTTTTTTAATAATTGTTGACTCTTTTAAGCGAAATGTAATTAAAATGAAAAGGACATTGTTTCGAAAAAAGCGCATCAGATAATAGAAATCTGTTCCCCAATATCATAAACATTTTAATTCAAATGAATTCTATAATTGATATTTTATGTAAATAAGTTAGAAAAGTAACTTGTACCATTTTCTTTCTATGTGATATAATTTTGAGATTTCAGCTGGTTAGATGTATTTATTCAACATAAATTACATCTAATATTCAGGTACAATAACAAGAATGTAAGCAGGCTTCAGTAAGAAACTATTGCATGATGGACTATCATATTTGCTCAAAACAAAGTTGTCGGGGTGAACAGGAGAATACAGGTCGCCCTTGTGCATCGCTTTTCGTTAGTTACGTAATATATATATATATATATAATATTATATATATATATATATATATATATATATATTATATATTATTATATATATAAGATAGTTTGATTTTTGCTTAGAACCGAAACTAAAAACATCAGTTAAATTTTGCAAATCAGAAATCATTAATAACTCAAAATTGGTTAACATTAAGATATTTTTGATAGCATTTTTTATTTTCTTTAGGCCAAAATGCTTTTACAAACAATATTTAGGAGTGAGGAAACTCTAGAACTCACTTTACAGACAAAAATAGATTTTACAAAAAGTCGTCACCAAGTTTGGAGAGCTAAGAATCGACATAACTACGTTCAATTTTGGAATTTGAAGTTCAAATTTTGGGGTTGTCTAACTTTAATATTAATCCACCCTGGGCAAAATTTCAGAAAAGGGGATGGGTGACAATGGCTGGAGGATTTGACATGGAATTACTCCATTACTAAAATTTATATAACGCATAACACTTGTGAGACCGGGTGTAATTACCACGTTAGATATACATGTACTTTAATATCCTTTTGACTAATAAGTGATATATTAAAGCCCCTATAAGCTCGGAAGATGTGGAGAAAATGTATTTCGAGTATACGAAGAACAGTTGAAAAAAAGAGTAGTATACTCTATAATATAGCCGAGAGTATGATGACTTAGTTCAGTGAATTCATTCCTATTGGAATTAATGAACTTGTTTGCACTGTAAAATGTTCAAGAGAATTGGTCAGGCAAACGTTTTGCAATTGAATCATTATTAAATTTTGTTGTATTGAACAGCATGAAAAGAAAAAAGGTTTTTATCTTCGGTTTGTTTACATTTAGAGGATTAGGATTGAATATAACTTTAAATTTCAACAAAAAAATTACTTCCAGGAAAACAACAAAAAATATATCCGAGTCCATAACTTTTTATTGGGATATAGTTTGTTATTGTAAACTTACTCAGAGCCCTTGGAGTTCGAATGCCTTCAATTGTATCTCTTCTATCTTTGTGTTGTCACATAAAATTCTGGCCATTGTAGTTTTCCTGATTTCATCCAACTGACCTGGAAAAAATAAAAATCAACATTAAGTAAACTATGCGTTACTTCATTGATTGCATTTTGAAATGAAAATAAAATGGAATTAATATTTAATGGCGAAGACAAAAGCAGAGTTCCTTCTCTTTTTCCATTTTTTTTTAATGCATCGAAAAAAGATATTAAAAAATCATTAGTTGGTTTTCTAAATGTGTTTTTTTAATGTATACTCGCAATTTCTCCTGAATAGTTACTCTCCTCTCCTCTCTCTCCTTCTCTCTCTCTCTCTCTCTCTCTCTCTCTCTCTCTCATTTTCTTCTTTCTATTCTCTATAACAAGATGCTGGCCCTGGTACAGGCGTACTTATGGATCTGTAGGAATGCAGCTTGGTATTTAGGTAGTCGATAAGTAGTAGTAGAATAGTGATGCATAGTTTTCCACCCACTATTTATATTTTCACAATTTTTTCATACTTTTGTAATTTTTCATTATTTTTTTTATGCAATTTGTTTGCCTTGAATGACTTGTTCGAGACAAAGCAGGAGCTGTGAAATTCGTACAAGATAAAGGTATTTTCTTTACGTAGTTGGAAAAAGTAGTGATGACTGGGTACCAAATGATTTTAAATTTTCGGACAAGGAAGATACTGGAGACGTGATGACTGTAATCAGAATTCTCTGAAATAAGGGAAAATGGTTGGCAGGATCGTCATCGACTTACTGATAGGTTCATATTATTATACGACCAGCATGGATAATAATATGGAACCTATCTCAGTAAGTCAGATGGACATCCTGCCAACCATTTTCCTTATTTCAGAGAATTCTGATTACAGTCATCACGTCTCCATGTATCTTCCTTGTCCGAAAATTTTAAATCATTTGTACCAGCATCACTTTTTCCAACTACGTAAAGAATACCTTTTATCTTGTACGAATTTCACAGCTCCTGCTTTGTCTCGAACAAAGTCATTCAAGGCAAACAAAATGCATAATAAAAAATAATGAAAAATTACAAAAAAGTATGAAAAATTGTGAAATATTAAATAGTGGGTGGGAAAACTATTGCATCCACTATTCTACTACTACTATTCGACTACCAATACCAATGCATGCATCTCCTACAGATCCATAGTTACGCCTGTACCAGGGCCAGCATCTTGTTATAGAGAAATAAAGAAAGAAGAAATGAGAGAGAGAGAGAGAGAGAGGAGAGAGAGAGAGAGAGAGAGAGAGAGAGAGAGAGAGAGAGAGTAACTATTCAGGAGAAATTGCGAGTATACATTAAAAAAAACACATTTAGAAAACCAAACTATGATTTTTTTAAATATCTTTTTCGATGCATTTAAAAAAAAATGGAAAAAGAGAAGAACTCTGCTTTGTCTTCGCCATTAAATATTAATTCCATTTTATTTTCATTTTCAAAATGCAATCAATGAGTAACGCATAGTTACTTAATGTGATTTTTATTTTTTTCCAGGTCAGTTGGATGAAATCAGGAAAACTACAATGGCCAGAATTTTATGTGACAACACAAAGATAGAAGAGATACAATTGAAGGCATTCGAACTCCAAGGCTCTGAGTAAGTTTAACAATAACAAAACTATATTCCCAATAAAAAAAGTTATGGACTCGGATATATTTTTGTTGTTTCCTGGAAGTAATTTTTTGTTGAAATTTAAAGTTATATTCAATCCTAATCCTCTAAATGTAAACAAAAACGATAGATAAAAACCTTTTTTTCTTTTCATGCTGTTCAATACAACAAAATTATTTAATAATGATCATTGCAAACGTTTGCCTGACCAATTCTACTTGAACATTTTACAGTGCAAACAAGTCATTAATTCCAATAGGAATGAATTCACTGAACTAAGTCATCATACTCTCGGCTATATTATAGAGTATACTACTCTTTTTTTCAACTGTTCTTCGTATACTCGAAATACATTTTCTCCACATCTTCCGAGCTTATAGGGGCTTAATATATCACATTATTAGTCAAACAAGGACTATTAAAAGTACATGTATATCTAACGTGGTAATTTACACCCGGTCTCACAAGTGTTATGCGTTATATAAATTTTAGTATGGAGTAATTCCATGTCAAATCCTCCAGGCCATGTCACCCATCCCCTTCTGAAATTTTGCCCAGGTGTGGATTATATTAAAGTTAGACAACCCCCAAATTTGAACTTCAAATTCCAAAAATTGACGTAGTTATGTCGATTCTTAGCTCTCCAAACTTGGTGACGACTTTTTGTAATCTATTTTTGTCTGTAAAGTGAGTTCTAGAGTTTCCTCACTCCTAAATATTGGTTTGTAAAAGCATTTTGGCCTAAAGAATAAAAAAATGCTATCAAAAATATCTTAATGTTAACCAATTTTGAGTTATTAATGATTTCTGATTTGCAAAATTTTAACTGATGTTTTAGTTTCGGTTCTAAGCAAAAATCAAACTATCTTATATATATATATATATATATATATATATATATATATATATTATATATATATATATATATATACGTAACTAACGAAAGCGATGCACAAGGGCGACCTGTATTCTCCTGTTCACCCCGACAACTTTGTTTGAGCAAATATGTAGTCCATCATGCAATAGTTCTTACTGAAGCCTGCTTACATTCTTGGTTATTGTACCTGAAATATTAGATGTAATTTATGTTGAATAAATACATCTAACCAGCTGAAATCTCAAAATATTATATCACATAGAAAGAAAATGGTACAAGTTACTTTTCTAACTTATTTACATAAAATATCATTATAGAAATTCATTTGAATTAAAATGTTTATGATATTGGGAAACAGATTTTCTATTTATCTGATGCGCTTTTCGAAACATGTCCTTTTCATTTTAATTACATTTCGCTTAAAGAGTCAAACAATTATTAGAAAAAAAGAAATGAGTAGCGAAATGACAGTTCACTTGAGTGTGGAGAATCAGTTTCTGTAAACGCTGAGGCAAATAGACTTCCTGGTCAAGCTTAACCAGGGGAAAAGCTTGCAACAAACCTTGTTGCGACCTTGCAAAGTAGGTAAAAAGAATAAATTTAAAGTGAAGTACATGAGTGTGCAATCACAACTCGCATAAAGCCGGAGGTTTGGTTTTGGGGCGAAGGGTGACAAAACTGGTCATACCACTACATGGATCTATTTAGCTAGGTACATTCGCCGACCGATCCATTCAAAAATAAACTCTTGCATTCTTTCCTTGCGCCGCCTACTTACACCAAAATGCCCCTTTCGCTTTATGGCTTTATCCTACATAAAATTATCCCATTTCGAATGGTTTAGATTTTAAGCACATATTTGTGCTTCGAATGATTTTTGTGCTTCGAATGATTTGTGCTTCGAATGATTTAAGGGAGATGGAGGGGGTGGGTAACATTAAAACAAAAATCCCCAAGAAACTGAAAAATATATAACAAAATTAAAGTGTGAGCAATTTTAGTTACACCCTTTCCTTCAGCTAGTGTGTAGGACTGCCGACTATCTTCCGATCTTTAGGGTTCAAA
Organism: Doryteuthis pealeii; assembly: GCA_023376005.1. Classification (NCBI taxonomy): domain Eukaryota; kingdom Metazoa; phylum Mollusca; class Cephalopoda; order Myopsida; family Loliginidae; genus Doryteuthis; species Doryteuthis pealeii. Next base: position 102,939,677 of record CM042147.1, on the reverse strand, counting down.
TCAAGCCGGTTAGTTCCTCTAAGACGGGAGTGGGTGTCCTTAGTCGGTGTTGGTGAAAAAATTGGGGTTTGTCTGTAGGTCGGGTGGGTTGGGTTTACTAGAAAAGCTGACTCTCCAGGAATAAATGTACTAGGTAAGACGGGCGGAACTAGAAAAAAAACTTGGGTTTGGGGTCCTGGATGTGTCTTAAGTGAAAAACTGGGGTTGATGATCATTCAACCACCTAACTAAGAGACCTATGATGTAGGCAGTTTTAAGGCTTTGCCTTTGTGTGTCTTTGTTTTCCTATTTTATAGACTTTGATTGTTTATCTAGGGGTGGGGTCCCAGACAGGAGACCCGTCAGTGTTGGCCATGATGGCAGGAAACAGTGTTTCTACTCCTGCCCCCGTTCTCCGTTACAAGCTTTGGCATTTATTCACCTTGCGTTGAATATCATGGGTTCGAGCATCCTCCTATCGCACCTAATCTTTACCTTAATCTGATGCTCATTGGCTCTCACGGGACCAGGAACAGCAATTCCGCGAAAAGCCCCCTCTCTAAGCCTACGGAGCAGGGGCTCCAAAGCGAGGACATAGAGAAGAGGAGACAGGGGCAAACCTGTCGCATGGACCGCTCAATCGGAAATACTCCAGAGCGCTTCCCATTTACTTGTACCACTGCCGTAGGGGATTGGTACAGAATCTTGGTCCATTTGCTGAACTCCAGCAGTCTCCAGGAACTTGGACTGATCTAAATTGACCAGCGCGGCACAATGGTCGTCTTCTATCCCCTCTAGGATCATACGAACCAAATGCAAATTGTTTTGGATCGATCTTCCTTTCACAACGTAGTTCTGTTCCAGTCCGATCAGATCGCCGACAAGTCGCAAACGGTTCGCCAAGACCCGGGCCAAAATCTTTAACTCTGTGTTTAGCAGAGTTATGGGCCTGTAATCTAAGCCCTCCCAAACATTCCTGCCACCTTTCTTCAGCAATGTGATCACACCCTTGGTAATGCGCTTTGGGATTGCTCCCAAGGCAAACCAATTGTTGAACACATCCGTCAGAATAGGACAAAAATGTGCACATCCTCAAGTACAATTCGTAGGGTAAACCATCCATTCCCGGAGCTTTGTTGAGGCTGACCTGCTTCAACGCAGCATGGACTGCAGAGTCCGTAATTCTCCCCTCACAACCAGCCGCTTTCGTCTCCCAAAGTAGTTGTGGAACTCCTGCACCGGGAGGTTCGGCAACAGGGCAAATCGTTCCTGGAAATGCGCCTGAAAGGCCTCCAGCATCCTACGACCCACACGAAGGCTGTGCCCATCCGGGGTTACAACACTTCCGATGTACCGTTTCGGAAACCTAAACTCTTCCTGACGTACTTCTGCGTCCAATTTCACGGCTTCGTTGGACACTCTATTTAGCCTAGATCTAACTACATAACCTTGATAGGGTTCGCTAGCCTCACGCTCAAGATCCCTTCTAGCTAGACTTAAGGCTAGGAGATCCCCCCCATCCAACGCCCGGGAAATTCTATCTTCTATGGCCTTCACTTTCGCTGCCTTATCTAGAGCAAGCCGTTGGCAATATTTGATAGTGAAGTCCCTAATCCTAAACTTAAGGTCAACCCACCATCTATTCCCAATAACCGCCCCACTAACGCTGCTGAGTATGTAAAGCCTCTCACGGTAGTCACGTATCCCCAATACGGAGGTATTTAACTTCCAGTAAGAGACTAGCCTAGGCCTATCGCTTAACCGAAGAATGGCAGTAAGCAATTTATGGTCACTCTTCGCGTATAAGTGGAACACAGGACAATCTAAAATGTCGACATCGGCGCTCTTCTAACTAACACTCTGTCAAGAAAGGTTTTAACTGGATCAGAGGGCGAGCTATTCGTCCATGTGCCACTACTGCCTCCCTGGGTGATCCACACGATACCTGTCGACCAAATCGAACTGGGGCCATCAGATCACGCAGGCTGCTTTTACACCATCCGACCCGCTAACTCCCCGTCCCGTCCGGTCTAATTTGGGATCAAGGATCGTATTCCAATCTCCATTAAAACTATCTGTCCCGGATACGCCATGTACGACCCTAACTGCTGAAAAAAGCCTTCCTCTCCACAGCGATATTAGGCGCATAAACTGCGATTATCCGGAACTTGTTGCTTGATACGGTAATATCGGCCACAATCAGCCTGCCACTTGCCCAGCATAAACAACGTCAGTCATCGCCCTCAGACTGCTTTTAACTAGCAATGACACACCTCGACTGCGTGAATCACCGTATGCTGAGTAGACCTCAAAGAAATGATTACCACTCAGCACTCGGCCATCCACACTTGAAACAAAGTGTGTCTCCTGCACCGCGGCGACATCCACGCCAAGAGACTTTAGTTCTGCAAATAAGCGACTAGCGCTTGACCAGTCCTTCAAACCCCTTCCGTTCAAGCTGGCAAGAAGAGTCATTGTCACTTACCTTAATCAGTGTCCAACACTGACAGGAAGTCCTTCCGGGTGAGGATGCCGATTGTTTGGCCAAGACTGTCTATACCTAATTCTTTAGTAACGGTATCCGTCCTGGCGATGCCACCGACATCATGTGGGAACTTTATTTTAATAGCCCTGTATAACAAAGGGTGCATAAAACCAGGGGCCCATCCTTTACAATTGTTTTTTTAATCTGGTGAGCATGGGATGCACCTTGTTTACCAGTATTACGCCCGGAAAGCCCCTTCGGCCGCAACAATTGTGCGCCATACGCCAATTGCTCGGCTTTTGGGCTCCCAGACGAAAGTAATTTCCAGAGTGGATCCCAGGCTCTTTTTTGTTGTAGCCCGAGAAATTTATCGATCTGGTCGGGCTCCACTCTGCATATGTTTTCTGGGAGCAGGTCCTGTTTCCTACTCCGTGGATGGGCCTGTCCTTCAGGTGATTTGGATGGCGAAGGGGGTGGAATTCCTTTAGGTTTCTTTTCCTCGGGTTGCGGTTTAGGTTGAGGGGGAATGGTTTCAGGGTCCGGTGTATGCACATCACAGGGATGGGATGAAGGTGTAAGGGGTTGGGTGGTTTTAGTTTTTTCTGCTGTGTGTGTATGTATAGTGGACTCTGCCACTGTGTTCGTGTCTGGGTCTTGGATCTGGCATTTTTTATTTTTTCTGCTGATCGCTATTTTGCGATCAGCCTTCTCCTGCTCTGCCTCGAGACGTCGTTTTACCCCAGCAAGGCTGGTCTCCATTAAGTCTAATGGAATGACCACTTGTGTGGCCGATGGAGCCAGTTTGCTGGGGGTTGCTTTCCTTGATGTGGCCTTGGTGGAAGGCCTCTTGGTGTGCCTTGGGGAAGGCCTTTTTGGTGTGGCCTTTTGAGAAGGCTCTTGAGTGATTTGAGCGGGGGGGGGTTAAAAATGGCTGAAGCGAGGGAGATTTTTATCCCTTTCCGTGTCATCTCAGATCAGTCCCTCCGCCTCCGGCGCCTGATCCGCACTCTCAGTCGGACATCCCACGTGGCGAAAGTCCTTTTGTTGACATTTTGTGCCGGAATTTTATTTGCCAGCAGGATGTCCAAAATCCCTTTCTCTTATGAGGCTGATGAGTTTTCCTGGAGGCCGCATCTGTGGTGATATACGAGAGGATCCTCGGCTCCAGGTCTTCAGCTGCTTGTGGAAGTGATTTGATGGTGTTTCCTTCCATCAGGTTATATTTGTTGGTCAATTGGCCATGTGGAGCTCCTGGAAGTTGTCTTCCTGAGCCGGTCTCCAGTTGGGCTTCCTTGCCGGTTCAGGGTTTTTGCTGGGGCCTTGCTGGTGCCTGGGGTTTCGAGGGCAGTAGCTCTCGAAGGGTTTCTGGAAGTGGTGGGAGGTTCTTTGATGTTCCGGCCACTGCTGGTTCAGGAAGAAGTGCCTTCCTTTTTCCTTTCCTTTTTCTTTTTCCCTTCGAGAGGCCTGTCCCCTCCGTTGTACCGGGTGTTGCCTCCACCCGGTATGGGCGTACCCGATTGAATGTTCTTTTTGGGGGTGAATGCGGCCTTTGCCCGGGCTGGGCCAGCCTCACTCTCCCCCTCTTGTCCAAGAACTGCCCCAGTTGTCTGGGGTTTCGAGGTGGGTGCTGCCTCCGCCCGATGGACCAGCCTCATACCCCACCTCTGGGTTGCATTGTTCCTCCTTTTGAGGTTTGGGTCCCTTCTCGGGATTGGCCCCTTCTGGGCCGGACGTGACCCCGTCCTTTACTTCGGCTGACTTGGGGATCAGACTCTTCCTTTTGAGAAGGGGAGAGGAAGAAATGAAGAAACGAAAAAACTACACAACGGGGACAGGAGAGTCAAATAGAAAGAAGACCAAAGGGGACTAACAAAAAAGGTTAAATAAACTATAAATGTAAACTAGATCCGAGGATGGACACGGGTGTCGAAAGGAATTGGGAAGGAAGAATAGAGAAAAAAGACTGCCTCTAGGCAGGGGGAAGTGGACTGTTTCCTGACCTGCAAAAGGTTGGGAATGGTCCTAAAACCAGCCCTTTTAATTCAGTTCTTCTTTGCTCATCTCTTCGTATCGATTTTCCTTCTTCAAATTCTTGATGACCAGATTTTGCAGCTCGTAAAATTCTGGGCCCCGCTGCATCATTCCGACAGGAGCAGTTGGATCGATTCTGCCTTTGAATTAATGGTAGGTGAACGGCCTTTAAACCAAACATTTCAGTTGACAATAACTTGAAAGTTAGTCAAGAAATAACGTACCCCCCCCCCCGTGAGTGGTGATAAGGTATTCATTTTCTGGCTCATCGCCTCTTGTCTTCTAGCTCATCTCCTTATGTTTTCTGGCTCATCTCCTCCCGTTTTCTGACTCATCTCCTCCCGTTTTCTGTCATGTGATTATGTTATAGTTAATAAGATGCTTTTTTTATTGACTTCAGAAATTTTAGGAAATTACTAATCTTCAGGTTCATATCCCGTTTCTATATATTTACTTTCTTTTGTAGTTTTATATTTTAATATTTTTGCTCTTATTTAATCAACAGAAACACTTTGGTAAACTGCAGCAACATTCCCAAACTGAATTTGTGTCGATGGGGACCTGAAGTTGACTGGAAAGAATGGAGTGTATGGACAATGTGTTTTAATGGCATGAAGATGCGTCATCGACTGTGCCAATCTCCATCAGAAGCTCTGTGTCCCTGCGAAGGACTACCCATCGAATTGCGCACATGTCATATAGGCAGAATCGATCCAACTGCTCCTGTCGGAATGATGCAGCGGGGCCCAGAATTTTACGAGCTGCAAAATCTGGTCATCAAGAATTTGAAGAAGGAAAATCGATACGAAGAGATGAGCAAAGAAGAACTGAATGAAATATTGATAAAAACCGTCAAAGAGTATTTTAACAATAAGCATAGGTCCAAATTCATGGCCCCTATTCGCGATAAGAATGGTCCCGTGTGGTGAGTTTGAAAGACTAAAAAAGAATATGTTCAGAAATTTAAATAGTGAATAAAATTGAATAAAAAAAAAGAATGGAAGTAAAAGTAAAAGAAGAGAGAATGAAATTAACTCTCTCCAAATAGTAGCAATAAAAGAAATAAAAATAGAATGGTTGTCAGTGGTGTCAACGATACGCACACAAAGTGTGTTATTTCAAACCTTCTTATTTACTTAATCATGTGCGTTTCCAGTTAACATTATTTCACATTTTGAAAAGCTTATATTAGGTTGGAAAATAAGTCTTGTTGCTTCTTTTGTTGTTAACACGCATTCATTTTTGATGGCATAGTCCGATCAATTAAGCCAGAAAATGAGATGAGAAAAAATTCGATATCTTTTTTTATGCTCATCATAATTTGGTATACGTTTCCGTCGTTGAGATATGTTGTAAAGATTTAAAAAGTTGATAAAGCAAGGGGGTAGGGACCAGGTAAAATCTCCATATTCAGAGCCAAGATCTTCTGTGTGAATGTTGTAATATGTAAATTGAATCGTTATCCAAAAGTAACAGAACGCTGTTACCCTTCAGAGAATTGCCTTCTCAGAGTGTGAACTTCTTTGGGTCGTAACTATTGTTTCTTTTGCTGAACAGAATTATAAAGGATCCATTTTTGCCCATTGGTGAAAATCTTTTGCAGAAAGTGTTTGATAGCGTAAGATATGTCTTAGATGATGAACACATGTTAACTCTTTAATAAAACTGAGAACTAATCAGTTCATGTGTAACCCCGTGATAAGGATTTAAAATATGGAGATGGGTTATGTTTCTTTTATGGGTTGTATTGAACTGTTGTGCTATTTTACTTGCTATCAGTTTAGGATTTTCTTCAGTTACGGTGAGGAGAGCTTGATCGTCTATTTCAGTCTGTCGTCCGAGTTGAAATTGGAGGATTTGGAATAAAATCCTCCAACTGAAACTGAATAAACCATCGTTGGCATTTTTTGACATTTAAGACTTTAAGGTAAATATTTTTTTCCCGCTTTTAAAGGTGTCCGAAACACATCTCATCTAAACTCATTTTTATGGTTCATATTAATTAAAGAAATATTCAACGTGACATCAAATATTCATAAAATAAAATATTCTAAAGGTATTATAGCAACACAAGGGATTGGACTTTCTTTCCAACTTAATATCAATGACTCGTGGCTTGTCCTTTCTTTTCTTTTTATATTTTCATCTTTGTGATTTCATCATATAAAAGATTTTAATATAAAAACCAAAGCTTGTTTATCATTATATAAACACATTCCTGTAGAAATATAAATAAAAGCCGATAACATGAACATCTTTTCGCAATGACATCAATAAATAAAAAAAAATCTATTTATTAGGAACGTTTTTAGCCATATTTATCCTTATTTTGTGTGTATTTCTTATGATTGCATAAAATATCAACTGATTAAATAAGAGTTAAAGCAATAAAAATAATTATTTACCGTCTTCAGATTGCTGCTGTTTTTTCTGATTTAAAAATTTATATTTAACCTTTAGCTAGAAATGTGTGTAATGCTGAAAAGTTGTGTTAGAATGATTCAAAACAAGTGACGCTGTTTGAGTACCTTACCGATTATATCATAAAGTCAGAACTAAATCTTTTTGAACCACTTCAAATGGAAAACTGGTAATTTGTTCCTATGATTGTGCTTTAACTTAAAAAAAAAATCTTGAGTGAATTTTTAACGATTTCTTTTATCTTCTTTAATAATTGCAGATGGTTGTTATAGTATCGCACAATGATGTGTTTATTTTTTATCAGATTGGAGAATTAAGAAATAATCTACTAATTGAATTTATATAAGAAATCTTCCTTTTGTAATGTACGAAGTACGTGATTGATATTCATAACTGAATATTTATAAAGAAGGGGATTATGCTTGAAGTACTATTTTAGGCTGCGGAATTATTGACGCATACACATGCATATATATATATATATATATATATATATATATATATATATATATATATATATATATATGGAAGTAAAAACGGAAATCAATTCGACAGTAAGTGGACAATAGAAGTTTATTACTGGTGATGATGTCGACACTATAACATTTCGGTCTGTCAGACCTTCTACAAGGCACGGGCTGAGTTCATGTATTGAAGGATTCAGTTCTCTTACTGACGGAGTGGATTTGGGGTGAATGTTTGGGATGGAAGTGAGGGGTCGTCTGTGTATAGTAGACGGTGAGTCTAGTGGAGAATGTTTGGGGTGGAATGTGGGTCGTCTCTCCGTAGGAAATGGTAGAGTGCATTTTATTTATTTGTGTGTTTGTTTATTCATTTATTATTTATTTATTCATGTTGTGTTGTATTGTTGTCTTGACAAGGTGTGATGAGATGTTAAAAGAAGCCAGATCTATTTCTTTAACATCTCTTCACACCGAGACAACAACTACAGGGCGAAAAACAACAACACAACACAACATGAATAAATAAATAAATAATAAATAAACAAACACACAAATGAATAAAATGCACTCTACCATTCCCTACTCATAGACCACCCACTTTCCTATCTCCACCAACGTCTACTATACACAGACGACCCCTCACTTACATCCCAAAAGTTCACCCCAAATCCACTCCGTGACCCCATAGATAACATCACCACCGCAACAACCACAGAAATCTCCTTACTACCTTCCCAAACATTTATCATCAGCAGCTGAAACCCTCCCAACCACAACTACAAGAAACTCGTCAGTAAGAGAACTGAATCCTTCAATACAATGCTCGGGTCCTGAAGAAGGTCTGAATTAGATATAAACCGATGAAAATTAAGATACCCATGTTTTTTTAGTAGTACCTAAGGTGAAATATACGTGTATAGAGAGTGGAGAAAGTCGGAAGACGGGGAGTGTTTTTTGTCCTTTTCCTTCTATTTCTTTCTAGAAAACTGCGTGTATCAATGTAGGCGAGCGTAAAATTACCCCACACTCCCATATAAAAAGAAGAATACAAAAATGTCCCTATTTGGGACATAAGGTAGATAAAAGGAAAATGGAGTTTGTGGACCTCATAAATCCTTTTTTCGCCGTCGTTTTATAAGATCTTGCCTGTCACACAGTCATAAAAAAATTCTGCTTGGTTTCAGATCCTTGATAAATTGGGTCTATCGAGTCTACATGATCTGCAAAATGAACAGAAACATTGTCCCTCTTCGGGAAGTGCAATAACCAAATCTACACTATCAAAGTTGAACAAGTCATCATATTGATCGCAGACAATCATTGGTCATGAGTCATTGGGCTTATGCAAGTAGATCACATTCAGATTATAACACTTTTATCAAGTTGAGGAGACAAGGGTTGTTCTTGTAAATCTTATAGTCCTTTGCCATCGGCAAGCTCTCTTCTTCTGAATATTGAGCTCCAAACAAAACAGATGTTTAATAAAATGGGTCGATTTATTCACTTTTCTCATTTTCTCTGAACGCACCAAATTGTAACATAATGGGGGTGGGTGGGGTGGAGCCATGAATGTAACCTGATATGTGAATTAGCACGGAAAAGTTTTTAACAAGAATTATGCGTTATATGAGAATGGAAAAGTTTGATGATAAATCATCATTGCCGCAGGGCTTGTTTCTATTAGACGAACGATGAGACGTGGCGAGTTGAGAGAAAGAGGAGGAGTGAGAGGTGAAAATGTTGAATTGAGTTTGGAATTATGAGTTGAGAGGGCGAGACGTGCTCTCGGCATGTGTGGCTTGGGGGAAATAAAAATCTCATGAGAAAAAGAAGTGGACATGTGTTATTACTAAAAACTAAGTGGCACAAGGCAAGATATCCCTCAGCTTCCCAAGTTGGTTCCCAGACTCCAAACATCCAGGAATTGTCAGCCAACTCCAGCATCAACTCAGCAACGGAGATTCGAGCCTCTCCGAGGTAGTATCTGTCCTGAGGGATAAGTATACAACAAATATTTCTGTATCAACACATCATCACGCCATTAGAAGTAAGAGCCAGAATGTAACAAGCGTTGACACGTCATCTCTTCATTCCAAAAAGAGCGTAGTGTTACACAAATTATCGCTCCCTTCAATCATCTCGAGAAATTCAACAACTGACCAGAATGGCCTAGTTTTGAGGAGATCCTTTATTAACACTATATTGCCCCTCTTAATAGTTTTCTCGAACTAGTTTTTCTCGTCCGCTAACCTCAGAGTTATTTCCCTAAGACTTAAAAGACAGTATTCGTGGTAGGTCTTCCTAAAATGTCGGAAAATGAAATTAAAAAAAAATTATATTCGAACTTAAAACATACAAAAACCTAACACAGAAGATAAAGCGAGAGCAATTAAAAATAACAATTAATACACTGAAAATTATACTAGAAAATAAAAACATTTATTAAATGACAAGTGTTTTTTACTTGCAAAATCGTTCTTCTACTAGGAGAATTTAAAATTCTCTATGCAACAATAAAGAAGCATACAAAAACAATACACAATTTATACAGAAAATGAAAAAGAAAATTCTATGTGGACGTCCATGATACTCATGTAGGTAAAAATGAATATATACATTTTTTCTTATCTCTTTCTTCTCCCTTAATCCTCATATGACTGATGTAGTCTATGTCGATGTGAAAATCGAGTCTTACCAAATTTATTGGAGGGCCAGGTTCCTGTTACAGTATCACACTTAATATTAACCCCTACGCACCTACACACATTACCGGAAAATTGTTTTTCTCCCTCAACCCTGTTTGAACAATTGCCGTAAATGACAATTGCCTGTCGGAAGATAGGAAATATTTTTGTTAATTGAAAAAATACGCACAGAAGCAATATTTCCATTTCTCACACTTGCACTTCGAAATAAAAACAAACCCTGCCATTTTGCCAACTCTCTTGCCGTGGGTAACATTTCATGCTGAAGAATCTTTCTTCTGTAATGGTGCCCAAATACATGCATTAAATGCCAATTCCCTGTCTGTGGATAGGAAATATTTTTGATATTTGAAAAAAAAAAAAAATTAAAACGCCCAGAAGTCACGTCACGTCCTGTCTCTTATACCTTACCAACGTCGTCACCCCTCTTAAACCTCACCAACGCCATCACCCCTTGAGAAAGAAACGCTCAGGCACTAGGCACATCTTATACCAATAATGAACTGGTGCGACCCGGACTTCGGTGAAGCCATGTCACTTTTTAAGCAAAAAATGACACTGTTTATTGAGGATGAGGAAATCACAGACGAAGCCAAACAAGCCAGAAAAATCTGCCATGGTATAGGTGACGCCGGTCTCAGACGCCTTAACGCCAGTGGGCTCACTGAGGAACCAAAAAAGTCCCCTAGTCACCCATGGAATTTCTTCGAAAACCAGCCGAGGGTTAATGTAAATTTTAGAATTCACAGTATGCAGTACCGGCAGAAGATTAATGAGTCCCTAGACGACTTCATCATCAGAGCCAGGACACTCGCACTAAAATGCGACTTTACCGACGTGGAGCTGAGTGAAAGACTCATAGAGTTAATCATTTTCTCCACACCTCACAACGCATTCCGCAATTAGCTATACGGGAAACCAAAAGGGCACAGCATATCCAACGTACTCACTGAAAGAAGGAGATACGAAGCCCTTACTGCAGGCAACAACCAGCTCAACCAACTTGGTATGCCTAAAGCGGAAAGAGTCTACAGCGTCAACCGAGGCAGAAGATGTGAAAACTGCGACACAAACCATAAGCCACGACAGTGTCCAGCATACACAAATAAATGCTCGTCATGTGGAAACATGGGACACTGGGCAAAATGTTGCAGAAAGACGAAATACAAGAACAAGGAGGCGAAAAAAAAAACAGATGGACGTCACAGGAGCAAGTCCCGAAACCGATACCAAAATCAGAAAAGGACTGAACCCAGATATGGGAACATAAATTACCTAGATGTCGGGAGTGAGAGTAAGGAAGAAAAATACCTACAACACTTTCACTCTATAACTGTCAGTGCAAAATGCATGAACATCGTAACAAGGCAACACAGGGACGAAGTGTACACAACGCTAAAAATCAGACCGCCCCCACCTAAAATACAAGACCCACCATACATTACGAATGAAAATAGATTCCGGAGCATCAGGGAACACACTCCCACTCAGGACATTCCAGCAGATGTATGGTACCTCACCAGAAGCCGTTACCATCCTACAGCCTACCCCACATGTGAAACTTACATCATATAGTGGGGACCAAATCAAATGCTTGGGAACTATCCACATCTCATGCCAGTTCAGAGACTCAGACTGGATAGATGCGACATTCTACGTCGTAGAAGTACCTGGACCAGCAATTGTAGGACTCCCAACAAGTGAGAGACTGAAGCTCCTGACACTCCATATAAATGCCCTGGACGAAAACAAAAAAAACACGCCCATCTCCTCCATCGACCAACTAGTCAGTATACCCTGAGCAATTCGACAGAATCGGAAGCTTCAGCGGGAAAGCGAAGTTCCTATTAAAGGATGATGCAGAGCCTTTCATCGACCCTCCACGCAAGTGCAGCATCCACTTAAAGGATAAGCTAAATGAGGAAATCGACAGACTCCTTAAAGAAGACGTCCTCAGAAAGGTGGAAGAGCACACAGATTGGTGCTCCAGCCTAGCCTACAGCACTAAAAAAGATGGCTCTCTACGGATATGCTTAGATCCACAAAAACTAAATGACAGCCTTAAGAGATGCCCATACAAAATACCGACAGTAGAAGAACTGAACCCAGCCTTCGCAAACGCGAAAGTATTCAGCAAACTCGATGCAAAAGCAGGCTACTGGTCGGTACACCTTGACGAAAAATCGCAGCTGCTGACAACGTGCCGAACACCATTCGGATGGGTGTGCTGGAAGCATCTACCATTTGGGCTAAATGTTGCACGACATCTTCCAGGTGAAGATGGACCAAATCCTAGAAGGATTAGAGGGTGTTGCCAGTATCGCTGACGACGTAGCCGTATATGGAAAAGATAATGAGGACCACGACAAAAACCTGCACAACCTCATGATCCGAGCCGCTGAAACTGGTCTAGTTTTTAACAGCGAAAAATGCTCTATTAAACAGACCAGCATATCTTTCTTCGGCAACATATACACCCCTACTGGAATCAAACCAGACCCAGCCAAGGTGCGCGACATCAAAAAGATGCCAGACCCACAAAGCAAGGATGACCTACAGCGCTTCCTTGGGATGTTAAATTACCTATCCCAATACATCCCGAATTTCGCAGAGAAGACACATACCCTACGCGGCCTCCTTAAAGCCCAAACCCCATGGACCTGAGACCCTGACCATCAGAGAAGTTATGAGGACCTCAAGGACCTGATTACAACTGATACTTGCCTCTCTTACTACAACAAAACAAAGCCAGTATCCCTGGAAGTAGATGCTTCCAAAAAGGCTTGGGTGTAGCCCTAATATAGGAAGGCAGACCAGTCGCATTTGGATAAAAAACACTGACCGATTGCCAATCCAGGTATAGCAACATTAAAAGGGAGATGCTAGCGATTGTGCACGGGATCCAGCAATACCACACTTACCTATTCGCGAATGCCTTCACAGTGGTTACCGACCATAAACCACTGGTAACCATATGTAACAAACCGCTACATTCCGCACCACCCCACCTGCAACGCATGCTCCTCCGGATACAAGGCTACACATACAGAATAATCTACTGGCCTCGCAAGGACATGGTACTTGCAGATGCCCTGAGTCGGTTACCCAACCCAGAAAACAACGAAACCATCGAGCTAGAGGAGAGAGTAGACAGTATCAGCACCGAAACCATCTCAACAATAAACTTTTCGGCTGAGAAACAACAGCAACTGCGCATCCAAACAACAAAAGACCCATCCATGAATCTAATCAAGGAGGTCCTATACCAAGGGTGGCCAGACACCATCCGAGAATTACCTACCGATATCCGACCATACTGGTCTTTCCGAGATGAGCTTGCCGTCGAGTCCGGAATAATATTCAAAGGCCGACAAGTCATAATACCAGAATCCATGAGAGCTGACATCCTACAGCAGCTCCACCAAGCACATCAAGGAATAGAAAAAACGTACAGGTTGGCCAGAGAATGTGTCTACTGGACCAACATCAACAGGGATATTGAGAAATTATGCCAGTCATGTGGTCTCTGCCAAGAGTACCAGGACGCACACAGACGCGAACCACTGGAGCCACATGACATCCCATCTCGACCCTGGAAACTTATTGCATCAGACTTGTTTGAGATTGACGGACGACAATACCTACTCACCGTCGACCGATACTCGAAATACCCAGTCGTCGACGAAATGTCCACACCAGTAACCAGCAAAACAGTGGCTGACAAAATAAAACACTACACGTCACTACTCGGTTGTCCGGATGAGATCATAACGGACAACGGGCCGCAATACACAGGGCAGGCCTTCCAGGACTTCACCAGATCCTGGTGTATTAAACATGTCACAAGCTAACCTCACTACGTCAGAAGCAACGGCTTCATTGAAAGGCATGTGCGACACATCAAGTCCACAATAAAAAAATGTTTGAGGGAAAGAAGTGACATACAGCTCGCTCTACTCCATATCAGAGTCACACCCATAGACAGCAAACTGCCATCACCTGCGGAACTACTGTTTGGGCGCCCCATAGCAACCAATCTACCCAGCCGTGGGCAACCTGGAAAGGAAGAACACCGGGAACACCAGGAACAGAATGAAAACAAACCATGACCTCAACAGCCGCAATACTGAGTTACCACCATTATACCCAGGCTAGAACGTGCGGATACTGGATAAAACAAATAATGTATGGCACCCTGGGACCATCATCCAGAAGGATGTAAACCCCAGAAGCTATCTAGTAGCCACACCAAATGGAGGTAAGCTCCGCCGTAATCGCGCGCACCTGCGTGCAATACCAACCACAATGACAAAAAGGGTCCACTTTGCTGACGCACCTGCAAACACCACACAGAACACCACAATACCAAATACAAGCAGTATCGAGGACAAAAACAACCTCGACTATACAAAAAAAACCAACGTCACAGAAAAACCAACATTACAAAATACACATCAGAATGTGAAAAACAAATACAAGGATCACCTCGAACTAATTCGGAAAGGACTGTAAGAAAACCACCCAGATACCTGGACACTGCCAAAATAACTTGGCTACCACACAATCCACCATAAAAAAGGAAAAACTTTACCTAACACAAACACACTATAAAAACTACATTCACACATAACTAAACAGGGGAGATGTTACAGTATCACACTTAATGTTAACCCCTACGCACCTACACACATTACCGGAAGTAAACACTTCCGTACACGGCACTCTTGAATAAAGTTGCTTAATCATTCGCTCCTCTGTTCGACTACCTTATTACCTGTGATATATCTTAGTTATCCCGTTCTGTGGTAGTGTTATATGGTAAGATATCCGTAAAAGCGTATGGTTTGCAAGGAAAAATAATGGACAAGATGAATTGGATAAAAATCGTTTATTTAAATAACGAGTGTGAAAATTGTTGTTGTCGCCGTAGATAACGGTAGTAGTTCTCTGGGGTGGCCGAGGGGTCGTAAGTCATGAATGGCCCAGTGGAATAGTAATGGTCAGGGAAGGTATTAGTGGCCGAGGGAGTTGAGTTCGTGCCGGTAGGATACCGTTGTAAGTGGATACGGTCACTTGGTGCGGGAAATAAGTCAGGAATATCTCAGTGAGTTGTAGTGGGTAGCGTATGATAATACGTCAGTTCTCTCTTGGCCTGGTGCAAGGCGTGAGGTAGTAGAAAGTGAGTTGATACGGTCACTTGGTGCGGGAAATAGGAGTGGCCGAGGGGCCGTAAGTCTGGAATATCTCAGTGGAATAGTGATGGTCGGGGAAGGTAAGGATATCGGCCGGCCGTGGTAATGAGTTGAAATAAGTGTCGGGTAGGTGCGGGAAATACGTGGTAGTGGAAAATAGCGGCCTTTGGTCCTGCCCGCCTGGTGAAGTTCTCGGTTCCAGGCCGTCCGTCCAACTGCCGATTCTCAAAATACCCGAGCTTATATGCTGGTAGATGGGCTCCAGAATGCTTTTGGGGTTTTTAGCGGGAGAGTTTTTTATTGACTGAAAATCCGGATTCCTTACAATATTATTTTTTGTTTATTTTGGACTTCCTCTCAAGCGTAACTCAATCCGAGCCTATGCGCAGAACTGCGTCGAATTGGTCACTTCGTGATAGGGTACCATTGAGTTCACTTCCGCTTGTTGCCCCCGACTTGAGTTTTGATGTTTTATGCTAGCGAGGTGTATTTTGTGAGTAAGCATTGTGAATCATAAGAGATATCTTCTCTCTGATATAACACCTGCATGTACTTACTAACACCCTAATTCATCATTTCCCATACATCCGGGTTTTTATGATAAAAACTTTTAACCTCATCAGATCCTTAGAACTCCCCAGTTAAAAGTCTTATTTTTTTTTTGGCTACGCAGTATAACTGTTCCGTAATAATATGTAATGGATGATATCAAACTTTTTGCCAAAAATGAAAGAGAAATGGAACCCCTTGTACAGACCATAAAAATATACAGCCACGATATAGGAATGATATTCGTCATCGACAAGTGTGTCATGATTGTAACAAAACAAAAAAAAAGGAGAAAAAAAAAACAGCGGAAGGAATAGAACTACAGAATCAGGAAAAAATAAGGACACTTGGAAAAGAGGAAAATTACAAATACTTGGGACTACTGGAAGCGGACACTATCAAATAAATAGAGAAGAAAGAAAAAGCAAAAAAGTGTACATCAGAAGGACAAGATAACTTCTGGACAAGAGAAGGGCTCCGACCGATGGACCAAAGGACAAGGAAACTTATCACGATGCACAAGGCATCACAACCGAGAGACGACATAAACAGAATATATGTACCAAGAAAAGAATGTCTCGCCAACATTGAAGATTATGTTACAGTGAATAATAATAGACCAATTGATTCAGGGAAATATATTTATATGCATCAATTCAAAGAACAATTTTGTTTTCAAAACCACGAAAAAAAAAAAAAAATAAAAAAACAATAACAACAAAAAAAAAACAAAAACACACTAAAAAAATATTTTTTTGAGTTTTAAGAAAATAAGTTTTGAATTTTCAAACATTTTTCGGGTATTGAATTATTATATTTTAAATTATTCATGTGTTCTTCAGGATTTGATCTTTCTAGAAATGTAAAAATCAGGACTGGAAAACTTTTTCTTCAAAAACTCCCATATATTCTAAATTCATAACCCCCCCCCCCTTTTTTTTTAGTTTTTCTTTTTAAAGAACCTAAACTATTCATTATAAGATAAATTTATTTCCCTGATTGTTGGTAATAATTTGAAAATTAAAAAAACAACAACTTTTTATTACCTCCATTTGCGATCTTTGATCATTAGGTACCACCAATCAGTTTAGGCCATTTTGAATAAAACGGAAATAGATATTTCCGAACTTTGTTTATCAAAAATCTCGTAAAAAAAAGATCGTATAGGGTTGTTACAAAGAAAAATAGTTAATTCAAAGATCAAATTATCCGATTGGGAAAAATTACATCGTTATCTTAAAAAATAAACAAACCTATCCATATTACGTGCGAAAGGCGAATTTTCAGGCCGCGATTTAGACAGAAAAAATACATATTATTACCCTCTTACATCTAAGTACGGATGGGTGTAACGGATAAACTTTTTTAGCCAAATTTTTTCTATTAAAATGAATAAAATCTTTAAAAACTTTAATATTACAATTTACTATTAAAATGAATAAAAACTTGAAAAAATTTAATCTTAAAATTTCGCTGTGAAATTGACGTTAAAAAATGTCTTCGGTTTTAGTATTAGTTCTTAAAATCGAAAATAAAATGAAAATTTGAATATTTTTTCTAAGAGAAAAAGTGATAAAATAATCATGTAAACTTACTTTTTTATTCTAATAGCGTAAAAACTTATTTTATTTAACTTTTTTGAACAAAGAAAAACAAACTTTGGTTGTTACTCGCCTCGTCTCTTTGTAAAACAGCTTCTCATCTCGTCTCTTTGTAAAACAAATATGTCGGTTTTCCTCTTCCGTATATTCTAAGACCCATACATTACTATTCAACAATAAAAATTACAAATTCTTTTTAAAATATTAATCGAGCTCGGATCGGACCAACTTTTAGTTCACCTGAATTCTAAAAATCATATTTTTAAATATACGTGAAGAATTCTATTTTTTTCCGCAGAAAAAAAAAATTAATTTATTTCACGCAGAAAATGAAAATATTTAATCACACAAAAGATTGAAAATCTATTAAAAATTAATTTCTTAAATTTTTTTTTTCTTTTGACAATTTAATAGAATATAGTACATACCAATTACATAAGCAAAAAAAAGTTTTCAAATATTAATATTATGACATTTTTTTTGCACTTTTTATTTCCGATTTCATTAATTTTTCCTAAAAAACTATAGCTCAGTACGTTATACAATTTCATTGATATAGTTATTCAGCCTCTTATCTTTATAGAAAAAAAAGTACAAAATTTTTTCCGCGTCATTTTTTTATCTCATAAAATAAAATAGGGGGGGGGTGATAGACCTCGTAAAAAAATATTTCCCCTAATATATTTTAGAAAAAAAACTATTTCAGATGTATTTACATCCAATGGTAAACATTTATGGAAATTTTCGTGAAAATCGGACCATTAATTGATTTTTCATAGAATTTTTAAAAAATCCTCTTATCGTAACTTGTTTTTAGCTACGTTAAATTTCAGTTGATTTAACAGTGCAAAAATGAAAACATTGTTTTTCAATCATAATTTTCATTATTTTCGTAAGCTGGTAAAAAATTAAAAAAATCATCAGGAGTTTGTTTAATGTTTTTTCTTTCGAAGGAAAAAAAAATTTCAAGAAAATATTAATTTTTCTGCAAGTTTCATTGTGTTAAATGTAGGGGGTGGGGGTAAATTGCACAGGGTCAAATTGGTGGTACCTATTGATAATACATACTTAAACCATTTGAAAGGTTTACTTATTTTATTATCGATAAAAAATGATGCACTAAAAATTTTGGTGCCTATTCTAGTCTTGGGAGAATATATAAAAAACGAATGGTTAAAATACGTGTTATGAAATGCTGTTAGAATAAGCACCTTTACTACAAGAGTTTTCTGAAGATTATTTTTAAACAATTGAAGAAAGTTCATATTTAAAATCAGCAAATTATTTTTAAAAGCATTGATTTACAAAATGACCATTCAAGGGAGATAATCTTCACTTGAATTACTTAATTATTAAAGGGAACTAACTTTGTAAAGTATATCTATTTTAGCAACATAATATAATAAGATATATAAATAAGACGTCTATTAATATAATTCGGTGTAATTGTGAACAACAGAAATGAATCTGTTCATATGTAAGATTTAAAGATAACAGCACAATATAATCTATGCTTTTAAATGTGAGTACACATGCATATCGTTGAAACTGGAATATATATATATATATATATATATATATATATATATATATATGAAATTTAACATTTTGAAAAAACATATGATGTTTGTTATGTGATTGCTGACAGATCTGTTTCGACCAAATCGATAAGTTGATCTTCATCAAAGAGCGACATAGACGGGAAGAAAGATATCCGTTAAAAAGAATGTTTCCCGTCTATGTCGCTCTTTGATGAAGACCAACTTATCGATTTGGTCGAAACAGATCTGTCAGCAATCACATAACAAACATCATGTGTTTTTTCAAAATGTTAAATTTCATACTGTCGGATTAATTTCCATCTATTTTTCATATATATATATATATATATATATATATATATATATATATATATATATATATATATTTGGAGAATATGTGCTTAATTGAAGTCGTACCTAATTTTGAAAGTTAATTAATTAATAATTAATTAATTAACTTTCAAAATTAGGTACGACTTCAATTAAGCACATATTCTCCAAAAAATTGTCGGCTAAATAAAGCCATGTCATAAACACACCGCGTGTGTATTTACTTTCTCATATATATATATATATATATATATATATATATATATGTGTGTGTGTGTGTGTGTGTGTGTGTGTTGAAAAGAGAAATAAAGGAAAGAAAGTATTAAATGGATAAAATAGGATTATTTTAATTAATTTAACTTACACGTGTTTCGGTCAGGAGTTTATCCATGCGAACATTATTCTATCTATTATTATTTTTGCGAACATTATTCTATCTATTATTATTTTTAAATAACAAAATGAAATAAAATAATAATAGAAAAAATGTAGAAATGTTCAGCACACAAAAAACTCCTGACCGAAACACGTGTAAGTTGAATTAATTAAAATAATCCTATTTGATCTATTCAATACTTTCTTTCCTTTATTTCTCTTTTCAACATACTGTCGGATTCACTTTTATTTTCAATTTATATTGGGCTGCAAATCGGAGTGAGAATTTAACTGATTACTACATACATTTGTATATATGTTAAAGGCTGCCAATATTGTAGTGGGAAGAAGCGAGGCCACCGTTATAGTTGGTCTTGGAAGAAGCATATATTTAGTCATCCAAAAATCGCAAAAGGAGGTAATAAAAAATTTAAACGTTTTTTTCAATTTTCAAACAATTACTTAAAATCAGGAAATTATCCGATTTTAATAAAATTTTTACCACTTCATTCATTAATGACATAGGTTTATAATGAATAGCTCAACAGCGCCCCATACATAATAATCCATGGGGTTAAGATCTGGGGAATTCGTAGGCCAAATATTGGTACTGGTGTAGTCGTAAAAATTCGCCGACAACCATTTTTGACTTTTTCCAGAGGTGTGGCAGGGGGTCGAATCCTGCTGTCATACATATGACCTACCATTGGCTACCCTTGTTGTCTAGGGCCCGACTACAGCGTTTCGCAACTCCACGTAGGCATCTGAATTCAATCTGATACCATCTCTGAAAAATACTGTACGAACTCAATCAGGTCGTCTGTTATGTTGCTTTCTTCTAGCCACAGCCTCGTAGCCTCCATTGCAATTCTCCAGTTCATACCTGATTGTTTTTACAGTGTTCAGAGAGCATTGGGCAGCAACCATAATCTCCTTATTTTGATGGCCGGCGCTGATCATCATGATACAATTTATTCCCTTCCATGATTCAGGTGGGTTCCAGTCATCCATTCTATCTGTCATCATGAAAAATAACCAAATATAAATATGTCAAATTTATCTCGAACATCTCTCTCTCTCTCTCTCTCTCTCTCTCTCTCTATATATATATATATATATATATATATATATATATATATATATATATCAATGATAACTTACAGTAATGATTTCAAGCATCCGTCCCGCGGGGCACATACGGTGTGCAAACTAGTTTCTTATGACACGGAGCAGAACAATTTTCGTGAATTATAGTTTCGTAAAAGTTGGTAATTTATTCCTTTTCTGAACCATGTTTCTTCCCAGGGAATGACTGAAAGTACTTTCAAAAGCTGAAGAGTAGAAATAATCCAATTTGAAATACATTTACAAAATATTCTTAATAATAATAACATCTTGTTTCAAATACCTATTGTGTTGGAGGATGTACTTGAGATGGTAGCAAACTAACACGCACAACAGAATATAAGGAAATTTTGTTTGATACGTAAGAAGAAATAGATGTTAATTCATATTGGCATGAGAATGTAGGTATTTACCCTACCTGTTCACCACAAGGTCGCAAGTATGGGACATTCAATGAGGATATTAAATCGCTATTAAATAGTAATGGATCTGTAAGACTAGCTTGCTAACCATTACACCACGATGGGACCCCTGAGATGACAGACAACACACGCAAATAGAAAATTATTGAAAAATTTAAGTGTTAAATAAACATAAATTACGTCAGCTATTTCTTTAAAAGTGATAAAATTTTGAATTTTGTTTTCCCTGTTTTAATAACATTTATAGCTCAATTTATTGAAATATGATAAAAATGGACAAAAGGAATTTACCAAAAGTAAAAGTGGTATATAGAAACAGTTTGAACCGAAAAATTTGTCACCCTACATTTTGAAATAATTCACATGTCCCACTTAATATAATATGCGTATTCATTTTGATGAAAAACATAAATACTAGCCTATCACTTGTGTTGCATTATAACCCGTGAAAATCCCACTCGCATCTAACATTTAGCCCGATGTGCCTCTTCCTCCAGGATGTAATGACCCTTTTGATTCCTTGAGTTTGAAATCATTGACCTACAGCATATTTAATTAATTAATTATCTAATAATAAAAGAGAAACTGAATCTCTTTTAATTGCAACACAAAATAATGTCAAGGCGAAAATTGATAATATTCAACAGAATACCAAATGTAGGTTATGTGGAGACAGAAATGAAAGGGATAATCACATGATAAACGAATACCGAAAACTAGCACAAAAGGAATACAAGACTAAACATGACTGGGCGGGAAAGGTACTCCACTAGGAGTTGTGCAAAAGATAAAAATTTGACAATACTACCAAATTGTATATGCACATATCAGAACCTGTCAAAGAAAACGAAAAGCATAAATTTCTCTGAGACTTTGAGACACAAACGGTTCACTGAATACCAGTCAGAAGACCAGATCTAGTGTTGATTAACAAGAAAAATAACTTCATATGGATCATATGGATTTTGTTTATCCAGCAGACTACAGAGAGAAAGCGAAAATATAGACAAATACTTGGATCTTACCAAATGGAACATGAAGGTGACGGGGATACCAATTGCAGTTGGTGCACTTGAAAAAAAAAAAAAAGACTGGGAGAATTGGAAATCAGTCAAAGAATGGAAACCATAGAGACCACAGAATTGTTAAGATCAGCTAGAATAGTCAGAAGAGTCCTAGAGACATGAAGAGACTTTCTGTCACTCGGATAGAAGAGTTAAACAATTAAAACTTATATGAAAAGCCACAAGGAGTGAAATAAGAATACACTAAAAAGAGCCAAAAAAAAAAAAAATTACCACAGCGAGTAACATCAGTTGCAACATACAGACAAACAGAAACACGACAAAAACTAGAAAAAAGGAATGTGAACAAAAACAACTGTATGGATACTACAAGCGATAAACTAGAAAGATTGCACATGAGAAGACTTGGATATGGACAAGAAAGAGAAACCTCAAGAGAGAAACTGAATAATACCAGAACAAAACGAACCATACAAAACAATTATATTAAAGATATTGAAGAGAGCTACTTTATTTGTATTGGTCAATAACGATGAGGTTAATGTACCTGCCGACACAAGGAGTTCGAAGTCTTTTTATTTCCTTTATTAACTACGTCAAGAGATTTAAATTGAAGACTTAGATTGAAGATGGGTTCTGCTACTGGAAACGTATCCATGGCTTCTTCATCCTCGATTTCACCGATAAGAGGACTCTGTACAGTCAAGATCGAACTATTAGGTAATTCATATCACAACACAGACCTCTGATCTGATGTAATCCTTGGTAAAGGTATATTAGGAATCAGCACTCTGAAGTATCCTTTAATCTTGGTGACACTAAGAAAGGCCTTCGTATTTCGAATTCTTCCTCTTGCAGTATTTTGTCTGCTTCGGTGGAATTACCTCCAGACTGCAAACCTACTGCCACTAAATCTTGGAGACTAGGAAATGACAACAACAGTTTTGTATATTCTGAGATTGAAATGATATTGCAAGAGGGATTTAAAGAAAATATATCTCCTTGGAATGCTCCGGTCTTAATCGTAACCAATGAACGCCAACGAAAGAGACTAATTTATTATAGACAGACCATTAAGAGATTCATCCACCTCGATGCGTTCCCGTTCTTGGGGATGGAGGAAGTTTCGCACTTCAAGCCTTATATTTTTTTTGGACATGAAAAGTGTCCACCACCAGACATTCATTTGGGTTGAGAATAAACCGTACCGGCATTCGAAGCTAATGGTAAACTATATCAGTTTTGTAGAGTACCGTCCGAAAATCCAAGAGGATGAAAGTAGGTTGCTACGAGTAGGACCCGGCAAAAATAATATTCCAGTAAACACACTCTCAAGAGTGCATTGAAGGGTTGCCATTAACAAGGAGAATCTATCGGTTACTTAGGTGTTAGTCCCTGTCTTTTAAATAGTGCCCATTAGGTTTTGTTCGTCTTACTTAAATGGTTTATAAGATGGAGGTTAAACACATTTTTTATTAAAATCAAAAACTATTTTAGTATTTTAGTTTATAACGTGCCTTTGGATTGTAAATATACATGAACAAACTTTTAAAAAATCTTACAGTAAAATTCTAATGCCAAAATAATCGTCTGTTGTTTATAATCAAACAACCGGGAGTTTATGGTGAAAAGCAAAAGGTGTTCCTTTCAAAACAGCTCCCAGCTGGGATGCCTATTGGTTACTTGTTCCATGGAATCTCTTGAAATATTGTTGGGTATTGATATATAACAATTTGGCAAAGTCAGGCATAGTATTTATCAAATATTTTTACCATGTTTTTTTGTGAGATTATGAAGTTTATGTCAACTTTTTATTATCCACTGAACCAGCATCCATGAAATTCTACTGCCTGACTGAGAAATTGAACACACAACTACCAGATAACTAGATATTTCCATATCCATGTTTAATGGTTAGACAGCTAATCTCACAAATCTATTACTACTGAATAGCAAGTTCAATACTTGCTGGATGACCCATATTTGTGACCTTGTATCAAATTCTGTGGTGAATGGGTTGGGTAATTACCTACTAGATATTCCCAAACATGAACAATGTACTTCCATGGATTGAATGAATTTATCAAATACTAGAGCCACATGAAAAAGGGTGGAGGATACAATGATTGAAATGATGTAATGATGATAACCAAGATGAAGACACTGATATGAGTAGATAATCTATACCTATCTAAAGGGCAGTTGATGTGTATGTATGGGTGGATGTATGTATGGATGGTGGGATGGATGAAACTACGAAAATAAAACAAGTAAATATATATATATCACCAGTCCTTGCTTTTGTGCATAAATTATGAAGATTTGATTTATTAAGTTTTTATTCAAGTTTTTATGGGCCATCCTTTAGGCCTTCAAGCAAGAGCACTTGTCCAGCAGAAATCCTTGGTAATCCTCTGGTAAAGAATCCCCAGTTCCTTCGTCAATGGTCGTAAGTTCCGCCTCAATTATTGCAAGTGAACTGTAGCAAGTATCAGTGTTTAAGTAGTGAATCAGCCACGCATTATGGCTGTTGATTGGCCGGAGGAGTAAACCACGTGACCTCGGCTGGCCTATAAATTCAGGTGGGGAATTGGAGCACACCTTATATAAAAAAAAACTCCAACAATTCGAAGATATCTAAAAATTAAAATATACATAGAAATAGCATTGAAATTCTACTTGTTGCTGTTTTGTGAGGTGCTGCTTTCAGAATTTGTTCAAAACAGCACGCAATCATCCTTGTATGTTTCCCATCGATTTTTTTTCTCGAAGCGTTTCGTTAGAGTCGAAGTCGTCCAACTATACAAGAATTTAACTTTTATTTTTATCAAAGAAATCAAATTTTCATGTGATCAATAAGTTTTAGCAGTGTGTCTCCGTAAAAGAACAACCACTTCAGTCAAGAGAAGTTCAGGAAAATCCTAAAAAATGTATGATCTCTTTGAATTGAAACCAATTAAAGATAAATATCTTTAAGTGGCTAGTTTTAAGAGAAATTGGCACCCAGAAAATAATAGTCTGAAAATTGGTAATAACCAGACTGGGAAAAATTTAATGTTTGCAACTTTAGGAGGAACTGGAGTCATAAGTCTGTCCGGCTAAAGTTAGGGTCAATTTCTAGTTGATCAAACCAGGGTGGAGGTGGAGAGTAGAGATTTATGCATATATTCTTCCGGCTCTGAACCTCAGTGTCAGATTCAGACCGACAGCCAGGGTGAGTGTGTCGCTCCAGTGAGTTGATAGCTAGCAAATAAGAAGGCCCAAATGATTTGTAAATTCCAGCAATCGATTTATAGTTTCTTTCTTGTCAGTTGACGATATAAACTTAAGTGCACACACTGCACAAAGTGTCACACCTTCCTATTTCATTAGCGCCCTATACTTATATATTTGTTGTCATGTTTTTCTTTTACTAGTGAACCTGTCACTATCTCGTGCCTTTCGAACCGACCAGAACAGATTATCATAACGTGGGATCATCACCATTGTGCAACGAAGGTGCATGAGTTGCTGACTGGGTATTCTCACATATGTGCACAGACACAGTTGCAGCTTGGAAGAATTCTCGCTTTACCATCCAGTGTGAAGATATCTTTGTTTTGTTTAAAACACATTAAATCTGTTTTATATAAGTTCACATAGAAGCTAATGTTTCTTCTGCGTAGTTCACATCTATAATAGTCTCTACAGGATATCGCCTGCTTCGTGCCCCGTTTTTTTTTTTTTTTTTTTTTTTTGCGTAGAGCCTTTTTCTTTCATTAGATCAAATGGCATTCGTATTACGTAGTCCAGTCCAATTTTAAATAAAAATGGGGCTAATGTATCTCCTTGTAGGACTCCAGCGATGATGTTAAAGAAATCTGTGTCACCATCAGGTAAACGAACCATTGCTTTCGTGTCTGTGTAGCGGTAACAGTTTCATATACTAGAAGTATTTCCAAATGACTTGGAGAAATCTACAAAGGATTGCCTCGAGATTTTTTGATCAAACTCCTTCTACGATTCGACGAATAGTCAATATCAGAGAAGTGGGTCGATTTCAAGTTTTGAGTTTTCCGAAGAATATTTTCTACTTCGGGTCGAATGTGATTGAGAAGAAGGGAATTATAAACCTTAGCAACTATAGCAGTGACAATTATACCTCTGTAGTTCTTGGGGATTTCGAGGCCGCCTTTCTTCAGGAAGGAGGGGGTGCAACCTTACGTTTATTTTCCTATTGTATACACACTGCATTTATAATAGTTTGCGAAAAAATTCAATATTCAAGATAGAATTGAAAAAATTGATATCTTAATGCCTATATTAAATTTAAAAAAAATAGAAACATAATTTCGAAAACAATAAACAAGACTAATCAATCCTACTAAAACTGAACTAGGTATAATCTCGAAAAATATTATTCAAAATATTATCCTTAACTTAAATAGATATTTCACTTATAACCTATGGAAGAATTCTTATAATAGTATTAAATGGTTCTCTCATATTAAAAATAAGAAAAAAGTCACATTCATACAATTCGACATAATATATTTTTACGCTTCCATATCTTGAGATATTTCAGAAAAAAGTTTAGAATTCGCAAAAACTATCGTTGATATATCTGATAAACAAATAAATATAATATTAGCGTGAAGAAAAATATTTTTTATTAATAATAATGTTATATGGACAAAATGCTGTAAGAATAATTTAGATCGTCCGATGGGTTCATGCGACTCCTCACAGGAGTCAGATCTGATCGGTATTTATATCATCCATGTACTAGGAAGAATAATACACCCTACACAAATAGGTGAGTATAGAGATAATGGACTTTTGATGATCCCAAATAGCAATGGTCCATTAACGTCTAATCTACAAAAAACAATTGAGACCTTTACATTTTGTCGAAAATAATTCGACCATGAGGGGGTGAGAAAAAGAAAAAGAGACAAGGGCATAGAGTCCGTGGTCAATTATCCAGCTCTTACGAAACAATGCCAGTTTCGCGACCCTCTGGTACAATCAATGGTAACAAAGATTCAAGGGTAACAAAGATTCTTTCTGTCTCAATCTCAAGAAGACTGGCCAGGTAACAAACGATCAGCACGACGTGAAACGAAGAATGGCGTGAAACGATGGATGCACTCTCTAACATTAGAAGTCCATTTATACCAAAGGCAGACATTTGCACACCCCGGTAGAAAGGCATAAAACTCCCGTCTGTTGCAGATCTTGCCTTCGGTATTTCGTACTAGACGCTGTCACTCCAGCCGACGCCATACGTGAGTAGAGGGCCCACCTCAAATATTTTTCCACAATTTCTAGGTTTCAAAATCGATATCTCATCTAGCTGCAAAATTGTAATTTTTCTAGACGTAATTGTTTAATTCATTTAAACCATTTCATAAGGAAGACCACATTCCCATATGTATTAAGATCCACTCAAACCACCCCAAACCACCCACAGATATATGTTTAACAAATTGAACATATATCTAATGCAGGACTATCATCCAATATTAAAATATCCAAGGAAAAATACTCGGAAATACTCCAAGAAGGTTGAAAAATCACAAAATGAATGGCTCTAAACATAGAAAACATAAATTTATATGGTTCAACCCACCTTTTTGTAAGTTAGCTAATATTAGCATGGTCAAACTTTTCCTTAATCTAACTGATAGACATTTCAAGGCCAATAACCGATCGCATGAAATTTTCAACAGAAAAACACTGAAAATCAATTATTCCTGCACTAATAACATTATTAGTATAGATAATAAAAACGAATTAAAAAATCTCAAAAATACAAATAAATTTGTTAACACGCCTATTTGTAACTATAGAGTCAAGAATGACGGATTATGCAAAAATCGTAGTCTATCAAGCTACAATCTATAAAAAGGAAAAATCTCCGAAAAAAGGTTTACATTAGAATTTTTGCAGAGATCTGGAAACATAGATTCTATAACCGCAAACATTCCTTTACACACACGGCTCTAAAAAAACAAGCAACACTCCCAAAACAATTTTGGAAACTAAAAGATTCTTATAACCTCACCCCACACAATGAATGGCAAATTTTCAAGAAGCAACAGCTTCTATTCGCTATAAAAACAAATGCAACCTATACATAGAAGATGAAAAAAAAAACAGTCCAACATTAAATATAAAAACAGCAATATATTATTAAATCAACGTAAAGAAATGATTTTTATGTGTCGTCATCGGAATAAAATCAAACTCACTTAGGATGCATATTCATGTTTATTTACATGTATGTATGTATGTGGATAATTTGATTTGTTGCGTATGTGTGTGGGTTTTGTTTACATTTCTATTGCATAAAACATACTTCATCAGCCCAGCTACAACTTCTGTAAATATTGCAAAATGTATCCCTATTTTAACATGACACTATGTGACCCACTCTCTTTCTTAAACTGTCTGGCTAATTATTTTCTTTTCTTTTTGTTCATTTTGTAGTCAAATCTGACGTGGTCAATAATACGAAATAAATTTATCATTCGATGAATACCTAAAAGATTTTTTCTTCTATTTGATTATATTTTGCTCTGTGCATATATATTTTAATATTTCTATATATGTACATCGATCTCTCATGCCTAAGCACATGGAAGTACCCACATATCAAATAGTTTTGATATGAATTACTTATATATAACGGCTAAATAACGCCAAATCCATTCACTTCATTCATTTTTTCTCTCATATACAGTATTTCATTTTTCTCCAGATAGTCTCTTTTCCCTATACCTTGAAAAAGCGTGAATGTTCACCCGAAATATCGGAATTAATTGAACCAGGGACAGAAAAAGAGTTGAATATTAAAATTCTGTTTTTTGTTCTGTTTTTTTTTGTTTGTTTTTGTTCTTTTTTCCAATGCTTCAAAATACAAAACAACAACAAAAAAACGAAACAACATTCACAAGAACAAAGTTTATATATAACATACATATTTATTTATAAAGACGCATACGTGGATTCAACATCAACCAACAACACAATGAATTTTGGACTTTTCTTGGAAGGAAAACAACTCCACGCTAGAAGACAACTGGAATCCATCTAAAAGAAATTGGCTCAGACACGAACGGATATCATTTTTCTTAATGCGTGCAAAAAATTCATACCTAAAAGATTTAAACTTAAAAACAGTTTTCAACACGGCATGAATAATTCATATAAACACAAAGCCCAACGAATATATGATAAAACATTAACACAACTATGGAGCCTTGCACATAACAACGCCTATGCAAAACAAAGCTCTCTTACAAAAATTTACAATAAGCTCAAAAACTCCCTCAACCACATACTTTCTACACCCACTACTCACAAAATTTCCCAAACCAAAAAAATTTAAGAAAGCTCCTCCACTAAAAAAAACACAAACTTAACTTAATCATTTCTGAAGACCCCATCTTAAAACACATCCCCTAGATACAAAACTACATTTTACAACAATGCCCAGTCCGAACACAACGTACTAACCACACTAAAACACCACAACTACCAGCAGTCCTATCGTAAACCTATCAAGCTATACACTCACAATACAGGAATCATCCTTACTTAAAAAGGGTTATCATTCTTCCCTATACAACAACTAAATCCCATTGACCTCTGCTATGACATGGAAAGATAACCTCGGAAAATAAAATTAAAAGAACATCACGCAAACAAAACACCAACTACTACAGCACAACACAACACCACCCATCCTTACCCAAGACCCCCCTCCACTAAAGGTAACAAATTGTGGACACCACCAAGTGGACGAAACCCACATATTGACCAATATATCAATAAAGCAAGACAACATCTTGATAAGCTCCTATATTATAAAGGACATGTAAACAAATCTCACAACCTCTCACCCCTAGAAAGAAAAGCCATTAGCACACTAAAAAAACAACAAGAAAATAATCATAGTACCAACAGACAAAGGAGGAAATATTACCATCATGGATACTAAAAATACATATCAGAAGCAGAAGCACAACTACAAGACACTAACAACAACAAACTGCCCGAACAAGATCTCACCAGTACCTACAAAGAGGAACTTATAGAATTAACACAAAACCTCAGCCCACATACCAAAAATAAAATCCCTCATCCCCACAAACCCCCAAAACAGCGACATTCTACACAACACACAAATTACACAAACTTCCAAAACTCGTAGCAGAAAAAACAACTAACCACACCACAACCAACACCAACCCCAACCCTACCGCATCCCCCAACAACACAAATGGGATTTACCGACTATCCAAATCCCTTAATATTTCACCCCCGGGCCGATCAATAGTAGCAGGAAATGGTAGCCTTACAGAATCCATATCAGGATACATTGACAACATCCTCAATCCCCTACTTCCCAACACTCCTGGATACATTAAAGATACTACACATTTCCTTAATATAATACAAAAAATAGGAACACTCCCCAAAGAATCTATCCTTGTTATAATGGATGTGATAGCATTATGCACCAACATCCCACACAATTAAGGCATCTTAGCCTGCAAAGAGTTCATGTCTAACAACAATCTCCCCACTAACTTAATTAACGACGTATGCAATCTAATCAATTTTATCTTTACACATAACAATTTTACATTTAATAACAAAAACTATCTACAACTCAACTTATGGGCACTAAAAGGACACCAAGCTATGCAATAATGTTCATGCATATGCTTGAAAAGAATTTACTAGAAAAATAACCCCTAACACCCTCTCACTACTGCAGATACATTGACGATATATTTTTTATATGGCCTCACGGTCTAAGCGCCCTATTGTTTTACATCAACATTGCAACAACCCCCACCAAACAATTAAATTCACCCTAGAATATTCACACAACTCTATCCCATTCTTAGACGTAATTATCCGCTCAAAAAATAACACACTTTCTACATCCCTATACAATAAACCTACTGAAAACCACACTTTCCTTGACTTCCACAGCAACCTCAAAAAATCTATAATTTATAGCTCATGCATACGCATAAAACGCATATGTCCAGACCCCCTAGATTATGCAGACCACACTAACAAAATAGCACATTTCCTACAACGTCACTACCCCATAAAACTCATTAAAACAGTCATAAAAAGGTATCATCCTCAAGCAGAGAAAAACTCCTCAAATATAAACACAAAACTCCTAATGACCGCATCCCAATGATCTTTCACCATCGACAACATAGGCACAAATTCACGCGCAACCTAATAAAAGAATTCCAACATCTACAATTGGACCCTAATATCAAATCAACATTCCACAAACCACCCATCAACGCTAACCTAACTTACATACTATCCTCACTTCTTCCAAGAAACACCAACACAAAACCCAACACAAGGGAAACTACAAATGCAACAAACCAAGGTGCTTAGTATGTAAGCATATAAGAACAAACTGCCTCTTTACAATACCTCACACAGACATCGAAATCCAACCCCCTAACCTCACCTGTGACAGCTCCAACATCATATACTTAATTTTCTGCAACAGATGCAACAACAGTAAATACATAGGAGAAACCCAAACACCTTTCAGATTCAGATTCAATAACCACAAACTAACCATTCGAAAAAAAATCACCTTACTCACCTATAGCAAAACACTTTAACCAACGAGAAGACACAATTGACAATATGAAATGTATTCTAATAGACAGTAACTTTGCAACAACACAAATACGCAAATAAAAAGAAATTAAATGGATAATCAAACTCAATACACTTAAAAATGGTTTGAATACTGACCTCGGTATTTTAAACACATACAAATACTTTCATACAACTCATACCTAATATCCCATCACGAAAATCAAAACCCTGAAAAAAAGAAATGCAGAAATTCCACGCAAATGCGTATTTCGGCCTAAAACACGGCAAGGAGCCAAAAGTTAATGCTGTGACGTAATATCATATTTTTATTTTTTCTATCTTTTTTTATTTTATTCTTTAATTTTCTTCAAGTTGCGCATGTCTTTCACGATCAAAGTCATGCCGAATTTCGAACGATTACCATGATCGATTTCGGATGAATTACGTCACACAATTTCGAAATAAAAATAACGGCTAAATAACGCAAAAATCCTTTCACTTCATTAATTTTTTTTATCTCATATACAGTATTTCATTTTTCTCAAGATAGTCTCTGTTCCCTATACCTTGAAATAGGGTGAATGTTCACCCGAAATATCAAAATTAATCGAACCAGGGACAGAACAACAGTTAAATATTAAAATTCTGTTTTTTGTTCTGTTTTTTTTCTTTCTTTTCTTCCGATGCTTCAAAATACCAAAAAAACAAAAAACACAAAAAAAACAACGTTCACAAGAACAAAGTTTATACATGACACACACACACACACACACACACACACACACACACATACATATATATATATATAATATATATAATATATATATATATATATATATATATATATATATATATATTGTTAAGTATCTGGCAACCATCCTTATATAAATTAATGAACCAACAATTTCTCGGTAGAGTTTATTATCAATTAATTCATTTTCATGGAGTATTTCGGGGCTTACAATCGGTCATATTAAATCTGACCAACAATCTTTCAATATATCTCGATTGGTTCATTCCAATAGTATTTTCACTATGGTCAAATTGTATTCCTAAAAACCAAGACAATCTTCCCAGGTCTGTCATTTTAAATTTTAAACTTAAACTATTTTTAATTTTTATTAAATTAGCCTCAGTTTTTGAGGCAATTAAAATGTCATCTACTCAGACTAATAAAATTACTAATTCTTTATTAATTACCCTTGTATATAAACAAGGATCTATACTGGCAGGTTTAAAGTCCTGTTCCACCAGGTAACTATGGAAAGTGTTATTCCAAGAACGCCCACTTTGTTTTAAACCATACAGGGCCTTTTTAAGTTTCCATACAGAGTTTTTATTTTCGTTTTCAAAACCCTGCAGGGGATACACGTATATATCAAAATCCAATGGAGCATTTAAATAAGCACTTTTGACATCTAGGTGGTGGATTCGCAAGTTATACTGAATCGCCAACTGAATTAGAACTCGTATGGTAGTTAGGTTAGTCGTTGGAGAAAACGTATCAAGGTAATCCACACCATAAATTTGTGAGAGCCTTTTGCGACAAACCTAGCTTTATATTTCAAAGTACCCTTTTCATTAAGTTTCAAATCATAAACCCATCGACTACCTACAATATGCTGGTTTTTGGGGGCCGGTTTCAATTCAAATGTATCGTTGTCTAAAAGGGTCTTATATTCATTTTGCATGGCTAGCACCCATTGTTGGGAATCTGGGGATTTCATTGCCTCGACATAGTTGCTGGGTATGGTTGACAATAAGTAACAATAGTCAAAACTTTTTACCTTGGAATTGTCAGTTACAAAAAAGTCAGGCCTTTTTCGTTCACGTTGGGGGTAACGAGATTCTAATTGTTGTGTTAAATCAGTTGGGGGTTTATTCGGATAAACATGGTCTGGATAAGTTGGCAAAACTAGTATATCAGCTATTTCATCTGACTTCGGGGTTTTACCATGGGAATCAGTGAATTTTACACATCTAATTTTTTTAATAGCACCCGTTTCTGGAAAGTAAATTAGATATGCCGTACTTTGTTTATCATATCCGATAAAAATACCCTCCTCCGAACGGGGATCCAATTTCTTTTTATTTTGCACATAGCAAAAACAAGTCGTCCCAAAAATATGCATAACGACTTAAGTTCGGTCTAGAACCGGTAAAAACTTCAAAGGGAGTTTTCCCTAAATATGCGTTAAAGCATCGATTCCTTATATAGGCAGAAGCAAGTATGGCGTAAACCCACAGATTTTTAGGTAATGAAGATTCAATTAGCATACATCTGGCCATTGAGAACAAGGTACGCCAAGCCCTTTCAACTTTTCCCACCTGATGAGGGGAATAGGGGAGGACAATTCATGTTTAATCCCATTCTCAATTAATAGATTTTGAAAGCCCTCTGACAGAAACTCGCCTCCATTGTCGCTTCGTAAGCGTTTGACTTTGCCATATGGGCTTACATCTGCTAAGTATTGTTTCGTAGCTAGCAGAGTATCAGATTTATGGGCTAGAAAATATAACATAAGTCCAGAAAAATCGTCAATAAAATTTAGAACATACTTGAAATTGGATTTTCCAAGAGGTTCAATTGGGCCAGCCAAGTCGCAAAAAACGAGCGACAGTATTTGCGTTTCTCTTTTCCGTAACACTTTATTTTTAGTCTTGGCCATTTTTCCCTGAATACATATGTTACAGTTAGTTTTAAATGAGGGGGTAAATTTTATTTCCATTCCATTTACTATCTTTGGCAGTTTTTTGATGTCACTTACGTTACAGTGACCCAAGATTCTATGCCATTTATTAATATCATATTTCGCAGTCTTAGAGGTATTTATGTTTTTTAAATAATACAAACAGCCCATTCTGACTATATTAAATATAGTACCATTTGGGTAGATCAACTTTGATGTTTTGTGGCCAAAATTCATGTGGGCCCCGGAAGCCGTAGCTGCCCTTACTGAAAAGATGTTTTGTTTAAAAGTGGGGATATATAATGCCCCTTTCAAAATGCTTTCGCAAATTTGACCTTTACTATTTTTCAAATATACACGCGCGTCTCCGCGTTTTTGTACTAAGCCAGTGGATTGGCTTCCATCAGCCAATTCCACGAAGTGATTCTCAGGTTGAAAATTGGGGTCCCAACTGATAAATTTAGTTTTATCGTTGACGACATGTTGAGTGGCCCCGCAATCAACGAGCAAATGTTCTTTATGTGCTAAAGAATCATATCCAGCAGAAAAGAAATATGTCTTTTTTCTTTGGGGGGAATATTTAACATTTTGACAAAAGTCTTTCTTATTCCTGCAATCATAGGACATATGGCCCTTTTTCTGACAAACATAACAAATAATATTTGTTTTTGTTGGCGACTTCTTAGGTTTGCCCTGATAATTCTGGTAGTTGGTATATCTAGTTGATCTGCCCTCATAGCGAGGGTTGATTTTACCCTTTTTGAATTGGGTCTTTAGTTGTATAGTTCTATTTTCTGGTTCCCCAGAGTACATACTTTCTGTTTCCTCATAACTACGAAGACTGACTTTGAATTCTGTAAATGTCATAGTCTTATCCCTTATTACTGTTGCAAAGGGTTTAAAATTTGAAGGCAGGCCCTTCAATACCATAGCGATCAACAATCCATCGCTTACAATCTCCCCGGCCTCCTTTAATGAGCTAGCAATGCTCTCAGTTTGGATTATGTAATCAGTAATTGATTCATAATCGTTTCTACTCAACGAACTTAATTGTCGATACAACCCCACAATTCTTGGTTTGCCTTTCGACAAATAGTGGGTCCTTAATATTTCCATTGCTTTTCTACCATTATCACGAGCTTCTCGCATTACGAGTGAGAGACTCCGATCATCCAAGCATTGTATTAGTTCTGCGTATATTGTAGCATTTTTATCTACGAAAACTTGGTCCTCCGGTGTTCAGATGATGCATTGATTATATCATGCAGTTGAAGGGTTCTAAGGTACCCATTAAACTTAGTTTCCCAAATTTCGTAGCTGGCATCATTGCCATTGAAAAAGATTCGTGCGCGACTGGGCCCATAACCTGTTAAGTATCTGGCAGCCATCCTTAGTTCCAGATGTAGTGAATAAGTAAGCAAGCCAATAAGAATCCGGTGTTATAGTATTCTTTGTAAGTCCGAAGTCCAAGAGAATCCAAGTGTGAATGACATAAGTTCAGAATGGGGCATCTATTAATACAGCAGAAGCAGCAGCAGCAGTGTCATTGATTGGACAATAGAAATCTTTTTCAGGTCACGTGCCTATAGGCGAGTCTATAAATAGAAGTAACCATTTGCCCCATGCCTTATATCCAACAATATTGCAACACACACACACACATATATATATATATATATATATATATATATATATATATATATTCACTATTTAAATTTCTGAACATATTCTTTTTTAGTCTTTCAAACTCACCACACGGGACCATTCTTATCGCGAATAGGGGCCATGAATTTGGACCTATGCTTATTGTTAAAATACTCTTTGACGGTTTTTATCAATATTTCATTCAGTTCTTCTTTGCTCATCTCTTCGTATCGATTTTCCTTCTTCAAATTCTTGATGACCAGATTTTGCAGCTCGTAAAATTCTGGGCCCCGCTGCATCATTCCGACAGGAGCAGTTGGATCGATTCTGCCTATATGACATGTGCGCAATTCGATGGGTAGTCCTTCGCAGGGACACAGAGCTTCTGATGGAGATTGGCACAGTCGATGACGCATCTTCATGCCATTAAAACACATTGTCCATACACTCCATTCTTTCCAGTCAACTTCAGGTCCCCATCGACACAAATTCAGTTTGGGAATGTTGCTGCAGTTTACCAAAGTGTTTCTGTTGATTAAATAAGAGCAAAAATATTAAAATATAAAACTACAAAAGAAAGTAAATATATAGAAACGGGATATGAACCTGAAGATTAGTAATTTCCTAAAATTTCTGAAGTCAATAAAAAAAAGCATCTTATTAACTATAACATAATCACATGACATTAACATAATTAATAACAACAACAATATTGAACAAGATAAATCAATAATGCCAATCATATCTAACAAAACTTATAAGTGATATCTATAGTATAAAGATTCGATTTGTTACCATAAGACAACAAAAATGGTACATTCACAGCGAAATTTTTGTCTGTGCAATAGAATTATAATGATTTATCTTAGAGAATAAAGCAATGTCTAATTCAATTTGCAACGATAATAGTGTGGTGTCCGTATTTGCGTTTACCCCAATCATTATAATTTCTTAAAACATCCTTATCACTTATATTCTTATCACTGGGTTACACATGAACTGATTAGTTCTGTTTTATTGGTGAATCGAACAATTTTTGGAAAAGATCGTCAATAATGTTGGAAAAGTGGACCTTTTATAATTCTATTCAGTGACGTTGAATATAAAATAAAAGAAGAAGCAACTTTAAAATTATTATACCAATTATTCTAAAATCGAAATGAAAAAAAAAAACAACAAAAAAACAAAAAAAAAAAACAACAAAAAAACAAAAAACAAAAAAACAAACAAATCAACAAAAAAAAATAAAAAAATAACAAAAACAAATACCACAATTAAAATAAATTGCGGACCTTTTTTTCATAAAATCTTTACTTTTCTCTCGTTAGATCTTCTTGTAATAACGTTCTCCCAACTGAGTTGTCCACCCGTCGCAAGAGCCAAAATACTACTGCTAGCTGTTACAATTTTCTCGAGATCGGACGTAATATTGTCACACCCCTCTAGCCGTTGCCGTATGCTTATATGCACGCCCGATCTCGAGAGAATTTGCATACGTGCAATCCCACTCTCGCTGGTTCGAGATCGCCCTTCATTAAATATAGTGATTACAGCAGCCATATTTCCTTCCCGCGATTACCCTGCAAGCCAGACTCGTTCGCGCACGCTTTGAGTCTCGGGGTATTTCATTTTCATTACATCCACATTCCTCCCTGATCTGAGGATCTCACAAAGTGCAGTGCGGAGCAGGTCTCTTTAGTCTGCTATTTCGTCTAAGCGGGATACGCTCGGTGCCATCTTCCTTCTCGGTTGTATCATCGGATGTGTCTCTGGGCCCATTCTGGTCACACTCGTGATCGCTCTGTTGCTGCTGAATCCTCCCGCGTCAAATCCTCATACAGCCTCGGTGCTTCATCGTCAGAGGAAGTGATGCGGCAACTAGGGGCGTCTGCTCCACGCAGATGACGAACATCCTTTATGTGGCGGGGTGTCCCGTCGACAAGGACCGAATGTGGGCTGTAGACATTAGTTATCTGTCCCTTTCCAAACTGAGTCGTACATTGCCCATGTGGAATCTTAACCCAGACGATATCCCCCACTTTATAACTACTGGGACCAGTGTCTTCTGGTAGCGATGCAACATCGATGCCCTTTATACGGGCCGTGTACGTGTGTATCACATCAGCTGGTGCAGTTGAAGCTGTTATATCATCCTTGTGAGTCACATTGTACCAGTACACCGCTTCCATCACCGAGCACTGTGTTCTTGTGGCAATGCGCTTGATCGTACGACGGGATCTCTCTGCGATCCCATTACCCGACGGCATGTATGCACATCGGAATCTCATCCGGACGCCCCAGCGCTCGGCGAACTTAGTGAACGTCTCTCCACTAAAGGCCGTGGCGTTGTCCGTGAGTAATTCGGCAGGCGCTCCCCTTTCGTAGAATACAGTTTCAAGCTGCCGGATGATGCTGGCAGAGTCCTGGCGCAGTAACGGCCTCCAAATGGCAAATCGACTGGGACCGCAGTCGATCAACGTTAGGTAATGCCGACCCTGCTCCAGTTCTCACGTACGTCCAGTCTTCCACCTTACCGGAGCCGGATCTATGGATTGACACTCCTCGCAGTCTCTGACTACTTCTCGCACAGTTGCCTTAGAGACCTCGGGACTAATCAACCTTGCGAAGTAGAGTGTGCGCTTTACGCCGGGATGTCCACAAGATCGATGAATAGTCCGAATGCGACCGGATCCAGTTCTTCTATGGACGCGGCGCACACTGGCTCAGTGGGTTCCGTTTCTTTACGGATTGTATCCAGCCATCGCTGGGGCACTCTGGTGAGTGGATCAGCTCGGTTTGCGCAAGATTTGACGAGCGCCACGTCGATTGTCAGCCCATATTCCGCAGCTAATTCATGGAGCGTGCTCAGCCGGTGTCTTATTAACATCTCTGATGCCGCCTTGGTCCGTACCCTCGTTTTCCCGGACAGGGTGTCCGAAATCCACCGCTGCACGCAGGCCGAGTCCACCCGCAGGTGAATCACACTCGCCTTCCATTGTAGCGCCAGGTTGACACCCCTTAACACTGAATCAAGCTCTGCCAGATTTATGTGCTGATCTGAGTGTACCGGTCGTAGTCAGCTTTCGTCTTCAATTATTGCTCCGCCATATTCAATAGCCACACCAGTGGCCAAGGAACTTGCATCCACCCACACAGTGACATCCCGACCGTTCACGCACTAGTCACCGTGTGCTGGATCAGTTTGTGCCGTTCTCGCAATAATCTCCTCCAGCATCCGACGCAGTGGAGGGTTTTTAACTTCGTCATCCCATCCTGTTGTTACGGCGTTCGCTCTCCGTTTCAAGAACGCTGCTGCAACACGGAGCCAGCCGCACACTGGAAAATGCCCGGTCAGCCGCCCACACACGGAAAAGATGCTTCGACGTGTAAGTACGTCAGGAGCCGCCGGATACTCGCCGTCGCGTCGCCATCGGAGTCTACCGTGCTCCTCCCAGACATGCAAGCCCAACACACGAGTGCCACTACTCAGTTGCTCTGGGTCCTTACAGGTCAGCCCAAACAGCTCAAGATGCCCCTTCACATGAGCCGCCAGACACACACTCTCGTTGACGAATATGTCGTCGATGTATGACGAGGTAGCACTGTTGATGGTTTCATCTTGCCCGATCACAGCTTTGACAACGGATCGCATGATCTGTGGGCCACGTTCAGCCCAAATCCCAAGCGAGTAAGGCAATACCTTTGTCCCTTAATCTTCACCGTTTGGAATGGCCACAAGGACTTGTCAACGTGAATTTGTAGATACGCCCGGCGCAGGTCCACTATAGCGACATTTAACCCTTGCTGTCGCCATTCCCTCGGCTTTTGAGCGCAAACGTCTGCATTGGCTGTGTAAGCATCCACATGTGCATTCAGTTCGCGATAGTCCATGACTGGTCGAACCTTCTGTTTGTTCTCCTGTACTACAGCCATCAGCGGGATCAGACCCTTTGGGGGTCCAAGCTCATCTTCAGGGTACGGAAGCAGCCAGCCGTTGTCTATCCAAATCTGCAGTTCGCGATTGTACTCCTCTTGGACATGGATAGGGATGGGATATTCTGCTAGCCTGTTTTTCAACGTGGCTGGTGGTTGGTTGTCGGACCACTTCCACGATGCAGTCCAAATCCTTTCACTTGCATCATACTCTGCACAGAAGTCGGGTTCGCTGATCCGGATGGCAGCGCAGAACGGTTCGCTAGACTGAGGAAAATTTACGTCGCCGGTGCCAGTTACGATCACTTCGCCCAGCTGCTTGATTGCGTCCAATCCGAGCAACAAGTCAAATCCTAGTAACGCCCCATCCACGACTAGAACTTTAATGTCGAGGGGGGTCCTGTTGCTTACGCCAAGTTTGATTATTCCAATTCCGCTGCAACTGAGTGTCCTCCACCCACTGTTAGTACTTGAACCTTCTCTCTTCGCCACGTCCGACAGCATGCCATGCGTATCAGTGATTGCGTACAACCTGTGTCCACTAGGGTGGTACGCATCATCCCATTGATCCGTACAGTGATCACAGGCAGCGTGCCGCTCAGTTGAGGTTTTGGGAGGAGACTGGCGCTGAAGACTCGTCCCCTTTTCCGTTTCCCGGACAATTTCGTACAATGTAACCCTGTCGCTTGCACCGGTAACAGGTGAGGTGTGTTCGCGGTCTGGGAATTTCGCGCCGCATGAAACAGTCACGAGCCACGTGATTGGGTCCGTTACATGTGTAACATTTCGTTTGAGCTGCGGTTTCCTTTGCCTGACAACATGGTGGATGTGTTGCTGCGGCTGCCAGCCCCATACCCGCAGAGCTGTCTTTTAATATTGCTCGGGCGCGGGCCAATATTTCTGATATGCCTAAGTCGTCCACCCGGGAGGTGGCCTGGAGAAGTTCCTCTGCATGTTCTGGCAACCCGGCAATGAATGCACATATCAAACCCCGCTCTGTCATACCTCCGAATTGAACCGCAAGCTTGCGCAGCTCTGCCAAGAAAACATCGACCGTTTCTCCTGGGCGCAAGCGGCGTGCCGCAAACTGCTTGTAAGCTGTCACGGAATTGAGGGCAAATGCTGTGTATAAGGCTTCTTTTATACATGCAAAATCGGCCCTCTTTTCGTCTCACAGTTGCTGGTAAAAAGCATATACACCGCCTGAGAGACGCATCGGAACCACACACTCAATTCTCTTCACGCCGCTCAGCTGACACACTAATTCCGCCTTCTCTACCCATTCAACGACCGATTGCCCAGAATCGGTCCCGTCAAAGAGGGGTATCAACTTGGGGTCGAAGGCCATAATGCCGAAATAGCTTCTTGTAATAACGTTCTCCCAACTGAGTCGTCCACCCGTCGCAAGAGCCAAAATACTACTGCTAGCTGTTACAATTTTCTCGCGATCGGACGTAATATTGTCACGCCCCTCTAGCCGTTGCCGTATGCTTATATGCACGCCCGATCTCGAGAGAATTTGCATACGTGCAATCCCACTCTCGCTGGTTCGAGATCGCCCTTCATTAAATATAGTGATTACAGCAGCCATATTTCCTTCCCGCGATTACCCTGCAAGCCAGACTCGTTCGCGCACGTTTTGAGCCTCGAGGTATGTCATTTTCATTACATCCACAGATCTACAATAATTTTTTCCTTTATTGTTACTCCAACACATATAGTTAAATGTTACTTTAGCGCTTTAGCATATTTATTGTGTCTAGATTCAGTTATAGAATCACATTAAAAATCACTACATATAATTATAAGAATCAAGTTGCTTTGCTTTTTAATGAGATATTACGAAAATCAGGACAAATACTTTCTATTTAGAAACAAAAATACATTTGTTATTTTCTAAATTTGTCGAAACAACAAAAATATTGACATTTTATAATTTCTATTCAGCTTATAATTTTTTTTTGGAGTTGTTTTAGACATCTCTTTACAAACTATGCAGATTATGATAAAACCGAAACAGATGAAAATAAATTGATTCTTGATAATGTAAGGACAAATTGTAGAATATCAGGCTTTAGATTTGGCCTTGTAATGACGGATTTTTTTTTACAGTTAGTTTCCTCGGGAGAACAAAAAACCGATCTACTGTGGGTAAAAGTGATGCAAAGGTTGTCAACGTAGAAAGTGGAATCAACAGGCCGAGTTCAAATTCCAGACGGAGCTTTTATTTCACACTAATGAATTTTAGGACCCATCTCCTTTTCTCCGAGTTGTTGGTAAAGTGAGTCAAAGGTTTTGCTATATTTTGGTAACATGTGGCAAAATTTTTCAGCACTGGATGCTTTCGCCGAGGTTGTGAAGGTGACGAACAATACTAGACTTGCTTGCCTGATGTTCTACGTGCCTAATGTTCTCAGTGCTACTCGCCGGATTTGCTTCTATGGATTGAAGCACGGCCACGGCCTTTGGATCCATAGTTTTATGACCTTGCCTAATCGTCAAGGTTTTTGCAGTCCGAATGAAATTTCCTGAGCCATCTGTTTACTGTATTGTTGTTATACAACAGAAATAAATATCCCTCCTGATCCACAAATTCAATAACTCGATACACCCACTCACCAGCAAAGCAAATTAAAAACACTTGGGAAGAGAATCCAACAAGATATATTTACTTGAAGAAATGTAACATAGACAGGATATTGACCCAACAGTAGCTGAAAACTGTTTCTTTTTGTTTCCGTTTTGAAGTTGATGAAAAAAAAAAGAACGCAAACAAAAAAAAAAAAAAACTAAATGGAGAGTACATGTCCGCACACAAACACAAGGTTTAAACTCAGATATATGGAATTTAAATTCTTCAAAATACACATCACCATCACACATACAGCAGTCCACTACCAACCCACGAACCCTTATTCCCCCACTCTAGCTACTTCCAACCCAATCGTGGAATCAACAGAAAGAAGGGAGCAGCACATAAAGCAACATTAAAGACAAGGCTAGACAAGAAACTGGAAACAACAGTCAGTCTAACACAAACCATTGAAAAAGAGAAACATCGGTAAATAAATGGAATTTAGAATATAATATTAAACTTAGTTCTTCATCTATTATATATATATATATATATATATATATATATATATATATATATATATATATATATATATAAAGGAGATATTTTGGTATGTACGTGTCGACGTATAACTCTAAAATGGGAGGTCACTCAGATTTAAAATCTTGCATACACATTGATATCGTTCTAAGAAACACTCTAAATTTGGTCATTGATTTTTACTGATTAAGGGATATAATTAATTAATTAAACCAAAATCAAACGATTTTTCGAAATCTATAATCTTTAGGGTTAGTTTAATGGGAAAATGAATAAATAATTTGAAAAAGAAAAAAAAAGAATTAAATAAAGTCATCAAATTTATGTATAACGATAAATAATCTTAAAAAAAAAATAACATTATTAATTCAAAAGATACCCGATCGAATATAGTATACTTTACTATAATAAGTATAGTAAATATTAATTTGAAGTTTAGCAAATCGTGTCATTTATATTTTATTTAAAAAATATAGTTAATCATTGAATTAAAATTTCTTACTATATCATTATGTGAA
Source organism: Doryteuthis pealeii (assembly GCA_023376005.1). Lineage (NCBI taxonomy): Eukaryota > Metazoa > Mollusca > Cephalopoda > Myopsida > Loliginidae > Doryteuthis > Doryteuthis pealeii. Next base: position 102,895,896 of record CM042147.1, on the reverse strand, counting down.
AATCGGTCGGAAAATTACGGTGACCTAGAAAAAACAGAACCCACAAATTTTGTAATAAAACTTAATTTTAACTAGGGTGTTTTAGGGGTTAGGGTTAGGGGTGGGGTTTAGGGTTATAGTAAAGTATCATCATCATCATCATGTCGTGCTGTTAGCATGGATATCCATGACAATCTCTCTCCATCCGTCCCTATCGTTCATCATTCTCGGGAGGTCCTCTAAGCAGCATCCTGTATCTGCACAGAGCTGATCAATGTACGCCTTTGCTGGTCGGCCCACACTGGCGTCGCTTATGAGTTCGTCCTTGCTTCTCCAGCAGTGTCCTGCGTGTCTTGTCCGTCTTACTCGGATGGTTTGGGTGATATGTGGCAGGTGGCCGTACAGCTGCTTTCTCGTGGGGTGCTGTTTCCACGTCTTGTTCAGGATTACCCGCAGCATTCTTGTGCAGCTCCCATCTATTTTATTCTCGAGTCGCTTCGTTAGGGTCCAGGTGGTGCAGCTATACAGCAGCACTGATACGACAACGGCCTGGAAGAACTGTCTCTTTAACTTGTCTGTGAGATTGGATTTCCATATGACCGATAATTTATTTATAGCGGCCCATGCCTTTCCTATGCGTGCATTAAGGTCGTTTTCTGTGGATGAGATGTTACTGCCTAAGTATCTAAATTGTTCTACCGAGTTTAGGAGTTTGCCATCGATGGTGGAGATGTCGTTTTTGTTTTTGAAATGTATACAGAGTGACCCAGAAAAACAGAACCCAAATTATTCATTTATTTTCTCATTAAACTAACTCTAAACCCCAACCCCAAACCTAAACCGTAATCCTACCCCTCCCCCCAAGTTAAAATTAACAGTTTTATTACAAAATTTATGAGTTCTGTTTTTTCTGGGTCACCGTAATTTTCCGACAGATTTGCAAGTTTAGCCCATCACATAATGATATAGTAAGAAATCTTAATTCAATGATTAACTATATTTTTTTAATAAAATATAAATGACACAATTCTAAACTTCAAATTAATATTTGAAAAAAAAAAAAAAAGAATTGAATAAAGTAATCAAATTTATGTAAAACGATAAATAATCTTAAAAAAAATAACATTATTAATTCAAAACATAGCCGATCGAATATAGTATACTTTACTATAATAATTATAGTAAAGTATACTATATCATAAATTTGATAACAATTTGAGTTTTCAGGTATTTCCGTGAAATGTATAATTCGTTAAATGTCATCGTTTGATTTATTATTTAAATCGCTGTAAAAAAATTCAATGTATGAAAAGACATACTAATTACATATTTAGAAAGTTTTTTTCTAACCAAATAAATATTTTTAAGATAGAAACAGAAATATGCGATAGATAAGATTTGATTTTATGTTAAAATTTTAGTATGAAAAAACTATACTACGAATTCTAGGCTGACTGAAGCAAAATATAATTTTTTTTAACTCGCTGTAAAAAATAATTCCATTGATAAAAACTCAATCAAATTACATATTTAGAGAGATTATTTCATTCTCTTTCGAACCATATAGATATCTTAAAGAAGATTGAACCGTAAATAGGCGAGAAAAAAGATGGACCGTTATTCTTCTTTCAAAAACGTTTTGAGTTTCACTGGATATATTTAATCATATTATTCTAAGAATCCCATTTTTTTAATCGCTTGAAGGATTTTTTTCAAAAACTTTTCGTATGTAAGACTATTTTAAATTCAATTTTTGTAATTGCTAATTCGCATATTAATTCAAATTTGATTAGCTGATTAAAAATGGATATATTTTATTCTAAGAAATATGAATGTATTTGTAAAATTATTGAAAAAAAAAGGCTTTCATTTTTCTTTTTTACATAAACAAATGCATTCAACACAGCAGTAGAAATAGAGCGGACATAGGCAAAGAAGCAGCAGGGTGGGTTGTGCGTGCTGATTGTAACTGGAATATCAGCAGTAGCAGCAATTTTATAGATTTCAAAAAATCATTTGATTTTGGTTTAATTAATTAATTATATCCCTTAATCAGTAAAAATCAATGACCAAATTTAGAGTGTTTCTTAGTTAGAACGATATCAATGTGTATGCAAGATTTTAAATCTGAGTGACTTCCCGTTTTGGAGTTATACGTCGACACGTACATACCTAAATATCTCCTTTATATATTAGATATGTGTGTGCGCGCGCACGCGTGTGTGTGTGTGTGTGTGTGGAGAAAATGTAGAATAAACACGGGATGCTATAATGGATGGAAATGTATATGTCGGTGTTCGAACATTTTGATTTACAAAGGAAAACCTTCTTCAGGACAATGAAATTATTCCAGGAGAAAAAAGGATTTATGTAGATAAAAGATGATAGATGTTTTGAATGCGTTGAGATTGGAAAATGTGTAGAAAAAAGGTCCGTTACTGTCCGTTGATTGGCGTTCATAATTGAATGTTGATGACTTGGTTGTTACATGCGAAAGTAAAAATCAATGTGATAGGAACATGTGAAGTCAAAAAGCCAAGACGTGATTGGCTCACGAGAAGACGTTGAAAAGGTGGGCCAATCACGTCTTGACTTTGACACGACCCACTCCTATCTCCACCAAACCCAGCGTATATGATCCACTGACGACCCCTTTCCACACCAAATCACCCAATTCCACTACATGACCTGACTAGCTACAACTAAAAAACAACAACTCCACTACCAACCTAAACATTCTCAGTGGCATCAGCAATTGACCAACCCCTGACCATTCATGAACTCCAGACACGCCAGTATAAGAACGACATCCTTTAACATAAGAACTCAATCCACTGTCCCGAAGAAAGTCAGACATACCGAAACGTTATAACGTCGACATCAATACCTACAATAAACATTCATCCAGTACAACATCCTGTGTTTGTCTACTTTTCTACACACACACACACACACACACACACACACACACACACACATATATATATATATATATATATATATTCACTTTGTGGTCGCTGGTTCAATCTCTAGTAGCGGAGATTATGGTATGCACTGCTGGTGAGACCTAAAAAGGTCGAAACAGCTGTCCAGTTCTCCAGATGTCGCACATTGTGATTGCTGAATTGTCTGGTCATGGCAATTTAATCCATTCCTCTATTTGCGTAATTAAACACACACACACACACACACACACACACACACACACACACACATATATATATATATATATATATATATATATATATATACCACCTACGAAGAGGATTAAAAAAATTAATTTAAAATTCTTATTGTACAATTTTTTTAAAGAAAACAGAAATGAAGAAATATTTGTGGAAGATGCTTTCTATTTCAATTATTGTTTTTTCAATTACAAATTAATTGCAAAAAATGTACTATAATGTTATTCATTTTGCACCAACGAGATCTCTTTGATCTTTGACTACAGAAAGAAAGAAAACAATTTCAGAAACACGTTTAACACTGCCGATATGAAGCACACTTTTTTTTTCTTTTTTAGATAAACCGTAGCTTTCAAATAATTTGTATAGATTTAATTAATCATTGTTAACAAAGATAGAATCATTGTCAAGTGCGAAGTTGGCTCGACAATTGAGAACAATAGAATTAATCGACATAGAAGAAGATTTTGAAGACTAAAAATAAAAACGGATTCAAATAATATTTCTATTCATCATACAGAATTGTTGCTACTGACTAGATATCATTTCACGACTCGCATAGTACCCGTCATAAATGGTAGAATTGTTTACTTATGTACCGACACACCTGAATGTGTTTTCAAAATGGTGTCATAAACCTATTGTTGAATTAAGAAAGCAGAATAATCTGCTGACTGAAATTAATTGAGTAAAAGAGTTGAAACGTTAAATAATGAATAAGTGGCTTATTAATTTTATAAAGCAAGTGTAAAATTTAAAGTATTCAAATTCAAAAGTTAACAGGTAATACGTTAGAAGAAGACTCATGGAAAATAACCAGTAATATAATAGACAAGACTTAACCCGTTATTGACCTGTTAGAAGTTCCCTGATTAGTTGTTTTGGTCGTGTAACCATCCGACCATGAAAACGGGTTTGTTATAGATTCAGTTTAGCGGACGTACACGTAGAATGGTTATTTCTATATCCGTACGGTTGAAATGTCTTTTGGAAGAATAAAGACGTCATTATGTTTATTTATAAGAACTGAGGCCAAGAAACACCCAAAACAATCCAAGAGCAACCAAAGAAGACCAGAAAAGCAGCAAAGGAATCAGTCCAGCATAGAAAAAATGTAAAGTTATGATAAAGAAAATAAGTATAAGAACATAAGATGAGGCTATAAGTATGAAAAAGACAAAGGAAGCGAAATTAAGTTGAAAACAAAGAACACACACACACACACACACACACACATATATAATATTATATATATATGTGTGTGTGTGTGTGTGTGTGTGTGTGTGGAGAAAGGTAGACAAACACGGGATGTTATGGAAATTGGATGTTTATTGTCGACGATGCAACGTTTCGGTCTGTTAGACCTTCTTCAGAACTTGGATATAGTTCTTGCTTCAATGATGGACATTCTCAAAATGGTGAAACAGGAGGTCATCAGTAAGGGGAGGGGTGATTGGGGGTGGGTAGTGGATTTTCTTCTCTCTAGATGGGGAGTGTCAGAATGGTAATGGTACTGCAGGTGTTAGTCCAGTATATATTAGATTGTAAGGATTGGTTAAGAGTATATGTGTGTGTGTCTATTTATTTATTTATTTTTTATATATATGTATTGGGGAACTGGATTTGTCATTAAGTTATAGTTTGTGGCTGGTATGTTTGTGTGAGTTTTTTTTTGTAAAAGAGGTAGATAGTAAGATTTGTTAAAATTGTAAGTGAGTATATGTATAATATTATATATCATTATTATTATTATTGTTATTGTTATTAATAGTGGCGATATTATTATTATTGTTATTATTATGTATCATATATATATATATGCATCATACACCTATCTTTATCTATTTTGATTTATCTAACTGTCTTTAATCAGTTAATATCATCTGTGTCTGTCTATTTATCAATAATCTGCTAATATCTGTCTGTCTATCTATCTATTTATTTTTGGTCTGTTAATATTTATCTATATGTCTATCTATCCATCTCTCTATCTATCTATTTATCTTGAATGTGTTCATGTCTATCAATCAATCTGTCTTATCTTTAATATATTATTATCTATCTGTATGTCTGTCTATCTATTTTTGATTTCTCTGTCCATCTATCTATCTATTTTTATTCTGTTTGTATCTATCTTTCTGTATATCTGTCTATATATCTAACTTGAATATGTTCATATCTATCCATTTATCTGTCTGTCTTTTGATGTTTTATTGTCTATCTGTCTATCTTATATCTATATATCTATTCCCCTACTGACGACCTCCTGTTTCACCATTTTGAGAATGTCCATCATTGAAGCAAGAACTATATCCAAGTCCTGAAGAAGGTCTAACAGACCGAAACGTTGCATCGTCGACAATCAACATCCAGTTTCCATAACATCACGTGTTTGTCTACCTTTCTCCACATACTGTCGGATTAACCTTCTCACATTTCTCCCATATATATATATATATATATATATATATATATATATATATATATATATATATATATATATATATATATATATATATATATTCCAAAGTTTACCTAGAAGTAGTTTCATATTGGTATCACTATTTAGTATATGTAAAATCTTATTTATGAGACATTGGCGTATATAAAATGTAAATCTAGGAAATTTTGAAAAGGCCTCTTAAATGAGACGATTGTGCCTATAGAATAATTACATTTAACAAATTTAAACATGCATATACTGTCTATTCATTGTTTTATTATATGTACGAGGTGTCCAAATACATAAACTTTTTTCTAAAATTCAATGAATTCTCACTGTCTCTATCTGTTTTTGTATTTCTAGAATACGCTTTGAAAACCATTTTGAGAATTAGTGTTGAAATCTTGTTGAACATTTTCCTCTATATCTCTAGTATGATTTCAATTTTTGAAAGAAAATTAAAAAAATGTTCGCAGGAACCGGAGATTAGAGCGGTTGATTGTTTTGTACCTCAACAAAAATCACGCATAATAAACGAGATGTGTGCACAAATACACGATTAGTTTTTATTTTGAATTTATATCACATAAACTTTTACAGGTTCCTACTTCTTTGAAAACTTTACAGATCAGATGATAATTTCTACGATCACATTACGTTCTTTCTGAATTTGATTGTCATTAATATGAAACATTTAGGATGCTCATCCTGGTTTTAGATACTTGAACAAATGCCTGATGCATATCTTTTATACAAAAGGTAAATGTAACTATATTACTTGAGTGAGTTTTACAATATTTTGCTAACGTGTGGCACAATTCGGAAGCCCTAGATACTTTTGCTGTGGTCGTGAATATTGACGAACTACACTGGACTCAGAGATGCAAAGCTCACCTAATACTCTTCGAGTGCCACTCGTCGAATTTACCTCTATAGATTGAAACACATAATCGGAATCCATGATTTTAGGCCTATCTGACCTTGTTTGATCTTCGAGATTCTTGCAGCTCGAGTGAAATTTCTTGAACCATCTGTACTGTAATTAACTGTACTGTAATCATCTGTACTGTAATTAACTGTACTGTAATTACTGTACTGTAATTAACTGTATCTTCACCTTATGCACAACAAATGTTTTTAGTTGCTGTCGCGGCGTTATGGTCCAGTTCGAACTTGTAAAATACAAGTTTCTGGGTCACACCACATTGAACGTTCATCTGTGCGGCTTTCAAATCACACACGGAGTAGAATGTATCAGCACACCATCTACCACGAAACTACCAGTCACAGTTGATACATTGGGTCACATGATATACATGCCGTAAACTAGCGCGTACCAAAATATTGCAAAACTTTTGACTTCCCCTTGTAAATTTCAGTTGTCAACATACTAAAACATTATCTTATTGAACCAATGTTTTAAAAGATCACTTACATTTTGAACACACCTTATTTAAATATAAAATATTCATGAATTCTATAAATGCACAATATGATAAATGCGCTTTTATTTCTTTACTTTTAGAAGAATAAAAAAATCAAATAAAGAAAAAGTAAATGTTATGTGAAAACATAAGAATAGCACGATCATATTATTATCAAAACAAACGGGTATTTAAACGGTTATATAACAAACAACATGTGTCCTACTTCCCGCCATTTAAATCAATCGACATTGTTTCATTTGAATTTGAAATTTTCGACAACCTGTTTAAGGAAAATTATGTGCGAAAAGAAAAAAAAAGCTCTAAAATTGAAAAGGATTTTTACTGTATCTTCCCACAATTTAATATTAAACAGTTGCCCCTTCTACTCCCACCCACCAAAAAAGCTAAAACTAAAAATGAAACTAAGAAATATGTATTAGTAAAAGAAAATGACTCAGTTTTGATTGAGGCAAAATAACTTTCGAGATTATCACGATCACAATGCAAGTGAAGAGTTTGTCAAATCATATTCTAAACAACAAAAATAAGAAAAATATTGATGTTGAAATTCGTATAAATGATTTCTTTACTGATGAAGCAATGTATTAAATGACTTTTAGGACAGTGTCTTATACTCATAGAAGAAAGGTAATGGCATCAGTATAGAATTGATAAAAATTAAAACTGATCTTTTAGATAATGTGAGAAATTCTACCAGAGTGTAATCTATACAAGAAATAGTTAAAAGAAGATTGGAACTAAATATAAGAAAAACTTCATCATTTTTTCTGCAATAAATAAAAATGATATTGTTCATATGAAAAACAACATTACTTTAGTATCTGATAAGGAAAATTTCTGCTCGATGTCTACTTTATAGGGTCAAACAAAAAGATAAAGATTTGGTTTAGCTAATCTGTCAGGCACAAAGTAAGGCGGTTGAGCTCAGTTGGTAGATCATTTGCTAAGGAATCACAAGGTTCCAGGTTTAATACCGGTCCTCACCAACTCAGCGAATCAGTAGCACAGCTAATCTCTGCGTTAAAGCATCTGGGAGTAGATAGTAAGTGTGGTGTTCCACTTCAGTAAGAACAATCTCCCTGGTCTAGTGCAAACAAAAAAAGGGATAGACTGTTGATACCGTCACTCCACTGACTTTACTTTATAGGGCCAGTTTGGCTCAGTCGGTACAGCATCCGCATAAGAACCACAAGATTCCGGGTTTGATACCGTTCCTCACCAACCCAGTGCATGAGTACCACAGCTTGTATTTGTGCGGTAAAGTGGCGCTCCACCCCAAATGTCAAAACAATCTCCTTGGTATAGCGTTAGTGAAAAGGAGATAAACTCCCTCGCTGTCTGTCTGATACCGACTGTACCACTCTGCCAACTTTACATTTTATATAATAAACTAGCAAAAGTACCCGATCCATGACCGGACTAAAAAAAGTAGGAACAGTGAGAAGAAGAAAACAGGAATAAGAGAGAAAATAAGAGGAAAATGATTTAGAGAATTGAATAGTAGAATGTTTGTTTATTTTAGGAAATGTTTTTTTTTTCATTTACATTTAAGATATTATTTTAAAAAATGCATTCCTAAACTTTATTAAAGATTTGACGATAAACAAAGGTAAGAATTAGTGTATTATTATATTCGTTTATTTTAAGAATAGTCTCTTTTTGTTTACTTTTTTATAACAATTTTATTTTTTAAGCGAGCTTCCTAGCCGGTGATTTCCATGTTAGAAATGTATTAGTTTAATTCCCTTTTTTACCGTATTAAAATGTAACAATAAAATGCTAAGAATTAAATACTTACACTTGTCCGTATTAAAATTTCTTTTTTCTTTTTTTCTTTGGTTTATAATAGTATTTTTTGTTTGTTTGTTTTTTTTAAATGTAACCGTAAACCGTAAATTCTAATTTTTCTACAATTGTTTATGCATGACAACAATTTAAATTAAAATGAGTGTATAATAATATGGACTAAGATTTGATTTTACGTTAAAATTTAGTCTGAAAAGAATTATACTTCGTATTATCGGCATATCCAAAGCAAAATATTTTTTAACTTGCTCTAAAAATAATTCAATTGATAAAAACTCATACAAATTACATATTTAGAAATATTATTTTCTTTTCTTTCTAACGATATGAATATTTCAAAGATTGAACCGTAAATATGCGATAAAAGAGAATTTGATTTTTCGTAAAAAATTTAGTCTGAAAAAATTATATTTCGTATTATCGGCATATCCGAAGGAAAAATTCTTTTTAAGTCGCTATAAAAAATAATTCAATGGGTAAAAACACGTACAAATTACATATTTAGAAAGATTACTTTATTTTCTTTCCAACCATGTAATTATTTTTAAGTTTGAACCATAAATATAAGATAAATTCCGAGCTGAATGGCTTAGCCCACGAAATTTATTCACTAAAATTAACCTTCACTGCTGGTATTGCTGTAACAAAAAGCAGGCACTGAACAATAATTTATTATCAGCAGCAGCTGGTACATGGCCAGTTTCGCAAATCGGTTGATTTTGGCTTAATTAATAAATTATATCCCTTAATCAGTAAAAAATCAATAACCAAATTTGGTGTGTTTCTTAATTAGAAGGATATCAAGGTGCATGCAATATTTCGAATCCGAAATTTCGGAGTTATACGTCGACACGTACATACCAAACTTTCTTTATATATATATATATATATATATATATATATATATATATATATATATATATGAGCCTTCGCTTAATTTTTGCAATTTTGAAAGATCACTGTACTAAAAACATGTCCCATTAGCAACCAATTAAAATTTAGTAGCAGTCCTTCAATTGTACAATGAAAGACAAAACAAACATTTAGTAAAAATAGAATATCCAAAATTATATCTACTAGCAAATAATCATGATCAATTCACGTTGCACGGATATTCATGACCCCTCCCCCTCCCCCTCCCCTCTCTCTCTATCTACCTATCTATCTATAGCCGTCCCTATCAGTCATCGTTCCTGGGATGTAGACTTTTGCTGGTCGACTTACACTGCTATGTCCATATGTAGGTATTCACAGGAGATCGTAACTTATGAATGCGTTCTTGTTTTTTCCGGTAGTATCCAACACGTCTTGTTCGTCTTACTCGGATGGTTTTGTGTGATAGGAGGTAAGAGGTCGTACAGCTACTTTCTTGTGGGGTAGTGCTTCCAAGATTTGTTCACGACAGCATGTGGCATGTTTAACTCCCATCTATCTTTTTCTCTAAGCGCTTCATTTGAGCACAAGTGGTGCAGCCGTATAGTAGTTCTTGTAAAACCACCCCCGGGGGCCGAGAGCACCTGCAGTTTGCTAAAAAGACCACCCTCATTAATGAGATTTATGGCCATCTTGCCCTTTAGCCAACTATCAACTTGACCAAAAAGCTAGACTTCTCATCTGCACCTTAATGGCCCCTTATCACCCTTTTTTTTATCTATTCTAAATCCTTTTCTTAGTTTTAATGATTGTACTGAACGATTGACATCTACACACAATACACCCACCTACCATATAATGTATGTACACACACACACACACACACACACACACATATGTATATATATATACACATACACACGTACGTATATATGGTGATTGCCACTTCTTGACAGAATAAGGCCATTTCTACAAGTTCGGCGGTGATTGCGCGGTGCCCAGGCGTTCAGCTTTGTTTTTATTTGCTGTTATACATATGAGCCTCTTCCCCGGTTTCCTCTCGTGTGCGACCGTACATGACTAAGAAACCCAGCCTTTGTCAAGCATGCCCTGCCACACGCATCACATATATAGTCCGGCTTAAATATAGGAAATGTATCCATGACGTTTGTCATGTGCCATTTGCGTAGGGACCGCTTCAGGATGGAGTGTTCGAGCCGTTTTACCTCAAAGCCCTTGCAGCTATCATAGACAAGTTTTCTCAATCCTGCGCGATTCATAGCTATTTTCTCCCATTCATGAACTTTTATGTTGAGAGTTTTGATGTTGTTTTTGATAGCATCCCTAAAACGCTTTTTGGGCTTGTGCCTCGGACGCTTCCCACATTGCAGTTCTCCGTAGAACAATTGCTTCGGGAGTCTGCTGTCTTGCATTCTGACAAGATGCCCAGCCCAGCGCATCTGGTTACGTATAATGCGCATTTCTATGCTGGGCGTTTTGGCTTGTTGCAGAACTTCAGCGTCTGAAGTGAGGGATTGCCACCCTGTGTTTATTATCTTTCTGAGACACGTCTGATGAAATCTCTCCAAGGCTTTGATATGTCGACGATGTGTAGTCCACGTTTCCGAGGAATACAGGAGTATAGATAAGATACATGATTCGTACACACTGAGCTTCGTCCTGATGGTAATACCTCTATCCGACCATACTCGTTTTTCGAGGTCACCAAAGGCTCTGTTTGCTCTCTCGATCCTTAGTGAAACTTCAAAGTCAAGGGTTCCACATCTGGAGAGTGTGCTGCCAAGATAGACAAATGAATCAACAACCTTCAATCTGGTTCCGTATATATTCAATATAACTAACTACTACGTATTCGATATGACTAGCCATAGAACCACATACACATGCACACAACTGCACCTATGCAATTGTGCCACACTCTGATAAAACTTGGAATAATTCTTGCTTTATCTTCTCAGTGAGATTAGTTTCTAGATTAAAATGAATACATAAATTGTGATTGTGATCGCTTGCAGTTGAAGTTAAAATTGTTCGGTAATCTTAAACGAAAAGACGCAAACATTCACAGAATTTACATTTGGACATTAGGAAACGATTAAAATTTTTGTAGAGCTATGTTTTCTACATATCTTTATTCAGACAGAATGCACAAGGCTTTTTCTTTTATATTTGCGTACGGTAAAAAAAAGCAAGTATGTGTATATATAATTTAAGAAAATCTTGAGCTTTTCTTTAACAAATAAGCAATTAAAAATAGAAGTATGTGAAGGGTGAAATGATTATATTCAGTGTAAATGACCGTATTTATTCGAGTACAATGAGACCTCAAATGCTACAATGGAAATATTGTGACCAGATCCAGATGAGATGTAGGAGATTAGTAGACAGCATTACGAAAACTAGTAAAGCATCATATTTTGTTGATGAAGAAATCGATTTCTAATAACTAACTAAATACAATATTAGAATTGTGTTATATTGATTATTATATGATTACTAGCAGCGGCTACCCGGCTAAGCCCGGGTAGGGGAGATAAAAACATGGTTTAATAATCGTTTGCAGATCTATTATTAATGAATACCGAGTTCGGTCCTCGAAGGATGACCCATAAAAATCAACACGTAAAAACGATCTTAATTTAATCCTGCCTGGTGGGAGGTCAGGAAATTTTCTTTTCGTCAGATTTGAGGGGATGACATCATATGGCTAGACTTGCGAATCGGTTGGAAAATGAAAACATATTACAGGTGACCTAGAAAAAAACAGAGCCCAAATTATTTATTCATTTTCCCATTAAACTAACCCTAAACGCCACCCCTAAAACTCCTAAAAACCCCTAGTTAGAATTAACAGTTTTATTACAAAATTTGTGGGTTCTGTTTTTTTTTTTCTGGGCCACTCTGCATACAGAATGACCCAGAAAAACAGAACACAAATTATTTATTTATTTTCTCATTAAACTAACCCTAAACCCCAACCCCAACTCTAAGCCCTAACCCTAAACCCCCAAGTTAAAATTAACAGTTTTATTACAAAATTTGTGGGTTCTGTTTTTTCTAGGTCACCGTAATTTTCCGACCGATTTTCACATAATGATATAGTAAGAAATTTTAATTCAATGATTAACTATTTTTTAAAAATAAAATATAAATGACACGATTTGCTAAACTTCAAATTAATATTTGAAAAAGAAAAAAAAAAGAATTAAATAAAGTCATCAAATTTATGTAAAACGATAAATAATCTTAAAAAAAATAACATTATTAATTCAAAACATAGCCGATCGAATATAGTATACTTTACTATAATAAGTATAGTAAAGTATCATCATCATCATCATGTCGTGCTGTTAGCATGGATATCCATGACAATCTCTCTCCATCCGTCCCTATCGTTCATCATTCTCGGGAGGTCCTCTAAGCAGCATCCTGTATCTGCACAGAGCTGATCAATATACGCCTTTGCTGGTCGGCCCACACTGGCGTCGCTTATGAGTTTGTCCTTGCTTCTCCAGCAGTGTCCTGCGTGTCTTGTCCGTCTTACTCGGATGGTTTGGGTGATATGTGGCAGGTGGCCGTACAGCTGCTTTCTCGTGGGGTGCTGTTTCCACGTCTTGTTCAGGATTACCCGCAGCATTCTTGTGCAGCTCCCATCTATTTTATTCTCGAGTCGCTTCGTTAGGGTCCAGGTGGTGCAGCCATACAGCAGCACTGATACGACAACGGCCTGGAAGAACTGTCTCTTTAACTTGTCTGTGAGATTGGATTTCCATATGACCGATAATTTATTTATAGCGGCCCATGCCTTTCCTATGCGTGCATTAAGGTCGTTTTCTGTGGATGAGATGTTACTGCCTAAGTATCTAAATTGTTCTACCGAGTTTAGGAGTTTGCCATCGATGGTGGAGATGTCGTTTTTGTTTTTGAAAGACATGAACTCAGTTTTATCAGAGTTTACGTATAGGCCGACATTTCATGCTGCCTTTTCTAGGCTGTGTAGCAAGGATTCGGCTTGTGCAGGTGTATTTGCGAGTAGTGCTAGGTCATCAGCATAGTCTGCATCCGTTATAGCATGTGCTGGATATCGCCTGCTTCTTCCTTTTTTTAGTGTGAGGCCTTTTTCTTTTATGGGATGTAGTGGTGTTCGGAGTATGTAGTCTAGGCATATTATGAATATATACGGTGCTAGTGTATCCCCTTGTAGGACTCCGGCGACAATGTCAAAGACGCCTGTGTCGCCATCTGGTGATCGTACCATTGCTTTTGTATTTTGGTAGAGCATCATTATGGCGTTAACTGTTTCCTTGGGTAGGCCATATGCTAGCAGTATTTGCTCCATTTTTTTGTTGAGTTCTCATGTATTTCCGTGAAACGTATTAGGTAATCTAATGGTATTATCTCTTGCGCACTATTCTACATTAGTATCATGATTTTATTTGTATTTCTAATATTAAAATAAATAAATTAACGCGATTATGAAAAATAAAAAAAGGTTTTGTTTACAATTGACGAACGACGGGAATTTATTAAACAAAGTTGAATTGTCGTTAAATGTCATCGTTTAATTTATTATTTAATTCGCTGTAAAAAAAATCAATGAATGAAAAGACATACTAATTACATATTTAGAAAGATTTTTTTCCAACCAAATAAATATTTTTAAGATAGAAACAGAAATATGCGATAGATAAGATTTGATTTTATGTTAAAATTTTAGTATGAAAAAACTATACTACGAATTCTAGGCTGACTGAAGCAAAATATAATTTTTTAACTCACTGTAAAAAATAATTCCATTGATAAAAACTCAATCAAATTACATATTTAGAGAGATTATTTCATTCTCTTTCGAACCATATAGATATCTTAAAGAAGATTGAACCGTAAATAGGCGAGAAAAAAGATGGACCGTTATTCTTCTTTCAAAAACGTTTTGAGTTTCACTGGATATATTTAATCATATTATTCTAAGAATCCCATTTTTTTAATCGCTTGAGGGATTTTTTTCAAAAACTTTTTCATATGTAAGACTATTTTAAATTCAATTTTTGTAATTGCTAATTCGCATATTAATTCAAATTTGATTCGCTGATTAAAAATGGATATATTTTATTCTAAGAAATATGAAAGTATTCGTAAAAATATTGATAAAAAGGTTTTCATTTTTTTACATAAACAAACGCATTCAACAACGCATTAGAAATAGAGCGTACATACGGACGCGCAGCAGGGTTGGGTGTGCGTGCTGATTGTAACTGGAATATCAGCAGTAGCAGCTATTTTATAGATTTCGAAAAATCGTTTGATTTTGGTTTAATTAATTAATTATATCCCTTAATCAGTAAAAACCAATAACCAAATTTAGAGTGTTTCTTAGTTAGAACGTTATGCAAGATTTTAAATATGAGTGACCTCTCGTTTTGGAGTTATATGTCAACACGTACATACCAAAATCTCTCCTTTATACATTAAATACATTTTTAAGATCAATTTGGGAATAACCAAGCAAATTCAAAATGAAATAGCCAAATTCAGTTCGTAAATAAGCTTTTTTTTGCTTAATAAGACTTTAACATTTAATATTTTCATAATAAAGTAAAAATGGCCGACTAAACTTTGTTTTTTCACAATAACTTTTATGATTAATATGACACAATACGATTTGTCGATTTTATCTATTACGCATGACCCGTAATATTACAAAATGTATCATAATGATATAATATATAGCAATAATAAACAACATTTTTAAGGTTCAACACATTTGGAATAAATGAACCTTTGCAATAAATAATGTATAATCCATGCTGAACGATGTTCTCGAGCTCTGAATTTTGGTTAACTAAGTCCCAAATAGTAATCATCGTTCAAAATCTTGTTCATCTCTTCAGTCAATAAAGATTTAACTTCGCCTTTGAAAACAGACTATAATGGATCAATGGGATTCAATATTAGGTTATAATGAGCTAGCCTTAGTATCACGTGGTCTCTAAAATTCATGTTTATTCTGGAAGTCCTCGTCACCTGAATTACATGGGATATTATCAATGACTAAAACTACTGGTTGCTTATAAACAACACATGCCTTTCTCAAATAGTGTCTAATTCATTCTGTGGCGTCATCTTTTTTTTTTAACAAGCCTCGTTTAATTTTATAATGTAAAAGTCCCTGACTGCCAATGGATTCTATTAAATGTATATTGGCGCCTTTCGACTCAGCAGAAACAACTGTGCATCTTTTTTCGTCATCTTGGTCTGCCTTCGCATCTTGTGATGTGAAGGTTTTAAATTGGTTTCGTCCATTTAGGGCATTGGATTTTTTTGGTCTTTGGGTGGTCAATAAACTGCTTGTAAATTTAACTTTAATTTTTTAATTTTTCTGTGAGTTCTCTCGTTCTGGTTCATACCTGATATCTTTTAATATGTATAAGAGAGTATCAAGGTGCAATCTTATGGGCTCAGTGGAAACGGATAGATTAAACATTTCTGACAAACCTTCCTTCAAATCGAACAAGTTACATCGATAATTAGCTTCAATTTCTACAACAAAGTAATCTCGATGTTCTTGTAAAATTGTTCGATACCTTTGATCAGCTCTTCTATCCAACTTTTCCTCTTCAATAGTCGATCTTTATACAATAGTTTTAAAGATCCCAAAAAATTCCGCTAACTCTTTCTCCCCCCCCTCTCTCTGTCTCCCTCACTCTCTTTCTCTCTGTCTCTCTCTCTGTCTCTCTCTGTCTCTGTCTCTCTCTGATTCCCCTCTGAATTATATGCTGCCAGTATTTGATGTCTTTTAATCTCAGCCTCCATCTTCTTAATATTTACTCTAAGCAATGACATAGTATAGCTTAATTCATTATAAATTTGTTTAGTTTCAAATTGTATTGTCGAGGTGAACTGATACACAGAGGAAATTGAGTGCTTAATATATTTATTCAGTCCCAGTATCCGTTGCTAACGGATACATACAAAAAGAAAACACAGAACAATAAGTTACAAAACAATTAACAAGACAACTTACAAGAAATAGAGAGGGTATAGTCAACGAAGTAAGATCAGTCCAAATATTATTCAGATTATTAATCAATTGTTAAAGTCTTTAATAGTACAATATTTAATGCTATAAACAACTGCTAGAGTGTAGAAGGGGTGCAAGATACTCTGATCAACACAAATTGAACTTGAAAAGGTATAGTTTATCCGTACTATTAAAAAATGAAAATAATATTTAAATGATTTTGTAGTCGCATCACTAATTCTATTTTTACAATACACACTGTTTCTTGTCTTAGAATTGATGAGCTGAGTGAATTGCTATAAAAAGCAACAAGATTTAGGAAGATGAAAGATAATAATAGTCAACATCTTTAATAATGATGATTAGTAAATGTTTGCACCTTACTTGTATATATATATATATATATATATATATATATATATATATATGCGAGAAATATATTTAAAAAATATTTCAAAACATCTGTTTGACTAGTATTCTTCTTAATTTTATCTACTTTTTTTTTAATCCCCGCTACAGAACCTGGAGAAGGCAGCAGGCAACATCGGCCTTTATGTAGACTCCGATAAAATCGGTTCATGTGTTTTAAAAAGGGAGGAGGCATTCTCCACACTCGACGGTAAGCCTCTAAAGCCAGTGGAACAATTCACGTACCTAGGTAGTAATATCTCATCCACAGAATGCGATGTTAAATACATGCATAGAGAAGGTATGCTCAGCTATAAACAAATTATCAATCATATAGAACTCCGATCTCGCTGACAAGTTAAAGCGACAATTCTTCCAAGCCGTAGTTGTATCAGTTGTACTGTATAGCTTCACTACTTCACGACCCTAACGAAGCATGTACATAATAAACAAGATGGGAGATGCACAAGAATGCTGCGTGCGATCTTAAATCGTGGAAACAACACCACACAAGGAAGAAGCTGTACGGCCACTTGCCCCCTATCACACAAACTATCCGAGTAAGACGAACAAGTTATGCTGGACACTGCTGGAGAAACAAGGACGAACTCGCAAGCGACGTCCTCCTGTTTCCAGTAAAGACCTACACCGACTAGCTTTGCGCAGATACTGGATGCCACGGAGAAGACATGAATGATAGGGACGGTTGGAGAGAGATTGCCATAGATATCCGTGCAACTAGCACGACTTGATAATATATATATATATATATATATATATATTATATATATATGTGTGTGTGTGTGTGTGTGTGTGTGAGTGTGTGTGTGTGTGTGAGTGTGTGAATATTGGTAATATAAACAATGTTATTGTTCACGCGGGACAGGCAGATAAATACTACTTTCGATGGTTTTGTGCTACGACCTAAGTCACCTTTTTCGTATTACAAAAAGAAAACCGTAAAAAATTGTTTTGCATATTTATATCCGGCAACGATTGTCAATGTGGGATTTTTCACGCTGTTTAGATTTTGCTTCCCAAAACATAACCGAAATAGACTAATGTATTCACAGTAATATAATGCACACACAATCCCAGACGCTGTATATAGGAATACACATATGTTTGGATGAAATGATGCACTTACACATACCTACACGTGTATATGAGAATCTATATTCGGCTCTAGAAACATACATATACGCAAACACATAAAAAAAGAATAACCCGTTCTGATTAGGCCTGTTGGATAGGTTAATTGGCTGCGCATTTCTACTGGCGTCATTGGTCAGTATTCAAACATACGCAAAAGCCAATATTGAAGAGTATTAAATTTCACGGTAAACACGCACTACCCATTTGAAAGATTCACGGAACATAACACATCAATCAATAAGTCCCGGGCCTAACTAATAAAACAACAACTTTTAGGCAAAATTCGACTTTATTCATCAACATAGTCTCCTTCTAACGCTTCTAACAATTCGATGCCTTTTTTTGTAGAACGATTTATCTTTGGTCTCAAAATACGCCTCAGTTTCCGATATCACTTCTTCGAAGGGGCCACATCTCTTTCCCTGGGGCATTCTTTTGGGGTTTGCAAACAACCAGTAGTCGCTGGGGGCCAGATCTAGAGAATAGGTTGGGTGCGGAAGCAATTCGGAATGCAATTCATGTAGTTTTTCCATTGTTGCGATCGACTTCTGACACGGTACATTGTCTTGGTGAAAGAGCACCTTTTTCTTCTTTATTTGTGGCTGTTGTTTTGGCGATTTCTTCCTTCAAACGCAACAATAATGCTATATGATATTCGTTATTGATGGTTCTTCCTTTCTCAAGGTAATCGATGAACAAAATACCTTGCGCATCCTAAAATGATGTTTACATCTTTGGTCGCTTTGGACAGCTTTCACCTGCTGCCGTCTACTCAGCTGACTGCTGATTTGACTTCGGAGTGAAGTGGCGGATCCATGTTTTATCCATTGTCACATATTTATGCAAAAACTCCTTTTTGTTGCGTTGAAACAGTTGCAAACAACACTCTAAATCATTGACGCGTTGTTGTTTTTGATCGATTGTGAGCAAACGCGGCACCCACTTTGAACACAGCTTTCTCATTGACAAATGTTCATGCAAAATGGTGAATACACTGCCTTCTGATATCTTCAACTCCTCTGCTATCTCACGAAACTTCAATTTACGATCAGCCAAAACGAGTTTGTGGAGTTTTTTTTGTGTTTTCTGGAACAACTGCCGAATTTGGGCGACCTGAGCGTTCATTTGTGTTTGTACGACCGCGTATAAAGTCAGCATACCACATGTTAACCTGTTGTTTCCGACGGAGCAGAATCTGAATAACACTTATCAAGCCATTACTTTGCTTGAACAGAAAGCAATGCTTTATCAACACACGAAATTCAGATTTTTCCATTGTTTTGAAAATTTTCAACAGTAGCTTCACTTAAATAATTTGTAAACTAATAATCCAATTGGGCTCAAATTTTGACACGTGCCATTTGAAGGTTAGTACTTTATAAAAATTTTTATGGATTTTTTAATTGGTGGCGCCATCTATATGTCAGGCCCGGGACTTATTGAGGGGTATGTTAATGTTTCTACTTCTGTTACTCTTCATTCATATGTGTACTGTAGTTAGCAATGCTTAGTATATATAAAAAAATGTGTTTGCATGTATGTGTGCACACGCGTGTGTGTGTTTGTGTACCTGTGTTCTGCTTTGAAAATTAGCATTTAAAGTCGTGGCGTTTTATGTTGACTTTAAAATTTGATTCTTGCGACAATAGAAAATGTTCAATTCTTTGTCACGTAGACAAGTGAACATTATGAATATTATAATTAGATGTATGTGTGTGTGTGTTTACTCAGCTCCTCTGCCACGAGCAGGATATGGTACAAGCTATATTTTTAAGCGGGGTAAAGTTGGTTTAAAATTCAGAGTTATCCTTCTTTACACCGGTTTTCTAACCAAGACTAAAGAGTCCAGTCTGGCCTAATATTTTCCTTTAGCTGGGGAGAGAGTAGATGGATTATTGCCTTTTCCAAGGGCATTAGTACGAAGTGAAATGAAAACAACCTTGTCCAGGGTTTAAATTCGTGTCGGCGATTCCATTTCCTACGACGGTAAACGGTAATAATCTGACTCAACAATCTAGGAGGACTTTTTCGGCATAACCTTCAAGATTTCGCACCCCAATGAAACACAAGGGAATTTTAATCACCCTATTCAACAATTTAGGAGGATTTTTCCAGCTCACCTTTAGGATTCCGCCCCATCCCCACTGAAATACAGGAAGATTTCAACGACCCCTACCTAAACGATTCAGAAGAATTTCTTACACTTCCATTCCTTACGACTCGGGAACATAATAATTACGAAGTTGGTTAGATGCCGTACCAATTTAATAGTATTTTAGAAAAAGCATCGTCGATCTCACCTTCCAGCCATTGGGTCTTCACCACCCCTGTCCAAGAAAAAACCCACCCACATACACAACAAAAATTATATGTCCGTGAGTTTCTGTATGTATCAACACGTTTGCCCTTCCAGCTTTTACATCAAACCATATAGGCACAACAAAAATGTTCACCCTACATTGGGTAGTCCATCAAGTTCATGTTTTACTCATCCTTCGTTTTATAATTATCATTTTTCTATTTTTAAAGTTAATAACCTTTATGACATTCAGTCGATTCCTGCACTGAACTTGTAGGTTGCAGTAATTTTTTTAAGGTATTCATCTTTATAACATCAAGTTGCAGCGGCAGTCGTGCCTGTACTGAACATGAAGTGGTCGTGCCTGTACTGAACATGAAGTGGTCGTGCCTGTACTGAACATGAAGTGGTCGTGCTGTACTGTGAACTGTAACATGAAGTGGTCGTGCCTGTACTGAACATGAAGTGGTCGTGCCTGTACTGAACATGAAGTGGTCGTGCCTGTACTGAACATGAAGTGGTCGTGCCTGTACTGAACTGAAGTGGTCGTGCCTGTACTGAACATGAGTGGTCGTGCCTGTACTGAACATGAAGTGGTCGTGCCTGTACTGAACATGAAGTGGTCGTGCCTGTACTGAACATGAAGTGGTCGTGCCTGTACTGAACATGAAGCTGGTCCTTAATTGTGACGGCTGAAGTGTATTTTGTCTCTTTAGTCTCTGTCATATTGGCTGATATTATTTCTTGGTTACCGTGTCTCTTTTTTGGCATTTTTTTCACCCTACCATTTATCAACCATTGCCTTCCACGGATTACTAATACTACTATGATTATAATTACCACTATGACACTACCACCTCCCCAGTGACGACCAGGCTATGGTTACCGTAGGGTGGTAATCCCATGAAGAGATTTTCCTTTCCACAATCTCCAGCTTATACACCAGCTTCTGTAGGTTAATCTTATATATGTTTTCCATCAACTGGGACGATGTTAGGTTGGGAGATCTCGCCACCGATTGTCCCACAAACATGCCCACTTGCTAGAAGAGATGTTTGAGAGACCGAGGAAAGAGTCCTAAGTTTCAAATTCCTCTTCCACCTGATAATAGGGCGGCAGGTGATAGACCCCCCCCCCACAAGGACTGAGCAACTCATAGGCAAACTAATAACAGAGTAGGCTCTGCTCTTATGGCTACTGTCAACCTTCCCCACCTGTGAAAAGACTAGGCGCTACTGCTCAAACTCCAACGGGCACACCTATAACATTGTAGCATTATGATTCTCTTAGAAACTTCCACTTAAATTTGCCTTATACCCTCCTTGTTACTTCTAAACATCTCTACTAAGCACGATCAGTGACCCCTCATAAGCGTAAATGGGGTTCTTGGATATACATGTTCCCAGTGCACCCGTTTTACGTTTCTCTGCTTTCCTTTTGGTTAGCAGCATGAATTGTGTTTCGGTTACGTTCTGATTCTAATTTAGATTTACTGGTCTCCTTTTTGGTCTCCTATTTTCGTTTTCTTTTCCTTGATTACAGAAGAACTCTCACTCTCCGATTCAGAGTCTGTGTTTTTGTCAGATCTCATTTTAGGAAATTGAGATTCGAAATTGTTTCACAGTTTCTCTCTCTTTACTTTCATCCGCTTTTGTACAGTTCAAATATTTTAAACCTTTGTTCTTTTATCGAGAAGACACTTTCACTACCCAAGGCATTGAACTACTGTCCCCTCTAGATTGGTCGGATAATTCAATTAATTTGATTGGACTTCGGGTTTCCGAATCAGACTTGATAACCAAATTCGCACTCATTACGTGAAGGGAATAGTCAACGATACGGTTACAAAATAATCGCATATGCATAGGACTATTCTTGCTACCAGAATCACTACTAATCATTCTTTTCATCTTTGTTGGGGGGTATGAGGCCCCCATCTTTTCGCTATCGGATTCTACTAGTCTTTTGAGGGCAAGTCGAGTCAAAGATATTTTCTAATGATTCCATTAGACTGTCCTTTTTATCGGACAACTTTTCACAAGCAGGAGACAAAAGAGGAGCTGGCCCTCGATCATCATCCGTTACATAACTTTTACTAAGTAAGCTACCATAATTACTGTCCTCAATCACAGATTACAGCACTTCAAAAGCCGGCAGCCTTTTAGTAACCACCTTTTTCTCAATTGACTGGTCAGCGAAGGGAGTTGTCTTAAATCTTCCTCGTTAACCTCTTTGTCATTTGTCAACTTTTGTAAAGTGTTTGCTAAAGTGTGTTTGGAAATTGTTGTAGCACTGTCAGTGGGACTGTGCTAGTTCTCCCTACACGGACTAGTCTTCTTAACTTTGTCCTAGAGATTATTTATCAAGATATGTCTTGATAGAATCCTTTTTGTCAACCGCGATGAAAGAAATGACAATTTCTGGCCTTTGACATCTTGAATTTTAGACTTCTTAGCATTCTTGGACAGTTCTAATTTTTTCTCAACAGTCTCAACATCCTCCTCACCTTTTAGTTGCTATGATTGCTGTGGCACTAGCGTCAAGTGAAGTTTTATTCTTCACTTTCAGACTAGAACCTGTACTAGATAACAGAGGTTCAGGTTGCATCTCTTGGCTGCTCTCCGATAATTCCCCAGAAGAATTACTTTTGACAGTTTTGGATGTCCCTGATTTTTCTTCTTAAGAAACTAGTGGGTTTTTTTTATTTGCTTTTACGATTCCTCTCTACCAACATTAATTTAAAAAAAGCAGCTTCACAATAATATCAGAAAAAATAAATTTCTGTTCAGGTTATCTTTCTGGGAATTCTGCAGATACTTCTCCCTAACAATCGTTTTGGTTAACTAATTGAAATTTTCAGTTTTTGAAACAAATCACGAACAAAATCCTCCCTACAATGCTTTTCTTCTTCCTGCATTCCGATCGCCTCTTTTTTGGGACGAACAAGCTTACTTACCTCCGGCGAAACGCATCTGCTTAACTTGTCAGGTTTTGCTTGAACTAAGCTAAAGAAGCATTGTCACTATTGACGGTGTGGCCATTGTCACTATTATAAGGTGTGGTCTCGTTCTGTCTCGTTCGTGGCGTGAGTATAGCGTCGCCCATGCAGATTATGCCGACAGTATGAAAGGAGCTCATTTCTTTGCCAGAGCGGGAGCAATCTAAGCACGAAGAAAGACTGTGAGCGTGAAGTTACTGCTACTAGAAGACACATTTTTACTTAATCCTGATGAAATCTTTTGCAGTTTCGGTCGCACTGGTGCGGTCACTGTACTGATCCAACAGCTGCTCTAAAAGATATCTCGGGATTATCGTCTAAATATAGCCCTATATATTCAGATACTACCTCGTCTGAATTTTCATAGGCCAGATTCACCAACTCTGTGTGAACTGGTAAATTCTAAGTCTTTTTTTTAGAGCTTCTGTCCAGGGTTGAAACTCGGAGGGTTTTTTTTTTACATAAAAATAGGGATCCTAGGGGATCCCACTTGCCGCTACTTTGAAAACCGTATGCGTTGAATCTATCCTATCAATAATTAATTAATGCCAATGAGACAAGCTAGTAACAATAATAACAAAAACAAAATGGCATAAATCTTCAGCCTACCTAGCAGGGACCATACTTATTTCTTGTTTTTTTTTGGGGGGGGGGTTATCGAATGTTCATTAAGTGTTCCTTTCAGTTTTCAGTTGTCCATTTCGTTTTGTTTTTTGTTTTTGTTTTCAACTGAAGTTAAAATAAGAATTTTTAAAATCTGCTGTTCTTGACGAGTTCGTTCAAACATAACTCTGAGGGAGAAAATGTGTATCTTTCTTCGTTCCTTTCTTTTTGTGTTTTCTTTCTTTCTTTCTGACGTGTCAGGGTTCTGTTTGTTGGCTTTCTGTTTTACTTTCTTTCTCACACACGATATCGATGCTTACATACATACACACTTATATGTATATATGCACATACAACTATGCATATATTTACAATGTTATTCATCCAATTCCTTCTACCTTCCTCTTCCTCCATAGGGGTATCGTGTTAAGATGCAACCGATATTCAGGGTCATCCAAGTCATGGCACCAAATGTGACAATATCCGCATCTGCAACTCGTGCAAAATGATTTGCGTTGTAATACTTCTGTGCCGGTTTGAAAGGCACGAGTCAGAAACTAGTCCACAAGAAAAAGAGAACACGATAACAAAAAGTTGACGATAAGACGCCAACAAAAGAGGAAGATGTGACACTTCGTACAATTTGAGCGGTGTAAAGGGTAGTTAACTTGATTTGGTCAGCTGGCAAAAGAAAATTCTCTTAACTACAAGTCCGACTGGTTTCATATGAAGTGGGTCTTTTGCTATTTTCTAGAATTAACTGTTAACTGGAACAGCTCTAACTGGTTGGAGTTCAGAGCCGGCTCGTATATATGAAAAAACAAAAAACAAAAAACAAAAACCATTACCCCACCTGTCTCCGGTCGGAACTCCTAGAAATGGGATATCATTTTTGCCTGCTAGATTTATGACTCCAATTTCTCTAAAAAAAATGCAAACATTAAATTTTTCTCCAGTCAAATTGTCGCCACTTTTCTAGCTATTAATTTCTTGGACCCTGTTTCTCTTAAAATCTGGTCATTAAATATATTTATCTTTAAGTGGTCTTGAATCACTGCCCAAATGTTATCTTTTCATTCAGGGTGGGTTATTACATTTAATGGTATTACATTTAATGGTTTTTGTGAACTTTTTAGAAATGTGTTTTTCAGCCATATTAGTCTTTGATTTTTTATAGTTTTTATAAACTTCTCTTGACCGGCGCTCATCTATTACACTTGCACACACACTCAGAAACACACTCCTCTGAAGTTTGATGATTAAGTTTATACAGCCACATATACCTATACATTCATATACATACACATGGACCTTATCTTGATTCTACACTTAATTTTTATTCATACATATACGCATGTACACTAATATATTCTATTTTCTTTCTGTTTGCATATGCTCTCGCACCATTGTGTCACACACACACCACACACACACACACACACACACATACGCACATACACACACAACACACTCACACACACAGGCACATACGCACACACATACATATATATATAATTGATTGATTGATTTATTTTAAAGACATACCAAGTCGTCAAGCGTTATTTCATGCCTAGGGATTAGTGAATCATGTTTATTTTTTGTGTAATGGTCTCATAAAATGATAAAAATAAAATAATCTTTAAACAGATCTATTTTACTACCATTCCGGGTCTGAGTGGACCTGGAAGTAATGAGTACGCAAAACCCCTCAGAGCTTCAGATTTGGAGTCTTACTATCAGATGCAGTTTGTGTCACAACCAGAACACTATTTTTGGGGGGTGGGTGGGGGTTATCTTACTACTTTGCAGGGGATACTATCAGTGTATTCTAAGCCCCACCAATGGAGCGTTACATACATAAGGATACGTTTTTATACATACATACATTGAGTGTAAAAAGGATCCAATAAATGCAATAAGTTTATTCTAGTGTACTTCTACAGTTTCAAAATTGATATCAATATTATTACTAGAAATGTTTTACAAAGTATTGTATATTTTTTGTGCCATATATATATATAATATATATATATATATATATATTATGTGTGTGTGTGTGTGTGTGTGTGTGCGTGTGTGTGTGTATGTATGTGTGTGTGTGTGTGTGTGCGAGAGAGAGAGAAGAGAGAGAGAGAGAGAGAGAGAGAGAGAGAGAGAGAGAGAGAGTTGACACTTGATCTTGGAAAGACTGTATATTATTCTTTCTTTTATTTGTTTTTCAGAATCTTACTTGTTGAACGAATGAAATGATTGTACTCACTATTCAGTTGTAATGGATTTACGGAACATAAACGTGTATTCTAACAGCATTGATGCCATACATTCTAGGACGTCAGTTTAACCACTTCGGTCATGGAAGTAATAGATTAATTTCGTTATGATTTTTGTCATGCATAATGCATCCAGCAAACCTGTAGTCAATTTTGTATGTTTGTTGATTAATTGATTGAATGATCTTAACATCAGGCCAACCCGTCTAGGATCCTTTGATGCTTAGAGTTAGGTAATTAAGTAATTTTTATGTCTATATTCACATATTTTGTGTAGTTTCTTATATTTTTGGTACTCGGTTCAAGTATGCACATTAATAAAAATAATATGCAAGCAGATCTATTTGACCCATAGGTGGGATCCTAACTCGTAATACCACTCCGTACCAGAGTGGGCCTGGAAGTAATGGCAACAAAGTAGTACTCCACTCTCCCCAGATCTCAAGAACTGGAGCCTTACCACCGGATTATGGGAGTCATATCCCGCTACAGAGACTATGCGACACGGAATTCTGATTAAGGGCCCAAAGCGCCTTTGTCATGTAGACAGGAGAATCGACTGTAGGTAGAAAGAGGATTTGAACTTGGCGCTTCTGTTTTTAAAAGGCTGCTTGCTACATCACCTACTGCTTGCTGATAGACACAGGGGGTAATTATCACTTGCGTCGAATAGGAGAACCGTGTAATCCTTACAAATCTTTTAGGCATTTATGACGAAAATATGCAGAAGCTTCTTAACGTGCTGCAGGCTTTGTGACATGAAAAAAACTTTATGTTAAAAATAATTTTTATGAATTTGAGTGAAAGTTTTTGGAGAAACTGTGCTGGTCTGAGGTACATTGCAAACTGTGTTATTTATGCAGCTGAAATTTCTGGCATTTTAGAAGATACAAAGTTGTATAAGGCGAAATATCCTAAAAATCAAATATTCTTTTATAGGTAAAGTCGTGAGGCCACCGGTAAAAGAATAAAGTACAAACATGTTTTAGCATATTCTTATGTGCTATGCGTCACAGAAGGCTGGGACTCAAAGCCCCCTTGGAAAGTAGATAGGAGATGCATATAGTGCGTGTTACCTCTGCGTAAGCTGGGCTGAAAGATTGATTGGTGCGTCTTTTACGTTTTTTTTTCTTTTTCATTATTTAGTAAATTATAGGAGGTTATCCTAACATATTCACAAAAACAGACTGTCCAAAATGTGGGAAAAAGCACAAACCATATGACAAATGCCCAGCCCATGGTACAGAATGTTGAAAATGTGGGAAATGGAACCACTGGACGAAATACAACACTCTACTAAGGGAACGATACAAATCGAAATACAACCAGAAATATAATAAAAATATTCATGCGGTAGACAATGATACTAGCGATTATAATGAACTACAATTCCACACTATAAACAATTCGGATAGCCGTACCGAAGTCACAACAAAAATAGAAATCCAATTACAAGGAAGAGAAAAATCCAGTGAACTGGTACAGAAGAAAATATATTGCCACTATGAATCTACAAACAAATGTGTCCAAATCTACCAGCAACATTAGTGAAGCGATCAAATACCATTTTAACAGAGTACAATAAGACGTGCTACAAATTGACCCCATCCAACTCCAATGCAAATACAACCAAGACACATGGTCGGCAGAAACATTCTTCAATGCAGACATAAATTGACCAGCAATACTAGGATTGGCAAACTGTCGAAACCTAAAAATGCTAACCGTACATTGCGAAATAAAAGAAAACAAACAAATACAGTCTATCAACGACCGACTACAAAACAATTTGACCGCATAGGTCACTTCCCAGATAAATACTACGTTGTTCTCAATCCCACAATAACCCATGTTATACACGCATCACAAAAATGTCCCATCCACCTAAAAGATGAAATAAAATAAAGAATTAGATAAAATAGTGAAATACATAAAAAAAAGTTGAAAAACCGACAGGCTGGGTCAGCAGCCTAGCATATTGCCGGAAAAGCAATGGACAAATTAGGGTTTGCCTCGACCCAAAAGACTGGAATAAGGCAATCAAAAGATGCCCCCACAGAGTCCTAATTCTGGAAGAAATGACCCACAAAATATGAAAAGCAAAATGGTTCAGTAAGCTTGACGGATAAACGGGCTCCTGGAACATCAAGCTTGATGAAGAGAACCAAACCCTAACATGCTTCAACAGTCCATTTGACAGGTACTCTTTTATGAGTATTCCATTCGGGCTGATGATGAGTCAGGATGTATTCCAACAAAAGATAGACCAAGTACTTGAAAAATGTCCCGGAACCATCTGTACCTCTGATGATGTTGTGGTATTTGGAAAAGATGGAAAGGAACATGATAGCTACTTGCTGAGCCTGATGGATGCTGCAAAGGAAAATGGTCTTGTATTCTACAGCACAAAATGCAGCATTAAGACCAAATCCATGAAATTATTTGGTGGAATTTACGATGAGAATGTAGTACACCCATATCCCCGCAAAAGTAAACATATCAAAACCCTAGAATCTCCTAGCAAAGAAGCAAAGCTATAGCACGTCCTAAGAATGGTGAATTACATGGCCCCTTTTATACTTCGATTGTCTGAGCACACTGCCAATCTTCGCGATTGACAAACAGTCATGAGAAGGCATTCAAACAAAGCAAGGTACCAAGCCAATGACCATCCAAGTTGATGCTTTGATCAGAGGACTAGGTGTAGCACTACTACAAAATTATAGACCATTCGCATTTGCATTTAAATCACTCACTTCCACTGAGCAAAGATATGCAAACATAGAACGCAAGATATTGGCAGTGGTGTTTGGGAGCCAGAGATTCCATACGTCCGCGTACGAGAGGCCATTCACAGTTGAGGCTGACCATAAACCCCAAGACTACAACGGGTGTTAACGGAAACACAGGGATATGATCTCACCATAACATACCGTCCAGGAAAAGAGATACTGTTGGCCGATGGGCTGTTAAGAGAACCGAACAAAAACAACTGCAGCCAAGTAAACTTGGATATAAGAATTGTGACACTATGCATTGCTGCACAAATGCAAATTCGGTGCAAGCAAGTGTGTGTGTATGAATTATTTATATAAATGTGTGGGCATATGAGATCAAGGCCCCATATGGGTACATATATGTGTATTCAGTGTGGATCATATGTGTATGCGTATATATATATATGTATATTTATATGTGTATATTATATGTATCATTATGTGTGTATGAGTGTCTATGGCAGGTCAGAAAGACCATTAAACAAAGGTAGGGAATTAGAATAGATTAAAAAAAGTGTGATAAGGCCAGTAGCAGACAAATGTCTGAATTTAGGCAAAAAGAAAGAAGAGATAGGAATCAGCATTGAAACACTTGACCACCAGGGTAGCTAGCTCTTTTTTAAAACAAAGGATTTTGAAATCCCGTGTGAAACGAGAACGAACGAGAGTTGATAGCGAGAATTGGGAGGGGTAGTGGGATTTTTGAAAAGTTAGTGAGAATCGAGCAATTAACCAGCTCAGTTGGAACCCGGGACTTGGAGAGAGAAGACAACGTTAGCAGAGGTCTTAAGTGAACAGAGAGAGGTTCTCCCTCTCTGTAGACACATAAGATAGCAGAAGTGGAAGAATGACTGGAGAAGAATGAAAGCGAATCTACAGCATCCCTCTTGTCATTTTGAATGTGAACGCTACTCTCTCTGTCGTTGTTGTTTGTTCCTCTCTTTCTTTGTTGTTTTGTTCACCTTTTAGGCGGAGGGTCCGCCGCGGGCGCTTTTGTCACAGACGCAATGAGTGGAGGTCCTAAAGTTAAGCTAGCAGACGACACAAGACGACGGCCAGAGAAATAGTCAAGCACCAGAAAATGTAAAATCAAAAGTGCAGCAAATGCAAGAAAGATGTGCTGTAGGACGTTCAGATAGCTTCCGGTCCGCCGAAATTGGTACAGAATTGAGTTTATACAAATCAGCAGAAACAAACTCGAGGAGCTGAAGGAGGAATCAAGAAATGTTGAAGTAGTGTCAGCACTAAGAGAAAAAATATATGTTGAATGGTCGGACAAAGCCAAAGATACCTCAACACCACTCAGACCATATTGACCATTCAGAGATAAACTGTGTGGAGGACTCCTTGGCACTGAAAGGAGGGAGAATATTAATTCCTAACACCATGAGGAATGAAATCCTAAACAAGAGTTATCCTAAGAGCCAAAACATGTGTATATTAGCCAGGAATAAACAGACGTCGAATAAATTGTCAAAGGATGCCGTACATACCAAAAATATCAAACCAAACAAAAGAAGGAAACTATGATACCACACAAAATTCCTTCCAGATCTTGGAAAATAATTGGCTCATATCTTTTCCATATTGCAGGGTGAACGTACCTGCTTGTGGCCGACTACCATTCCAAGTTTCTATTCATCGGAAAAATGCATAATACATGCACAAGCCAAGAGGTTATACATGCTTTGAAATGTATATTCGGGGAACGCAGTATACCAGAACGTATCATAAGTGATAATGGTCCCCAATACGACAGCTACGCTTTTAAGCAATTCGCCAAAGACTGGTGATTTGACCACATCACCACTTCACCAAAATACGCTCAATTAAATGAATTTGTAGAAAGAACCATCCAAACGGTAAAAAAGACAATAAAAAGGCTAAAGATAGTAATACAGATGTAGAAATGGCGTTGTTATGTTTAAGAACAGCACCAATCAGTCATAGCCTATCAAGTCCAGCATAGTTGCTTTAATGACCAGAGGAAACCTTCCTGTAAGGATCAGGAACACGTAACCTGAAAAGGACAAAATCTTGGAGAGGTTACACAAATGCCAACAGGAACAAGAAAATATTACAACCGGGGTGCAAAAGATTTGCCAAAGCTCCATAAAGGTCAGAATGTAACGGTGGTAAACCACCAATCGGTTAGATTGGAAAGGGCATAAGTTACGAGCACAGATCCTACAATGTCACCACAGAAAATGGCAACTTCATAAGGAGAAATTGGCGCCACCTACGTACGTACGGACGGACCTATTCACAACAAGGAAAGAGAGAGAGAGAGAGACAGACAGACAGACAGAGTGTGTGTGTATGAGAGAGAGAGAGAGAGAGAGAGAGAGAGAGAGAGAGAGAGAGAGAGAGAGAGAGAGGGGGAGAGAACGAAAGGGACAGACAGAGAGACAGAGAGTGTGTGTGTGTTCGTATGTGTGTGTGTGTGCGTGTGTGTGTGTATGTGTGTGTGTGTGTGTGTGAGTGTGTGTGTGTGTGTGTGTGTGTGTGTGTGTGAGAGAGAGAGAGAGAGAGAGAGAGAGAGAGAGAGAGAGAGAGAGAGAGAGAGAGAGAGAGAGAGAGAGAGATCAAGTCTCAAACAAACAACAAAAAGTAAGACCATACTAAGATCATACCGAGAATCGAACCTCATTAGGTTAGAATTCAGTCACGCTACAAGGAATACATACCAACAGATGAAACGACACCGATATAACCAATGAATTGGCATAACAAATGAATAAGAGAAAAAGGGAAATACAAATGTGTGCATACAAACATATACACAAAATCAATAACAAAATCACACAAACCACTTTTAAATATTCGGTCACACAGAAAGGGGTGTAACAGTTGTGACCATTAGCTACAGTTAACCACATTTAAAACCGGAGCATTCTAGCAGGGTCTGTTTACTTCCGCCCTGACTCACTCTGAAACGGGCCCTAAAAAGTATCGAAGGTTGCTTACGATTCACGTGCATAAATATATCAAAGAAAACATATATCACTTATTTCAAACCCCACCTTTCCCGGATATTACCGGGTCATGAAGTTAGTAGTTAATAAAGACAGAGTGCTATTCATTATTAAGATATATTTCTTTCACTCTTCTTATCAATTTGGGCTAGGAAAAAAGGCATAAAAAAACAAGTATTTAAAAAAAATCATAAATATAGCAGAAGTGTGAATAATTTAGGTCTCAATTGTAACTAAGCAGAATAATGTAGCAACTCATTTTTGTTTCAGATCCATTTGTTCAATTAGACCATCTATTTGTTTATCTTATATGAAGGTTACATTAAAACTGGCTAAATATCTGTCCGAAAACACTTCAATTTTATCAATCTTAAAACTTTAATAAAGAGTTAATAAGTTTTTCATCTTGTAGATACGAAGGTGTACCAAAAGATCTTTTATACTTAAAAAAAAATTATTATTATCTTAATTTAAAAACAAGTGTTATAAATTCTATTTCATGAGTTATATACTAGAGAAACAATGTGCCAGGTGTATTTAACTAAGGGGTACCCTGTGGAATATTAGCATATTGATGTTATTGCTCTAGGTAATTTCTTTCTTGGTCTGACCAAGAACTTTTCAGTATCATCTCCTGAATAGATAAATACATAGATGTATTTCCCACAATAAATGATCTCACCTATCCAGTTTAAAATCGAAGGAAAACTTATTACCATCAAACTTTTGAAATTCGGATAACCTGTTTTATGTCTTTGAAGGCACGTAGATGAACACGTGATTTTCACTTTCGGAATAATAACGCTCAGTTATTTACGCTGTCAGCAGGACATTAGGTGTATGACATGGAATGACATGACACCATCATCATAATCTCTCCACCCCCCCTCTCTCTCTCTTTCTCTCTTTCTTTCTCGTAGCTGTTTACAGTCAGCTTTACGGTATTGTCATGTTTTCTTTTATTATGAGCTAAAAAAAGTTTATTGTCATGGAGATGGGTAAATAGAAATAAAATTTCACTCGATGGTGAGTGAAAAATATTATCAAATCAGAAAACCAGACACAATATTTGTGACTTATGTAAATGACATACAAGAAAATTCTATTCATAACACGATGTAACATAAATTTTATTCAGGGATATTATGCGTTATTTCTTAATTGCTTATGTTTTAAAGTATAGAAAATAGCCATTATTCCCTTCAAACTTTGTTTTTGGATCATTAAGTTATTAAAGTCAACCAATTTTCTATGTAAAAACGATTAAAATGTCTAATATTCATTTACATAAGGTCTGAATAAAACAACGTAGGAATCAAAATGTATGTATTTATACTGAAGTTATACAAAAATGAAAAAATGTTTAGATCCCAGTAATTCTTTGAGAGATACGACTGTAATTTAAATCAATTTTATATATCAATCCCTAAATATAGCCCCCCCCTCCATTATGTTTTCATTATACACTCCTTGGTAGAATTGTTCAAAGTCCAGTAAATCTTGGTAGAGTTGTTCGCTTTGTTACTCTAAGTCTGTTCTTTTTGAATTCATCAAGATGAGCATCAAGAATATGGACATTCAATGACACCGGGAAGACCATTTTACATTAGTTCTTCACCAATTCTACATACCTTTCGGCATTGTGACCCCTACTAAAGAACCCAGTCTGCCCTACTATTTACCCATGAGGAGTGGGTTGAAGAACATATGAATTCATGCCTTTTTCAATGACATCAACGTGAAGTAAAACACAATCAGCATCGCCCAGGTTTTGATTACAAGTTGCTTATTCCATTTTCTAAGACGATAACTTAGACATTTTAAAACTGGACAAGAGTGGAACTAAAAAATATGGTCCATATTTTTTAGTTCCACTCTTGTCCAGTTTTTAGAAAGAGAAAATCCTTGATACAGAATGCTTTACACTCGTGAGATGGTGTGGATAGACTTCACCGTAATTCATTGATCTCATCCACTGCGTTACTTCGTGTTATTTCTTTCTGTTTTTTTTTGTTTTTGTTTTTCAATTTTTGTTTCCTTTAAGTTTAGTCCCTGTTCGTTTACTGCTTAACATGTTTTCTTTGTTGCGATGTTTCACATTTAGATTATCTCAAGATTTGTGAAAATGCTTACGTGATGTAAACATTCATGAATGGATGATGAAAGGAAAACTACACGAATAAAAACAAAAAACAAAACAAACAAAAAAACACTAAAAAGCAAATACATATTTATAATGTGTTAGCCAATGATATGGAAAACCTTAACAGTACAAATAAAAGAACAAATTTACCATTCACTTGAAAACCATGGACTATTTCCCGAAGAACAAAAAAGATACCTCAGAGTAAGTAAAAACCATATGACATATTCTATATCGACCAACACATTCTAAAATAAGTCAAAACAAGCATGACAAAAGTGCCCATGGCATCGATAGACTACAGGAATAGATAGGATCCCACGACTATGGATAGTAGAATCTTTAAAAAATATTCAAAGTCTACGAACGTCTTCATCGCGGAACCTGTGGGGAACTGAAAAATTGAACTAACAACCAGAGGAGAAAGATTAGCTTAAGATACAAAGATTCATTACCGCCACTACTATTCTTTATCGTGATGACAACATTAAACTATATCATAAGAAAGTGTTGGGCAGGCTACAAATTCACAAAGTTTCAAAAAAGATAAACTTCATGTATATGAATAATGTTAAGATTTTTTGCCAAGAATAAAAAGAAATAGAAAAGCTTAATGTTACATAATAAATGTGATAGCCTATTCATTTTGTAATGTGGTCTAACATATCTAAATTCAAAAACTTAACGTTTTATTTAAAACATTGAAAATAACCAGATTTTTTATAAGCAGCTTTTGACACCCAATTGACATGTAACGTGATATTCTCATTGGCTTAGAATGTTACGTGACTGAAATCGCTGGGAAAATTAGTAAGATGAGTTGACGCGCTCGTAGGAGCCAGAAGCAGGAATTACGTCCACTGATTCTTCCCTACGCGTCGAAGTATTGGGTCTCGGGTACTAAAAATATATGCATAAAACAGAAGAAGAAGAAGAAGAAGAAGAAGAAGAAGAAGAAGAAGAAGAAGAAGAAGATAATGGTAATGATACAACAAACAAGAATCTTCAGCCAAGAGAAAGGGATGGGATTTCTTTGTGAGGAGGGGGACGAGGCGGAAGCAGAGGAATCGTCAGTATTAAAAGATGCATCAATACAGTGCCTCGAAGATTACACAAACAAAAACCAAGTGAGTTTAATTACAACAGCCAATAAAAGCAAAGAATAAAACCAGGAATTATTGAATTGAGAAAGAAAAACAAAAGAATACGAGGAAGAATTGAAACTGGCCAGACTGGCATGGCCGAAATTAGGTAGAATACTGAGAAGAGTATTAAAAAGCTGAGAAGACTTGCTATTCACCCAGACCCCAGAGAAAATCACCAGTTACGACTGGTGTTAAGAATTCGCAAAAGATCAAATGTATTAATAATGGATATTCAGTGTCCATCTGTCTGTAACCGTCATTGCTTAAGTCACAATATACCAAATCATTAATACACAGAATAACGAACAACCCTGCATTATATATCTTTTTAACAATATTTTTGAAGATATTCAATATCAATATTGATAAAATAAATAAAAGACGTTCCATATAATTCAACATTTGAATCCTTTCCATTGTAATAATGACAATTTCGAAAAATAAACCATGAAATTAATCAAAAAGTTGTATTATTACTTTGAATGAAAAAAATATTTGCGAAATTTGTAATCAATTTAAAAAATTGCGAATTTGATGTGATGAAAGAAGTGGACAAATGTGCATTTACAGTTTGTTTTCCACATTTATTGATATGTTAATTTAGACTGGCCATCTCTATGAGTTTCCAAACTTTCATAGGGGATAGGAAAGTCCCTGTATCTTGTAAGGGAAATAAGGTGATTCTGAAACATTGAACCCAAAATACACGTCCGCTATATAGTAATGAAGAAATGTATCTCCTAAAACTCAAAACACAAACTTGCTCACCTCTCTCTTCAATCGAAAATACCCTCTGACCTCACCTGTCTCTCAAATAATTTTATACTTCTGTTTGGGGTATGATGGTATCTTTATATTTTAGAATCTCTATCAGTTTATCTGCGTTCTTCTTTGTTTATTATTTAGGATTGTTGACATTGCTTCTTAAATTACACAGAGAACTGTTGCGTATATATTCAGAATCACTTCTCTTTCCCTATCTGGCCACTCACACAGCTTTGATATATAGTACGATTTTTTGTCAAGTGATAAGATAAGGCATTCTAATAAAGATTAAATATTGTTTGTATATCTATTTATTATTATTATTATTAATTTTATTATGAAAGTTTTCTACGGATATTTTTGAATTTCTATTCGATTATTATTTTTTTAATCGAAAATAAAGTAGGTATTTACATGCATCCCCGCCACACACACATCCCCCATATATATATATATATATATATATATATATATATATATATATATATATATATATATATATATATATAATTTTTCTTGAAGGCACTTACAACGCATGTATCGCATAAAATTCGATACTTTTTCTTATAGAAAATGAAATTGACAAGTGTAATCCCGGCAAAGGATCGCTCGGTGTGTAGAATGCCGTACAGACTGTTTCGACTTTATTAAGTCTCATCAGCGACATATACTAACGATTTCCCTCCGACAGAAATTGAAACCGGGACCTCAGCGAGCATAGTGAACCACTATATCGCCTCGACCACAGTACACAGCTAACAATCCTTAGCGAAATTAAGCTTGTCAAATGATGAGACTTAATAAAGTCGAAACAGTCTGTACGGCATTCTACACACCGAGCGATCCTTTGCCGGGATTACACTTGTCAATTTCATTTTCTATAAGAAAAAGTATCGAATTTTATGCGATACATGCGTTGTAAGTGCCTTCAAGAAAAAATTTAATATATACTTTATTCAGCAACGTTTCTAAAATAAACAAACATCCAAAATATCTTATTCAGTTCGCCGAAGGGCATACGGTCTGTTTGTTGTTATTATTCTCTCAAAAACGCCCCCTTACCTATTATGGTAGAAGCGTGTAGTATCATTTGACAAGCTTAATTTCGCTAAGGATTGTTAGCTGTGTACTGTGGTCGAGGCGATATAGTGGTTCACTATTCTCGCTGAGGTCCCGGTTTCGATTTCTGTCGGAGGGAAATCGTTAGTATATGTCGCTGATGAGACTTAATAAAGTCGAAACAGTCTGTACGGCATTCTACACACCGAGCGATCCTTTGCCGGGATTACACTTGTCAATTTCATTTTCTATAAGAAAAAGTATCGAATTTTATGCGATACATGCGTTGTAAGTGCCTTCAAGAAAAAATTTAATATATACTTTATTCAGCAACGTTTCTAAAATAAACAAACATCCAAAATATCTTATATATATATATATATATATATATATATATATATCACAGCATATCAACGATGTCCGGCTGATAGTTTATTAAAGAGACTGAAACATTTTTACGTTACCTTCTACTAGTCATTCCCATCATCAGATGCAAAATGAGGATTTATTTATTATTCTTAATTCAGTTGAAAACAGATGATTATGAGAGTTTTTCACACCAGCGTTAGATGGTATTTGATTCGGGTCCGAGTGACAACAAGTCTCTTCAGGTCTCTAGGACACTTCTGAGTATGCTAATCGTCTGTTGTCTGTCATCGTTTAAGAGTAGGGTTCACTGTTAAATTAATATATTTGAATTTCCAGACAGACACGCCCTTTTTCTTATTCAACACGAAAACCTTACAAAAAAGTGGAGAGGATTATTCTAGTTTTGCTGGAATCGTCAATAGAGATTCTATTAAAAGAGCTTACTCCTGATATGTTCAAGTGCTTGATTTTCATTCAAGGATTGACGGTACCAGAAAATTGGCAAAGTTAGAACGAGAATTCTGTCTAAATTAGAGTGAAATCCAAAAAACAATTTTCAAATGGTCGCAGAAGAATGCGAACAAACAGAAAATCTTCGATACGACATGTCAAGAATTTAAGAACGCGACGTGTCAAAAATAATTGCTGTCAAACAAAAGGAACATAAAGAAAATTTTGATGGAAAAATTAATCCTTGCTATGGTTGTGGACAATTTAAGGATTGTCCATTTCGAAAGAAAGAAAAAGGTCAAAAGAAAGAAGAAAAAAAGGGTCAAAAATGAAAAATACAACCAACTAAAATGGAAAACAAAGGAATAAAAAGGAAGTTTTAAAAATGTCAGATGAACAAAATAAATGTTAAATTTCAACTGGATACTGGTTCGGATACAACATTAAGAGGCGTACTAACTTTGAAAAACATCGGCAGAACAACTTTATTGAAGACGAAAAAATTGCACATGACGTTAGAGGAAATAAATTAAAATTTGACAGTGAATTTAATGCAAATGTGACATTTATGGATAAAATTATAAAACTAAAAGAATTCAGTATGAATCGAAACCAAAACTTGTTCAGTATGGATTGAACTGAATCATTCGATCTGTTGAACAAACCTCTTAATTCGTTCTGCCATAGTGTCAATTTAAATTGAAGCATCATAGAAAAATTGAAAAAAAGATTTAAAGTAAAAATTTCCTGCAATTTTCTCTGAGAATCTTGAGAGGTGTAAAAAAGCGAAACCGACCTTCAAGATTAAGGAGAATGTAACACCTGTTTTTAGACCCAAAAGAAATTACCGTTTGCCACTGAGTCTTCTATAAACAAAGAACTACACATGTTAGGAAAAATAGGTGTGTTAAACAAAACAGACTATAGTGAATTGGCAAATACTGCTATCTACTTAAAGAAGAAAAATAAGATTATCTTATGCGTAGATTTTTCTACAGGATTAAACGATGATTTAGAATCTTACTTATCTTAGCGTAGATGTGGCACAAAGCCAAATCATATGGCACCCATTGATAATCGAACTCACTAACAATGGTCTGCAAATCTAGCTTTCTAACCCAAATGATGTCTAGTGTTACATACTCATACACATATACCTATGTTGGGTATATACACATGTGTTCTTTTACTGGAGAGAGGGGAGAGAGATAGGCAGATAGACAGAGAGATGCATAACTTGCATTACTTACTTCTTTGGTAATTGGTGATCTCTAGTTGTTTCTATTCTTTCTCTCCATGTTGACTTCTATTGCTAGATTCTTGTTGGTTGATCGTCTTTGATTCACTCCTTCTTCTTGGTCAGTCTTTT
>CM042147.1:102768835-102851335 GCA_023376005.1 Doryteuthis pealeii | reverse complement strand
TCTAAACTAGGGTTAGTTTTTTTTAAGCGTCTCATATGGTTAGCAAATTTAGCGAACGTTCAATTACTAGTGAATATGTTTCTCACTGGGTACCTATGTTTCTAACCTATGTTTCTAACGTCCATACACACATTTGTTTTTGTGTATAAAACTAATGCTCTTAACACATCAGAAGGGAATAATCTTCGTAATATTATTATAGGCAGATAATGAGTAGTTGTAAAAAGAAGCATAGATTGGTTGATAAAAGGAAATTTTACTTGATTGTAATGGACAACCAAAATATCCATCAATTAGGAGATGGCATTTAACAGTGAAAATAGATCATTTTTAAAATTATCATTAAAAGTAATAAAATATATTTGTGTATTAGTCGACATTTGATTTATGATCACAAAAACATGAATTTACGGTTTCACTTTTTGAAGTATTATGTTTGAATTTCAACCTTACAAAACTCATATTACTCATATTTATTCGCATTTCTTAATTCTAATGCTTTCAGGTTCCGGCATGTTTAATTTAGCTCTGATGCTCGGAAATGGGTGAGTATTTAACAACAAAATACATATTTTAATGTAATGCATCTTTCAATCCATCTATATATTATGTAAAATTATATTATGTATGTATGTATGTATGTATGTAACCGTAAATGAGGAAAAATGGCACATTATAGTCCCATTTTTATTCAGCAATATATTTAAAATGCACAAACTTGGCGAATAAACGAATTTCCAGTCCAATTTGCAACTGAATGATAATGCCGTCGTGTCTGTGTCGTGCTGAACATCCTTTTCAAATCCTTCAAATTCTCAATATAACGGAGATAACTATGAAATGGTAATTAGAATTCTTCACTCCTCCCTAAATAAAAGTATCAGCATCATCATGGAAAGATGCTACAACCTTGCAGAATCAAATATTTGAACAAATGAAGGCTAAGAGAATAAACAATGAAATGTTCGATCTTTAAAATATGTGTTGGCTTTAGGTTTGTTTCTCCATTGATTACAAAGACAATTAGACAATCATCATCATCATCATCATCATCCATGATAATCAGGACTACCTGAAAAAATTGTCGTCTCGTTCCCGCACAATTTAGCAATTTGCTGTTCAACCGTCTCCTACAAAACGACATTTCGTATTTGATATCCATTTGCATCCTATGACGCTACACATTCTTTATCTGGCGCTGCAGTCGTCTCATCTATGCAACTTGTGTAACTGAGTGAGTGTGGCTAAGTTTTACATTATGTTACCACGTTTTATTTTTCGTTTCTACTTAGCATTTAAATCTCTAAAAAAATATTTTATTTTTATATAGGTCGCATGTCCAGAACTTTCTCTCGTCTGGCGTTAGTGCTCAAACTTGTCCTTACAGCACAGCCATCACCTGTGGTACTTCAAAAAAAACTCATACTATCGATGGTTCATGTAATAACCCAAAATCTAGTTACATGGGAAAATCGGAAACTCCTTATATCCGTCTTTATCCTGCTTTATATGATAGTAAGTTTAATAATATTCAAACTCACTTTTTTCATTGTTAAGTCTTTCTGAAACCTACTTATAAACACACACACACACACACACACACACGCGCGCGTGCGCGCGCGTGTATGTGTATGTTGTGTGTGCATGTGTGGTCCGGCAGAATGATCTCTTGTTGCCATGTAGATAAATTTTCTCCATTATCACTTGATTCGTTTCAATATTTTCTATTA
Source organism: Doryteuthis pealeii (assembly GCA_023376005.1). Classification (NCBI taxonomy): domain Eukaryota; kingdom Metazoa; phylum Mollusca; class Cephalopoda; order Myopsida; family Loliginidae; genus Doryteuthis; species Doryteuthis pealeii. The sequence continues at coordinate 102,849,605 of CM042147.1, read as the reverse complement.
CTATTTCTATCTGTTTTTATTTGAACAATATGAACTATACTCATATTTTTTTCAGAAGCATAGAATCACGCGTCTAATAAACGATTGTATTTTTTAACAGATGGTAAACCGAGGGTTAAGAGCTTTTTCGGCCCATTATTACCAACCCCAAGAAAAATAAGCAACGATTACTTTTTAGAGACAAGTGCTGAAAGTAAGTCCGCTACTAATCTGGCCGCTGTCTTTGCCCGCTTTGTGGAACATGATTTATATAAAACAAAACTTACGTCTGGTAAGTTGACTTCCTTTTTAATCAATTAAATTCAACTCCTTTTTTTAAGATAAACAAATGTATAAATGTGCTAAGTGCCTCACACACATTTGACGCTGCTTTTCGTTTAAGTTTATTAAATACATTTATTAAATACATTATTAAATACATTTATTAAATACATTATTAAATACATTTATTAAATACATTATTAAATACATTTATTAAATACATTATTAAATACATTTATTAAATACATTATTAAATACATTATTAAATACATTTATTAAATACATTATTATATACATTTATTAAATACATTATTAAATACATTTATTAAATACATTATTATATGGCATTTAACTTTTGAGTTTAAACTAATAATAAATTGCTCCTTAAATCCATAAACTAAAAAACAAACATTTTAGGGGCATAGACAACACCAATGAAACACAAATCTCATTTACCCCTTTAAAAATTTATCGGAATAGTTTTACGTAGACGTTATTGGCAATTGGCGCTAGGGAGGATATTTACTTGTCCCCTTACTCACCCAGTTCCAATATTAGCATTAGTGTATCCATTGATAAACTAACACTGAATAAACGGAAAGTAAAGACAAGATTAACTCATATGAACATGTAAAACATTTAATGTATACATATATAAAACCATATAACAAGTATAAGAATACATAACGTATCCCAGTAGATGAAATAAATGTAACGCGCGCATTATTCGATGACCAACTAGTGCATAAAAAGGAGGTGGAAAATAGCGAAGACGCTTTGTTTTAAGTTTCTCTTCTCTTAAACGAACAGCGATGGAAAGCATTTTCTCATCGCCCTAAGAGTAGAAATGAAAGTTAGGTCTTATCCCTCCGAAGACGGAAACCAAAAAAGGAAGATAAGAAGCTCTCAGTGATTGTTTTCAATTTGAATTACAATTTTTTATTTCGATAAATGTTGATAATTCATTCTTCATGTCGTTTTTCTATTTGTTTTTAAATCGCTATAGTGTCTTTAAAGAAACCAATTCTACATATAAGGATTATTTTTACTTATTAAAGTTAAAAACATTTTTAAGATTCTCGACAAATCGTCAAAAATAGTATAAAATAGAATAAAATAAAACGTTTCTTTCCTTTTCATTTAACTGACTTTAAGGTTATCCTCCAGTGATATCTAATATTTTTCATGGTACAAACCACAAATATTACTTAGAAAGAACCCATGAATTTGGTAGTAGAAATAATATATACATACAATTTTTTACATTTTCTTTTATAAAAATAACTACACCATTTTATGAAATAATAACAGACTAAAAAATCTCATGGAGAATCTTATATTCAAATAATAATACTTGACATTTAATAATTTGATTGTTTTTGCATCTATTTTATCAAATTATCTAATTGTGGTGAGAACAAAAATGGTTTTGACATTGCTCAGAAAATGAAACCTTTCGTCAAAACCAAAATGTTTTAACTAAAAAATTAATAATTCGGATCAATCTTTTCTGTCAACTTTACAAAATAATTCTGTCATAAATGTGGTCTCTTTTGATAGGCACACTATATTTTCCCACATTAACAGATTAAGCATTTAAATTCAGATTGAGAAGACTCAACAAACAAATGAAGGTACAAACATATATTCAAAAATACAACTTGCAAACTTAATGACATTGCGGTCAGACTTATCAGCTGAAATCCATCTTGGTTCTGGGAGATATTGGATTAGACGTCTTGCGACCGAGAGATGGTTAACACTACAAGTGACACTAGAAATGGATTCAATTTAGACACCAATCTACGGTATTGCTTGATTGACCCCTGTTGCCAAGGGTAGATAGTTGATCCTTAATTTTTCCAATAGAAGTTTATTTATTTATTTATTTATTTATTTTTTACAAACGCTGCTCATTTTTTCGTGTACCCTTTGTATTTCTAAGAAAATGGTTTGGTTACCATTAAATTCATCTTCACACACACACACACACACACACACACCTAGAAAACCATAGTCATTGACACAGAAACATATAAATATATACACTTATCATTCATTATCAAATAAACAACAATACTTATGGACAACAATAAACATTTGACACTGAAAAATAGAGTTTGATTTTTTTAAATATTTTGAAATTTCCATTTAAATAATGATACTTTTCATTTATTTGTTTCAGGAACTAATTGTTGTTCAGGGTAAGTAATATCTTTTTTCAAGTCCATGAACTCTCTTATTTATTGTTGTATAAACAATATCGCAAGGTGAAAAGATACACAGAATAATGGTGTGCTTAATACATTTATTAAGCGCCAGCATCCAGTGTCAAACGAATACATACAAACACAGAACCAATAAGTACAAACAATTAACAAGACAAAACTAACACTAAATAGCAGAGGGTCAATTCGATATAGCCAACGCAGTAAAGTCAGTGGGAATATAATTCAGCTAGTTAATCCACTTTAATCGTATGCTATTTTTATGGCTATGAGTCTGTCCATCTGGTTAAGTGCCGGAATGGTGTGGGCTACTCTACAACATTTATATTACAGGATATGTAGGATTTAAAGAAATTTTAAGAGAACCATTATAAATTCAGTTAAGCCCAACATTATTCACACTCCTACAGAATATAGGATTCCTTGAGATATTTTCATTAAAGGAATGCTTTTCTGACTCAGATTACCATACACAGTTAGAGAAATAGGGAATAAAAAACACAACAGTAATATAAAGAAATACTGTATTTCATTAAAGTAATATTTGCAATTTGATCGCAAAAACCATGTTCAAAATTATACATGCTAATATTTTAATAATCAATCAAGGTTTTTGCTCATTCATCTTTTGCTCATTTCATTAATGCTGTGAGGTTTCCTATTCATCATTTGTCTATTCAGCTCTCTTCGTAAATATGTAATTAGAATCTGGATTTTTCTCTCTAAACCATAGATTTTATTATCCATAAACAATTTCTTAGACAATGTTCACAAGTGTTTTGGTCATTGTTGAAAAACCCTCTGATGTTTCCGCCAAAGATTTTCCACATATGTTTTGGTTCAAAATCTGAATGTCATTCTATATACTTCCCCCATTTTAACTAAACTATAGGTCACGCTAGCTGAAAAAAAAATCCCAAAAAAACAAAACCTTATGAAATAATGTCATTGTTCTGACATTTTTCTTTGGATTGAAAGTGTCATCTCTTTGTGTCCAGAAAAAAATCAAATTTTGTGATTTTGTAATGTCGGATGCCTTTTTTTTTGTACGTGTGCATACAAAGAAAAAGGTGCATTCGACATTACACACGCAATTACACACATGCACCACGGGAATACAGTAAAAAAAAAAACGCACACATTTAACCATACTTATACCATTTGTATCTTTTTCAAAACAATTTCGTTTACCTGACGAATGCCATAGCAAGAAACCGAACGGTTGTAATAATTGTTTCAATGATATTAAAAATAAGAAGCTAAACCTTTCATTTATTCATTCATTTATCTATTAACGCTCTATCACAGATATTTAGCACTCTTCTAATAACACTGTACGTTGGATTACTACTGCTTTTTTAAGCATAATAGTGTCAACAATACACATTGATATATATATATATATATATATATATATATATATTATATATATAATATATATATCTGTGTGTGTGTGTGTGTGTGTGTGTGTGTGGTTGAGAGTAGAGGAAAATGTAGATATAACAACGACTATATAGTTCAATTGATATTTCGCCTCATTATTGGTTAAGGCTTCCTCAGAAGTTTATTGATTTAAGTATCCACATTTTCCTCTACTCTCAACCACATTTTGTCGGATTTATTCAATCTTTCACCTCTCTCTCTCTCTCTCTCTCTCTCTCTCTCTATATATATATATATATATATATATATATATATATATATATATATATTGACAATATAATTTACAATATTCATAAATAAAGAGTGCACAATATCAATAATGGAACATATATATCTTAATTAGAGTAGCGTAGACAGTCAACAATGATTGATAACTGTCAGTTTCACGACTGTTCGACCCTCCACTTTTTCTCTATTCTTTCTATAGAGTCTTTGGCAATTTACATAAATATTTTGGGGCATAGAATGAGAGGAAAATTATGAACTTTATTTCTCAGTGGATTTGTGATCATAAAACAAAGAAATAATCAAGGATAAACTATGATTTAAATACATTTTCCATGAAATATGTTTATGGATTTATTTTCAAGTTGATTTAAATTGATGAGAAATACCGTATGATACTCTTATACATTCCTGTCACACCGTGCCCTTTTTTTAAGAGCTTCAGCTTATGGCCCAGCAACATATAGAATAAATCGTGTGATTCTAAGGGGTCGTTCCCCCAACCAGCACCTGCCCTGTCGTTTAAAAGGTACAGAGCTGGGTATATTGCCTGGTGCATGGAGCACCACAAAAGGGGAATATTGAAGGGATCACGCGCTTTTTGCACTGGTCACCGCACGAGCTTCGGTTTGTGTATGGCTCCCCACGTTAAAAAGGCCTTGTTCCAATCCAGCCTAGTGGAAGGTCGGGAAAATACTTACTCATACATTTCGAATTTAGAAAATCTTAATTGGTGTCAATATGTATAAACAATTCGAAATCAGGTTGAAATTCAAACATAACAGATAGGACTGGGTGCAACCATTGGTTTCAAAAATTAATTCCATCAATTAGTGATTGCATCACTGATATATATCTATCATTTTTTTTCTTATGGCTTTATCATGTGACCTGTTTTTAAGTATTAGTTCCTCGTAATATATGTAGTGAAGTTAAGAATATAAATCAGTATTCATGTTCTTTGTATTCATTGCATATAAGCAGAGTAAATATGATATCTATAAGTTTTTGTAATTTCTCTTTATTGTTTATTTTCAGATCACCGACACCAGGGTGAGAATTGTAACAAATATTTTTATTCTTGTAAAGCGTTACCGTAACGCAAGTATATGCTTTTCAAGCTTGTCTAATTGATTTTTTTTATTCCTATGAGTCTATACATTGTAAATATTTCTACTAAGTATTTTTCTGATTCTTAATGTTTAGAAAAAAACTATATTTTTATGTCTCTACTAAGTTCATTTGAGGTGGTTGTAAAATTCATCGGTAATTTGTTTTTTGTCGTCGATCATAAGACGTGTACTTTTTGTAGACTCAGAAAAAATCTGCCATTGTATTTTATTGATGTATAGAATCACTGTGTATTTGGTTGAATTTGGGTGGGGTGGGGGTTTGCGAAATAACCAGAATGATTTGTAGTGAGAACCTGAGTAACGATTGATTTACACTTAAACTATACTTAAAGCAATCGTTCACTCTTGAACGCCGAAGTTAAGCACTAAGGACCCTATTCAGTACACAGATGAATGTCCACTTACAAACAGAAGGTACTGCAAGAAATTTTGGACCCGTCAGACTAAGTAAATTTATCATGAGAAGAAAAACGCCAATAAAAAGTTATTGTTTCGCATTTATTAATTTTGCAATATTCAGTTGCTGATTCATTTTATTGCACACCAATGTTCTCCGTGTGTTTATGAGTCTTTGAACTGCCCGTAGAATAATCATGTCAGGACTGGACTGAAGAGCTCAAGGCATCAAGGGGCCTAAGCAGTCTCATTTTTTAAGTTACTTCAAATGAATTAATTTATTATAGATACAATCTTTTAACACTCCCCAAATCCTTTTTGTCATAGTAATATAGTTCGATAGATATGTTCGTTATGGTAGTCCGTAGCATCGAACAACCGAAAATATATTTTCTTTAGATACAAGGCTTTAGAAACAAATGTCTCATTAAAATTATATCAAGTGGTGGAATTTTAAAATTCTTCCCTTCTTCATTAAAAGTTCCATTCAAAGATGATTGAATGAATAAAAGCACGTAATAGGTTTTAATAGATCCGATGATGGCCTATGTAACTACTGCAAATAATTATATACTCTGATTCAGTGAAAGAGGCAGATAAGCGACATTATATTTAAGACTTCAAGTTACTAACATCAAATTTTCTGGAGGAACAATAGCCTTGTGAATAAACGAGTTGGTTAAATATATTTGGTTAAATGGCTTAGTGGAAGAGGCAGACGATTTGACTGATATTAGATATCTTCCAAATATGGGTTGTTAGGTAAAAATAATTTGCTCCAATCGATGATTAATAGGTTCCAAGTTCACAAAATTAAGAAATATACCTGAAAAAGACCGTAACAACCAAGATGAGATTATCAATCTTAGTATATAACAATGATAATTTTAAAACATCTCAGAAATTTAGAAGAAATGTAATATTGTTATCCTCGTCAATTCTTTTTTTTTTGTATTCCTTCCGTAGATGCATATCGCAAATTGTGATTTATTTTATTAATTAAAATTTCTCCTGATTGCTTTATCATTTGACTTGTTTTTAAGTATTAGTTCCTCGTAGTGAAGTTAAGAATATAAATCAGTATATGATTATTCATGTTCTTTGTATTTATGGCATGCAATTCATCACGTTGATCTTGGGTAATTAATTTTGTTCATTTTCTCTCTTCTCTAGTACATGTAATAACATCGTTGTAGAAGCCAATGATCCTTACTTCGGGGCATACAAGAAATTGTGTTTACCAAAAGGAAATGCAGTGACATCTCCAACACTCGATTGCAATACAGGTAACATCATCATCATCATCATCATCATCATCATCATCAACAACAACAACAACAACAACAACAACAACAACAACAACAACAACAACAGTAGGAAGAATAGAAACCACACAGACTACAGCACTGTTAATAGCATGAATACTTATAAAAGTTCTGGAGACCTGAGGAAATTTGCTATTACTACAACTACTATTACTACTACTACTATTACTACTACAAATAATAATAATAATAATAATAATAATAATAATAATAATAATAATAATAATAATAATAATGGCAAGTGTGTGGGATTTAAACACAAACCTCAGTAGTATGAAAACTTTCCTTTTTTTAATTTAAAGAGTAGATCCTAACCTGGTATGAAAATGACTAGTACATTCCCTCGCACTTATTGGAAAGAGAGTTGGTCTAGCCGTTTATCAATTTCTGAAATCGAGTCCCAGTGGCTTGTGCAAGGGTCGCATTCCATTAAGTTCAATTTAGGCTACAATGCCAAGTGACACAACCATGATGAGAAGGTTGTAGGTGTTTGCAGTGAACGGTTGTTCCACATCAGCACAGGTGTGTGACACATAAATCTGATGTTGATGGGGATGTCGTCTAAGAGACATACAATTTTGGCAACTTTCAGTCAGTCGCCAGAGTACAGTTAGGAGACCCCCAAGAATTTTGTTCAGTTGATCAACTTGTCTACTTCCAATAAGTGTGTCATCTTGCCCCGGCACTAAACTTTGTCTCAAGATCGTTAGTTCGGTTGGTCCTCACTTGTCGGATTTAAGGTAGTATGAATTTTCCTCAATTCGTCAGTTCTGTCAAATACATCATCCATCGATGATATAAGAAAGTTTATTGTGAGAACCACCAAAAATGCGCCCTTTTTCATTTAAAAAACAAATTAAAATCGATTATTTAAGTTGGTTGGCTGGTTGGTTGGATTTACGGCATGTCAACCCTTGTTGGGTTATTTTATGCCGAAGATAGTTTGTTTTATTTATTTTGTTGGGTATTCAAATTTTTTTCAAACTCAATTTTTAAAGACATTTTAATACTCATTTTATTATTATTTAACCCATGGATGGGAATCTAACAAGTACTATCACTCCGTGTCAGGGTGGACCTGAGAGTAATGGCGATAGAGGGGCACTCCACATTCCCCAGAACTTGATGCAGTTTAACGTCATACCCAGGACACCGCCTTCTAGCACATATATGACAAAAAGGGTTGGGCTTGCCATGAGGGCAATAGGGTTGGGAAAATTGTATAGGTGCTAGGTTGATGATTGGGATGTAGAAAAAGCGGACCTACAGAATACGTAATTTCTTTAAAAATATCTTAAAATGTTAATAAAAAATAGAAAATTATCTTTTTACTGTTTCCTTTTACGTTTAATATAAAAAATAATTTCAAGTTTATGTGTTTAAATAATTTAAAAAAAAAACAACAGATTTCTGTTACATATAACGTTCGTTTTGTTTAGTTTGAATCATTATGGGATACATTTTGAATCTTTGTTGGCATAGCATTTTGGCGCGAAAAATTAGGGCGATGTAATTTTCTATGGTGAGTCATAATAGAGATAATCTTTAGTCTGAAGCAAAAACAAATTACTATAATTAGCATTTAGTCGATGCCTTAGCATTTAACTCTTGATATTATTTTAAAAAATTAGCTGGGAATATCAAAATTAGAATGTCAAAAATTATTTACCAAAAATTCTATCAGAAATGTTATAGAATCTTTATTAACGTTTCTATTTTTCGCTTCACCCACAACTCTTCCTACCACAATATGATTTTTAAAGCAAGATTTTATTTCTTTGATATATTTCTGATTAAGTATATAAAATAATAGTCTCAAAGGTGAAGTATTCTTCAGTTAATTTTGTAGTTTTTAAGTTCACATATTAAAGGAATTAAAATTTGAAAATGGGACGATGAATTGAAAATTGCTATTACTCAACAACATAAAAATCTGGTTGGCTGGTTGGTTGGATAGTGTGCCCCTATTTTATATTTTGTAAATAAGCAATCTTCCTCGTCAGAACTTTTTGTATAATATAAAATTTCACAATTATCATTTCTATAGCCAATCACAGTACCGTCAAATTTCAATTTCAAAGTTAATTCGAAAAATATGGATGTTTTCCAAATGTTTTACCTTGTAATATAGTTACGATACTTTGTCTAAAAATTAGAGGAATTTAAAAAAATAAATCATTAAATTATGATTTTGTTTTTCAAAATTTTTCAGTTTAGCAGCATGTTTTTTTTGTTTTGTTTTTTTTCTTTGGATTTTCTGTTCATCAACCTTTCATAAATTTTTTTGGCTATTGAAAATTTTTTTATATTTTTTTATTCTTATTTTGTGTTTAGGAAATTAATTTTATAACTTTAAAATCTAATGTCTGAAGTAATTCCACAATTTTGTTCTTTTTTGCTTTTACAATATTGCTTATGGTCGATTTGAAAAACACACACACACACACACACACACACACAAACATACACACACACACACACACATACACACACACACACTAGCAGTAAAAATCACGTTAATAATTTTTACGATTTATGGCAAATAATTTCATCGAATAGTCTTAATGAAACCCATTATAATGAACGTTTTGTTTTAATTCCAGATGTTCCACAACAAATTAATGAAAATACACATTATCTGGACCTTTCCAATATATATGGATCAACAAGCGCCGCTGCAAAGAATCTCAGAACCAAAACCGACGGTATTGTTTGTTCTTGATATTGATAGTATCTTCCATTCTAAAGAAGAGGTGAAGGCAAGGAGGAGACTTTAAGGTCATATGACGCCTTTCAAATGATCAACTTTGGCCTGAAATAGAATTGTCTTATCGAAAGACCAATTATCAATTGCACATCTCCGCTTTAGAATATTTACTATTTAATTCTTGTAATTACTTCCCCTGGGGATATCTGAAGGTTCAAGCTTTTAAACGTAGGCTGAACACAACTGACGAACTGAAATAATTTATTCTTCATGAAATTGGAACAATACAAGAGGCAAGATCTGAATAACTTCAGGTTGAGGCTTCAAGAGTGATGCCAATAACAAAATCACAGGTGTTGTTCTCTCCTTTTCATAAAATTCAATCATCTTTGAATAGAATCCGTATTACCCTTTTTTTAATTTACGTTCCAAGATTATTATGCCAGGCCATCTATATCTATGATTTTTCATGTGTAATAATTAATGAAAGCTACAAATTAGACATTTTGGCAGACTGTTTACAAGAGAAAAATAGGAAAAGAAAATCATTAAAAAAAAACGAAAGAAAGTGTATGTTTTTTCCCGGATTTAACTAAATGAATTATGTATTTCTTGGATTTATTGTGTTATGGCGTATTGGCAATTTCTAACACATTCTTCGAATCTTAAGAGTTTTTCTAACTCCTTTTTCTTTATTTTTAAATGTTAAATACTTCTTGTATTGTTGGGTGTATTTTCACTGGATCCTGAACAAGACTCCAAAACTTTTAATGTACAGTACTTTTCATCTGGTTGATGGAAGAATATGTCAAATTCATATTTCAGTTTTAATCTCCTACTTTTATTTCTTGACGATCTTTTTGAATATTTTAATCAAGCTCTCAATAGTGGGTAAGGTCATCAAATTGTCATTTTGGAGCTAAAAATTCACTTTTTCAATCATATCACCTCGAGGAAGCGTATAAATTCGTCTTCTCTGCTTCGCATACGAAAATCAATTTACTAAAAATTCAAAATTGACTTTTTCCGTTTCTTCTGTCTTTTTCTATCGACCAACCTTGGGCACAGCTTTTTGCCCCCCCACCCACCAAAAAAACAAAATAAACTTAATTCATTCAGTTATATGTCTTCTCGCAAGTGTTTACCTTGGATCTCACAAACATCCGATTCCGAATCAAACCATAACATTATTGTTTTTTTTTGTTTTTGTTTTTCATATTACTTCGAAATTTTCTGAATGTTTTGAGCTTTTTCAGAATAGATATAGATATATTAATTTTTTCTCTAAGACAGTTTTTAATACTCAACCAAGAGAAACAATCACAGAAATGACTTGTCACTATACTGTTACATTTTTTTTCTCATATAATGCAGAGATTTAGCTCTCAGTAGTCAACATATTTTTTTTCAACGTAAACAATATAAAAAACTTATTTGAAAATGTTAACATGGACGAAATTTTGTCCTTCTTGAGAGAAATGAAATTATACCAAAAATAATAAATGTAAACATTACCATACAAAATAATTATTAGAAAATTATCCCGGAGGATTTCGACATATCGTTAAAACGAAATATTTAGAAATAACATAAAAGCTCTTTAACAGCTACATATAATTGTAAATATAGACGGACAATGTACACGATTTTGTTAACCTCCAGGCATAAAATAATTTCAGACAGGTTGACTTCCTGTTAAAATTAATTAATTAATCAACTTTTCTCTTCGTTTCTGTTTAGTGGAGTAATTTCCAAACATTATTAATATTAAATTGATGTTCAATTCTTATATTCTGATTTTTTCCAGGTTTACTGAAAGAAAGCGCCAGTGGTAACCTTTTGCCAAAGTTAGATGATCAAAGTAACTGTGCACTTCCAACACCGAATACAAATAACATACATTGTTTCATGGCCGGTAAGTGTTGAAAATATCTCGGGGCTTTGTGAAGCTGATACTCTATTCATGTAACAGGTTTGAATCCAAGGTTTTCCTTCTCCTAGACTGGTTGTCATACCAAGATTATAGAGCCAAGGATGTCCTAATATCTACCTATAGCTGGAGGGAGAATAGTTGGATGCATACCTTCCCTAAATATGTGAAATGCAAATAGTTTTGTTCCTTGCCCAGAGCGTTCAGACTCTTGGGCTGGCCATGAAAACTATTTATTTAATCGAAACAATAAACTTTTTTTTTACCACAAGATTAACTTTTGAGAATCACATAAAAATGTTCAAAATTACATTTTTCATAACACAGAAAGAGTGTGGTTTATTTCAAAGTGTGTATTTCATTAATTTAAATTTAAAAGTTACCATATATATATATATATATATATATATATATATATATATATAAAGGAAAAAAACTTTAAATTTGTTTCATTGTGATAATTTATTTCAACTGTGTAATCACAGCATCTTCAGACATGAGCAAAAACATGGTTATTATTGAAGGAATTGCCCAGAATACAAGGATTTAAATTTCTAAATCTTGTGTGTGTGTGTGGGGGGGCTTAGTTTGGTAGGGTAGTAGGGGCGGGGTTAGTAAGTTTGGATGAGGTGCGGGGGGTGTCAGAGGGATAGGATATATGTTAGTTATATGGGAGCGGCTAAACATCTAGGTTGGGAAATAGACATTACACAGACACAGAGAACATCAATTCAAAATTCAAATAAAAAGTTCACAGGTGGTCTTGTTCTTCCGGACATTTTTAGGGTCATGATTTTTTTAACATGGGTCTTAATTATTTATCTGGTTTTATTGTTTTATTGTATTTACATTCCTTAAATGTGTGTGTGTGTGTGTATGCGTGTGCGTGTGTGCGTATGTGTGTGTGTGTGTGTGTGTGTGTGTGTGTGCGTGTGGGGTGGTACATAATGACTTGTTTCTATTCTTTATACTGGTATCATCAATCTCAGAAATATGGCTAACCCCGTAATTAAAACGATAAGTCGATGATCACTTTTCCATTTCCAGCAATTCTCTTTGTCTTACTATTATCATGCATATTATATATATATATATATATATATATATATATATATATATATATATATACAGAGATATAATCCGTCGGTCGCTACTGAGCTAAAGGGCTCACGGAATTTCCGAAATTAGCCGTCAAGATCGGATTTTCTGTATCAACCATGGATTGCAGGGTCTCTATATTTGTCGAAAATCTAGCCGAATACCCACGTTGTGTTCAGATCTCAAACGACTAGAAATCTGCTATAGAAACTGATTTCCAAGGTTAACGGCAGTCTAGTGGCCACATAAAAAACAACGACTCTTTTTCTTTTTTAAAAACTCAACAACATTTATATTCAAACAAAAGAATACAAACAATTATTTCTCAAGGCTGTGGGAGCGATGGACCTCTAATTAATAAGCTTCTGGTCGGAATAATATCAGGTCTCTGCAAGGTATTGTTCAAAACAGTTCGTAAAGTTGACTAAGTTTTTCAATAGTCTTAGCTGAAGTCAGTTTCTGTCGGCCCTCGGTATTTGCGTTAATTTTCTCTACTAGCCCAGTCAGCTAATCTCCAAGCACGCTTGGCTTCGTCTCGTCTTCATCTCAGGCCCGCTTGGCTACATCTCGTCTGCCCGTTTGGCCTCATCTGCTTTTTCGTCAAAAACGTCTCAGTTAAATAATATCTCAACCGGACATTCTGATTTCCGGCTGACGTGGAGATATTAGACATTTTCTCTGGTCCTCCCACTTTATCAAGGGTGCCGCTCTCCTTTAGTTCCAACCGAATTCACTTCTGCTCACTAATCTAAGTGCTATCTCTTCCGGTTACTTGAGTGGTTTTAAATACATTTGATTTTCTTTTATTCATTTATCTTTTTCTTAAGTGGAAAAAAAAGTTTTTTTCTTCCGTTAGATCCAAGCCAAGCCGTGGTCAATCGACCCGTCCAGGCGCCCAATGGTCTAGCACATCAGAGGAAAACCACCACTGACTCGAGTGGATTCGCCCCAGGGGTCTTCTGACCCACTTGAGATCTTACCTTCGATACGGACATTCCGAATCGCTTTGTGTGGCCTTATGTTTGCTACCATCTGTTTTGATTCTACTCCGACCCAAACTATCGGAAAATTTAAACTTTCTTTTTCTAATTTCAAACCAAGAAATCAGATCACACAGATATACACATATACACCTATATACTATGCTAAAATGTATGCATGCTACGTATATGTATATGTATGTTCATCCACACCCACATAATATATACACGCATATACATACACACAAACACACATATATATACACATATACACATAAACATACATATTACTATACTCTTATATATATATATATATGTGTGTGTGTGTGTGTGTGTGTGTGTTATACTCGCATATATATACATATACACACACATATATATATATATACATATATCCACACAACAGTTCAGATCCTTACATACGCATATATGCACACTACCTATACACATATATCCGTACACCGAGCATACACATATATGTACATACATACCCACACACATATATACATATATCCACACATGTATGTACACAAACGTGCACGTACATACACATATAAATCCAGAACGTGTACTCAACCATATTTATACACACATACGTGTATACCATACGTGTATGTACTTACGCATAACTTATCCGTATAAGTATACATATATATCTACATATGCTCACATACCCACATATATGAAAGCCAGTCACATACGTCCAGCCAGTCACATATTGCTCTGTCCGTCCACTTGTTGGCCTAAGGCACATCGAGCTCCCATTTAAGGGGTCGTTTCTTGACACTGGTACAATATGTTACTTACACTTCCTACGGTGTTATTACAGAGTTACCCTTATCTGACCGTACTTCTTCGGGAACCAATTGGATGAAAAGAGCATGGGTGTAAATTAGATCCGTTCAATTCGATGATTTGTCGTTAACTAAAGTTATGTTCTAAACTTTCTAGAATTATTCGATAACAGGACTTTCTCATCCAATGAAAGCCAAGCTCTTAAATGACCTTAAACTGTTGCTTTACACCCAACGGTTAGGATACTTTAAAACTCTCAACAATAAATACCAAATTAAAAAATTCGCCAATCTATTATTTAACATTGGCACAGGTTAATATCATCAATGTCTGATTTGAATTAGTTTTCTCCATCATTTATGAAATTAAATTTAGAATAATAATATAACTGTTTTGCTTAATAATCTGGCACGCATTCAAAAGTTATGGCCCACCAAACGTTGACAGCCAAGTCTACCATAGCTCTGTGGCTAGAAGAGATAGATTCGTGTTTTCCCCGAGGGGTGAAGTTTATTTTCTCTACTGTTAACCATTAGACGACCAAACATCAAAATTATCCATATATTTCACTAAAATTAGAACGTGGATACTTTAGTATTCTTATATATTTGTTTCTTTTTTTCTTCTTTTTTTAGGTGATTCACGTGTCAACAATGATCCTTTACTTATGGCTATGTATACTGTGTGGGTGCGTGAACACAATAAGATTGCTAAAGAAATTAAAGCAATGTCTCCAACAGCCAGTGATGATGAAATTTATGAGAAGGCACGGAAAATTGTGATTGCCGAGTACCAACATATTGTGTACAGTGAGTTTTTGTATGCTTTGGATAGTACTACACTGTTGAAACCTTCTGGTACAAGCACTCTTTCATCTACACCCAAACCACAAATAGCAAACCGTTTCTCTATTGCCTTTACCGCACTTGCTGATTCAATGGCACGGAAAGACTTCAAAAGCAACGGCCGCGGATCGCACTGGAAACTGTTTGGTTTAACCCGCTGAAAGTATGGGAGACTGATGGAATTAAAAATATTTTCAAAGGAATGCTGGCTGAAAAAGCAGAAAAATTTGACAGGTATTTCATTGTTTTGATTTTTCTTTTGTCTAATAAGAATGAATTTTTAAATTTATTCAATACAGTTTTGTAATTTAGGAATATAAAATAAAATAATTCATATACACAAAGTAGAAAACTTATGTAATTCATTTATAATTTTAGATTGTCGTTTAGACATTTACCAATTTCTATATGCTTGTTCGAAATAAATATTTTCTTCATTTTGAATAAGATAATCGTTCTTATATTCCTCTAATATTCCTTACCTTTTCTTTTCTGCTTGACTCTAATTATTATAAACGGATGTAGACGGCCGACTAGTATCCTGTTCGTAACCCTAACCAGCAGCGTTACTCTTATTACTAATGGAACTGCGAGAGTATTTTAGCCGAGAATTTTTGAAAAATTGCAAAATTCAAAAATATGTTTTTAGTGAGTCTTTCGATATACAATGTAAAAAGTTAACCCTAATATTGTAGATTCTAATCATTTTAGTTTTTTTTCATCATATTCATTAAATTATATCACATATACAGGAATTACAAATAATTTATATCTATAGGTAAATTATAAGACATGAATTGCATCTGTAGTTAAATTGAGTTTAATTTTTGAAGGTAAATCCATCGAATACCAGAATAAAAACAGAAAGCCGACAAGCAAATATGTCCTCAGTAATAACAGTTTAACCTAAACTGTTTACAAGAATATCACATATAATTTTAACTATTATGCAAAAAAATTCATTTTTCATAGATTTATTTAATAATTGTACGAATTATTAATTATTTTTGTGTAACAAAACTCTGGCTAGAAATACATTACTGATTAAAATGTCTGCAGGAAATTATGACTAAATTCCAGATTTCATATGATTCTAATTTTAAAATAAATTGAACGAATTGATTGATATTTGCGATTTGTAAATTAACATATAAATATTTCTTTTTGTTTCCTTTTAGATATATAGTAAAACCTATAAGAGATCAATATCTAGAAGACACCTGGTCAAGGTACAGATAAAGTTTCTGTAAATATTCAACAGACACGAGAAAATGGCATAGCCAATTATTTTATTATGTTTGTTATGAAAACCAAAAAATTTAAGATTACCGATTACACAGGCTTGGCTGAACTTGACTCGACTGCACAAACTGAACTTAAAAAGTTATACCCGTAAGTAAAGCTATAATTATTGTGATTGTTGCGTTTATTACAGTGAATGTCTTCATCAACCTGTTTTCACACACACACTTTCTCACTCCTCTCTCTCCCAAATGAGCAATGTATACGAGTAAGCTATGTTTACAAGCAAGTAAACGCATGTACATATAGCCACAGACAAACAGCCGTAT
Organism: Doryteuthis pealeii; assembly: GCA_023376005.1. NCBI lineage: Eukaryota > Metazoa > Mollusca > Cephalopoda > Myopsida > Loliginidae > Doryteuthis > Doryteuthis pealeii. The sequence continues at coordinate 102,832,668 of CM042147.1, read as the reverse complement.
TTACGTAAATCTATATGCAATAATCCATAAACCTATCAGTTATAAAATTCAATATTGCGTTAAGTCACGGACTTAGTGACCCACCTTCAAATGCATAAAAAATGGTGTGTGTTTTTATACGACACGTTAATTGATTTAAATTCTATATATATATATATATATATATATATATATATATATATATATATATATATATATATATATATAGTCCAAGACTAGGCTGCTATCACACTCAAGGAAACACAAAATTTCTTCTTGATAGCATGCACAGCATGGGAGGAAACAAATCACTCACTGGTGACCCACATCTATCGTTCACGATAGGATAGTCCCCAATATATATAGTGTATGGTTATCACTATCTCACAGTAGTCGGCCAATATATGTGATAGAGCTACTATATAATAATAATAATAATAATAATAATAATAATAATAATAATAATATATTAGTTTGCGTATACATATTTAATTACATAGATATTTTAACTTGGTTTCATGTAATCGCATTGATCGGGCTGGTTATATATATATATATATATATATATATATATATATATATATTATGAACACCAGAGAGTGAGACAGAAAGGGGAAGAGAGGAGTAAGAGAAGCTAATTTAACGATAAAAGAAGCAAAGCGCGTTTTATGCAATTACATTATTTTGAGAATTGTTTTATTTGGTTATATTAAAGATATTTAAAAAATGTAACCCTAAACTCGTGAGTGGCTTGAAACACAAATTTATTTTTCTCAAGGTTGGTTTTTGTAATTACTTTTCTTTAATTATTGAATCATATTATTCAATCAGTAAAAATCGAAAACTGAAATTTGTATTTTCCTATAAACGTATTAAAATGTATGTCCGATTTTAATGCTCAATGATATGTCTTTTCTTTTATGTTGACACGTACATATCAAAACAGATGTTATATATATATATATATATATATATATATATATATATATATATATATATATTTGTGGGGGGGGGCGCGCGTATGACCTGTTCGGAAAGTATACACCCAATTAATTTTATTTAAAAATAAATAAATAACTAGGATAATGTCCCCGTTATCCTCCTTTAAATTAGTTACACACTCAATTCAATGTCCCTTTCACTTTTAAAAACAGTCTGCAAAGTTCTCTTTCAAGAACCCCATTAGCTGCCTCATCACCTTTTCCTTCATCTTTTACGATGTTAGATATCCCACGTTCCAATAGACAAAAATCAAATGGAACTAAATCCGAACTGTTTTGGGGAGGGTACTGACCTTATTGATGAAATATTTTTGTAAAAAAGCAAAACACACAGAGAGAGAGAGAGAGAGAGAGAGAGAGAGAGAGAGAGAGAGAGAGAGAGAGAGTGGGGAGGCTATGTCAGTGAAAGATCGGCAAGCAGTTAAAATATTCAAGATGTCTGGAGCATTCCGGACAGGGGTGGACACCAGGTCTATGCTAATTTGAATCATATGGATGTTTCCCTCTAAACATTTTATAAAAATATGTCTTATTCTTAAATAGGTTGGACTGTGCAATCGGGAAATTCCCGAGGGTCCCCAAATCATCAATTATCCCAACTTTCTGTCTCACTCTCTGGTGTTCATAATATATATATATATATATATATATATATATATATAACCAGCCCGATCAATGCGATTACATGAAACCAAGTTAAAATATCTATGTAATTAAATATGTATACGCAAACTAATATATTATTATTATTATTATTATTATTTCGTAGTAGCTTCAAAGTAATCAACGTGTTATAGCTAAAACATTTAACAATTAAAAAATTTCAATATTGGAAATTTCAATATTTAAATATGAATATTTCAAATTTAAATATTTAAATCTAAATATTTCACTGTTGTGTTATTGATATTAGCATTAACTAAATACGTTCGTAATGGTATTATAGTTGGAAACATTCCATCATCATCACCATCATCATCATCATCATAATCATCATCATCATCATGTCACGCAGCACGGATAACTATGACAATCTCTCTCCAACCGTCGATATCATTCATTGTCCCTTGGAGGTCCTCCACATAGCATGCAGTATCCGCACATAGCTGGGCTGTGTATATCTTTGCAGAACGACCCGCACTAACATGTCCATGTGCTGGTTTCCATAGAAGGGGATGTCGCTTATGAATTCATCCTTACTCCACCAGCAGTATCCAGCATTTCTTGTCCATCTTACTCGGATGGTTTGTGTGATAAGTGGCCGTAAAGCTGCTTCCTTGTGGAGTGTTGTTTTCATTCTTGTGCAGCTCCCATCTAGCCTATTCTCCAGATGTCTCGTCAATGTTCAAGTGGTGCAGCCATACAGTAGCACCGATACCACCACGACCGGGAAGAATTGTCGCTTTAAATTGTTGGTGAGATCTGATTTCCATATGACTGATGATTTGTTTATAGCAGACCATGATGTACCTATGCGTGCATTAATATTTCTATGGAGGAGATACGTAACTTGTTTTACTGGCTTACCGTCAAGTGTAGAGATGTTTCCTTTCTTTTCAAAGCACATGAACTCTGTTTTATCGGAGTTCACATAGAGGGTCTCAATTTTAACTGAACCGGTCAAAGTAATAACAGGAGAGTGTAGACAAATTAACTATTTTAGTTCTTTTTAGGTTTCAGTAAAAACACTCCAATATATTTTTCTATATTGTTTGAGACATTAAATGTCTGATTGTATTGTATGAAATTGATAGTTGGATTAGCAAAGATTAAAAAAACGCTTTTTGACCAATGTCCTCGGTGTCAGTTCAATTATCAAGAAGTCCACTATCAGTTCGACCGTATTATAATGACATTCCTTAAAGTGAAGTAGAAAGTTAATAAAAAATATACAGATTACCAGTATTTGACAAAGAAAAATGTCCTCGAATTAAAATTTATTTACATTTTGCTATTCATATATAAACATCAAACTTTGAATAATATAAAATTATTATCTATATTTCTTTTATCTTTTTTTTTTTTTTTATAAAGGAACGTTTATGATCTTGAGTTTTTACCCGGTCTTATTAGCGAGAAACATATTTCATCGCCAACGGCCGCGGAATATGGACAAATGATGAAGGAGATAGTAGATGATCAATTCAAAAGACTAAAAGAAGGTGACGCGTTTTATTTTGAGCATAGCGGTGTTTTTAACACAGGTAAGATTTTAAATTTTTACTCGTAAGTTTAGTCTAATCTCATAAGAGAAATGTTCGCAATACGCTGAAAAATTGAAAATGATCATTCGAACTAATAGTTGGAAAGAAAATCCACCTAATCCACTTGTAGTCATAATGAGCCACATATCATACATCTTCACAATACTCTCTAATAGTCTTACCTTAAACGCACTAAGTTGTTTTTTCACTATAAAAATACTAGTGTGATTTCTCTATCTTTTCCGATCGTCTTTTGGTTATCCGGGATACGTCGCTTAACTGTTCTTGATGTTATATCTGAAATACAAGATGGCGAGAGACCACAAACACGTGTTGATACTGTAAAATCTTTATTTGAACCGTCCCCAGTGACATCCACTAGGGTTCCTAACAACACAACAAAGGGGCATAACCCTTGATGCCTATTATCATCAGTAATTGCTTATTGATGCAACAATTTCATTTTACATCGATTAGCACCAGAATTATTGGTTTAGTGAAATATCAAATAAACTTTTCAACTTGCATGGCGTTAATATTGTTGGTAGGATTTTCAATAAACTTTCAATGTTTGATTTACGATAATCTATTGTCGTATTAAATGATTTTTAAAAGTTCATTTGTCACATTAAGTGGCCATTACATCTATCAACTATCTTTAAGTATCCGATCGAAAGTCGCTTAATCATGTCAGTTTTTCTTCTTCTTAACTAATTGCTTTCACAAGTTTATTAAACACATTTTGTATTAGGGCACATTTGGTTGTTTAGAATCTTTTAAAATTAATTCCTCAAACAATTTTCTCAAAACAAAATCATCAGTATAATCTTAAATTATTTTTTTTCTATGACGAAAATGATTTTGGGGCGCATTTCTATCTCATTATCTATTGCCATTAATTTCACTAAGATTACCAAATATATTTTTAAAATATCAGAAAATTTGACAAATTATTTATAAAATCAATTTTGAAAATACTGTGCCAACACCTACTGGCTAGGTTCAGCCAGTAGGTGTTGTCACTTATGCCATGGCATAGAGACAGCTGCCAACACGGGAGATGCAAGGGACATGTACGAGGGCATCAAAAGAGCTACAGACCCACCCATCACAAAAACTGCACCACTTGTCTAAAATGAGAGAAGCCATCACTGACCAAGGGAAGCAGCTGCAACGTTGGGTTGAGCACTACCTAACCCAAAACGAGGTGATAGACAACATCCTAAATGCCATCTCTAATCTACCAATCATGGATGAGCTGGACACACTACCAACCATGGAAGAGATCAACAAAGCCATCGACCGCCTTGCTGATAGAAAAGCAACCGGAAGTGACAACATACCATTAGAAGTCTTAAACAGTAGGAAAACAGCTTTGCTCCAACCACTACACGAACTACTCTGCAGCTGCTGGGAACAAGGAAACATTCATCGGGACATGCGGGACATCGTCAACTTATACAAGAACAAAAGAGACCGGAGCGACTGCAACAATTACCGTGGCATCTCTCTCCACAGCACAGTTGGAAAAGTATCTGTTCGTGTTAAAATGGCGCGCCTGCAGACCCTTGCATCTCGCATTTATCCGGAGTCACAGTGTTGCTTCCGAGCAAACCGGTCAACTGTGGACATGATTTTCGCACTTCACCAGCTGCTGGAAAAATGCTAGAAGTAGCAGATACCAATCTACGCCACATTCATAGATTGAAGAAGGCATTTGACCTTGTCAGCCGAAGCGGACGCTTTAAATTGCTACAGAAGATAGGCTGCCCGGCCAGACCTCTTGTGATCATCATATCCTTCCATAAAACATACACTGCACAGTCTGTTTTAATGGTGCAACATCTGAGGCATTTCCATGCAGCATTGGAGCGAAGGACGGGATATTTTTTCCCTTGCTTCTCCAGTACGCACCCAAGGACTGCAGCGAGGGAGTCTACATGTGCACCAGAACTGACGGCAAGTTGTTCAGCATTGCACGTCTTCGAGCTAAGACCAAAGTCACGAAGGTTCTCATTCGGGAAATGCTAAACACGCTGAGCACGGCCTGCAATAGCTTGTCAGTCACCTCACACATGCTTGCAAGGAATTCGAGCTTACTATTAGTCTAAATAAAATAAGATTTATGGCACAAGGCGCAGACACCCCTCCGGACATCGTTATCAACGGGTGCAGCCTAGAAGCCGCGAAGAGCTTCAAGTACCTCGGATCCACCATTGCCAACTCAGTCTACACTGACAGTGAAGTCAACAGCAGAATCGCGAGGGCAGCGGCAGTTATGGTCAAACTGTGCCAGAGAGTCTGAAACAATGCCAGCCTTACTAAGAAAACCAAACTGTGCGTGTACAAAGCATGCATTCTCAGTACTCTCTTCTACAGTAGCGAAGCCTGGACCACATACTCAAGTCATGAGAGGAAACTGGAAAATTTCCACCTCAGATGCCTACGCCACATCCTACGCGTTTGCTGGCAGGACAAAGTGCCCAACACAGACGTGCTGGAACGAGCAAAAATGAACAGCATGTTCGCCATCATCTGCGAGAAACGCCTGTGCTGGCTTGGTCCTGTCAGGAGGATGGACAAAGACCTACTGTATGGTGAATTAGTAGAGGTCACCTGACTGGTAGGGAGACCATGCCTGCGCTTTAAAGATGTTTGCAAGAGAGACATGAAAACATGCCACATCAACACCAAACACATGGGAGGTTGTTGCAGAAAACCGAGCGGCCTGGCACCTCCTTATCAAACAAGGGATGAAAAGGAATGAAAAAGTGAGTAAAGAAGCTGCCACAGAAAAGAGAGCCAGAAGGAAGCAGAAACAACAGCAAATCCAGCAAACATCACTTTTTGTAATCACTGTATCATAGATTGCCATTCAAAAATCGGCCTGTTCAGCCACTCAGATGCAGTTTTTAAAAATTCGACACTACGCCATCGTCTTTAGCAGACGGAAGGATGTCAACAACTAAATATATTTTAAAATCTCAGAAAATTTGACAAATTATTTATAAAATCAATTTTGAAAACCAGTCGGGGAAAATATGTCTTGTTTTTTGTTTTTTTTTAAACTTTTTTTCCGGTGTCTTCATCGGTATCTGATTTTCAGAGTTAAATCGAAGTTGAAAAAAGAAATTCCACCATCAATCTCTTTACTTTCTAGATAGACTTCATAAAGAAAAAAATTATAAGCATCTTTTATAATTATAATAAGGCATTGCATTCTCATAAAAAATGTGGCTAACCCTTGTTCAGTCAGGAACTTGTCATTGCAGCAAATATTGAACAAATGATTGCAACTCTCGGCCAAAACAGTCACTAAAGGTATTATGATATCACTATAGGAGATTTTTTTATTACTTTATATATTGTTTCCTTAAAGAATATATTTTATTTTCTATATTTTAGAGGAACTGACTGAAATTAAAAAGAGTTCAATGTCGTCAATCTTGTGTAGGAATGCCATTCAAAATGAGGGAGACATTCAAAAGAACGCATTCAAGATAACGGACGCACAAAAGTAAGTAATGAAAACATTTTATCAAATTAAATGCAGTACTTGCTTTCATTACAAAAACTTGGTTTTAAAAACAACGGTGTGGTATCATTAGGATATAATTTAAAGAATCCAGAGTAAATGTTTATTTCATTAATATTTATTTTAATCTTGATAAAATCTTAACATATTGCATGAAGTTTGGTTCACGCTACGTGTGAGACATTTCAATTTAAATCAATAGCAAATAACCTTCTACAAAGCAATATATTTAATGCTTATATTCAGTTCATATTGTCATAAAGTCCAGTCAAATCTGTTACAACTTTAGTCTATTTTTATTTTAGCACAAAAATAAAAATGATTTCTAACTTATTGTTAATACTAACACGTTTCTTTTTCTTTTTAAATTAAATTTCTGCGCATTTTTACTTTGTATATTAGTATGATTCTGACGAAATAACATTTTGTTGATGATGATCTTACGCTGATAATTTACTAATTCTGAATATTTTCGAGATTTTTATCATTACTTGTCTTTCTTTCTTATTTCAGCAATAAAAGGTGGCCTGTACAGCCGTTGAAAAACTAGATATCTGTGCCTGGGCGAGTGAAGGTTGGACAGCGTGGGTCGAAAGTCCATGCATGGGCGGCCTAAAAGTTGCTTCGCGACAATGTACGTTTTTACCTACTGGCACATGCAAATGTAAAGGATCACCGATTAAATTTTTAAATTGTCCAAGCAATGTGCAGAGTTTGGTCCTTCCTGAATTAGTAAGTAACTTTGGAAAAAAGTATTACGAATTTTTTGATGACATGGGCAAACCAAAGAATGGAAGTCAAAATGCATCTGGTCTTGTCAACGAAATCCTCAGGAATGTCGTTAATGGTTAATATGGATTATCCTCGTTTTTGTTTTTTTCCTGGTAAATTCAATAGGGAAACAACAACAACCTGATTGCCAACTCATGGAATTTTATTAATTAAGCTTGTAGTATGTACCTAATTTGCCTTGTTTAAATACAACTGATTTTATTCTAAAAGCAAATAAAGATTTTTTATTAGAGCCGTTTTCATTGTTTCGAATTGTGTTTTTAGCTAGATATTTCATATTAGGTTGATGACACTGAGTACAATAATTTCGATAAAACATTTGAAGTGATATATATATATATATATATATATATATATATATATATATATATATATATAGTAAATGAAGAAAAACTCTAAACTTGCTTCATTACAATAATTTATTTCAACCGTATTAATACGGCATCTTCAGGTAATCACAAAGAGTCATGTTCTTGTGATTACCTGAAGATGCCGTATTAATACGGTTGAAATAAATTATTGTAATGAAGCAAGTTTAGAGTTTTTCTTCATTTACTAAATTTCTTGCTCTGTCCTTTTACTCATTGGTATTAGGCACATTGAGCTCTCCTTATGGTCTACCTGCATCAGCTTGGTTAAACCACACATGGAAAGACCCTAACTACGAAAAAAAAAAAATATATATATATATATATATATATATATATATATATATGTGTGTGTGTGTGTGTGTATGTGTGTGTGTGTGTGTGTGTGTGTGTGTGTGTGTGTAGTTATTATTTATGGGAGAGATGAAAATAAAGTACTCGATTACAGGTGCAAGAGCTGTATTTATTTGTTATAATGTACAATACAATTAAAACGCGATTGTTGACATTGGTTTCAAAGCAACTTCTCGCCAGAACAATGCGCCCATGAAAAATATTTTTGTACATTATAACAAATATACACATATGGTTTTCAGACACCTTGATACACGTTGAAAGAAACCGTAAAAAATTTAAAAAAACACGCAGATAGAGATAATCATCTCTACTCCCAATCCTCTCACCCAAAGCATCTCTAAGAAAGCCTGCTCTCCTCACAAGTTTGAAGAATAACAATATCTGACAATAATCTTTTTAAAACTATCAACAAACTAAAACAATTTTTAGCACGTGGCTACTACCATAATTCAACTGAATATCGAGTTTACTGATTTATCAGTAAGAAATGAAACCCTCAAATTAACCCACCTTGCAAAAAAGATCTAACCGTATTCCTCTAATGACATCATTTAACTAGATCCACCTTCTATTTGCACAAATAATTAAGAATCGCTGAGAAAGTCTTAAACTAAGACCAGGATTAAGAAATATATTTCTAGAACTGAGTCAACCTAAAAATGTTTGAAAGAAATCAACAAAATGTTAATCATCAAAGTTATCAGCAAAAAAAAAAAAAAAAAATAAAATAAAATATACGTTAAAATCAATAACATTTTCCAACAATGTAATGGAAAAAATCAACAAAAAAGCTACAAAAAATCAAACAGATTACTATAAATCCGTCAAATACACTAATTCATCTACTGGTTTTATAACGAAATGGATTTTAAAGATCTGCCGCAAAACAAATTATAATAGAAAAACATTATGTATATTTTAGAATAACTGGACACGTGGCGCAACGGATATAAGGGTTGAGTTAATACAGTTCTAAGTGACAATTATTGGTAGGTTTAATTCTGAGCAAGGATGATAATAACATAGAATACTTAACACAACTTAACACTTGTACCCGGTCATAGTTAACGGAATGAAAACAGTCTACCCTGGTGGATTGAATAAAGGGTTTGGTTTAAAGTTCCGTAAAGGCTCCCGATTACGACATGAAGGCTTCCGAGTTCGACAAGAAGGGTCCAGAGTTCGAAGAGAAGGTTCTGAAAATTCGAGAAGGTTCCCGAATTTGACAAGAAATACCTGAAGAAGGCCGGAGGACAAATCGGCCGAAACGCTGTGTATATATCAATAAAGATGAGGACAATAGTGTGTGTGTGTGTGTGTGTGTGTGAATATAATGTAGTGAGTTTTAGATATGTTAATGTAGTTAGAGCGTTTTGGACCAGCGTCAATGTCCAAACGCAAATAAAATATTATGTCCCCTACAACCTCCCATAAAAAAACGACGACAATTTTTAATTCAGACATTATTTTCAATATTTTTAATAACTTAAATTGAATCTCATTATTTTTAGCTATATATTTTTAATACAATATTTTCCTTAATTAAAAAAATACGCTTTTGCCTTCCAATGAACACGAGTATTTATTTTATATTTATAAATTTAAAAAAAATCCCTATAAACAAATAAAAAGTAGACAACTGGAACTTTTAATATAACATTCCTTTGAAAATAAGCTAACGATTTAGAAAAAAAAAGGATAAATAATGTTTCTTATTTACGAGACTTAAGTTTCAAATTGTAAGACGTCCTACTACCAAAAAAGTCAGGTTATTTATTTATTTATTTTACTTTTGTTCCGTCATTAAATTATCTTTCCAAAAATGTAAAATTCATTTTCTTCTTCTTCTTCTTCAAAAAAAAAAAAAAAAATTACCAAGAAATTTGTACGGGGGATCAATGCGCGAAACAAAAACTAACGAAAAAATAATTAACCTTTTCAATTTAGTAAACATCTATTTACAATAAAATTCTTCTTTTATTACTTCATATATCGAAAGTTTTATTAAAATCAAATTGTTAGCTTATTTTAGTTGATTTTTAGAATTTCCTGTGATCCCCCTTATCAGCAGTCTCCGTAAATTGAGCACACCTAACCTATGAAAATTGTTTTTGAAAATTCAGAAGTTTTAAACGATAAAATTTGAAAAATACAAAGAATATAAGGTCCATAATATCTCTTTAAGAAAAGATCTGACCCGTTTGGAGTGAGAAGGGACGAGGATACTTTTGTAGTTAAAATTCCAGAAGCAAAAGGAATCGGATTTAAAAGGGGAAACTGCAAAACGGATTATAAGAAAAGGAAACATAACAAATATTATGAGAAATATCAAAATCAAAGAAATGATAAGAGACCTTTGAATTTAGAAAATGATAATAAACTAAAATGTGTCTATAGCAATGTAGATTCATTACTTAATAAAAGAGACGAGTTATAAATATTAATAAAATCAGATCAACCAGATGTTATATGCTTAGTGGAAATAATTCCAAAAAATATTAGATTAAACTTTCAAATTTGTGGAATTTAGTTTTACGGTTACGATCGTTTTTCAAATTTGGATGATGTAACTGTGCAAAGGGGAAGAATAATATTAATTAAAAAGTATCTAGCAAAACATATTCAATTACCAGATTTTGTAGAAAGTGTTTAGTGTGAGTTATTATTAGATTTATCAGGCAAATTAATCATTGGATGTATGTAAAATGCTCCGAATAATAACAAATTAAATGAATATTTGATTTTCTTTACAAAAACGAAAAGTCACGTACTGGAGATTTTAATTTTTCAGAAATAGATTGGGATCAAGGTAGTTCTTTATGTTAAAAAACAAAACAGAATTTATGGAAGCTATAAAATATTTTTTCTTATTCAACATATAAAAATACAACAGATTTTAGAAACAATAAGAATCCAAATGGATCTAATATGGATCTAATATTCACGAACGAAGAAAACATAATACATATAATACATCAATAATCTTAGGGGAAAAGTCACTACCAAGTTTTATAATTTAAGGAGCATAATGTAACAGAAATTAAATACCATTGTTAGAAATATAAATTTGATGACAAGAGAAGAATTTTGAATATTCAAAATATTTAAGGAAATTTGATAAATCTTAGTGTAGAGGAATCTTGGAAAGAGTTAAAAGGTATGTTGGACTGTGTTAAAGAATTAATTCTAAAAAGAAGAGGTACAAATGAGAGGAAAACATCACTATGGATGAATGAGGCTGAAGGAATAAAGGAAAACATTATTAGAATAGATTATAAGAATTATGCAAAATTAAGAAATCAATTGAATTAGGAATGCAAAAAAAGCAAAAATAGATTTTAGAAATAAAATTGCTAAAAAAGTTTTTTAAAAATCCTAAAGCATTTTGTAAAATATGCTAATAAAATGATAAAATTTCAAAATAATAAAGTACAGATCACAGAGTTAATAGAAACATAGCGACGTCTGAAGAAGAAGAAAAGGCATATATATTGAACAATTTTCTAGTGGATTTACATGTGAAAATATTGAATTTTTCTTTCATACAATGAATAATTAAATAATATAATAATAACTAAAGAAGTTCATAAAATAATAATGAAATTAAATCCAAACAAATCTCCTGGACCAGACGAACATCATCCTTAAATCTTGAAAGAGTCGATAAATGAGATACCACTAAGCATAGTCTTTAATAAATGCATTATTGAAAAATATGTACTTCAATCTTGGGATGATGCTAATATAACTGCTTTATTTAAAAAGGGGAATAGAAGTAACCCATGCAATTATAGATCAGTTAGTCTGACAAGTGTCATTTGTAAATTGTTGGAATCAATAATAAAAGACAAAATATTTAAATTTATGAAATTAATCATATGGAATATTTCTTGTGCTGTTGATCACAACTTAAATTTATAGACTCTACGAGGCTGCATGAACTAAATCGGGCAATCAACACGCTCGAATACGTAGTTGTTTAACTATTTAAATGCCTTGGTGAACTGGCGTTAAGTTGCTCGTGCTTAACACGGACGAATGGACTAACGGACAAGGATTCTGATTAACACGGATCAAACAATGCCCCAAGGGATCTCCACTGTAAAGTGCTCCCACCTGCAGTCTAAAAATGACCACATGAATCGTAACATATAGCAGCTTTATCTAAAAATGGAAATAGAAGTAATTCATCCAATTCAGACCAGTTAGTCTGACAAGCATCATTTGTAAATTGTTAGAATCAATAATAAAAGACAAAATATTTATGGAATTAAACAAACTTTTTTCTGCAAATCAGCATGGATTCATTAAAGGAAGATCTTCTAATACAAATCTTTTATCTGTAATGGATAAGTGGGTGGAATCTCTTGATCTTGGATCATTGGTTAAGACCATCTATTTAGACTTTACTGAAGCATTTGATTCTGTACTTCACAAAAGGCTACTATTAAAACTACGAAAATATGGAATAAATGGCCATGTTCTGAATTAGATTAAATAATTCCTTAGTAATACATGACAATGTGTCGAGGTAAAAATTCTAAATCAAAATAGTTTCAGTGGTATTCCACAGGGAAATGTTCTTGGACCTCTTTGTTATTTTTATAAATAATCTCCCAGATATGATTAAATGTTTTACACAAATCTTCGCTGATGATATAAATATATTTTCTACTATTAACGAACAAAATGATATTGACAAAATTCAAACTTATATTAGCAATCTTCAGATAAATTGCAATTCAGATTCAATACAACTAAATGTAAAGTATTTCATGTAAGAAGAAACAATTAAAAAACTTATACTCAATCATCATTATCATCATGTCGCGCATGCAGCACGGGTATCCATGACAATCTTTCGACAATCTTCCCTATCATTCATTACACCTAGGAGTTCCTCTGCGGAGCAGCCAGCATCTTCACATAGCTGGTCAATGTAGGTCCTTGCTGGGCGCCCTACACTTGCATGTCCATGTGTTGGCTTCCACAGGAGAAAGTCGCTTATGAGTTCATCCTTGCTTCTCCAGCAGTGCCCTACATGCCTTGTCCGTCTCACTCGGATAGTTTGTGAGATGGGGGCAGGTGACTGTACAGCTGCTTCCTTGTGGGGTGCTGTTTCGACGACTTATTCAAGACTGCACGTAGCATTCTTGTGCAGCTTCCATCTAGCTTATTCTCAAGACGCTTTGTTAGGGTCCAGGTGGTGCAGCCATATAGCAGCACCGACACAACCACAGCCTGGAAGAACTGTCGCTTCAGTTTGTCAGGGAGATCGGACCTCCATATGACTGATAATCTATTTGTGGCCGACCATGCCTTTGTTATCCGTGTATTAACATCGCTCTCTGTGGAGGAGATATTACCACCTAGGTACGTGAATTGTTCTACTGGCTTAAGAGGCTTGCCGTTGAGTGTAGAGATTTTTCCTTTATTTTTGAAACTCATGAACTCTGTTTTACCGGAATTCACATAGAGGCCTATATTCTTTGTTGCCTCCTCTAAGCTATGTAGGAGTGATTCAGCCTGTGCCGGTGTATCTGCAAAAAGTGCAAGGTCATCAGCATAGTCCGCATCTGTGATTGTTTGTGCGGGAAATCGCCTGCTTCTTGCCTTTTTAGTGTGAAACCTTTTTCTTTTATGGTATCTAATGATATTCGGAGTACGTAGTCTAGGCATATTATAAATATATATGGTGCCAATGTGTCTCCTTGAAGGACTCCAGCGGCGATGCCAAAGAAATATGTGTCGCCATCAGGTGAGCGTACCATCGCTTTTGTGTCTTTGGCATGATTATAGCGGCAACCGTTTCATTGGGGAGACCATATGCTAATAGTATTTGTTCCATTTTCCTCTATGTATGGAATCAAATGCCTTGGAGAAATCTACGAATAATAGCGTTGCCTCTAGATTCTTTGTTCGTACCCCTTCTATGATCCGTCGAATAGTTAAGATTTGAGAGGTTGTGGATCGATTTCTGTGGAATCCATTTTGGTTTCTCCTAAGGATTTTCTCTATTTCGGGCCAGATCCGATTAAGTAGAAGGGCATTATATATCTTGGCTGCAATAGCAGTGAGAGTTATGCCTCTGTAGTTTTTAGCGATTCCGAGATCTCCCTTTTTAGGTAATGGGAGGATGCAGCCTTTCGTCCATTTATCTATTCTATTTTGTCTATATACTGCATTGCATAGCCTAAGCAGTATGTCATTGAACTTTCCTATCTTCCACACCTCCGGGGGTATTTCGTCAAGTCCTGCTGCTTTTCTACCTTTTAGCTTCTTTAAAGCTTGGTTGATTTCATCTGTTGTGAAATCCCCCAGCTTGATTTCTAGTTGTTTATCTACAATCTTTAGGATATTATTTCCTATGATTTTTTTTTTTTGGGGGGGGGTCCCAGCAGTTTCTGGAAGTGGTCTTTCCATTTTTGAAGTCTATCTTTTTGGCTGGTTGCCTTTAGTTTTGATTTAGATGTGCTTTTCCTACCACTAATTTCGTTTACTGTTTGCCATGCTAATCGCGACTGTCTGTCTTCTACCGATTGTCTGATATTATTTATCTGTACTTATATGTATTCTATTTATTCCTTTTTGTATGTTTTGGTTAAGGCTACCTGGGCTTTCTTAAGGTTGCATAGGTTGGTGCTAGTTGGGTTTGTTTTATTAATTTGGGCTGCTTCTTTGATATTATTGCTCTTTTCTCTAACTGCCTCTGTCTCCCAGGGAACAGAGCGTTTGGTTCTTAGTTCGGTCGGTACGTACTCGGATGCTGCTTCTAGGTGGGCACTGACAAAGTTTTCGTATTCCTCATTTGGAGTGGGGCTTTCAAATGCCTCCTGGATGATATCGAATCTGTTTCTTACTGCCACAGTGTATCGATTGCATATATCACTGTTGGCAAGTGTTGACCAGTCGTATCGTACAGACTTACTGGTTTGCTTTTTGTTTCTACGTAAGCTAAGTCGTAATTTTGCTGTGACTATTCTATGGTCGGAGGATACTCCTTCAAAAGAGGAGTATGTTTCGCAGTTCATTGCACTATTTATCCATTTTTTATTTATTAGGATATAGTCTAATTGGGCTCTTGTATTGTTTGGGTATGTGTAGGTCCATAGTTTGCCTTTTCTTTTTTGGTATTTTGTATTTAAGCATACAAGCCTGTTCTCAAGAGAGAACTCTGCTAGTAATTCTCCGTTCCTGTTTGGGTTGTTATGTAGGCAGTATTGTTGCATAGCGCCTTCTTTACCGGCACTAAATAGGTATATGTTATATACTGGTCTTTTCACGTTACCAAATTTATATAACGTTATATACCTTTCTTTAATTCTTACTCTGGTCGTCTATTCTTCTGGCCGGATTTGCTTCTGATCGTCTATCATCTATCTTGGTCTGGTATATCTTCTAAGGTCTCGTCTGGTCTACTATTGAAGATTCCGGGTCTGGTTTCTGTTGCTAGAGATTTCCTGTTATCAGAAGCTCTGTGTCATTGTTAGTTTTTAGTAATAAACACAAGACTTCGATTTACGATGATATTACTTTATTCGTAGATCCCCAGACCAGACAATCTGCGCAGTGAGACTCACATCTTGCTAGCTTGGCTTCTAACTTCTAACTGACTAAATGAGTTGCTTACTCCTTAAACCGGAAGGGGGCTTTCTATCGGGGTTCCGTTTCTCACGGTCTATCCCCAGAAAGCAAGGTCAGAGTGAGGTCAAACGCTGTCACTCACTCTCAATGCCATCAGCTGTACTGATCGCCATAATGATTTCTACAATACCTTAAAAATGTATTAGGGATCCAATAATTATGTAACAGTATTTATTTATTTTTTTCTATATCTATCTATCTATCCCCCCCTTCTAAAAGCAAGAGTAGATAATTCCCTATCAAATCCACCATATTTGTGAAATTCTTCAAACGTACGAATGGTTGAATCTTCAGCTCAATGGCTCTATATACCGAGGCACTGAGGTAAACTATTAATTTTTGTTAAAATTAATTTTTTAAAGTTTTACATTCAAATTACTTGTGTTTCGCATATTTATACAAAAGTTTGAAATTCTGATTCTACTATAACCATTTGAACTAAAAATGAAAGAATAATTTGCAAATCACGGTGGGCTTTGGTGTCATAAATCTCAGAAGTAGCCCCCCTCTTCCATGAACCTGTCGTCACAGCTCTCTCTGTTTCTCCCTTTCTCTGCCACTTGATCCAACCTCATTAACGATAAACTAGGGGACATGTGGACTTATACTAAGTTAAAACTTACGCCTTCTCTCCCCTCTTCATTTCCTTCTTCCTCTCTTCATTTCCTTCTTCCTCTCCCCCCTCGTACAAAATTCTACATGCCAACCGGCACGTAAAACCAAGCCATGGGTAGCAGCATGGTGAATGTGAGATGCGGCGGAAGAGCCTAAATAGGCCAACGGTGTATATCATAAGATGCTGGGCGGAAGAACCCTGAATGGGTCAACGGCCAGGATCAACAAGTTCAGTTAGGTAACTACTGCTCCTCATCTCTAAGACCGGCGCCTATTGATGAGTCAAACAGCTACCGATAGGTATCGATGACCTTGACCCAACCGAAACCATTCATGACATTACACAAAGTTCAAAAATCATGTAGCAACGTACCCTCTGCTATAAAAAACGGTACGCGATCTGCTGAGGCTCGAGCACCGGCCCAGTGTTCGATAAATACCCTACGGAGCTCAAAAAACACGACACATTTAAATCACATCACTCTCAGCACAGACAAGCAAGGCATACACCCTAGAGAAGACATAACCCTAACCGCACTATCTAATAAGAAAGACACAGAACCCAAATCCAATACAAACCTACTTAGATGTAAAAAATCTCTCAAGCTAGCAACATTTAACGTTAGAACACTAAAAACGATAGGTCAACTCCCCGAACTCACGGCGTCCGCAGCCGAAAAGAATATAGACATCATATGTGTACAAGAACACAGACTTGACCATGGCGATATAGAAATAAAATACCATGAATCTGGAAATGGCTGGACGTTTGTGTCAGCATCTGCATGGAAAAACTCTGTCAATGCCCCTATAGGAGGTGTAGGAATGCTTCTTAGCCCTCGAGCACTAAAATCACTTAACAGCATAGAAAAAATTCAACCTAGAATCATGAGCGCTACGTTTAATGGCAATCCATGCCTGACTATAGTCTCAGGTTACAGCCCCACAAATGTTAGCGATGAAACAAACATCGAAACATTTTACAATGGGCTATCCTCTCTATGTCGCCCCCCCCCCCAAACATAATGTATTGATCATTGGGGGAGACATGAATGCACAGGTAGGAAGAAACGAAAACAATAGATTCAGCTTACATGACACACCAAACAGGAACGGTAATCTCTTAGCGGAGTTCTCCCTAGAGAACAGGCTTGTTTGTCTAAACTCCGAATTCCAAAAACGGAAGGGCAAACTATGGACATACACGTACCCAAATAGCACAAAAGCGCAACTAGACTACATCCTAATAAACAAAAAATGGATAAATAGCACAATGAACTGCGAAGCGTATTCCTCCTTTGAAGGAGTATCCTCCGATCACAGAATAGTCACAGCAAAATTACGATTAAGCCTACGTAGAAACAAAAAACAAACAAGTAAACACATACGATGCGACTGGTCGACACTTGCTAACAGCGATATAGGCAATCGCTACGCTGTAGCAGTAAGAAATAAATTCAATATCCTCCAGGAGTCATCTGAAAGCTTCACACCAAACGAGGAATACGAAAACTTTGTTAGTGCACACCTAGAAGCAGCAGCCGAGTGCGTACCAACCAAACAAAGTGCTAAACACACTGTTCCTTGGGAGACTGAAGCAGTTAGACAAAGGAGAAACGGTATAAAAAAAGCAGCCCAACGCAATAAAATAAAACCAACTAACACCAATCTACACAACCTTAAGAAAGCCCATATAGAACTAACCAAAATATACAAAAAAGAACAAATAGAATATATCGAAGCACAAATAAATAATATCAGACAATCAGTGGAAGACAGACAATCGAGATTAGCCTGGCAAACAGTGAACGAAATTAGCGGTAGGAAAGGTACCTCTAGATCAAAACTAAAGGCAACCAGCCAAAAAGATAGACTTCAAAAATGGAAAGACCACTTCCAGAAACTTCTGGGGAACCCACCTAAAATCATAGAAAATAACATCCAAAAAATCATAGATAGACAATTAGATATCAAACTAGGGGATTTTTCAACAGAAGAACTCAACGAAGTCCTAAAAAAACTGAAAAGCAGAAAAGCTGCAGGACTTGACGAAATACCCCCCGATGTATGGAAGTTCAATGACATACTTCTTAGGCTATGCAATGCAGTATATAGGCAAAACAGAATAGATAAATGGACGAAAGGATGCATCGTCCCATTCCCCAAAAAAGGAGAGCTAGGAATAGCTAAACACTACAGAGGCATCACCCTTACTGCCATTGCAGCTAAGATATATAATGCCCTTCTTCTTAATCGAATCCGACCCGAGATAGAGAAAGTCCTCAGGAAAAACCAAAATGGTTTCCGCAGAAATAGGTCCACAACCTCTCAAATCCTGACTGTACGACGCATCATAGAAGGGGTTCGAGCAAAGAATTTGGAGGCAACATTACTATTCGTAGATTTCTCCAAAGCATTTGATTCTATACATAGACGGAAAATGGAACAAATACTACTGGCATATGGTCTCCCCAAAGAAACTACTGTCGCTATAATCATGCTCTACAAAGATACTAAAGCAATGGTACGCTCACCTGATGGCGATACGGATTTCTTTGACATCGTCGCCGGAGTCCTACAAGAGATACATTGGCACCATATATATTTATAATATGCCTAGACTATGTACTCCGAACATCATTAGATACCATAAAAGAAAAAAGGTTTTACACTAAGAAAGGCAAGAAGCAGGAGATATCCTGCACAAACAGTCACAGATGCAGACTATGCTGATGACATCGCACTTCTTGCAGATACACCGGCACAGGCTGAGGCACTACTGCATAGCCTGGAGGAGGCAGCAAAAAGCATCGGCCTGCATGTGAACTCTGCTAAAACAGAGTTAATGAGCTTCAGAAAGAAAGGAGGCATCTCCACGTTAGACGGTAAGCCCCTCAAGCCAGTAGAACAATTCACGTACCTGGGTAGTAATATCTCATCCACAGATAACGATATTAATACACGAATAGGAAAGGCATGGATGGCCACAAACAAATTGTCTGTCATATGGAAGTCTGATCTCACTGACAAGCTAAAGCGACATCTCTTCCAGGCTGTAGTCATATCAGTACTGCTGTATGGCTGCACTACCTGGACCCTAACGAGGCGCCTCGAGAATAAGCTAGATGGGAGCTGCACAAGAATGCTGCGAGCATCTGTATGGTCACCTGCCCCCTATCTCACAGACTATCCGAGTGAGACGGACTAGGCATGCAGGGCACTGCTGGAGAAGCAAGGATGAACTCATAAGTGATGTTCTCCTGTGGAAGCCAACACATGGACATGCCAGTGTGGGCCGCCCAGCAAGGACCTACATCGACCAGCTATGTAAAGATGCTGGCTGCAGCGAAGAAGAACTCCCTGTGGCGATGAATGATAGGGAAGGTTGGCGAGAGATTGTCATGGATATCCGTGCTGCCTGCACGACATGATGATGATGATGATTTATTGATCTCGCTTTTGCCCGTCTGCGCATTCAGGTCGTCCCCAATTACTACATTGTGTTTGGGAATCTGTCTGCATAGGGAGGATAGCTCATTATAGAACTTTGCTATGTCCGTTTCTTCAATGACATTAGTGGGGCTATAGCACGAGCGTACTGTCATGCAGGGGTTCCCATTAAACGTAGCGCATATGATTCTCGGTTGGATTTTTTCTTTACTGTTTAGTGCTCTTATAGTCCGGGGGCTGAGGAGCATTCCTACACCTCCTATAGTGGCATTTGTGGAGTTTTTTCCACGCAGATGCAGACACGAACGTCCATCCATTACATGTTTCGTGGTATTTTATATCTAGTTCAATATGATCAAATCTATGCTCTTGTACGTAGATTATGTTTATATTTTTGTCCTCTGCAGATACAGTTAACTCGGGTAGTTGGTTCATGGTTTTTAGTGTTCTGACATTGAATGTTGCCAGATTTAGGGTTTGTTTACTCCTTAGTAGGTGTGTTTTACCCCTAGTTTATATGGTTGTCTTTTTAGATATGGTTTTCAGAGCTACAACGTTGGTAGTAGGTGCGTCTTGCTTGTCTGCTCTGCGTGTGATGCGGTTTACGTGTGTTTGATGTTGTTGGGGCGCTGTAGCAGATTTTTCGACAGGCCAGCGTTCGAACCCGTGGACGTTGAGACACTGTAGCCAATTTTTCGACACAAGCCAGTGCTCGAACCCGTGGACGCGCACCTTTATCAGCGAGAGTTGCGATACTGTATGATTTGATATTTTTGTGTACTGTCATAGGTTTGGTTGGCTCGATGTCATCGATACCTTTCGGTGACTAATTTGACTCATCAATAGATGCCGTACTTAGAGATGAGGAGCAGTAGTTTCCTGACTGAACTGTTTGATCCTGGTCGTTGGCCCGCTTTTAGGCTCATCCGCCCAGATATCACGTGAGATACACCGTTGACCCATTTGGGGTTCATCCGCCATGTCTCACATCCACCACGCTGCTACCCATGGTTTCATTTGTGAGGTAAGATGCATAATCTGTCTCAAGTTGTTTCCCCAAGAAGGGGTAAAAAAAATGGAAGGAGATCCATCCACTATTAAGTTTCAACTTAGTTTAAGTCAAATTGTCCCCAACCATTTTGACACAAAGAGAACCGTTTCTCAGTCGAGGGTCTTAGTGAAAGGTGGGTTTAAATCGGTTGTGATATGAGGTCAGAAATTCTACAGTCCTGTGTTAGAATTAATGAACAATATTAGCAGACATTTTTGATGAAATTTAAGAAAAAATACGACAGAATTAGACACAAAATTTATGCAAAAATTAGTTAACAAAACACTTCTCATCCTGAATTCAAATGAATATTAATTCTGAAAATGTACTTACGAAAATTCGTCAGATATTATGTATATCGATAATCATTAGCTCTTGAATAGGTTTAGGCATTTTGAATAGTATGTTGTTAGGTTGGGTACCGAGATTTGAATATACATACTCGCCGATAAATCTAACAAACACGTGTAGGATAAAATCGGGGGGTGGGGTGCCTGTGTTTCTTCACCAGACAAATTGTCACCATTAAGGCCTCTGACTATTAAATTCCGGAAAGAATTTTACAGTCCTGTGTTAGAATTAGTGAACCAAATTAGCAGACATTTTTGATGAGATAATAAGAAAACAATTTTCTAATGAAAGACAATTACTAAAAAGTACAGAATTTAAAAAAGAACTTGGTGTGAATAGAGACCCTGAAATAAAATTTTCCAAACATATAGAAATTCAATTAAATAAAGCAAACAAGATATTAGGATTTAAACGTAGGTCATACGAATACATGGATAAGGAAATGTTTAAAAATTATTTATTGCATTTGTGAGACCTCATTTGGAATTTGCCAATGTAGTTTGGTGTCCAAGATTAATCAAGGACATAAAACTCATTGAAGGAATACAAAGAAGAACTACTAAAATAATGAATGATTTGAACAAACCTCTTGTATGAAGAAAAACTTATGAACATTGATTTTTCAAGTTTAACTTATTGATGAACCACAGGAGATATTATTGAAGTTTATAAATGAATACATGGATTTTATTCAACAAATTTTAATTTATTGAATAAAAAAAATCAATAGTAGGGATCATAAATTAAAACTTTTTAAAAAATTGCAAAACAAATGTAAGACAAATCATTTCAGTACAGGGAGAAGATTAACAGAATGAAGAAATCATTTCAGTTACAGGGGAGAGATTAACAGAATGTAAGAGAAAATCATTTCAGTTACAGGGGAGAAGATTAACAGAATGTAAGACAAAATCATTTCAGTTACAGGGGAGAAGATTAACAGAATGTAAGACAAAATCATTTCATTACAGGGGAGAAGATTAACAGAATGTAAGAAAAATCATTTCAGTTACAGGGGAGAAGATTAACAGAAGTAAGACAAATCATTTCAGTTACAGGGGAGAAGATTAACAGATGTAAGAAATCATTTCAGTTACAGGGGAGAAGATTAACAGAATGTAAGACAAAATCATTTCAGTTACAGGGGAGAAGATTAACAGAATGTAAGACAAAATCATTTCAGTTTAGGGGAGAAGATTAACAGAATGTAAGACAAAATCATTCAGTTACAGGGGAGAAGATTAACAGAATGTAAGACAAATCATTTCAGTTACAGGGGAAAGATTAACAGAATGTAAGACAAAATCATTTCAGTTACAGGGGAGAAATTAACAGAATGTAAGACAAAATCATTCAGTTACAGGGAGAAGATAACAGAATGTAGACAAAATCATTTCAGTTACAGGGGAGAAGATTAACAGAATGTAAGAGAAATCATTTCAGTTACAGGGGAGAAGATTAACAGAATGTAAGACAAAATCATTTCAGTTACAGGGGAGAAGATTAACAGAATGTAAGAAAATCATTTCAGTTACAGGGAGAAGATTAACAGAATGTAAGACAAATCATTTCAGTTACAGGGGAGAAGATTAACAGAATGTAGAGAAAATCATTTCAGTTACAGGGGAGAAGATTAACAGAATGTAAGACAAAATCATTTCAGTTACAGGGGAAAGATTACAGAAGTAAGAGAAAATCATTTCAGTTACAGGGGAGAAGATTAACAGAATGTAAGACAAATCATTTCAGTTACAGGGGAGAAGATTAACAGAATGTAAGACAAAATCATTTCAGTTACAGGGAGAAGATTAACAGAATGTAAGACAAATCATTTCAGTTACAGGGGAGAAGATTAACAGAATGTAAGACAAAATCATTTCAGTTACAGGGGAGAAGATTAACAGAATGTAAGACAAAATTTCAAACGTTCATTTCAGGGGAGAAGATTAACAGAATGTAAGAAAATCATTTCAGTTACAGGGGAGAAGATTAACAGAATGTAAGACAAAATCATTTCAGTTACAGGGGAGAAGATTAACAGAATGTAAGACAAAATCATTTCAGTTACAGAGGTACAGGGGAAGATTAACAGAATGTAAGAGAAAATCATTTCAGTTACAGGGGAGAAGATTAACAGAATGTAAGAGAAATCATTTCAGTTACAGGGGAGAAGATTAACAGAATGTAAGAGAAAATCATTTCAGTTACAGGGGAGAAGATTAACATTTCAGTTACAGGGGAGAAGATTAAACAGAATGTAAGAGAAAATCATTTCAGTTACAGGGGAGAAGATTAACAGAATGTAAGACAAAATCATTTCAGTTACAGGGGAGAAGATTAACAGAATGTAAGAAAATCATTTCAGTTACAGGGGAGAAGATTAACAGAATGTAAGACAAAATCATTTCAGTTACAGGGGAGAAGATTAACAGAATGTAAGACAAAATCATTTCAGTTACAGGGGAGAAGATTAACAGAATGTAAGAAAATCATTTCAGTTACAGGGGAGAAGATTAACAGAATGTAGAGAAAATCATTTCAGTTACAGGGGAGAAGATTAACAGAATGTAAGAGAAAATCATTTCAGTTACAGGAGAAGATTAACAGAATGTAAGAAAATCATTTCAGTTACAGGGGAGAAGATTAACAGAATGTAAGACAAATCATTTCAGTTACAGGGGAGAAGATTAACAGAATGTAAGACAAAATTTTCAGTTACAGGGAGAAGATTAACAGAATGTAAGACAAATCATTTCAGTTTCAGTTACAGGGGAGAAGATTAACAGAATGTAAGAAAAATCATTTCAGTTACAGGGGAGAAAGATTAACAGAAAAGAGTTACAGGGAGAAGATTACAGAATGTAAGAGAAAATCATTTCAGTTACAGGGGAGAAGATTAACAGAATGTAAGAGAAAATCATTTCAGTTTTAACAGTTCAGTTACAGGGGAGAAGATTAACAGAATGTAAGACAAAATCATTTCAGTTACAGGGGAGAAGATTAACAGAATGTAAGAGAAAATCATTTCAGTTACAGGGGAGAAGATTAACAGAATGTAGAGAAAATCATTTCAGTTACAGGGAGAAGATTAACAGAATGTAAGAGAAAATCATTTCAGTTACAGGGGAGAAGATTAACAGAATGTAAGACAAAATCATTTCAGTTTACAGGGGAGAAGATTAACAGAATGTAAGACAAAATCATTTCAGTTACAGGGGAGAAGATTAACAGAATGTAAGAAAATCATTTCAGTTACGGGGAGAAGATTAACAGAATGTAAGACAAAATCATTTCAGTTACAGGGAGAAGATTAACAGAATGTAAGACAAAATCATTTCAGTTACAGGGGAGAAGATTAACAGAATGTAAGACAAAATCATTTCATTACAGGGGAGAAGATTAAC
This sequence comes from Doryteuthis pealeii, assembly GCA_023376005.1. Lineage (NCBI taxonomy): Eukaryota > Metazoa > Mollusca > Cephalopoda > Myopsida > Loliginidae > Doryteuthis > Doryteuthis pealeii. Next base: position 102,807,917 of record CM042147.1, on the reverse strand, counting down.
AGAATGTAAGACAAAATCATTTCAGTTACAGGGGAGAAGATTAACAGAATGTAAGACAAAATCATTTCAGTTACAGGGGAGAAGATTAACAGAATGTAAGAGAAAATCATTTCAGTTACAGGGAGAAGATTAACAGAATGTAAGAGAAAATCATTTCAGTACAGAAAATCATTTCAGTTACAGGGGAGAAGATTAACAGAATGTAAGAAAAATCATTTCAGTTACAGGGAGAAGATTAACAGAATGTAAGAGAAAATCATTTCAGTTACAGGGAGAAGATTAACAGAATGTAAGAGAAAATCATTTCAGTTACAGGGGAGAAGATTAACAGAATGTAAGACAAAATCATTTCAGTTACAGGGGAGAAGATTAACAGAATGTAAGAAAATCATTTCAGTTACAGGGAAGATTAACAGAATGTAAGAGAAAATCATTTCAGTTACAGGGGAGAAGATTAACAGAATGTAAGACAAAATCATTTCAGTTACAGGGGAGAAGATTAACAGAATGTAAGACAAAATCATTTCAGTTACAGGGGAGAAGATTAACAGAATGTAAGACAAAATCATTTCAGTTACAGGGGAGAAGATTAACAGAATGTAAAGACAAAATCATTTCAGTTACAGGGGAGAAGATTAACAGAATGTAAGACAAATCATTTCAGTTACAGGGGAGAAGATAACAGAATGTAAGACAAAATCATTTCAGTTACAGGGGAGAAGATTAACAGAATGTAAGACAAAATCATTTCAGTTACAGGGGAGAAGATTAACAGAATGTAAGACAAAATCATTTCAGTTACAGGGGAGAAGATTACAGAATGTAAGACAAAATCATTTCAGTTACAGGGAGAAGATTAACAGAATGTAAGACAAAATCATTTCAGTTACAGGGGAGAAGATTAACAGAATGTAAGACAAAATCATTTCAGTTACAGGGGAGAAGATTAACAGAATGTAAGACAAAATCATTTCAGTTTACAGGGGAGAAGATTAACAGAATGTAAGACAAAATCATTTCAGTTACAGGGGAGAAGATTAACAGAATTAAGACAAAATCATTTCAGTTACAGGGAGAAGATTAACAGAATGTAAGACAAATCATTTCAGTTACAGGGGAGAAGATTAACAGAATGTAAGACAAAATCATTTCAGTTACAGGGGAGAAGATTAACAGAATGTAGAAAAATCATTTCAGTTACAGGGAGAAGATTAACAGAATGTAAGAGAAAATCATTTCAGTTACAGGGGAGAAGATTAACAGAATGTAAGACAAATCATTTCAGTTACAGGGGAGAAGACAGAATGTAAGAAAAATCATTTCAGTTACAGGGGAGAAGATTAACAGAATGTAAGAGAAAAATCATTTCAGTTACAGGGAGAAGATTAACAGAATGTAAGACAAAATCATTTCAGTTACAGGGGAGAAGATTAACAGAATGTAAGACAAAATCATTTCAGTTACAGGGGAGAAGATTAACAGAATGTAAGACAAAATCATTTCAGTTACAGGGGAGAAGATTAACAGAATGTAAGACAAAATCATTTCAGTTACAGGGGAAAGATTAACAGAATGTAAGAGAAAATCATTTCAGTTACAGGAGAAGATTAACAGAATGTAAGAAAATCATTTCAGTTACAGGGGAGAAGATTAACAGAATGTAAGACAAAAATCATTTCAGTTACAGGGGAGAAGATTACAGAATGTAAGACAAAATCATTTCAGTTACAGGGGAGAAGATTAACAGAATGTAAGACAAAATCATTTCAGTTACAGGGGAGAAGATTAACAGAATGTAAGACAAAATCATTTCAGTTACAGGGGAGAAGATTAACAGAATGTAAGACAAAATCATTTCAGTTACAGGGGAGAAGATTAACGTAAGACAAAATCATTTCAGTTACAGGGGAGAAGACAGAATGTAAGAAAATCATTTCAGTTACAGGGGAGAAGATTAACAGAATGTAAGACAAAATCATTTCAGTTACAGGGGAAAGATTAACAGAATGTAGACAAAATCATTTCAGTTACAGGGGAGAAGATTAACAGAATGTAAGAAATCATTTCAGTTACAGGGGAGAAGATTAACAGAATGTAAGACAAAATCATTTCAGTTACAGGGGAGAAGATTAACAGAATGTAAGACAAAATCATTTCAGTTACAGGGAGAAGATTAACAGAATGTAAGACAAAAATCATTTCAGTTACAGGGGAGAAGATTAACAGAATGTAAGACAAAATCATTTCAGTTACAGGGGAGAAGATTAACAGATTCAGTTACAGGGAGAAGATTAACAGAATGTAGAGAAAATCATTTCAGTTAGTTACAGGGGAGAAGATTAACAGAATGTAAGACAAAATCATTTCAGTTACAGGGGAGAAGATTAACAGAATGTAAGACAAAATCATTTCAGTTACAGGGAGAAGATTAACAGTCAGTACAGGGGAGAAGATTAACAGAATGTAAGAGAAAATCATTTCAGTTACAGGGAGAAGATTAACAGAATGTAAGAGAAAAATCATTCAGTTACAGGGGAGAAGATTAACAGAATGTAAGAAAATCATTTCAGTTACAGGGGAGAAGATTTAAGACAAAAATTTCAGATTAACAGAATGTAAGACAAAATCATTTCAGTTACAGGAGAAGATTAACAGAATGTAAGACAAAATCATTTCAGTTACAGGGGAGAAGATTAACAGAATGTAAGACAAAATCATTTCCATTTCAGTTACAGGGGAGAAGATTAACAGAATGTAAGACAAAATCATTTCAGTTACAGGGAGAAGATTAACAGAATGTAAGACAAATCATTTCAGTTACAAGAAGATTAACAGACAAAATCATTTTACAGAAGATTAACAGAATGTAAGACAAATCATTTCAGTTACAGGGGAGAAGATTAACAGAATGTAAGACAAATCTTTCAGTTACAGGGAGAAGATTAACAGAATGTAAGTCAAGACAAAATCATTTCAGTTACAGGGGAGAAGATTAACAGATGTAAGAGATTTCAGTTACAGGGAGAAGATTAACAGAATGTAAGACAAAATCATTTCAGTTACAGGGGAGAAGATTAACAGAATGTAAGACAAATCATTTCAGTTCAGATTTCAGTTACAGGGAGAAGATTAACAGAATGTAAGACAAAAATCATTTCAGTTACAGGGGAGAAGATTAACAGAATGTAAGAGAAAATCATTTCAGTTAAAGAGAAATCATTTCAGTTACAGGGGAGAAGATTAACAGACAGTAAGACAAATCATCATTTCAGTTACAGGGGAGAAGATTACAGAAGATATTACAGAATGAGCAAAATCATTTCAGTTACAGGGGAGAAGATTAACAGAATGTAAGAGAAAATCATTTCAGTACAGGGAGAAGATTAACAGAATGTAGACAAATCATTTCAGTTACAGGGGAGAAGATTAACAGAATGTAAGACAAAATCATTCAGTTTTACAGGGAGAAGATTAACAGAATGTAGAGAAAATCATTTCAGTTACAGGGGAGAGATTAAGATGTAAGCAGTTTAACAGAATGTAAGACAAAATCATTTCAGTTACAGGGAGAAGATTAACAGAATGTAAGACAAAATCATTTCAGTTACAGGGGAGAAGATTAACAGAATGTAAGACAAAATCATTTCAGTTACAGGGGAGAAGATTAACAGAATGTAAGACAAAATCATTTCAGTTACAGGGGAGAAGATTAACAGAATGTAAGACAAAAATCATTCAGTTACAGGGAGAAGATTAACAGAATGTAAGACAAAATCATTTCAGTTACAGGGAGAAGATTAACAGAATGTAAGACAAAATCATTTACAGGGGAGAAGATTAACAGAATAGAATATCATCATTAGTAGTGAATGCCTCATCTTTGAACTTATTTAAGGCAAGATTGGATGAATTATGGAAGGATTATAAATATTCAGTCGAAATAAGATAAATATTTTAAATATAAGGAACAGCTGGACTGGTCTTAGACCTAATATATCTAGCTGAAAATATATTATTATTATCATTCTCTCCTATCGAGTTTTTCATACCTGCCATTGCCGGTGGTTCACTGGAGGCTGAGTAACAGCAAGTCAACTCAAGTCTCCAGGATTCTTCTGAGTACCTCAGCCGATCTCAACAATGCTGTAGTCTGGATGGTCTCGATTCTTCCTCTGATTTTCAGTTCATCCAGACTCTTTTCTAGCCCCTGGGGACCGTTCCTAGGACACCAATTACAATTGGAACTATCTTCACCTTCATGTTCCACAGTTTACTCAGATCTCTGGCAAGGTCCATGTATTTATCTTTTTTTTTTCTTTCTTTCACTTTCACTCGGTGATCGGCCGGGACGGCAAAGTACACGAGGTGACAAGTTCTCTTCTTCTTATTGATCAACACCAGGTCTGGTCTCCTGGCAGGGATTAGGTGATCCGTCTATACCTCAAAGTCCCAGAGCGTCTCATTCTCCAAGACAGATTCCAGTTTGTGCATATACCATTTATTTAAATGGTGAAAATCGAATTTCTTGCACAATTCCCAGTGAATCACTTTTCCCACCCAGTCGTGCCTAAATTTGTATTCTTTTTGTGCTAGCATACTGCATTCGCTTATTATGTGGTTGACTGTTTTGTCTCCCCCCCCCACACACACACACATTCTGCACTTTGTATTCTGTTGTGTTTTATCTATCTTTGTTTTTAAATAATTTGTCCTAATGGTGTTATCTTGTGCTGCGATTATCATAGATTCAGTTTCTTTCTTGAGGTTTCCCCTTCTTAGCCATGTCAATGTGTTCTCATGTGCGATATCTCCAATTTGTCGTTTGAAGTGTCCATATGATTGTTTTTCTTCCCATTCATGTTTTCTTGTTTTTGTTATATTTGTACTCATCCATATGTTGCAATTATTTCTGGCTGCTGCTATTAGTCTTTCTTTGCTCTTTTTAGTATATTCATCGAGTGCTCGAATTGTCGCATCTACACAATGCTGGCGAGACCACTTCCTCCTTCTTTTCTTGATACATATAGCCTGTCTGTGTCGTCTTTCTGGTGTAATGCCTTGTGCATTGTCATATGTTTTCTTATCCTTTGCTCCATCTGTCAGAGTTCCTCTCTTGTACATTTTAAGAATGGTCCAGTGTATCATACAAGGGGGACAGCCCAGGTGTTTATGCGCTTGATGAAATTTGTGCTGCAGAGTTTAGTTTCTAGAAGTTTTCTTGTTCTCCTGAGATACTCTTTACTTACTCTTTTTTTTTATCTCTCTTTGTTTGATGTTGTCCGCTTCCAGTACTCCCAAGTATTTATAATTTTCCTTTTCTCCCAATGTCCTTATTTTTTCCTTATTCGATGGTTCTATTCCTTCCGTTACTTTTTCCCCTTTTTTATAACTATCATTGCACACTTATCGATACCACATTCAATCCAGTCAGGACGACTGTATATTCTAATAGTTTGCACAAGTGTTTCTAGCTCTTTTTCCTTTTTGGCAAAAATGTTGATGTCATTCATGTACATAGGGTGGTTTATTTTCTTCTTCTGATTTGGTAAATTTGTAGTCGCCTGTACATTTTCTAAGTATACAGTTAAGAGGTATCAATGCTATAACAAATAACAGTGGCGATAGGGAGTCACCCTGGAAGATGCCTCTTCGTATTTTTACCTCTGCTAAGATCTGGCCTCCTGCTGTTAATTCCACTTTTCAATTTTTCATGGCATTAGTGATAAATTTTATTACTTTGTCCGATATTTTGTACATCTTCAAGCATTCAAGGGTCCATGTTTGCGGAACCATGTTGTATGCCTTTCTGTAATCAATCCATGCCATCGCTAGATTTTCTCTCTCCTCTCTTTAGCCTCTTTAAGAATGTGCTGATCTATAAAAAGCGGGTCATTTGTTCCTCTTGGTCCTTTACGGCATCCTTTCTGCTCTTCTGGAAATAATCCACGTCAATAAAGCGAGTATTAGATTTCTTCTTTTATTTGTGTGGTTAAGATTTTCCACATTATAGGTAGGCACGTTATTGACCTGTAGTTGCTGGGGATGGTTTCCTTTTTGGGTCAAGGTAGTTTTGTTTTTTGTCATCCATTCAGGCATGTTTACTTCTTCTAGACATTTGTTCAATTATTATTATTATTATTATTATTATTATTATTATTATTATTATAAAGTGAATACAATATAAAGTGCATTGGACCAGAGTGTCTGAAATGACGTTAGAGAGCATTGGACCAGAGTGAATGTGATGTAATGAATGTGCATAAACTTGGGTTCCCCCTTCACAGTAATATAATTGGCTGGTGTCAGCTATAAATACCGAACAAAGAAGAGGTAGAATGCCTACTACTACACCTACTACTACGCCTAATACTACTACTACTAGGAAGACGTCGAACCAGTATTACAACTTACCTGCTCAAGTGTACCACACTGCTACTTTTACTAATATATCCCTTTCTGGGACATATCAGATTGGCGACGAAGGATTCAGAACGGCTCACAAGTTAAAACAAAGTTCGACAAAAGATTAATCGACCACGAAAAAATTATAATATAGTTGACAACGCTTACTAACGAAGAACTTTAGACTTGTCGATACTCACAGAAAGTAAGTAATTTTTTTACTAACGAGGAACGTTTACAGAAAGTAAGAAAATTCCCCCCCCCCTCTTGTTTGGACTTAGAAAATTTTATTGTATACACAATTTGGAGCAAATATTTTTTCTTGCGGAGACGTTGGTAAATTGGAACAGATTACAGAATTAACCAAGGTGCTGCAAGTCACTTAACAACAACAACAACAACAACAACACAACAACAACAATTAACAAGAAAGGTTTGAACAACAAGAAAGGTTTGAAAAATTATTCGAACAACAGGAAAAAAATAATAAAGCACTTTTAGAAGGCATATCATCTAGTTCGACAAAATAACCAGGTTCTAGATTTTTTTTCGGCTGAAGGAATTTCAAATTCACTGAATTTAAATACGAGCCTGACATTGGTTCGACGTTTCCGACTTATTTTCGCATGTATGAAGCAATATTTATGAAAAGGTGCGAGCAGTGGACTGATGAGGAAAAAAATAATCTATTATTGTAGAAATTAGGAAGAGAGGAAAATACGAAATATGCGAATCTAATTCTACCAAAGAAGCCAAAAGAAATGACATTCAGTGATACAGGAGAAATTTAGTCAAATATTTTCGATAAAAGAAGTAGTATTTTTCATACGTGGTATAAGTGTCTAAATATCGTAAAGCAAGAGGATGATGATTTTGTCACTTATGCAGGTATGGTTAACGCACAGTGTGGAGCTTTTAGATTAAAGGAATTATCAAGCGACATGTTCAAGTGGCTAATTTTTGTCTAAGGGTTAACGACGGCGAAAGACAAAGAAATGAAATCAAGAATCCTGACTATTATGGAAGACGACCCGAATATTACGCTACAAAAAGTGACGGAGAAATGTCAACAACTAATAAATATAAAAAAAGGTAATACTCGAATTAAGGAGAAATGCATTTCGTGAGTACCAACTGTAAGACAACATAAGTGGATAAAAAATAAACAAAGAAATTTATATGCAGTTCATGTGGAGGACAACATATAAAGAATGATTGTTTCTTTAGGGATAAAATATGTTTTAATTGTGGGCGGATAGGCCATAAAAGTTCCCACTGTCGGCTAAAACGAAAAAAAAAAGAAACAAAAAGGGAGTCGCGAACGAATGTAAATGTAGTTTTGACTAAAAACGAAAATGTGGAGGGTCAAAGAAGAAAATACCTCAATGTAAAACTAAATGGACAGACTGTAAAATTATCACTCGATTCAGGTAGAAATAAGAAATATACCAGCATCAAATAATGTAGCTAAGCTCCAGGTGTTCTGGGGATTAGTAAGTTACTATAGCAATTATATCCCAAAAATGCATGATATGAGAGCTTCTTTAAATAATTTGGTAAAAAAAGGTGTGAAGTGGATATGGTCGAAAGAATGCGAACACACTATTAAAAAAATAAAAGCTGTTTATTAGCAGACCTATCATTAGTGCGGTATTACTTCATAAATTCGATGACAGATCTACGAAGCCAATAGCACATACACCCAGAACGTTGCTGCCTGCGGAACGAAGTTATAGCCAAATAGAAAAAGAGAGTTTAACAATAATATATGCTGTAAAAAATTTCACAGGTTCCTATACAGAAGGGAATTTACTCTGCAAACAGACCACAAACTGCTGTTAACAATGTTTGGTTCTAAAAAAAGGTATACCAACTTACACGGCAAGTCGACTACAACGTTGGAGTGTAATTCTATTAAATTACAACTTTAGAATAGAATATGTGCTTTCAAAGAAGTTAGGTCACGCCGATGGGTTGTCAAGACTAATACCTAATTATACAGAACCCTTGGAAAAAAACTGTAATAGCGGCGCTAAGAGACGAAAGTGAATTGTCTGGTTTGTTATGCAACACTATTAGAGAACTACCAGTTGTTCTAGGTTATGTGAAAAAAGCAGCGGAGAATGACGATTTCATTTAAAAAAAATTAAAAGGCAAGTCTGGTTGAACGAGAAAACTAAAAATGGAATTAGTGTGTCACCTTTTTCTATCTGCGAACAGGTATTAGTATACGGAGATAGAGTTGTAATATCACATGCTCTACAAATGAAAATTCTAAAAGAATTTCATATTGGCCATCCAGGGATATCGCGAATGAAATCCCTAATGAGAGGTTACATTTATTGGCCGAGGATAGACCAAGGCATAAAAAAATTTGGTGAGACAGTTCAGAGGATGTCGACTGGCAGCAACGGATTCACTGGTAAAGATTCAACCATGGCCAAAGACAGATGTCTTGCATATCGACTATGCAGGGTTGCTAAAAGGATTTTATTACCTAATCGTTGTGGTCAATTTCACTGAATGGCCAGAAATTGTTAAGTGCAGACATTTAACTGCAAAAAAACACAATAAACGCACTTACTGACATTTTTAGTCGCTTTAGAGTCCCTAAAACTTTGGTCAGTGACAATGAAACACAGTTTACGGGAAGAAAATCCAAGGAATTCTGTACATCATTGTCCATTGATCACGGGAAAATAGCAGTGTATCATCCAAGATCGAATGGACAGGTGGAAAAATTCGTAGACACATTTAAAAGGGCCCTGAGGAAACATCAAGACGTGGACACGAATGAAAGAAGTATCTAGAAATTTTTGGCAGTTTATAGAATCCCGCCTAATCCGAATACAAATTCAGGTTTATCGCCAGCATAAGAGTTAATGTTCGCAAGAAAAATACGCTCTGTGTTCGACAAACTGTTGCCTAGTCCGGCGAAGAAAACTGCTAATAAAGAAAACCAGTTGTCTAAAGCATACAAACCAGGTGACAAAGTTTTTTTCAAGAAATTTAGGGCTGGAAAAATGTATTGAGAAGAAGGAACGGTAACCAAAAGAATTGGACAAGTCATATATGACGTAAAATGTGAAAAGTTTCTATGCAAACGACATTGGAATCAATTGAGACCCAGACACACTACAGAGGTCACGGAAAATACCGAAGAGATTCCAATGGAAATCCTGTATGACTCATTCGAAATTCCCGTTCCAGTAAGTTAACATTTGTCAATGGATGTATGCCTGAATTCAAAGCCAGGGGTACCAGTTGGTAAAACGCCACCATTACAAAGAGGATTGAGGCGAAAAAGACTTAAAATTAATCAACCGATTAAGTCCAGATCCTAAAAAGAGAAAATATTGAAGCTAAATTTCATGGAGAATTTAGCTCAGTGGGAGGTGATGTAATGAAATGCATACACCTGGGTCCCCCCTCAGTAATATGATTACCGAACAATGTAGAGGTACAATGCCTACTACTACGCCTAATACCACGCCTACTATGACTACTACTAGGACAACGTTGCACCAGTATTACTACTTACCTGCTCGAGTGTACCATGCTGCTACTTCTAGCATTCTTCCGGGATATATCAGAATGTAATGTCGTCATAGAGCATTAGACTATATTGAAGTAAGTCAGTTAGACAGTCAACAATTGGTTTTAGCAATGTGACTGGCCAAGCCTAACCATGAAGTTACTAGTTCTCCAATGAACCCACTATGACAGCTTAAATAATTACTGCCACTCCTGCCAGGAAGAGTCCATTAAGCTGAGGAGGTGTTTTGACTGTTCACTGTCCAATAGTTAACAATCTGTAACAGTCATTTCCAGACTGCAGGTTCAATCCTGGCTAAGGGGGAAAGTAACACAGAATAACAATTATCAGTATTCTACATCTCCCCTTCCTCCCCCCTCTCCCATTGCGCAAGCGTATCGGCCTTTGAGGAGAAATTAGTTCCTTTCGGCCAGGCTGATTACAGGGGAGCAATCTTGACAATGCCCGGGGTATTTTCGTCGGCCTTGGTTTTGGGGGCGGAGTGACATTGGGTGATGCCAGGTCCCTAGTGTTGAGGTGTGGGGTGTTAGAGTTGGAGCCAATGGGATCAAGCATAGCACTAGGCAATGGCGTGGGTTTTGGTTTTGTGATCAGCTTTTTCAGGAAGCGTCGGTTTCTGAGTGTGATCCTACCTGATCCGTCCACTCGGAGCCGGTATTGCCGATGTGGGAGAACTTCAATGACGGTGCCTGTAGTGGTCCACCGACGGTTTGATGGGTTTTGGATGGCTACTTTGTCACCATTCTGTAGCGGGTCAAGACTGTGTGTGTACCTATTGTATCTTTCCGACAGCAGGACATTCCGTTGACGAAAACTCTCCTCACGACGTTGTGCTGCGGCTATCCATTCAGAATGTGGTTTGTAGAGGATAGGTCTCAATGGGATCGAATCCCGGAGTCGGCGGTGGAGCAGCAACTGCGCTGGGAATAGGCTGATGCCTTGAATGGGAGTATTGTGGTATTGGAGGATTGCTTGGGCAACACTATCGTTGTCTAGTGAACCCTGAGGGCCTGTGTTGCCATGGATTATCCTTTTGGCAGTTTTGACAGCGAGTTCCGCTCGGCCATTAGATTGAGGGTATGCTACTGATGATTTTCTATGTTTTACACACCATGACTTGAGAAACTGCTGAAATTGCTCAGAATTAAAAGGAGGGCCACCGTCACTACTCAGCTCTTCAGGAGTACCATAAGTGTGGAAGAGTTTCCTATAAATAGATATTAATCTTTTAGTGGTGGCATGACCAGGTTTTAGGTGATATAAGATGATCCAGCCCGTGAGTCGGTCTGCGCAAACAAGGTATGCAATATGCCCAACGTAAAATATATCCATTACTATTTGTTGGAAGGGCCAATCTGGAGTTGCTGTTAAAGTGATTGGCTCGAGGGGTTGAGATGGGGCGATACTGGTGCACACCCGACAATTATTCCTGAAATTGCGTATGGATGCGTTCATACCAGGCCAATACACTGTATCATTTGCACGAGCTTTCATGCCCTCTACACCCTGGTGAGCTGAATGTAGGCAATGTAGCACTTTCCCTTGTAGGGTCCTAGGTACGATAATTCTTTCGTCCATCTGTCCGTGGTGAGTCTGTGACGTACCCCCCAGAAATGGCGGATTCCTGGTTCGATCTGAGAACGTATAGAAGGAAATCCTTGTTCAATCGCCCTTAAAAGTGATGTGTAATGCTGATCATTCTGGCCAGATGCACGAATATGGTCAAGTGATATGATATTGTTGCTATCCCTACAATTCGTCATTGCCTGATGGGTCACTGATTCCATTAAGTCATCTATGTCGTCAGAGAGGTGTGTGTCTTGGTTAGAAGGTTGTGTTAAGAATAAAGTAGTAAGGGCTTCTACTATGGCAACTGGGTTGCGGGATATGGCATCAGAACCCTTGTGCCACTTGCCGGGGCAGTGTTGAATGGTAAAGAAATATCTTAGGGACCTCTCCTTCAGTTTAAATAGGCGTGGGTTGTGAATCTTACTAAGGTCCCTATCACCAAATACCCCTGTTAAAGGCTGGTGGTCTGTGACCACTATTACATTAGGGCATCCCATGATAAACATGCGGCATTTGTCTAATGACCAGGCGATTGCAGCTGCTTCGCCCTCAATGGGTGCATATCGGCGCTCTGCTTCAGTGCAGAATCTGCTACCTGCAAATATGATGCGCCAGCCCTCTGTGCAACAAACTGGAGCCTTCTCTGTGGGGCATGTGCAGTGTTTTTGGAGCAATAAAAAACCCATACCTTCTTTGCTCCAGTCTGGGGCAAGGCAGGTTGCGCGATTGATGTCAAAGGTTGTAACTCCCTTCTTTATCAAGCCAACGATAACCTCCTTAGATTTGCGTTCCGCGTTCTCGAGATCTTGGTTCCACGTAAAGTCTGAATTTTGTTTGACCAGGTTTCGAAAAGGAGCCATTATGGGGCTTAGGGAGTATGCCCATGCCACTTGATTAACCAACCCAAACCATGACCTTGCGTCGGTTATGTTTTTTGGGATAGGGAAGTTTTTTATTGCATTGAGCAGTTCTTTGGAAGGGGCAACTCCTGTTGGTGTTATTTGGAGACCACCAAATTGAACCACATCCTGACAAAATTGGAATTTTTCCTTGTTGAGCGTGATCCCATTTTCTGCACACAGTGACAAATAATCAAAGGTGTGATAAAAAGCACTTTCTATATTTTCGTCATAGAGTAGGGTATCATCAACTACCTTAACTTTGCGGGGAACATCTCTGATTATTTCATCATATCTGCGTGTATAGGCATCGCCGGAGGCTAAATATCCCTGGGGCATTCGCAGATACATAAAACGACCCCACTCAGTGATGAAGGTGGTGAGTGGTTGTGATTCCTCATCTAGAGGGATTGAATGATAGCCATCCATAGCATCTAAGACAGTTTTCTTAGTGTTGGAAGGTACCTGTAATGCCAATTGGAATGGCGAGCTGGTGTGGTGTGTCTCTAGCTTGCATTGGGAGTTCAAATACTGGTAGTCTACCGTTCTTCTAGGCCTCCCGTCTTTCTTTGCAGTTATTACCATTGTGCTGCACCAGTTAGTGGGGGTGCCAATGGGTACTGGGGCGAGGATACCCCTTTTGACATCATCCCAAAGGGCCTGTCGTACCTTCTCCTTAAAATGATATGGTACTGGGATAGGGTTATGTCTTGCTTTGGGGGTTGATCCTTCCTTGAGGTGTATGTAGGCTGGGGGCCCAGCCATAGCAGGAAATTTTCCGTTTTTGTTGAAAACCGTTGTGGCGAATTGGTCTAACAACCATTGCTTAATTTTTTCTACGTTTTCATTGGTTGGTGGAAATGTAGGGGTTTTAGGATATTGGATTTTATGGGCAGGAGTTTTTGGTGTGTTATGCTGGGAATCCGTGAATACCGCATTGCATGTTATTGAATTACTTGCAGGGGCGGGAGGCCCTGCCATAGGTTTAGGAAAGAATGGAGGTAATATACCCACATCAATGCAGGCTGCCTTACTAAAGTATATCACCTGTATATTTTTACATATATATAGTGCCTGTTTTGTAGTCCTCTCCCCAATTGTGAACATGATGGGTAGCCAACCTTGACACACCAATGAGAACCCTCCTACTGCACGTACTTTTTTTTAGAGGGGCGTAATTTTTCTCCGAGAGTCCCATGTACCGTAGATGTTTCAACCCACCGAGGCATATGGTTGCACCACTGTCAGGGTAGATTTTGAGATTGGTAGGACAAGCGGCAGGGATATCTCTGGCTTGTTTTGGGTCAGGGCAGGGGGAAAATGGGGTTAATGTGGCTTCCACCTCCTCGCGGCCGTTGTGGCTGTCTGGTTTGTAACTGTCAGTTACTGGATCGAATATTAGGTGCGCAATTAGGGCATCCATACTGGCTTCTTCATCTTCCAGACACTTAATAGCACCTTCTTCATTCTTTGATTGGCAGACATTTGCAAAGTGGTTCCGTTTTCCACAAGCTTCGCATGTTTGACCCCATGCCGCACACATCCGTGACCGGTTACCTATTCCAGCCCCACCATGCAGGTAGCTACCACAACCTCTGCATGCATTACGTTGGGGTTGTTTTTCCACCATGTCTCCACGGTTGAAGGTAGTGCCTGAACGGGCTGAATTTTGGGCCCATTTCTGTCGGCGATACGCAGATGTTCGAATCCTTGCAACATCTGAGGTACCAGATATCTTATCTTGGTCTCGCATGGCCATCTCGAATGCTTTTGCATGAGTTATATTTTGTTCCAAGGTCATCAGTGAACCTGTCTTAGCCAATATATCCGCCTGTAGTGTGTCATTAGCAATGCCCCGAATGAACTGATCCTTTATATATATGTTGGACAAGTCATGATCACAGTTGGGGCATATATAGTTACAATCTTGTGCTCCTGACTGTAGACGAATCAAGTACTCCTGGATAGACTCATGGTCACTCTGTATGATGGATGAAAAGGAGATTCTGTGCACCATGGGATTCGATCTCTGTGTAACCAACACCTCTAGCATATCAAGCAGTTTGCTAGGGTTGGTGTTGAAGAAGTCAGGGTAAGTATTGATGATAGAATTCTGGACGGTTTCATCAGCACAATTGTACAGTTGAATGTTAGTCTGTATGGGGGGAAGATTGGTCATCTTTGTAAATACGTCCCAGTCTATCCTGAACTTCCTGAATTGTTGTGGGGTCATTTCCGAACTGAGTTGAGGAAGTTTTGCAGTTGGTGTTCTTGCATAATTAGCTGATAATGGGAGTGTCACTGGGGGATCCTTGGCTAGCTTTAGTATAGTGAGCATGTCACCCATAGTCTTGATACCCAGTTCCTTAAGCATTGCACGATCCAGCATATGCAAGCTGGACCTTGCAATCTCTTCACTAGAAAATGTCTGGGCATAAGTTTTGGCAGAGGCAGCAGATATGCCTGCCTCAATAAACAGCTTTTCCCATCCAGCTAGGTCGAATCCTGTTCGCAGCGCCATATTGAAGTAAGTCAGTTAGACAGTCAACAATTGGTTTTAGCAATGTGACTGGTCAAGCCTAACCATGAAGTTACTAGTTCTCCAATGAACCCACTATGACAGCTTAAATAATTACTGCCACTCCTGCCAGGAAGAGTCCATTAAGCTGAGGAGGTGTTTTGACTGTTCACTGTCCAATAGTTAACAATCTGTAACAGTCATTTCCAGACTGCAGGTTCAATCCTGGCTAAGGGTGAAAGTAACACAGAATAACAATTATCAGTATTCTACAGACTAGAGTGAATGTGATGTTGTTAGAGAGCATTAGACCATAGTGACTATAATGTCGTTAGAGAGTATTAGACCAGAGTGAATATAATGTCATTAGAGAGCATTAGAGGAGAGTGAATATAATGTCATTAGAGAGTATTAGACCAGAGTGAATATAATGTCGTTAGAGAGCATCAGACCAGACTGAATATAATGTCATTAAAGACTACTATTATTTATTTGGACTATTTGACAATACAATCTCATCTTCTCTTTTTATATTGAAACAGACAACACCAGCACATTTTAAAACAAAAAATTGCCATATCCAGTGGAATTTTTAGATTCATCGACAAATATTCCAATTATTCATTGCACCTGGTAGGTCATACGTGCAGCATCCCGTATCCGCACAGAGCTGGTTAATGTAAGTCTTTGCTAGACGGACCGCATTGGCGTTCCCATATATTGGCTTCCACAAGAGAACGTTGCATATGAGTCCACCCTTTCTTCTCCAGCCGTGTCCAGCAAGTCTTGTGTTGTCTCACTTGGATGGTTTGTATGATAGGGGACAAGTGGCCGTACATTTGCTTTCTTGTGGGGTGTTGTTTCCACGATTTGTTTAAGATCATTTGCAGCATTCTTGTGCAGTTCCCATCTAGCTTATTCTCTAGGCGTTTCGATATGGTCCAGGTGGTGCATCCATACAGTAGCACTGATACAACTACGGCTTAGAAGAATTGTTGCTTTAACTTGTCAGTGAGATCGGATATCCATATGAATGATAATCTAATTATAGCAGACCATGCTTTCCCTATATGTGCATTAACAACGCTTTCTGTAGATGAGATATTACTACCTAGGTACGTGAATTGTTCCAAAGGTTTTAGAATTTTACCACCAATTGTAGAGATGCATCCTTCTTTTTAAAGCACATTGACTCGGTTTTATCGGAATTCACATAGAGGCCGATGTTCCCTGCTGCCTTCTCCAGAATATGTAGCAGGGATTCGGTCAGTACAGGCGTATTTGCAAGAAGTGCCTGATAATCTGCGTTGTCCACGTCCGTAATAGTCTCTGCAGTGTATCGTCGGCTTCTTGTCTTTTTTAATGTGAGGCCTTTTTCTTTTATGGGATCTAATGATGTTTGAAATACATAGTCTAAGCATATTGTAAATATGTATGGTGCTAATGTATCTCATTTTAGGACTCCAGCGACTGTCAAAGAAATCTGTGTCACTATCAAGTGAGTGTACCATTGCTTTGGTGTCTTTGTAGAGCATCATTATAGCGGTAACTATTGCTTTATGGGGGCCGTATGCTAAGGATTTACATTATTTCAGGTTGGATGCAATTAAGAAGGAGGATATTATATATTTTGGTAGCTATAGTAGTAAGAGTTATGTCTCTGTAGTTCTTATAGATTCCAAAGTCGCCGTTTTAGGGGGAATGAGAGGATGCAGCCTTTTGTCCATTTTTCTTTCGTATTTTGTTTATATACTGCGTTGCATAGCCTAAGCAGTATGTCATATATTTTCATCATTTTCCATTGCTCAGGGGGGTATTTCCTCGAGGTCTGCTGCTTTTCTACTTTTTAGTTTTCTTAGGACTTTGTTGATTTCTACCATCATAAAGTCCCCTAGCTTGATGTCTAGTTGGTTATCTACGATATTTTCCATATTATTTTCTATGATTTTAGGAGTGGGGCCCAATAGTTTCTGGAGGTGGTCTTTCCACTTCCGAAGTCTCTTTTTTTTTGCATTTAACTTTGATCTAGAGGTATTTTTCCAACCACTTTTCCTACAATCCTTCATTTTGCAATTCTAACCGTGACTGTCTCCTATCGAATGTCATATTTTATTTATCTACTTTTTTCTATTCGTTCTTTTTTGTATGTTTTAGTTAGTTCTATCTGTGCCTTCATAAGGTTCTGCATATTGGTGTTAGTTGGGTTTGTTTTATTGAGTTGGGATGCTTTTTTAAATATTACTTCTCTTTTCTCTGACTGCTTCTGTCTCCCAGGGGACAATGTGTTTTTCTCTTAGTTTCGTTGGTACTTACTCATCTGCTCCTTCTAGGTGGGCACTGACAAAGTTTTCGTATTCCTCATCTGGATGATGTTTCCTGGAGGATTTCAAACTTATTTCCTATTGTTATCAAATAGCGATTCCATATATCGGTGTTGGCAAATAAAAATCAGTCGGATTGCAATGATTTACTGACTTGCCTTTTGTTTCCATGTAGACTTATTCATAATTTTGCTGTGACTATTTTGTGATTGGACTATACGCCTTCGAAAGAGGAGTATGCTTTACAATTCGTGGCACTGTTTATCCACTTTTTATTTATTAGTATGATCTGACCAGGATTTTGGCTTAAGAAACCGGAGGTAGACGCCAAGTCTGGACATCAAGTGGTTTAGGAAATCCCCTGTGGTGATTCCACGTGGGTCAACAGTTGGAAAGTGCTTAGAAAATCTTTTTTGGTCAGAACTTATCTTGGGCATAGAAAAGAAAAATTATTTTTTCCACTTAAACGGAATTCTAATAAAAAAGAAGAATGACAAGAATAAGAAAAATAGGAGAACTTAAGTAAAAATAAAACGAGACCTTGCACTTTGATGAGAACCACTTGATGTGACTTAAAGGGGTAACCGATTGATCCAAAGAGATAATTTAAAAAAAAGAACGAATAGATTTTCCACTTAAAAAGATAAAAAGAGAACTCGGAAAAAAATCATCCCAGGTGTTTATTTTTTGGAGACCTCACACTTTGTCGAGAACCACTTGAAGTGACCGAAAGGGGTAACCGATTGATCCAAAAGAGCTAATAGAAAAAAAAAAGGGGTGATACTTAGGCGATGGAGAACGGAAGTTGAATTCCATTGGTGGATTAGGACATAGGAGAGCGCTATTCTTGCCAAAGTAGGATGTCCAAAAAGAATTTCTAATATCTTCACGCCAGCCGGAAATCAAATGTTTCCAGGTTGAGAAATTATTTAACTGGGCCTTTTTTTTACGCTAAGGCAGATTAAGCTGAGTGAGCAGCGAGGGCAGACGCCGTCCAGGAGCCGACAGTCAAACTAATTTCAGCCAATACTATCGAAGAACTAAGTCAACTTTAAGAACTGCATGAGCAATATTTCTCAGAACCCTTGATTATATTCTGACCAGAACATATTGATTAGTAGTCCATCACTCCCACAGCTTGAGTAAGATTGACTTTGTATTTTTTTATTGCATATAAATGTTTGTTGTTAAATTTGAAATAAAAAGAGTCGCTGCTTCATTATATAACAATTGAGCCACCGTTAACTGTGGTGTATCAGCTTCTGCAGCAGATTTCTGGTCGTTTGAGATCAGAGCACAACGTGGGCATTCGTGCAGACTTTTAGCAAGTGTAGAAAACCCTGCAGCCCATGGTTGATGGAGAAAGGCCGAACTTGACTGCCATTTCCGGACATTCAGTGGCCCTTTAGCTCATCGGGCGATAGGTCATATGTAGTCTAATTGTGCTTTTGTATTATTTGGGTAGATGTTTGCCCTTTCGTTTTTGGAATTTGGTATTTAAGCATACAAGCCTGTTCTTGAGAAAGAACTAAACTAGTTGTTCACCGTTCCTATTTGAAGTTGTGTGTAAGCAGAACCTATTGTTCTCGTGTTTGCCTATCTGCACATGTCTCTCCCGATTACCAGGACATTGTTTAGGAATGTGTCTACCTAGAGAGGATTACAGGACCAATCAATCTTTTTTCAAAAAAATTGAAAAATATTCAAAATAATTGGATTACTGCAGATTCTTTTTGATTACTATTTTATTCTGAATGCAAAAAGATGATAGCAAAATGGGAAATTGTAAAAGGTTTTTTCAATCATAAAAAGACTCAGTTTGTTAAGCTATCAAAACTAACTTATGTGGCAGTTTAACCAAAACTTGTTGAGTAACAAAAACTTTCCTACTATTTAAACATTTTTTGTGATCAAACTGTAGCAACAATTAAAACACCCATTATTAAATGATGTGGTTACTACAGAAATAATTAATTTCATTGAAAACATTTTGAAATTTTTGAAAATTGTCAGTGTCCAAAAAATATATAGTGACATTAATAAAAATTATTCATTAAAAAGATATCAGATTTTATCACAGACTATTTAGAAAGTGAATTTGAAAAATTTAGACAAAGTTCTGCTAGTGCATATTTTATAACAGTTCAAAATATTGAAAGATTTGATATTGAAAAAACTAACCTTCTTAAATTAAATGTTCATGTCAAAGAATACAAGTTTGATCCAGGCCAAAATTTGCTCAAAATATGGATATTTACTGGGTGAAATGAAATATTTCATAACTTACCAGACATTAAAATTAAGATATTAAAATGTCTCTTTTGTATATAACAGGCTATGTGACAACAAAAAATTGTCCCACAGAAGAGGAAATATTTAATAATGCTAGTTTTTATTTTCAAGAAAATGGGAATTTTTTTAAAGAAATAGATTTTATTCAAAACATTCCACTGGATTCCAGTTTTTCTGTCTTAAAATGTTTTGTGTTGTTGAATTGAAGACTTGCAAAAATTCTTTGACAATGCATCATTTCAATATAAAAAGAGAAGATGGGATTAAATTGTCAAATACATATTTTTTAAAATTATTGTTTGTTTGATTTACCTAAGGTAACTCTAAATCAATCACTAAAAGTTTTGAAATTATCTTAAAATTCTATATAAAATATAAAATGTTTATCCAATTCTCAAGACTATATAATCAGTATTGCTATTTAAAAGGTTTGAAATTATCTTAAGATTTTATCTAGAAAATAAAATAAAAATGTTTATACAATTCTCAAGACTATATAATCAGTATTGCTATTTAAAAGGTTTGAAATTATCTTAAGATTTTATCTAGGAAATAAAATAAAAATGTTTATACAATTCTCAAGACTATATAATCAGTATTGCTATTTAAAAGGTTTGAAATTATCTTAAGATTTTATCTAGAAATAAAATAAAAATGTTTATACAATTCTTAAGACTATATAATCAGTATTGCTATTTAAAAGGTTTGAAATTATCTTAAGATTTTATCTAGGAAATAAAATAAAAATGTTTATACAATTCTCAAGACTATATAATCAGTATTGCTATTTAAAAGGTTTGAAATTATCTTAAGATTTTATCTAGGAAATAAAATAAAAATGTTTATACAATTCTTAAGACTATATAATCAGTATTGCTATTTAAAAGGTTGAAATTATCTTAAGATTTTATCTAGGAAATAAAAAAAAAATGTTTATACAATTCTTAAGACTATATAATCAGTATTGCTATTTAAAAGGTTGAAATTATCTTAAGATTTTATCTAGGAAATAAAATAAAAATGTTTATACAATTCTTAAGACTATATAATCAGTATTGCTATTTAAAAGGTTGAAATTATCTTAAGATTTTATCTAGGAAATAAAATAAAAATTTTATACAATTCTTAAGACTATATAATCAGTATTGCTATTTAAAAGGTTTGAAATTATCTTAAGATTTTATCTAGGAAATAAAATAAAAATGTTTATACAATTCTTAAGACTATATAATCAGTATTGCTATTTAAAAGGTCTGAAATTATCTTAAGATTTTATCTAGGAAATAAAATAAAAATGTTTATACAATTCTTAAGACTATATAATCAGTATTGCTATTTAAAAGGTCTGAAATTATCTTAAGATTTTATCTAGGAAATAAAATAAAAATGTTTATCCAATTCTCAAGACTATATAATCAGTATTACTATTTAAAAGGTTTGAAATTATCTTAAGATTTTATCTAGGAAATAAAATAAAAATGTTTATACAATTCTTAAGACTATATAATCAGTATTGCTATTTAAAAGGTCTGAAATTATCTTAAGATTTTATCTAGGAAATAAAATAAAAATGTTTATCCAATTCTCAAGACTATATAATCAGTATTACTATTTAAAAGGTTTGAAATTATCTTAAGATTTTATCTAGGAAATAAAATAAAAATGTTTATACAATTCTTAAGACTATATAATCAGTATTGCTATTTAAAAGGTCTGAAATTATCTTAAGATTTTATCTAGGAAATAAAAAAAATGTTTATACAATTCTTAAGACTATATAATCAGTATTGCTATTTAAAAGGTCTGAAATTATCTTAAGATTTTATCTAGGAAATAAAATAAAAATGTTTATACAATTCTTAAGACTATATAATCAGTATTGCTATTTAAAAGGTCTGAAATTATCTTAAGATTTTATCTAGGAAATAAAATAAAAATGTTTATCCAATTCTCAAGACTATATAATCAGTATTGCTATTTAAAAGGTTTGAAATTATCTTAAGATTTTATCTAGGAAATAAAATAAAAATGTTTATACAATTCTTAAGACTATATAATCAGTATTGCTATTTAAAAGGTCTGAAATTATCTTAAGATTTTATCTAGGAAATAAAATAAAAATGTTTATACAATTCTTAAGACTATATAATCAGTATTGCTATTTAAAAGGTTTGAAATTATCTTAAGATTTTATCTAGGAAATAAAATAAAAATTTATACAATTCTTAAGACTATATAATCAGTATTGCTATTTAAAAGGTCTGAAATTATCTTAAGATTTTATCTAGGAAATAAAAAAAATGTTTATACAATTCTTAAGACTATATAATCAGTATTGCTATTTAAAAGGTCTGAAATTATCTTAAGATTTTATCTAGGAAATAAAATAAAAATGTTTATACAATTCTTAAGACTATATAATCAGTATTGCTATTTAAAAGGTCTGAAATTATCTTAAGATTTTATCTAGGAAATAAAATAAAAATGTTTATACAATTCTTAAGACTATATAATCAGTATTGCTATTTAAAAGGTTGAAATTATCTTAAGATTTTATCTAGGAAATAAAATAAAAATGTTTATACAATTCTTAAGACTATATAATCAGTATTGCTATTTAAAAGGTTTGAAATTATCTTAAGATTTTATCTAGGAAATAAAATAAAAATGTTTATACAATTCTTAAGACTATATAATCAGTATTGCTATTTAAAAGGTCTGAAATTATCTTAAGATTTTATCTAGGAAATAAAATAAAAATGTTTATACAATTCTTAAGACTATATAATCAGTATTGCTATTTAAAAGGTTTGAAATTATCTTAAGATTTTATCTAGGAAATAAAATAAAAATGTTTATACAATTCTTAAGACTATATAATCAGTATTGCTATTTAAAAGGTCTGAAATTATCTTAAGATTTTATCTAGGAAATAAAATAAAAATGTTTATACAATTCTTAAGACTATATAATCAGTATTGCTATTTAAAAGGTCTGAAATTATCTTAAGATTTTATCTAGGAAATAAAATAAAAATGTTTATACAATTCTTAAGACTATATAATCAGTATTGCTATTTAAAAGGTCTGAAATTATCTTAAGATTTTATCTAGGAAATAAAATAAAAATGTTTATACAATTCTTAAGACTATATAATCAGTATTGCTATTTAAAAGGTTTGAAATTATCTTAAGATTTTATCTAGGAAATAAAATAAAAATGTTTATACAATTCTTAAGACTATATAATCAGTATTGCTATTTAAAAGGTCTGAAATTATCTTAAGATTTTATCTAGGAAATAAAATAAAAATGTTTATACAATTCTTAAGACTATATAATCAGTATTGCTATTTAAAAGGTCTGAAATTATCTTAAGATTTTATCTAGGAAATAAAATAAAAATGTTTATACAATTCTTAAGACTATATAATCAGTATTGCTATTTAAAAGGTTTGAAATTATCTTAAGATTTTATCTAGGAAATAAAATAAAAATGTTTATACAATTCTTAAGACTATATAATCAGTATTGCTATTTAAAAGGTTTGAAATTATCTTAAGATTTTATCTAGGAAATAAAATAAAAATGTTTATACAATTCTTAAGACTATATAATCAGTATTGCTATTTAAAAGGTTTGAAATTATCTTAAGATTTTATCTAGGAAATAAAATAAAAATGTTTATACAATTCTTAAGACTATATAATCAGTATTGCTATTTAAAAGGTCTGAAATTATCTTAAGATTTTATCTAGGAAATAAAATAAAAATGTTTATACAATTCTTAAGACTATATAATCAGTATTGCTATTTAAAAGGTCTGAAATTATCTTAAGATTTTATCTAGGAAATAAAAAAAATGTTTATACAATTCTTAAGACTATATAATCAGTATTGCTATTTAAAAGGTCTGAAATTATCTTAAGATTTTATCTAGGAAATAAAATAAAAATGTTTATACAATTCTTAAGACTATATAATCAGTATTGCTATTTAAAAGGTTTGAAATTATCTTAAGATTTTATCTAGGAAATAAAATAAAAATGTTTATACAATTCTTAAGACTATATAATCAGTATTGCTATTTAAAAGGTTTGAAATTATCTTAAGATTTTATCTAGGAAATAAAATAAAAATGTTTATACAATTCTTAAGACTATATAATCAGTATTGCTATTTAAAAGGTTGAAATTATCTTAAGATTTTATCTAGGAAATAAAATAAAAATGTTTATACAATTCTTAAGACTATATAATCAGTATTGCTATTTAAAAGGTCTGAAATTATCTTAAGATTTTATCTAGGAAATAAAATAAAATGTTTATACAATTCTTAAGACTATATAATCAGTATTGCTATTTAAAAGGTTGAAATTATCTTAAGATTTTATCTAGGAAATAAAATAAAAATGTTTATACAATTCTTAAGACTATATAATCAGTATTGCTATTTAAAAGGTCTGAAATTATCTTAAGATTTTATCTAGGAAATAAAATAAAAATGTTTATACAATTCTTAAGACTATATAATCAGTATTGCTATTTAAAAGGTCTGAAATTATCTTAAGATTTTATCTAGGAAATAAAATAAAAATGTTTATACAATTCTTAAGACTATATAATCAGTATTGCTATTTAAAAGGTCTGAAATTATCTTAAGATTTTATCTAGGAAATAAAATAAAATGTTTATACAATTCTTAAGACTATATAATCAGTATTGCTATTTAATAGGTCTGAAATTATCTTAAGATTTTATCTAGGAAATAAAATAAAAATGTTTATACAATTCTTAAGACTATATAATCAGTATTGCTATTTAAAAGGTCTGAAATTATCTTAAGATTTTATCTAGGAAATAAAATAAAAATGTTTATACAATTCTTAAGACTATATAATCAGTATTGCTATTTAAAAGGTTTGAAATTATCTTAAGATTTTATCTAGGAAATAAAATAAAAATGTTTATACAATTCTTAAGACTATATAATCAGTATTGCTATTTAAAAGGTCTTAAATTATCTTAAGATTTTATCTAGGAAATAAAATAAAAATGTTTATACAATTCTTAAGACTATATAATCAGTATTGCTATTTAAAAGGTCTGAAATTATCTTAAGATTTTATCTAGGAAATAAAATAAAAATGTTTATACAATTCTTAAGACTATATAATCAGTATTGCTATTTAAAAGGTTTGAAATTATCTTAAGATTTTATCTAGGAAATAAAATAAAAATGTTTATACAATTCTAAGACTATATAATCAGTATTGCTATTTAAAAGGTTTGAAATTATCTTAAGATTTTATCTAGGAAATAAAATAAAAATGTTTATACAATTCTTAAGACTATATATTCAGTATTGCTATTTAAAAGGTTTGAAATTATCTTAAGATTTTATCTAGGAAATAAAATAAAAATGTTTATAAAATTCTTAAGACTATATATTCAGTATTTATAATTCATACTTTTTCAAGCAGTAAACCTATAGTACAGGAGTTAGTTTTGTTCTTTCTTTGTACATTTAATTTTATGGAAATAAGTCAATAATTGTAAGTTGCTTCTTAATATGTATAGTTGTTAATTAACTAATTACTGGACATTAATAACAAATTTCTCTGTAATTGTTATTTAATAGTAATTTAGGTTTCCACATGTCCACAATTAGTTGTGGACCCCAGTCGCATGGCCTGTTATAGGGATTGCCATGAGTTAGATAGTGAATGTAATGTAATTCGACAATTTCCTTATTTTTGGTTATTGTTTTAAAATATTAAAGTTAAAATTATTTTATCACCTCCCTTTAGTACAATTCGACATGTCTATTTATAATAAATTACTATGAAACAAATCAAGGAATAACTTTAGTGATAAATATTCAGTATTTCCCTTAAAACTATGTTGTTTTTTAATAATCTACGTAAAAATTAGTTACTACCAATTTGTGAGCTCATTTTCATTTTAATATTTATAACTACTTAATGTTATACAATTTTATAACCTACATATTCTTACTGATTAAATGTATAATCAGATAGTCTTAAGAATTTTATAAACATTTTTTATTTTATTTCCTAGATAAATCTTAAGATAATTTCAAACCTTTTAAATAGCAATACTGAATATATAGTCTTAAGAATTGTATAAACATTTTTATTTTATTTCCTAGATAAAATCTTAAGATAATTTCAAACCTTTTAAATAGCAATACTGATTATATAGTCTTAAGAATTGTATAAACATTTTTATTTTATTTCCTAGATAAAATCTTAAGATAATTTCAAACCTTTTAAATAGCAATACTGATTATATAGTCTTAAGAATTGTATAAACATTTTTATTTTATTTCCTAGATAAAATCTTAAGATAATTTCAGACCTTTTAAATAGCAATACTGATTATATAGTCTTAAGAATTGTATAAACATTTTTATTTTATTTCCTAGATAAAATCTTAAGATAATTTCAGACCTTTTAAATAGCAATACTGATTATATAGTCTTAAGAATTGTATAAACATTTTTATTTTATTTCCTAGATAAAATCTTAAGATAATTTCAGACCTTTTAAATAGCAATACTGATTATATAGTCTTAAGAATTGTATAAACATTTTTATTTTATTTCCTAGATAAAATCTTAAGATAATTTCAGACCTTTTAAATAGCAATACTGATTATATAGTCTTAAGAATTGTATAAACATTTTTATTTTATTTCCTAGATAAAATCTTAAGATAATTTCAGACCTTTTAAATAGCAATACTGATTATATAGTCTTAAGAATTGTATAAACATTTTTATTTTATTTCCTAGATAAAATCTTAAGATAATTTCAGACCTTTTAAATAGCAATACTGATTATATAGTCTTAAGAATTGTATAAACATTTTTATTTTATTTCCTAGATAAAATCTTAAGATAATTTCAGACCTTTTAAATAGCAATACTGATTATATAGTCTTAAGAATTGTATAAACATTTTTATTTTATTTCCTAGATAAAATCTTAAGATAATTTCAGACCTTTTAAATAGCAATACTGATTATATAGTCTTAAGAATTGTATAAACATTTTTATTTTATTTCCTAGATAAAATCTTAAGATAATTTCAGACCTTTTAAATAGCAATACTGATTATATAGTCTTAAGAATTGTATAAACATTTTATTTTATTTCCTAGATAAAATCTTAAGATAATTTCAGACCTTTTAAATAGCAATACTGATTATATAGTCTTAAGAATTGTATAAACATTTTTATTTTATTTCCTAGATAAAATCTTAAGATAATTTCAGACCTTTTAAATAGCAATACTGATTATATAGTCTTAAGAATTGTATAAACATTTTTATTTTATTTCCTAGATAAAATCTTAAGATAATTTCAAACCTTTTAAATAGCAATACTGATTATATAGTCTTAAGAATTGTATAAACATTTTTATTTTATTTCCTAGATAAAATCTTAAGATAATTTCAAACCTTTTAAATAGCAATACTGATTATATAGTCTTAAGAATTGTATAAACATTTTTATTTTATTTCCTAGATAAAATCTTAAGATAATTTCAGACCTTTTAAATAGCAATACTGATTATATAGTCTTAAGAATTGTATAAACATTTTTATTTTATTTCCTAGATAAAATCTTAAGATAATTTCAGACCTTTTAAATAGCAATACTGATTATATAGTCTTAAGAATTGTATAAACATTTTTATTTTATTTCCTAGATAAAATCTTAAGATAATTTCAGACCTTTTAAATAGCAATACTGATTATATAGTCTTAAGAATTGTATAAACATTTTTATTTTATTTCCTAGATAAAATCTTAAGATAATTTCAAACCTTTTAAATAGCAATACTGATTATATAGTCTTAAGAATTGTATAAACATTTTATTTTATTTCCTAGATAAAATCTTAAGATAATTTCAAACCTTTTAAATAGCAATACTGATTATATAGTCTTAAGAATTGTATAAACATTTTTATTTTATTTCCTAGATAAAATCTTAAGATAATTTCAGACCTTTTAAATAGCAATACTGATTATATAGTCTTAAGAATTGTATAAACATTTTTATTTTATTTCCTAGATAAAATCTTAAGATAATTTCACCTTTTAAATAGCAATACTGATTATATAGTCTTAAGAATTGTATAAACATTTTTATTTTATTTCCTAGATAAAATCTTAAGATAATTTCAGACCTTTTAAATAGCAATACTGATTATATAGTCTTAAGAATTGTATAAACATTTTTATTTTATTTCCTAGATAAAATCTTAAGATAATTTCAAACCTTTTAAATAGCAATACTGATTATATAGTCTTAAGAATTGTATAAACATTTTTATTTTATTTCCTAGATAAAATCTTAAGATAATTTCAGACCTTTTAAATAGCAATACTGATTATATAGTCTTAAGAATTGTATAAACATTTTTATTTTATTTCCTAGATAAAATCTTAAGATAATTTCAGACCTTTTAAATAGCAATACTGATTATATAGTCTTAAGAATTGTATAAACATTTTTATTTATTTCCTAGATAAAATCTTAAGATAATTTCAGACCTTTTAAATAGCAATACTGATTATATAGTCTTAAGAATTGTATAAACATTTTTATTTTATTTCCTAGATAAAATCTTAAGATAATTTCAAACCTTTTAAATAGCAATACTGATTATATAGTCTTAAGAATTGTATAAACATTTTTATTTTATTTCCTAGATAAAATCTTAAGATAATTTCAGACCTTTTAAATAGCAATACTGATTATATAGTCTTAAGAATTGTATAAACATTTTATTTTATTTCCTAGATAAAATCTTAAGATAATTTCAAACCTTTTAAATAGCAATACTGATTATATAGTCTTAAGAATTGTATAAACTTTTTATTTTATTTCCTAGATAAAATCTTAAGATAATTTCAACCTTTTAAATAGCAATACTGATTATATAGTCTTAAGAATTGTATAAACATTTTTATTTTATTTCCTAGATAAAATCTTAAGATAATTTCAGACCTTTTAAATAGCAATACTGATTATATAGTCTTAAGAATTGTATAAACATTTTTATTTTATTTCCTAGATAAAATCTTAAGATAATTTCAGACCTTTTAAATAGCAATACTGATTATATAGTCTTAAGAATTGTATAAACATTTTTTTTTTATTTCCTAGATAAAATCTTAAGATAATTTCAGACCTTTTAAATAGCAATACTGATTATATAGTCTTAAGAATTGTATAAACATTTTATTTTATTTCCTAGATAAAATCTTAAGATAATTTCAAACCTTTTAAATAGCAATACTGATTATATAGTCTTAAGAATTGTATAAACATTTTTATTTTATTTCCTAGATAAAATCTTAAGATAATTTCAGACCTTTTAAATAGCAATACTGATTATATAGTCTTAAGAATTGTATAAACATTTTTATTTTATTTCCTAGATAAAATCTTAAGATAATTTCAAACCTTTTAAATAGCAATACTGATTATATAGTCTTAAGAATTGTATAAACATTTTTATTTTATTTCCTAGATAAAATCTTAAGATAATTTCAGACCTTTTAAATAGCAATACTGATTATATAGTCTTAAGAATTGTATAAACATTTTATTTTATTTCCTAGATAAAATCTTAAGATAATTTCAGACCTTTTAAATAGCAATACTGATTATATAGTCTTAAGAATTGTATAAACATTTTTTATTTATTTCCTAGATAAAATCTTAAGATAATTTCAACCTTTTAAATAGCAATACTGATTATATAGTCTTAAGAATTGTATAAACATTTTATTTTATTTCCTAGATAAAATCTTAAGATAATTTCAAACCTTTTAAATAGCAATACTGATTATATAGTCTTAAGAATTGTATAAACATTTTTATTTTATTTCCTAGATAAAATCTTAAGATAATTTCAGACCTTTTAAATAGCAATACTGATTATATAGTCTTAAGAATTGTATAAACATTTTTATTTTATTTCCTAGATAAAATCTTAAGATAATTTCAACCTTTTAAATAGCAATACTGATTATATAGTCTTAAGAATTGATAAACATTTTTATTTTATTTCCTAGATAAAATCTTAAGATAATTTCAGACCTTTTAAATAGCAATACTGATTATATAGTCTTAAGAATTGTATAAACATTTTATTTTATTTCCTAGATAAAATCTTAAGATAATTTCAGACCTTTTAAATAGCAATACTGATTATATAGTCTTAAGAATTGTATAAACATTTTTATTTTATTTCCTAGATAAAATCTTAAGATAATTTCAGACCTTTTAAATAGCAATACTGATTATATAGTCTTAAGAATTGTATAACATTTTTATTTTATTTCCTAGATAAAATCTTAAGATAATTTCAAACCTTTTAAATAGCAATACTGATTATATAGTCTTAAGAATTGTATAAACATTTTTATTTTATTTCCTAGATAAAATCTTAAGATAATTTCAGACCTTTTAAATAGCAATACTGATTATATAGTCTTAAGAATTGTATAAACATTTTTTTTTTATTTCCTAGATAAAATCTTAAGATAATTTCAAACCTTTTAAATAGCAATACTGATTATATAGTCTTAAGAATTGTATAAACATTTTTATTTTATTTCCTAGATAAAATCTTAAGATAATTTCAAACCTTTTAAATAGCAATACTGATTATATAGTCTTAAGAATTGTATAAACATTTTTATTTTATTTCCTAGATAAAAATCTTAAGATAATTTCAGACCTTTTAAATAGCAATACTGATTATATAGTCTTAAGAATTGTATAAACATTTTTATTTTATTTCCTAGATAAAATCTTAAGATAATTTCAGACCTTTTAAATAGCAATACTGATTATATAGTCTTAAGAATTGTATAAACATTTTATTTTATTTCCTAGATAAAATCTTAAGATAATTTCAAACCTTTTAAATAGCAATACTGATTATATAGTCTTGAGAATTGTATAAACATTTTATTTTATTTCTAGATAAAATCTTAAGATAATTTCAAACCTTTTAAATAGCAATACTGATTATATAGTCTTGAGAATTGGATAAACATTTTATATTTATATAGAATTTTAAGATAATTTCAAAACTTTTAGTGATTGATTTAGAGTTACCTTAGGTAAATCAAACAAACAATAATTTTAAAAAATATGTATTTGACAATTTAATCCCATCTTCTCTTTTTATATTGAAATGATGCATTGTCAAAGAATTTTTGCAAGTCTTCAATTCAACAACACAAAACATTTTAAGACAGAAAAACTGGAATCCAGTGGAATGTTTTGAATATAATCTATTTCTTTAAAAAATTCCCATTTTCTTGAAAATAAAAACTAGCATTATTAAATATTTCCTCTTCTGTGGGACAATTTTTCTTGTCACATAGCCTGTTATATACAAAAGAGACATTTTAATATCTTAATTTTAATGTCTGGTAAGTTATGAAATATTTCATTTCACCCAGTAAATATCCATATTTTGAGCAAATTTTGGCCTGGATCAAACTTGTATTCTTTGACATGAACATTTAATTTAAGAAGGTTAGTTTTTCAATATCAAATCTTTCATATTTTGAACTGTTATAAAATATGCACTAGCAGAACTTTGTCTAAATTTTTCAAATTCACTTTCTAAATAGTCTGTGATAAAATCTGATATCTTTTTAATGAATAATTTTTATTAATGTCACTATATATTTTTTGGACACTGACAATTTTCAAAAATTTCAAAATGTTTTCAATGAAATTAATTATTTCTGTAGTAACCACATCATTTAATAATGGGTGTTTTAATTGTTGCTACAGTTTGATCACAAAAAATGTTTAAATTAGGAAAGTTTTTGTTACTCAACAAGTTTTGGTTAAACTGCCACATAAGTTAGTTTTGATAGCTTAACAAACTGAGTCTTTTTATGATTGAAAAAACCTTTTACAATTTCCCATTTTGCTATCATCTTTTTTGCATTCAGAAAAATAGTAATCAAAAAGAATCTGCAGTAATCCAATTATTTTGAATATTTTTCAATTTTTTTGAAAAAAGATTGATTGGTCCTGTAATCCTCTCTAGGTAGACACATTCCTAAACAATGTCCTGGTAATCGGGAGAGACATGTGCAGATAGGCAAACACGAGAACAATAGGTTCTGCTTACACACAACTTCAAATAGGAACGGTGAACAACTAGTTTAGTTCTTTCTCAAGAACAGGCTTGTATGCTTAAATACCAAATTCCAAAAACGAAAGGGCAAACATCTACCCAAATAATACAAAAGCACAATTAGACTACATATGACCTATCGCCCGATGAGCTAAAGGGCTCACTGAATGTCCGGAAATGGCAGTCAAGTTCGGCCTTTCTCCATCAACCATGGGCTGCAGGGTTTTCTACACTTGCTAAAAGTCTGCACGAATGCCCACGTTGTGCTCTGATCTCAAACGACCAGAAATCTGCTGCAGAAGCTGATACACCACAGTTAACGGTGGCTCAATTGTTATATAATGAAGCAGCGACTCTTTTTATTTCAAATTTAACAACAAACATTTATATGCAATAAAAAAATACAAAGTCAATCTTACTCAAGCTGTGGGAGTGATGGACTACTAATCAATATGTTCTGGTCAGAATATAATCATGGCTTCTGAGAAATATTGCTCATGCAGTTCTTAAAGTTGACTTAGTTCTTCGATAGTATTGGCTGAAATTAGTTTGACTGTCGGCTCCTGGACGGCGTCTGCCCTCGCTGCTCACTCAGCTTAATCTGCCTTAGCGTAAAAAAAAGGCCCAGTTAAATAATTTCTCAACCTGGAAACATTTGATTTCCGGCTGGCGTGAAGATATTAGAAATTCTTTTTGGACATCCTACTTTGGCAAGAATAGCGCTCTCCTATGTCCTAATCCACCAATGGAATTCAACTTCCGTTCTCCATCGCCTAAGTATCACCCCTTTTTTTTTTTTCTATTAGCTCTTTTGGATCAATCGGTTACCCCTTTCGGTCACTTCAAGTGGTTCTCGACAAAGTGTGAGGTCTCCAAAAATAAACATCTGGGATGATTTTTTTCCGAGTTCTCTTTTATCTTTTTAAGTGGAAAATCTATTCGTTCTTTTTTTAAATTATCTCTTTGGATCAATCGGTTACCCCTTTAAGTCACATCAAGTGGTTCTCATCAAAGTGCAAGGTCTCGTTTTATTTTTACTTAAGTTCTCCTATTTTTCTTATTCTTGTCATTCTCTTTTTTATTAGAATTCCGTTTAAGTGGAAAAAATAATTTTTCTTTTCTATGCCCAAGATAAGTTCTGACCAAAAAAGATTTTCTAAGCACTTTCCAACTGTTGACCCACGTGGAATCACCACAGGGGATTTCCTAAACCACTTGATGTCCAGACTTGGCGTCTACCTCCGGTTTCTTAAGCCAAAATCCTGGTCAGATCATACTAATAAATAAAAAGTGGATAAACAGTGCCACGAATTGTAAAGCATACTCCTCTTTCGAAGGCGTATAGTCCAATCACAAAATAGTCACAGCAAAATTATGAATAAGTCTACATGGAAACAAAAGGCAAGTCAGTAAATCATTGCAATCCGACTGATTTTTATTTGCCAACACCGATATATGGAATCGCTATTTGATAACAATAGGAAATAAGTTTGAAATCCTCCAGGAAACATCATCCAGATGAGGAATACGAAAAATTTTGTCAGTGCCACCTAGAAGGAGCAGATGAGTAAGTACCAACGAAACTAAGAGAAAAACACATTGTCCCCTGGAGACAGAAGCAGTCAGAGAAAAGAGAAGTAATATTTAAAAAAGCATCCCAACTCAATAAAACAAACCCAACTAACACCAATATGCAGAACCTTATGAAGGCACAGATAGAACTAACTAAAACATACAAAGAACGAATAGAAAAAAGTAGATAAATAAAATATGACATTCGATAGGAGACAGTCACGGTTAGAATTGCAAAATGAAGGATTGTAGGAAAAGTGGTTGGAAAATACCTCTAGATCAAAGTTAAATGCAAAAAAAGAGACTTCGGAAGTGGAAAGACCACCTCCAGAAACTATTGGGCCCCACTCCTAAAATCATAGAAAATAATATGGAAATATCGTAGATAACCAACTAGACATCAAGCTAGGGGACTTTATGATGGTAAAAATCAACAAAGTCCTAAGAAACTAAAAAGTAGAAAAGCCAGCAGACCTGAGGAAATACCCCCTGAGCAATGGAAAATGAATGAAAATATATGACATACTGCTTAGGCTATGCAACGCAGTATATAAACAAAATACGAAAGAAAAAATGGACAAAAGGCTGCATCCTCTCATTCCCCCTAAAACGGCGACTTTGGAATCTATAAGAACTACAGAGACATAACTCTTACTACTATAGCTACCAAAATATATAATATCCTCCTTCTTAATTGCATCCAACCTGAAATAATGTAAATCCTTAGCATACGGCCCCATAAAGCAATAGTTACCGCTATAATGATGCTTTACAAAGACACCAAAGCAATGGTACACTCACTTGATGGTGACACAGATTTCTTTGACAGTCGCTGGAGTCCTAAAAAGGAGATACATTAGCACCATACATATTTACAATATGCTTAGACTATGTATTTCAAACATCATTAGATCCCATAAAAGAAAAAGGCTCACATTAAAAAAGACAAGAAGCCGACGATACACTGCAGAGACTATTACGGACGTGGACAAAGATTATCAGGCACTTCTTGCAATATCGCCTGTACTGACCGAATCCCTGCTACATATTCTGGAGAAGGCAGCAGGGAACATCGGCCTCTATGTGAATTCCGATAAAACCGAGTCAATGTGCTTTAAAAAGAAGGATGCATCTCTACAATTGGTGGTAAAATTCTAAAACCTTTGGAACAATTCACGTACCTAGGTAGTAATATCTCATCTACAGAAAGCGTTGTTAAATGCACATATAGGGAAAGCATGGTCTGCTATAATTAGATTATCATTCATATGGATATCCGATCTCACTGACAAGTTAAAGCAACAATTCTTCTTATAGCCGTAGTTGTATCAGTGCTACTGTATGGCTGCACCACCTGGACCATATCGAAACGCTAGAGAATAAGCTAGATGGGAACTGCACAAGAATGCTGCAAATGATCTTAAACAAATCGTGGAAACAACACCCACAAGAAAGCAAATGTACGGCCACTTGTCCCTATCATACAAACCATCCAAGTGAGACAACACAAGACTTGCTGGACACGGCTGGAGAAGAAGGGTGGACTCATATGCAACGTTCTCTTGTGGAAGCCAATATATGGGAACGCCAATGCGGTCCGTCTAGCAAAGACTTACATTAACCAGCTCTGTGCGGATACGGGATGCTGCACGTATGACCTACCAGGTGCAATGAATAATTGGAATATTTGTCGATGAATCTAAAAATTCCACTGGATATGGCAATTTTTTGTTTTAAAATGTGCTGGTGTTGTCTGTTTCAATATAAAAAGAGAAGATGAGATTGTATTGTCAAATAGTCCAAATAAATAATAGTAGTCTTTAATGACATTATATTCAGTCTGGTCTGATGCTCTCTAACGACATTATATTCACTCTGGTCTAATTCTCTTTAACGACATTATATTCACTCTGGTCTAATTATCTTTAACGACATTATATTCACTCTGGTCTAATACTCTCTAATGACATTATATTCACTCTGGTCTAATGCTCTCTAACGACATTATATTCACTCTCCTCTAATGCTCTCTAATGACATTATATTCACTCTGGTCTAATACTCTCTAACGACATTATAGTCACTATGGTCTAATGCTCTCTAACAACATCACATTCACTCTAGTCTGTAGAATACTGATAATTGTTATTCTGGTTACTTTCACCCTTAGCCAGGATTGAACCTGCAGTCTGGAAATGACTGTTACAGATTGTTAACTATTTGGACAGTGAACAGTCAAAACACTCCTCAGCTTAATGGACTCTTCCTGGCAGGAGTGGCAGTAATTATTTAAGCTGTCATAGTGGGTTCATTGGAGAACTAGTAACTTCATGGTTAGGCTTGACCAGTCACATTGCTAAAACCAATTGTTGACTGTCTAACTGACTTACTTCAATATGGCGCTGCGAACAGGATTCGACCTAGCTGGATGGAAAAGCTGTTTATTGAGGCAGGCATATCTGCTGCCTCTGCCAAAACTTATGCCAGACATTTTCTAGTGAAGAGATTGCAAGGTCCAGTTTGCATATGCTGGATCGTGCAATGCTTAAGGAACTGGGTATCAAGACTATGGTGACATGCTCACTATACTAAAGCTAGCCAAGGATCCCCAGTGACACTCCCATTATCAGCTAAATCATGCAAGAACACCAACTGCAAACTTCCTCAACTCAGTTCGGAATGACCCCACAACAATTCAGGAAGTTCAGGATAGACTGGACGTATTTACAAAGATGACCAATCTTCCCCCCATACAGACTAACATTCAACTGTAAATTGTGCTGATGAAACCGTCCAGAATTCTATCATCAATACTTACCCTGACTTCTTCAACACCAACCCTAGCAAACTGCTTGATATGCTAGAGGTGTTGGTTACACAGAGATCGAATCCCATGGTGCACAGAATCTCCTTTTCATCCATCATACAGATGACCATGAGTCTATCCAGGAGTACTTGATTCGTCTACAGTCAGGAGCACAAGATTGTAACTATATAATGCCCCAACTGTGATCATGACTTGTCCAACATATATTAAAGGATCAGTTCATTTCGGGCATTGCTAATGACACACTACAGGCGGATATATTGGCCTAAGACAGGTTCACTGATGACCTTGGAACAAATATAACTCATGCAAAAGCATTCGAGATGGCATGCGGACCAAGATAAGATATCTGGTACCTCAGATGTTGCAAGGATTCGAACATCTGCGTATCGCCGACAGAAATGGGCCCAAAAATTCAGCCCGTTCAGGCACTACCTTCAACCGTGGAGACATGGTGGAAACCCCCAACGTAATGCATGCAGAGGTTGTTGGTAGCTACCTGCATGGTGGGGCTGGAATAGGTAACCGGTCACGGATGTGTGCGGCATGGGGTCAAACATGCGAAAGCTTGTGGAAACGAACCACTTTGCAAATGTCTGCCAATCAAAGAATGAAGAAGGTGCTATTAAGTGTCTGGAAAGATGAAGAAGCCAGTATGGATGCCCTAATTGCGCACCTAATATTCGATCCAGTAACTGACAGTTACAAACCAGACAGCCACAACGGCCGCGGAGGTGGAAGCACATTACCCCATTTTCCCCTGCCCTGCCCAAAAACAAAGCCAGAGATTATCCCTGCCGCTTTGTTCCTACCAATCTCAAAATCTACCCTGACAGTTGGTGCAACCATATGCCTCGTGGGTTGAAACATCTACGGTACATGGGACTCTCGGAGAAAAATTACGCCCTCCTAAAAAAAGTACGTGCAAGTAGGAGGGTTTCTTGGTGTGTCAAGGTTGGTACCCATCATGTTCACAATTGGGGAGAGGACTACAAAACAGGCACTATATATAATGTAAAATATACAGGTGATATACTTAGTAGGCAAGCCTGCATTGATGTGGGTATATTACCTCCATTCTTTCCTAAACCTATGGCAGGGCCTCCGCGCCCCTGCAAGTAATTCAATAACATGCAATGCGGTATTCACGGATTCCCAGCATAACACACCAAAAACTCCAGCCCATAAATCCAATATCCTAAAACCCCTACATTTCCCAACCAATAAAACGTAGAAAAAATTAAGCAATGGTTGTTAGACCAATTCGCACAACGGTTTCAAACAAAACGGGAAAATTTCCTGCTATGGCTGGGCCCCAGCCTACATAACACCTCAAGGAAGGATCACCCCCAAAGGCAAGACATAACCCTATCCCAGTACCATATCATTTTAAGGAGAAAGGTACGACAGGCCCTTTGGGATGATGTCAAAAGGGGTATCTCGCCCCAGTACCCATTGGCACCCCACTAACTGGTGCAGGCACAATGGTAATAACTGCAAGAAGACGGGAGGCCTAGAAGAACGGTAGACTACCAGTATTTGAACTCCAATGCAGCTAGAGGGTCACACCACACCAGCTCGCCATTCCAATTGGCTACAGGTACTTCCAACACTAAGAAAACTGTCTAGATGCTATGGATGGCTATCATTCAATCCCTCTAGATTTAGGAATCACACCACTCAACCACCTTCATCACTGAGTGGGGTCGTTTTATGTATCGTGCGAATGCCCCAGGGATATTTAGCCTCCGGCGATGCCTATACACGCAGATATGATGAAATAATCAGAGATGTTCCCCGCGCAAAGTTAAGGTAGTTGATGATACCCTACTCTATGACGAAAATATAGAAAATGTGCTTTTTACCACACCTTTGATTATTTGTCACTGTGTGCAGAAAATGGGAATCACGCTCAACAAGGAAAAATTCCAATTTTGTCAGGATGTGGTTCAATTTGGTGGTCTCCAAATAACACCAACAGGAGTTGCCCCCTTCCAAAGAACTGCCAATGCAATAAAAAACTTCCCTACCAAAAAAAACATAACCGACGCAAGGTCATGGTTGGGTTGGTTAATCAAGTGGCATGGGCATACTCCTAAGCCCCATAATGGCTCCCTTTCGAAACCTGGTCAAACAAAATTCACCTTTACGTGGAAACCAAGATCTCGAGAACGCGTTCCGCAAATCTAAGGAGGTTATCGTTGGCTGATAAAGAAGGGAGTTACAACCTTTGACATCAATCGCGCAACCTCCTTGCCCCAGACTGGAGCAAAGAAGGTATGGGTTTTTTATTGCTCCAAAAACACTGCACATGCCCCACAGAGAAGGCTCCATTTGTTGCACAGGGGCTGGCGCATCATATTTGCAGGTAGCAGATTCTGCACTGAAGCAGAGCGCCCGATATGCACCCATTGAGGGCGAAGCAGCTGCAATCGCCTGGTCATTAGACAAATGCCGCATGTTTATCATGGGATGCCCTAATGTAATAGTGGTCACAGACCCAGCCTTTAACAGGGGTTTTGGTGATAGGACCTTAGTAAGATTCACACCCAGCCTATTTAAACTGAAGGAGAGGTCCCTAAGATATTTCTTTACCATTCAACACTGCCCCGGCAAGTGCACAAGGGTTCTGATGCCATTCCCGCAACCCAGTTGCCATGTAGAAGCCTTACTATCTTTATTCTTAACACAACCCTTCTAACCAAGGACACACACCTCTCGTGACGACATAGATGACTTTGGAATCAGTGACCATCAGGCAATGAACGAATTGTAAGGGATAGGCAACAATATCATATCACTTGACCATATTCGTGATGCTGGCCAGAATGATAGCTTAACAACATCATTTTAAGGGCGAATTGAACAAGGATTTCTTCTATACGTTCTCAGAATCGACCTTAGGAATCCGCCATGTCTGG
>CM042147.1:102692498-102768735 GCA_023376005.1 Doryteuthis pealeii | reverse complement strand
TTCAGCCAATACTATCGAAGAAACTAATGTCAACTTTAAGAACTGCATGAGCAAATATTTCTCAGAAGCCATGATCATATTCTGGACCAGAACATATTGATTAGTAGTCCATCACTCCACAGCTGAGTAAGATTGACTTGATTTTTTTATTGCCATATAAATGTTTTGTGTTAAATTTGAAAATAAAAAGAGAGTCGCTGCTTTCATATATAACAATTGAGCCCACCGTCGGGTGGGGGTAACTGTGGTGTATCCAGCTTCTGCAGCAGATTTCTGCGTCGTTTGAGAATCAGAGCACAACGTGGGCAATTTCTTGCAGACTTTTAGCAAGTGTAGAAAACCCTGCAGCCCATGGTTGATTGGAGGAAAGGCCGAACTTGACTTGCCATTTCACGGACATTCAGCTTGAGCCCTTTAAGCTCATCGGGCGATAAGGTCATATGTGAGTCTAATTGTGCTTTGTATTATTTTGCGGTAGATGTTTGCCCTTTCGTTTTTGGGAATTGGTATTTAAGATACAAGCCTGTGCTTGAGAAAGAACTAACTAGTTTGCACCGTTCTATTTGGAAGTTGGTGTGT
The DNA here is from genome assembly GCA_023376005.1 of Doryteuthis pealeii. Lineage (NCBI taxonomy): Eukaryota > Metazoa > Mollusca > Cephalopoda > Myopsida > Loliginidae > Doryteuthis > Doryteuthis pealeii. The sequence goes on along the minus strand of CM042147.1, from coordinate 102,768,156 downwards.
AAGCAGAACTATTGTTCCTCGTTGTTTCCTATCTGCACTGTCTCTCCCGATTACCAGGACATTGTTTAGGAATGTGTCTACATAGAGAGGATACAGGACCAATCAATCTATTTTTCAAAAAAAATTGAAAAAATAATTCAAAATAATGGTTACTGCCAGATTGGTCTTTGATTACTATTTTTTATTCTGATGCAAAAATGATAGCAAAATGGGAAATTATGTTAATAATGTTTTATTCAATCAATAAAAAGACTCAGTTTGTTAAGCTATCAAAACTAACTTATGTGGCAGTTTAACCAAAACTTGTATGAGTAACAAAAACCTTTCCTTTTACTATTTAAACATTTTTTTGTGACAAACTGTAGCAACAATTAAAAACACCATTATTAAATTTGATGTGGTTACTACAGAAATAATTAATTTCATTGAAAACATTTGAAATTTTTTTGAAATTGTCAGTGTCCCAAAAAAATATATAGTGACATAATAAAAATTTCATTTTAAAAAGATATCAGATTTTATCACAGGACTATTTAGAAAGTGAATTGTTGAAAAATTTAGACCAAAGTTCTGGTAGTGCATATTTTATAACAGTTCAAAATATTGAAGATGATTATGTGAAAAAAAAACTAACCTTCTAAATTAAATGTTCATGTCAAAGAATACAAGTTTGATCCAGGCCAAAATTTGCCCTCAAAATATGGATGATTTACTGGCGTGAAATGAAATATTTCATAACTTACCAGACATTAAAATAGATATTAAAAATGTCTCTTTTGTATATAACAGGCTATGTGACAAGAAAAAAATTGTCCCACAGAATAGGAAATATTTAATAATAGCTTTAGTTTTTATTTCAAAAAATGGGAATTTTTTAAAGAAAATAGGATTATATTCAAAACATTCCACTGGATTCCAGTTCTTTCTGTCTTAAAATGGTTTTGCTGTGTGAATGAAGACTTGCAAATGTCTTTGACAATGCATCATTTCAATATAAAAAGAGAAGATGGATTAATTGTCAAATACAATTTTAAAATTATTGTTTGTTTGATTTACCTAAGGTAACTCTAAATCAATCACTAAAAGTTTTGAAATTATCTTAAAATTCTATATAAAAATAAAATGTTTATCTCCAATTCTCAAGACTATATAATCAGTATTGCTATTTAAAAGGTTTGAAATTATCTTAAGATTTTATCTAGAAATAAATAAAAATGTTTATACAATTCTAAGACTATATATCAGTATTGCTATTTAAAAGGTTTGAAATTATCTTAAGATTTTATCTAGGAAATAAAATAAAAAATGTTTATACAAATCTCAAGACTATATAATCAGTATTGCTATTTAAAAGGTTTGAAATTATCTTAAGATTTTATCTAGGAAATAAAATAAAAATGTTTATACAATTCTTAAGACTATATAATCAGTATTGCTATTTAAAAGGTCTGAAATTATCTTAAGATTTTATCTAGGAAATAAAATAAAAATGTTTATACAATTCTTAAGACTATATAATCAGTATTGCTATTTAAAAGGTTTGAAATTATCTTAAGATTTTATCTAGGAAATAAATAAAAATGTTTATACAATTCTTAAGACTATATAATCAGTATTGCTATTTAAAAAGGTCTGAAATATCTTAAGATTTTATCTAGCGAAATAAAAAAAATGTTTATACAATTCTTAAGACTATATAATCAGTATTGCTATTTAAAAGGTCTGAAATTATCTTAAGATTTTATCTAGGAAATAAAATCAAAATGTTTATACAATTCTTAAGACTATATAATCAGTATTGCTATTTAAAAGGTTGAAATTATCTTAAGATTTTATCTAGGAAATAAAATAAAATTTTATACAATTCTTAAGACTATATAATCAGTATTGCTATTTAAAAGGGTTGAAAATTATCTTAAGATTTTATCTAGGAAATAAAATAAAAAATGTTTTATACAATTCTTAAGACTATATAATCAGTATTGCTATTTAAAAGGTTGAAATTATCTTAAGATTTTATCTAGGAAATAAATCAAAATGTTTATACAATTCTTAAGACTATATAATCAGTATTGCTATTTAAAAGGTCTGAAATTATCTTAAGATTTTATCTAGGAAATAAAATAAAAATGTTTATACAATTCTTCAAGACTATATAATCAGTATTCTATTTAAAAGGTTTGAAATTATCTTAAGATTTTATCTAGGAAATAAAATAAAAATGTTTATACAATTCTTAAGACTATATAATCAGTATTGCTATTTAAAAGTCTGAATATCTTAAGATTTTATCTAGGAAATAAAATAAAAATGACTATATAATCAGTATTACTATTTAAAAGGTGAAATTATCTTAAGATTTTATCTAGGAAATAAAATAAAAATGTTTATACAATTCTTAAGACTATATAATCAGTATTGCTATTTTAAAGGTCTGAAATTATCTTAAGATTTTATCTAGGAAATAAAATAAAAATGTTTATACAATTCTTAAGACTATATAATCAGTATTGCTATTTAAAAGGTCTGAAATTATCTAAGATTTTATCTAGGAATAAAAATAAAAATGTTTATACAATTCTTAAGACTATATAATCAGTATTGCTATTTAAAAGAAATTATCTTAAGATTTTATCTAGGAAATAAAATAAAATGTTTATACAATTCTTAAGACTATATAATCAGTATTGCTATTTAAAAGGTTTGAAATTATCTTAAGATTTTATCTAGGAAATAAAATAAAAATGTTTATACAATTCTTAAGACTATATAATTCAGTATTGCTATTTAAAAGGTCTGAAATTATCTTAAGATTTTATCTAGGAAATAAAAATAAAAATGTTTATACAATTCTTAAGACTATATAATCAGTATTGCTATTTAAAAGGTTTGAAATTATCTTAAGATTTTTATCTAGGAAATAAAATAAAATGTTTATACAATTCTTAAGACTATATAATCAGTATTGCTATTTAAAAGGTCTGAAATTATCTTAAGATTTATCTAGGAAATAAAAAAAAAAAATGTTTATACAATTCTTAAGACTATATAATCAGTATTGCTATTTAAAAGGTCTGAAATTATCTTAAGATTTTATCTAGGAAATAAAATAAAAATGTTTATACAATTCTTAAGACTATATAATCAGTATTGCTATTTAAAAGGTCTGAAATTATCTTAAGATTTTATCTAGGAAATAAAATAAAAATGTTTATACAATTCTTAAGACTATATAATCAGTATTGCTATTTAAAAGGTTGAAATTATCTTAAGATTTTATCTAGGAAATAAAATAAAAAAGTTTATACAATTCTTAAGACTATATAATCAGTATTGCTATTTAAAAGGTTTGAAATTATCTTAAGATTTTATCTAGGAAATAAAATAAAAATGTTTATACAATTCTTAAGACTATATAATCAGTATTGCTATTTAAAAGGTCTGAAATTATCTTAAGATTTTATCTAGGAAATAAAATAAAATGTTTATACAATTCTTAAGACTATATAATCAGTATTGCTATTTAAAAGGTTCTGAAATTATCTTAAGATTTTATCTAGGAAATAAAATCAAAATGTTTATACAATTCTTAAGACTATATAATCAGTATTGCTATTTAAAAGGTCTGAAATTATCTTAAGATTTTATCTAGGAAATAAAATAAAAATGTTTATACAATTCTTAAGACTATATAATCAGTATTGCTATTTAAAAGGTCTGAAATTATCTTAAGATTTTATCTAGGAAATAAAATAAAAATGTTTATACAATTCTTAAGACTATATAATCAGTATTGCTATTTAAAAGGTCTGAAATATCTTAAGATTTTATCTAGGAAATAAAATAAAATGTTTATACAATCTTAAGACTATATAATCAGTATTTATTTAAAAGGTTTGAAATTATCTTAAGATTTTATCTAGGAAATAAAATAAAAATGTTTATACAATTCTTAAGACTATATAATCAGTATTGCTATTTAAAAGGTTTGAAATTATCTTAAGATTTTATCTAGAAATAAAAAAAAAATGTTTATACAATTCTTAAGACTATATAATCAGTATTGCTATTTAAAAGGTCTGAAATTATCTTAAGATTTTATCTAGGAAATAAAATAAAAATGTTTATACAATTCTTAAGACTATATAATCAGTATTGCTATTTAAAAGGTTTGAAATTATCTTAAGATTTTATCTAGAAATAAAAAAAAAATGTTATACAATTCTTAAGACTATATAATCAGTATTGCTATTTAAAAGGTTTGAAATTATCTTAAGATTTTATCTAGGAAATAAAATAAAAATGTTTATACAATTCTTAAGACTATATAATCAGTATTGCTATTTAAAAGGTTTGAAATTATCTTAAGATTTTATCTAGGAAATAAAATAAAAATGTTTATACAATTCTTAAGACTATATAATCAGTATTGCTATTTAAAAGGTCTGAAATTATCTTAAGATTTTATCTAGGAAATAAAATAAAAATGTTTATACAATTCTTAAGACTATATAATCAGTATTGCTATTTAAAAGGTTGAAATTATCTTAAGATTTTATCTAGGAAATAAAATAAAAATGTTTATACAATTCTTAAGACTATATAATCAGTATTGCTATTTAAAAGGTCTGAAATTATCTTAAGATTTTATCTAGGAAATAAAATAAAAATGTTTATACAATTCTTAAGACTATATAATCAGTATTGCTATTTAAAAGGTTTGAAATTATCTTAAGATTTTATCTAGGAAATAAAATAAAAAATGTTTATACAATTCTTAAGACTATATAATCAGTATTGCTATTTAAAAGGTTTGAAATTATCTTAAGATTTTATCTAGGAAATAAAATAAAAATGTTTATACAATTCTTAAGACTATATAATCAGTATTGCTATTTAAAAGGTCTGAAATTATCTTAAGATTTTATCTAGGAAATAAAATAAAAATGTTTATACAATTCTTAAGACTATATAATCAGTATTGCTATTTAAAAGGTCTGAAATTATCTTAAGATTTATCTAGGAAATAAAAAAAAATGTTTATACAATTCTTAAGACTATATAATCAGTATTGCTATTTAAAAGGTCTGAAATTATCTTAAGATTTTATCTAGGAAATAAAATAAAAATGTTATACAATTCTTAAGACTATATAATCAGTATTGCTATTTAAAAGGTCTGAAATTATCTTAAGATTTTATCTAGGAAATAAAATAAAAAATGTTTATACAATTCTTAAGACTATATAATCAGTATTGCTATTTAAAAGGTCTGAAATTATCTTAAGATTTTATCTAGGAAATAAAATAAAAATGTTTATACAATTCTTAAGACTATATAATCAGTATTGCTATTTAAAAGGTCTGAAATTATCTTAAGATTTTATCTAGGAAATAAAATAAAAATGTTTATACAATTCTTAAGACTATATAATCAGTATTGCTATTTAAAGGTCTGAAATTATCTTAAGATTTTATCTAGGAAATAAATAAAAAATGTTTATACAATTCTTAAGACTATATAATCAGTATTGCTATTTAAAAGGTCTGAAATTATCTTAAGATTTTATCTAGGAAAATAAATAAAAATGTTTATACAATTCTTAAGACTATATATCAGTATTGCAGTATAATCAGTATATTTAAAAGGTCTTAAATTATCTTAGATTTTATCTAGGAAATAAAATAAAAATGTTTATACAATTCTTAAGACTATATAATCAGTATTGCTATATAAAAGGTCTGAAATTATCTTAAGATTTTATCTAGGAAATAAATAAAAAAATGTTTATACAATTCTTAAGACTTTATATCTAGGAAATAAAAAAAATGTTTATACAATTCTCAAGACTATATATTCAGTATTGCTATTTAAAAGGTTTGAAATTATCTTAAGATTTTATCTAGGAAATAAAATAAAAATGTTTATACAATTCTTAAGACTATATATTCAGTATTGCTATTTAAAAGGTTTGAAATTATCTTAAGATTTTATCTAGGAAATAAAATAAAAATGTTTATAAAATTCTTAAGACTATATATTCAGTATTTATAATTCATACTTTTTCAAGCAGTAAACCTATAGTACAGGAAGTTAGTTTTGTTCTTTCTTTGTACATTTAATTTTATGGAAATAAGTCAATAATTGTAAGTTGCTTCTTAATATGTATAGTTGTTAATTAACTAATTACTGGACATTAATAACAAATTTCTCTGTAATTGTTATTTAATAGTAATTTAGGTTTCCACATGTCCACAATTAGTTGTGGACCCCAGTCGCATGGCCTGTTATAGGGATTGCCATGAGTTAGATAGTGAATGTAATGTAATTCGACAATTTCCTTATTTTTGGTTATTGTTTTAAAATATTAAAGTTAAATTATTTTATCACCTCCCTTTAGTACAATTCGACATGTCTATTTATAAATAAATTCCCAACTATGAAACAAATCAAGGGGAATAACTTTAGTGAATAAATATTCAGTTATTTCCCTTAAAACTATGTTGTTTTTTAATAATCTACGTAAAAATTAGTTACTACCAATTTGTGAGCTCATTTTCATTTTAAAAACGAATTAAAATGATCTAAATCTATTTTTAAGGTTATTTTTTTTGTTTTTGTCGAAAATTACTAACATAATGAGCATCATTACAAAAGCAAAATGATATTAAGTATGTAATTTATTTTTAATACATTTTAAACAATTAAATTCTGCTAAAGATGTCTAAGTGAAGATTTATGATGCACTCAAAACAAACTCCTTTATAACAATTTTAAAATATTTAAAAAAAAGTTTCTGTTTAGAAATCAATAACAAAAAAGCATTAAACATTATGTACAGAAAAATAACTAACTTTTTGATATTTTATTTTAAAACTTTTTTCCAAACTCTCACAAAAACTTAGAGTGCAAAAAATAATGCGTTTTTTGTCAACAAAAGTCAGCAAGAAAATGTTAAAAAACATTCGGTGGCCCAGATTATACAAAATACCAAAAAACAGGGAATTGTCTGATTTTAACAAAATTTTCAATAAATTCTTCATTTTGAATTTGTGAATCGTTTCAATGAAACTGGTTCAATAGAAATAGATCGAAATGCTTTAAAATAGATATTACCTTTACCTCCATCCACATAAGCATTTAGAGCAACAACGTATATACTTAATTAATAGATAAAATTAATATAAAATATAAATCGCATAATTTTAAGTTTTAAATCTTATATATTTAGAATCTAAAGACAAATTTCATAACAAGCCTACTTTAGTATGGTTAAGTAATAATTAATTAAGATATCTCAATTTAGAGGTTAAGCCCCACACATTTAAACAGAACAAATGTCGATGTATAATTTAACAATAAGGGAATATCATATTTTTTTCAGTGATAATCTAAAAGGAATATTATATTTCATAAACAACAGAGTAAAAATTACATTTTCAGATTTTCGGTACTTATTTTCAACCAAAATCTGTCCTTTTTATTTTTTTCTTCTATTCACACCTTCGGTCTTTTGTCTTTTTATTTATACTGTTTAACTTATATATGACTCCACCGATAATTTGCGCCCCAAAAATAATATGGGGTCAAAGTTAAGTGACCTGAAAGAAATCAGAAAATAGAATAACTAATGCATTATAAAATAATTTGTTGATAAATCAACACTGAAAATTTCATAAAAATCGGATAATTTCCTGATTTTTGGTTTGTTATTTTTTTGCAGTCAAGAACTTGATTTGATTTTGTAAAATACGTCTATGATGTCATATTTATTGGTACCTTTGTAAGCATAACCCAAGGACGGCTAGAGCTGTAATCACGAAATTATTAGTGGTTATATGTGTAGCTTCATATAATGTTTTAGCATACTAATATTATATTTTATTGTCTGGTAATACAAGAGAGAGAGAGAGGGGTGATTTGACAAGGGCAACATTATACTGTTTGCCAGTTGGACAGGGAGGTAGAAGAATGTTAACAAACAATATAGCTTTATCAAGAAGGGGGTATATTTTATACACAAAAGTATACAATACAATTTTATAATATGAATATCCGTTTGTGTGAAGCAATACGGATTGCAGTTAGAAGTCAATTCTTCGAACTATGAACTAATTCGAAGAATGGACTTCTATCTGCAATCCGTATTGTTTTGCATTGCGAGATGTAGTCACGTGGTTTCAAAGAGTACACACCTAATCCGTTGTTTATAGAAGGGGATGTTTTAGCATATTATATTCTATTGTCGTACTGCCGTTAGCTTGGGTTCAAATGTAGTTACGCGTATCGGCATGGAAAGAAGCGATTGTGGGTGTCTCTATTGTCAGAAATTTTTGTTCAAATAAATATTTTGTATAGTTTAAATGCATATATTTTATCTGCCTTTCAATGTGTCTTGTTTCGTATTTTTATACGAAAATAAAGGAAGAAAAAGGGTTCGGTGACCAGCTCCGGGTACTGAAATCAGTCACGTGTCCCCTAAAATTTGCCTCTTTTGAAATTGACCTTCGAGGGGAAAGGACGTGCTAGCAGTTGTCCTGTCTTAGCACTGACACACCCCTAAACCTCTTTGGAAATGGGAAGCGAGACGTGACGACGCGTTTTGGTTCTGGTTACAACCAGCAGTGTTCATTCTTAGCGCTGAGAGATAAAACCCCTAAGCTGCTACAAATATGGACGTTGGAGGTTCCTGAGAAAACCCTGGGTGAGATGGGTTACTTTTAGCTTTTAGCTTCAGAAGCCAGCAATTTTCCCTTGAAAAACAGACGGAGGCCCCTTCATTTCCTTTGACGAAAAAGGTCGCTGCTCCAAATTCCCTTATACTTCTGACGACGAACATAGTTGTTAGAGTCCACCTATTACACGAAACCGGACGACAACGCAAGGAAAAAGGATTCCAGCGCAGAGAGACCTGTCGTTATTTTCAACAAGGAGCCTCGTTTTTTGGCGATAAAGAACGAGAATGCAGGAATAAGGTTTATCTTTCTGTTAAAGTTATTTTCAACATCAAAGCCTTGTTCTTTGGCGAAAAGGAACAAGGGACATTTGAAAGGACTTTCATCTTTCTTTCTATCTAATTTTGACCTTTCCTGCGAGAGAGTGTATTTTTGAAGGGTTCTTTTGTTGTTTAAACCCTTTCTACAGTAAGTCTTTTCTTTCTGTTTTTTTTATACCAATTTTGTATTGTATATTTTGAAGGGTAGTTAGAGGTTGATTAACGCCCATTCAGTTACGTAGGTGTAACTCTCTTTATACACTTTTGTATTTTTGTATTTATTATATATTCTTTGTATTTCTATCTTTGTTACCTGGCGCCTAAATTGTCTATTTAGCGTTGTGCGTGGGGAATTCTATGCAATTCCTAATTTGAATTGTATATATTTCATTTTTGCCTCCTTTGTGGAGATACTTGTAATAAGATTATTTTTCTCTATCAAGCAAGACCGTTCGTAATTTTATTTTTTCCCTAGCCTTTTTATTAACGGCGCCCTTTAGTTTAATGGTCGGTATTTTTCTGAAAATGGAAGAATAATTTGGAAATAATGGAAACTTCTATGTCGCACTTGGTGACGTGGAAAAGACTTTTAGTGGTGTTGGTGGTAGGTTCACTATGTTGCACGTGGTGGCATAGACAATACCATTAGTAAGGGTGTGAATAGAGACAATACCATTAGTAAGGGTGTAAATAGAGACAATACCATTAGGAAGGGTGTAAATAGAGACAATACCATTAGGAAGGGTGTGAATAGAGACAATACCATTAGGAAGGGTGTGAATAGAGACTATGCGTTAGTAACCGACGGATTCGAGAAGATGTATTATATATGACGAATTTGAGGGTCCGAGATGTGAGCTGGTCAGTTAAGCCCTAAAAAGGTATTGCGTGTAGCTAGACCAAGAGGCTGTTATATGTTGACCAGTGCGATCGAAAAAAGGGGTATTTTGTGTGTGACTGGGCTGCATTATGTGATTAGCTAGCCAGAAAAAAAAAAGAATGAAAAGTTCGGCATAATTATGTGCATTGGCTATAATGTCTTCTGATTAGACAAAATAGAAAAACCGAAACTCTTTTCATAGTAGCACACAATAATGTCAAAAGGAATAAGTATATCGTGAATTGATAATACGTAACAGAATAGAAAGTATAGGTTATGTGGGAATAGATTTGCGACAGTTAATCATATAATAAGCGAATGCAAATAACTGACACAAAATGAATACAAGACTGGGTGGAAACTGTGATCTATTGGGAATTGTGCAAAAGATTCTGATTTGACCAAATGGTATATGCACAAACAAGAATCCGCCTTGGAACGATCCTGAAAGGACTAGAAAAGACTGAAGGAATTGAAAAACAAAGCAGAATCAAGACCCCACAGACCACAGAATTGTTGAAATCGGCTAGAATACTTAGAATGGTCCCGGATATCTAAACATACTCAAAATGTCTACTGTCAAAAGTCATAGGGTCACAGGCTAATAAAACAATTGTGGACGCAGGTAAACAGTTTCATTCCTGGGTTCTGTTCTACAAAACAAAGTAACAGATTTTTTAAAATATAAAACTGATTGGCCGGGACAAACGAGGATCGATGAGAATGTACATATTCCACTAGTCTATGAATTCGTCCGGTTCATGCAATCGCTTTTTAAAATTCTATTTCGTGTTTAAGAAGTTCAGATTCCTAAAGGAGTCAGTAAGCAATTACTGATAAGAACTAAATAAAGGGTTATGCCCCTTTGGTTGTTGTTGTAGTTATGTTTCCCCTCACGAGTGGAACGCTCACTAGAGGAGTCTAAAATAAAGTTTTTAAACTTTTAAGACGTGTTGCTTCGCTCTCTGCTTTATTCATCTAGCATTCCAGAGATTACTGCTACGTTCGTGTATGATACATCAATTACTTTATCGTCTTTTGTACGGTTGGGTGGATATATATTGTTTACTAGAGACCAACTTTGATTTCACCTTCTGTCAAGGGTGTACGAACCTTTTTCAGCCTATTTTGACGGTTGTGCTAGATAAATAATTGGCTGATAAATAAATAAAAAAATTAAGGCAATGTGTTCTCTTACTTTTTCAGATCCGGCCGGCGTTTCGTTTCTGGGCCTAATTTTATAAGTGAACTTCTCGACTTTTTTCCGGTGCATCGAGTCACAAAGTGACGTCGACTAGACGGATAATTTTAGTGGGAGATTGAAATATTTCTATCATCCCAAAATGGATTACAAACAACTTGGACGCAAAATTTTCCCGAGTGTTTGTCGAGAGACTTGATCTCATTGATAAATTTCGAGAGGGCTGTCCAAGTACAGTAGAGTGGATTTAGACAGATTGAGGCAGCTATCTCAACAGAGTGTTAGTTAGGAGAGTCGATCTAGATTCATTAGGTGGTTCAAGTTTTGGGGTTTTTTAAAATATTATGACCACAGACTTGTAGAGATCATAATTAGAGCTTAGGTGGAAATTCAACGCTTTCTTGTTGAATAAGACTTTCAGTGCCAGCTAAAACTAATATTAAAGCGGGAACTGACGGAAGCTATAACTGGGAATAGTTGATAGGCAAAAATTAAGATAAGAATTAGATGTTGCCGACTATAGTATAAGGTTTAAGTTTGATAGAATAGCAACGTAAAGGGCGTTAGAATCTAGATTATATAGGGTGGTTAAGATGAGAGTAGTGTAGAAATTAACATAGCTAAGATAGCGTAGATACTTAACGAAAAGTACCAGTAGTTAAGGCTTGGTTAAAAAAGAATGTCTTGCGGTGCGACGAATGAACCAGGGAAATATTATTTGAATTCAAGCCTGACAGTTGGAATAGTTGTGGATTTCACTGACAATTAGTATCTTATTTTAACCTCCATTTCCTGTTATGCGAAATATGGATATAGATAGTCAGTCTGGGGTTAGCCGCTAGAAGAGATCGACACAATGACGGCGACTAGTTAAACTCGTACATGCGTGATTATTGATTCCAAGTCATAAGAAATAAAAATGAGATTCACAGAAGAAATATTTTGTGTCGTTGATCAAAATCAAACCAACAAAGCAGAGCCATCTTAAGAGCGAGAAAAGTAGAACCAAAGAAACGACCTAGAAGGAATAAGACTGAATCGGCCATCATACTCAAAAGTTAGAAGAACTACTAGGACGAATCGATACGAAACCAAGTAATGAAAAAATAAGAAGAAATACCAACCAAGTAAGGAAGATAGCTAGTCCAGAAATACAGAAATAAGTCCAGACAATAGAGTAAGATGGAGTATCGGAGACACAACCATAGGTGTCCCTCTTACGATAATAGAGATCTAGATGGAAATCTTTCATAATACAGATACGTGGATATGTTAAGACGGCTATACCCAGAAGTATGGGTAGGGAACAAAAAGGTGTCGGTCGTTCACGCCTTGTTTTATTAGCCAGTCGTACGGCGGTTGTGTAAGTTTCTTGGAAGATTCATGGTTTGCATACTGCGAAAAAACACTTTGACTTGGAATCCATTTCTGTGTGTCGCAATGTGGTTCTGGTGATAGACAGGAAAAACACTCTGTGTTTCTCTGCTTACTCGGCATTATGGAGGGGGCACAGTATTTGTGATATAAAGGCTAACATGTTCGAACTTCAGTCAAGCATTACGTTTACTTTCAGACTAATACCCTTGCGAAACGTATGAACCCCTTCATCCCTTGCTATGGGTTACATAGTACCACTACTCTTCTTCTACAAGGAATGGCTTTGGCATTAGATAACGCATTAAGTTTGATATGCCATTAAACAAAGAAATCAAGCCAAACCAAACCTCGGCATGATGAGACTCGGGATTAGGATGACGCGATAGTGAGGATTTTACGAAAGTGAATCTTTCCATCTCAGGCGGTGGTTGCTTTTTACAAGTACCAAATTAAAGTGAAAATTAGTTCTAAGAGACAAAGACCCTTTCGTTAGAATTTTGCAAAAGGTGAAAGTCGCGCGTTTGTGTCGAGTGTAAGGTACTGACCTTGAAATCTTATTAGATGTTACAGGTATATAAAGGAATTTAGGTACATAGTAAAATCCCGACAACCCATACCAATTTAAACAATTTTTTAAATAATCGTTTAACTTAGCTATGTTACAATGACATAGGAACCTATGCACACCAGTTACTTCCGCGGTAACTCTCTTCCTGGAATCTTTAATATATAAACCGAATACACACGTTTCTATTATGCATATCCAAATTCATCTTTGTGGGTAATTTAGCAACAAAGTCATTATTTCTGGATGGAAATGATAATCCAGTATCTGGTAAGAATTTCATTTAACGTATGATCACGTATGATTATTTCATTATTGTTATGAATCGCTTAAGACCATCCGTGAGCCTATGATAATCCAACAAGCTAGAATATGTGAGCTCATTTGCCCCATATCATTTTTAGTACACACGATTTTTCGTTTGTTTCCCCTTCTCACCCCTTTAGATGACAGAGATTCACAGGGAGTGTGAGGGAAGTCTTTTTTTTTTCGTGGCATTTTTTCGACGGTTGACCTAGTTTTTCTTTCGTGTTTCTCAATAAGGGAGTGGGAGTGAACTAATGATCATTTCTTTTTCAATCATATATATATATATATATATATATATATATATATATATATATATATATATATATATATAGAGAGAGAGAGAGAGAGAGAGAGAGAGAGAGAGAGAGATTTCAGTTCATTGCATTTCGTTTGGGATTCATTTTTGTTGTAAATAAAATCTAAATCATCCCTAATTTTGGTACCTGGAGAGCGGAAGATTTTTTGAATGATTGTTTTGTTATGGTGAAAGGATTATTGTGGCGTATAAATGGAACTAGTTAAATTAAAAATTGGATAATGATGATCAGCCCTCCCCCACCAATTTAGTTAGGCCTATAGGATAAACTCCTATAATTTACTAAACAATGAAAAAGAAAAAAGAAACGTAAAAGACGCACCAAACATGACTCCTATCCAAATTCAAAAGCTTCTACAATTTTGCACAAATAAGATTAAAAAGATATTCAAGCAATCTCTAGAATCTGATTAGATAAGGTAAGTCATGAGTGGAGCTTACACATACGTCCGCACTTTAGAGTTCCAGAAGGTTCGTAAATTATTACCGCCAAAAAGAATTCGGAGCCGGCAGTCACCTATTTTTATTGGAATACATATCAACAATTCAGTCTGCCCTTACCAACTGGGTATGTAAACACCAGAGACTCGACCAGCAGCTAGAGGCGTCGTCCATTGTCACGTACGCCATGACCCTTTACATCAGCACGTAGCATGATGCCTTTGACAATGCTAGAGATGCTGATAACATCTAGAGACGCGCCATTTCGACCCTTCTGTTGACTACTATCCAACTATTCTACCTGACGGTTATTTCGACCAACGAACCAGACATTCGTCTTCAGGTTGTGAATAATTACCACATTTCCTGATTTCTACCGACCAACGAATTCGGAATAAATTTCTTTGATGTTGTTAACTATATACCATGTGTTTGTCATTCCTTCATTTCTTAGCCTAACCTGCACCTTTTCATTCATCGTCATTACAAATATTGTTAGTGGGGTCGGGGCATCCGTCCTCACCAGTCGGAATAAGTCTAACTGACCGGAATCTGCCTTGTACCAAATTTGTGTATTTTTTTCTTTTGTTACACAATAAATACGGTCAGCGTTGAATAAATCGCTTTCTTTTTTTCTGTCGACAGCGCACAAATCTTTCAATAACATCTTATTTTCTTTCCTTTTTTAAACCTCTTTAGTGACGTTTTCATAAGCACCAAGTGCCATTTTTTTTATAAACCTCGTTGGAAGCATTCAATCAAGCTTCTTAATTCGAACAAAAGCCGTTGATGGGAGCAGTTGAGTTGTATTCATCATTTCTGGGCATCACATTGTACCAATACAGTTTTTCTTGAACAGATCGCTGCTTGTTAAAAATTGCTTTTTATACTTCAATGGGACAGTTAGACGATGATGTTTCCAGAGGACCAATACGCGCATCGAACGCATAGATGAACACCCCATGTCTCCGCAAAAGTTTCAAAGGCTACTAGAAAACTTAGTATCATTGTCTTTCAAGATTTCATCCGAGGTCCCCTTTCAAAGAATACAGCCGCCAACTGTCGAATTATACTCGCCTGCCGGACCAATGGAAGTCAAATAGGAAATCGCATTGGAACACAGTCAATTAGGATTGAATGGTGGACACCGCTGTGGTGAGTTATATCCGTCCCTAATCTACACCATGCGCCTGCCATTCAATCGGTGATAGATTAACTGCTCGGTACTCAAGGTAGTTTTGATGGTCGATTCGGCTCTATTCTGAACCACTCAGTACTTCTTTCGCTCTTTCTTCTACAAATCATGACAATATATTCTTTCTACCTATCTTCCTACAATTTATGACCACAGTACTTTTGTCATTCTTTCTTGACTCATAACGAATTGACACATGTTAAAATTTGAAGAACAATGTGAAGTTTCTAAATGTGATTATTAGTTTCTTCATTGATAATTTAAAATTCGCCTTTTCAGGAGGTTTTCGTCGAAGAAATGTTACTTTTTACTACATGATTTAAGAACAAAAAGTCTTTTTACGACAAAATCTCCATTTCAGGAGGTTTTGATCGTGTAAAATCTTTACTACATGATTTAAGAACAAAATGATTTTTAACGACAAAAGGAGTTTTCGTCGAGCAAAATTACAAAAATTATTAAAATACTAAATGAACTAATTTGCATCTATTTATCTACCGTAGTTGAAGTGTCTGTTGGGTTAAGCATTCTCTGTTGATCAAGTTGCTTTCTTTACAAACAAAAGCCGTTGTATCAACTGTGTATCCCTTAGTTCCGTTAAAAAAAGAAAACAAATTATTGAAAGTATCGTCATATCTCATTTTTTATTATAGTTTAACTCCACTGAAACTCTTCTGACATCAACAAAAAAATAATAAGCAGTACGAGGATGTGTTAGGAAAGTGTCATCCATACCAATTGGGGTTATATCAAAATACTGTGCTCTACCAAAATTGTGATTATGTATAGATAACTGTCATAAATTAACTTCCTTACAAAGTCGTTTTTTAATATATATATATAATATATAAATTGTATATAAATATATATAAGTATATAAAGTATATATTTTCTGGCTGTCATGTTATTTATTTTTTCATTCACCTGTACTTACGATTGCGTAATATATACAGATGATATATTTAGTCTTAGTAAAAACCTGCAATAATATTTTGCGAGTCAAGTCAATTCAAGTAGAAAAAAATCGCGATAAATTTGAGCGACTGTGAATTTATAAATATCAGAATTCTACTTGTTAATGTCAACAAAATATTTGTTTTAAATAGAATAATATTATTTGTCTGAATTTGTTTAGATAAGGCTTGATGATTTGTATCATTTAAATGTTTTTGATAGTTGTCCTTATCTTTATAATTATATACACAACGTTTTGGCCGATGTGCTCGCCGGCCTTCTTCAGGTGTTTCTTTTTTTTGGACACATGGCGCAACAGTTATAAAGGCTGAGTTAATGTAGTTTTAGGTGTTAATTATCTGGAGGCTGCATGTTCAACTCTGACTACAGACGAAAGTGACATAGAGTGTTTGACATAGCTTAGCACTTGTACCCGGGCGTGGTTAACGGAATGAGAACGATCTACACGAATGGATAAAATAAAGGGTTCGGTTCGAGGTTTCATAAAAGCTCCCGATTATCACATAAATACCCCGAGTTCGACATGAAGGCTCCCAATTTCAAATAAATAAAAACACCGAAGAAGACTGGGGGGGGGCACAACAAAACGTTTTGTACATAACAATAGTATATTGTGCTGTCTATAGTGAAAAAAAAAAAGAGAGAAAAAAATGATCTTGCACACACAAGCTCATTCTATTTTATTTATTAACCTTTATATATTTTCCATTATCATTCTGCATCAAACGGATTTCAACGTTTCTCATAATGACGGATCTATTAAATATAGGGGGTGGCCGCTATATTTAGACCAGCGGTGGAATTTTAAATATTATAAATAGGCTTTCCATAAACAATACAAACAACTAAATTCTCTGCTAGATTTTTAATGTTACCCAAGCGAAACGAAATATCATCATCAACAGGGGCAGTCACTTCCGCGGTTGCCAAAAGCAGATCCTTGACGAAACAGCGCACTGTATTTTAAAAAAATCCTTCTTAATTCTTGTTATTTGGAATGAGGGAATTTCGTCGCGCATTTGGTTATGAAGTTACTTTTTCTTCTTTCTTATCAGCATAACTTTTTTCAGGTGTTGCCTGTGACAAAAAATATTAACGGAAAACTTATTAGAGTTTGCAGTTTAGAGAAGTTATATTCAAAGAACTAGAATGAATCTTGTATCTTAATATTAATCATGTGCTCTTCTTAACTTTGAAAGTTCTAAAAGTAAGTTGCTGACGTCATAGTTAAATAGGTTTTAATTTCGTAATTTAGACAAAACAAACAGATGATATTATCATCATTTTATGTCTGTATATCACACCAGATTTCAATGAAGTCTGACAGCAAGGTTTTCTGGATTCCTCTTAGTAGGGCGTCAAGTATTACTCCGACGAATGAATAATCATTATTTGAGTAAAGACACTCGGAATGAGCTTATCAGTTTTATCTCGAAAATTATTATCTCAAACAATTTAAAATGTGCAAAATAATATTTCATAATATTAGACTGCCTTCCTGACATTTCCCATTTTGCAGAAATAAAAACTAGATAAATATATGGACCTTGTCTGAGAGTTGAAGAAGTTATTGAACATGAAGGTGACAGTAGTACCAACCGTAGATGGAGCCCTTACAACAATCGCCAAAAATCTGGAAACGAGACTAGGTGAACTGGAAATCTGAAAAATTGAGACTTTCTACACCACAACACTGCGGAGATCGGCTAA
Organism: Doryteuthis pealeii; assembly: GCA_023376005.1. Taxonomy (NCBI): domain Eukaryota; kingdom Metazoa; phylum Mollusca; class Cephalopoda; order Myopsida; family Loliginidae; genus Doryteuthis; species Doryteuthis pealeii. Next base: position 102,750,192 of record CM042147.1, on the reverse strand, counting down.
AATGGAAGAGTTCCTGGAGAGCTGAACTGTTTCAGTCACGTGATATATATACATTTGTACCATTTCACGAAAATTATTCTGGAGCTCCTACTCTCATCAGGTCCTTTACTAACAAGATCAGCATCTACTAGTAGAAGAACAGAATCAATAAGGTTACTCATCAAGGCTGCATGTACCAAGAAGTGTGTTCGCAAAGCTCGAGAGACGGTCTTTCCGGGAAGAATATGTGCTACAGAGTTGTCTCCTTAGATAGTAGCTAGCAACTCAGACAATCCAGTCTCATCCATAATACGAAACCTCCCCAAGAAACTCATGATGGTGTGAAAGCTTCCCAAACTGCAAACTATGCCCATAGACTTGGCATCAATAATTTTAGCAACTTTGTGAAAGCAAGTCACATTTTTCCTTTCGTTCATCTCTTCAAAAACTAGATGGACCCTGTAACGTTCTTGAAGTTTTTGCTTCAGTCTTTTTACCGAATATATATCTCCAGTTCTGTTTTCAGCCATTTCTGCAATTCGTTCGTGTAACTCATCGAGTCTGTATAGTCTAACCTCTTCATCAAGCCAGGTACATAATTTATTGAAGACATGGAAAACTCCTCTGGACGACCAAGGCTTTGCATTTCCCAGATGGAGAATCTAAGTTCTTACTGAAACAATGTTTATGGTAGACTACTTTTGATTCAACAAGGTATACGCAGCTTTCCAAACGGAATTGTGCTTGTTTTAACTATGAGTCCCAGTGCTTATGATATCTTGAAAGCATATCATCACGAAAGAGGATTGTTTGAGCAACGCGTGAAACTTTACTTATCTCAGTATATCTTCTATAAATAAAACAAGGTTTGTGCCGAAAAACAACTCTCTTCCTAATTAAAAGTACAATGTGCACGTATCTTTTGCTTCTTCGGACTGGAAGATTCCGGTTGTTTATCTGAATTTTGCAAGCGTTCAACATAAACACTTTATGACAATCATCATGAATAAAAACTTGGCCAGGAGGAACAGAAGTATTTTGCTGGATAGAGTTTGCAAGGACTTCATGTCTATTGTGAGGTTCACTGAACCTGATAAGATTAAAGAGTCCTTGTATAAATTTCACCTGATCAGTAGCCATTTGAAAACCATTGCCGCAGATCCCACACACGTTTTTATCAAAGTTTGCTGTCTGGCTTTCTCCAATCATGACGAACACTGAGAGAAAGTGGTAGAAAATAGTTTCAAATTTACTTTAGATACCTGAAAAGCAGTAAAACACAGAAGTCAATAACTGGGTCTTATGTTTATGTCACGTCCTCGCTGCTCCCTTTCCCACTACTGATTTTACTTTTTTGTGTCCTTATTTATTTAATTTTTGGATTTGTGTCACAATTCTCATCTATCCTTCCTGAGTCAGTTTTGTTACCAAGCCTCATTTTGATTAGTTTAGTCTCTGACCCTCTTACAATTCTTTAAGAATCGGGGAGGTCCTGTATCTCCTATTCACTTGATCTGTATAAATTGGGTCTTGGTTCAACTCAGGTCAGTGTTTAATTTTTATTTTACTCCTCATTACATCCGGTTAATTAGACAAATAAATTATCCCTTGATCTTTCAAATTAAGAATAAATTTCTTCATTTGACTTGTCCAACCTGGTGAAATCAAATTCAATTAAAGTTAGAGTTGATTTTTTTTATTATACCCTCAATTACAGCCGGCTAATTAAATAAATAAAAGATTCCTTTCTCTTCCAGATTTATAGTCTGGTCAGCAAGATTTATTTTATTTTCTTCTCTGGCCTTCACCAATTTTTCTTTTTTAAAAATTATAATCCAGCTCATCCTGACACATGCTCAGAAGAATGGCTATAAAAGGTTCCCCATTGCGTATAAGAGAGGGTTTTTATTTTATTTTAGAGCATAAAATTACGCTTCCAATGATACCAAATATGTCTTAGTAACTTTTTCCCAGTAAACATCTTTTTCTTGTGTATGCAAGTGCTAAAATCCGTTTCACAACACCAGTATACTTTCTCTTTTTATATTGCAAACAAAATTTGTTATTTCGATAAATTATTAATAAGTAATTTTATTTTTTCTACATTTTGAGTATTTCGCTAATGAACTATTCTTACCAAATCTTTCTATTGAGTAATTATCAGTAAATGTTAACGTGTATTTTTTTATCATCATACTCTCTTGCTCTGATAATTGTAATGAAATATATTTTTGTTACCGAAATGTAAATTTGCCTTTCATCTGTTACTTCTGTATTTTCTCTGATGGTAAATGCAAAAATAACAGAGAAGCGAACAGAAATAAATGAAGACCAATACAAACATCAATATCAATACTAGCATTGTCTGTAAGAAGAAAGATTGGAAGAGATATTAAAAATTTCGCTTTGGTTGCAACGTTCAGACAAGATCGGGTAGGTCTAAAACCGTTGATTCTAAGGCCATTTTCCAAGCCATAGAAGTAGATCCGACGATTAGCATTCGGAGAGTGTCATGTGAGCTCTGCATCCACAGTTCAGTGTGGTTTGTCACCATTCGACCTCGGTAAAAGCAATCGGATCAGCCGATACCAAAAATATTGCAAAACTTTTGAATCACTCGAATAATAGAAGCGATTCATAGGAAGAATTCTTTGCAGAATGCAGTATTAAATATTTTAATTGTGATCTTGAAAGTTTCTAAATATTCTGACTCCAGTTAAAAAAGTACTTTAGATTTTTCTTTCTTTGATCTTTTCTGACAGAACGCATTAATACAGTTTTTCATGATAGCATCAGATATTTCCAGGTGGAATGCTAAATTTATTTAAGAAACTAAAATATGATAATAATAATAATAATAATAATAATAATAATAATAATAATAATAATAATAATAATAATAATAATGGTCTTACTTTCATATTTTGGCCAGAGTAACAAAAATTCGATACCATCAAATCAGTATCTGATTGTTTTAATTTGGGAGTAGTGTGATGAAGTTTGCAGTAAGCATAAAAAGGTGCTGCTTCTAAACGGCATACAGAATCCTTACATAATTCATATCCAGGTTTTTCTTCGGATGTTTCGCTAAATTCCAAGTGGGGGAACCATATAATAGGACTAATAGCTTGGAAGAATTCCCGTTTTATCTAATCAGACAGATCAGATTTCCATAATGGTCGTTAACCTGCCAATAGCAGTCTATGCTTTACCTATACGTATGTTAACAACATTTTCAGTAAATGAGATATTGCTACCAAGGCATGTGAACTGGTTTAATAATAAACTAGATAGTTAATTAGAGGCTTGCCATTTAATGAGAAAATGGCACTAGATGTAAGGACGAACTCATAAGCGACATTCTACTATTGACTTCTACACATGAATACACAAGTATTGACCCAACCAGCAAGAACACATTCATCAGCTCTGTACAGATACTGAATGCTGTGTAGAGAACTTACCTTGATTGATTGCCAATAGGGACGGATGGCGTAAGATTCTAGAGAATTCGTGCTGTCAGCACAACATCAACAGCATATGTATGCTAACGCCTGAATCTACAAGCATGGTTGGCGGTATGCCGCCGACGTTAAATGTCATCTTGCTCGTCTCCACGTAGCCAATTGTAAAAGCATAAGCATTGATCGGACACCGTCAACAAATTGTGCAGCAAATATATTTACCTGACTGGTTTTATACACGCTAACAAAGTGGTCCGCACTGACTCATTCGGGCTGGGTGTAGTGCCCGGTTGCGCCGCAACTATAGCATGTTCCTTTTGTGGGTTTGTTTGTGTGTTTGGGTATTTTTTCATTCATCTTTTTGGCTATTCTCTGTATTTAACATAAAGCACTCATTCGTAACTCTATCTCTTTAGGCAGTGTGGACAGTTCAATGGCTCGTTCAAGCATTAGCCATTCATTCTCTTCCAGTAGTCCACCTTTAATATACACTGGCCTAAAGCTCAACAGTATATTCTCTGGTGTGTTTGTCGGCATCGTTACCGCAATTGCAATCCAAGGCATGTTTTGGTGACGTGTGGCAAACTGTTGGTCGGGCTTTAATTCGTGTAACATTTGCTTTGAGGTAGAAATATTTACCAGAGGCACGAATTGTGTTGTGCAGTAACAACCGTTTCTTAATCTGTTGGCATTCTGTTAATGTTGAGAAAATGTCTTGTGCTTCGGTTCCTTCTATAGGTTAACAAACCTTCTTTGTCTCCTGTTACACTGTGCTGCGTTGCACTGGGTGTCACCTTTAATGAACTTTTCGACGTGTAATCCTTTCATGTTGACATAATATCCGAACACTTTCAGCCACCGAATCCAGTCAAAGTTCATAATTCTTCAGTTCATTTTATTCATTCTTTAGTTTTTCTCGTCTTCATCAGTGTAATACTTATATTCATATTAAGTATGGTTACAGATTATTTTAGTGTTCATCAAATAAGAACACGTGTTAACAAGGCATGGCGGATCTGAATATGATTTATTTACAACAGTGTAATAGACGGTGTTTAATCCGCTGATGTATATGGAATAAGTATCTACCATGAATGTTAGGATACTACACTATACTACAATACTAATACTTTTAGAACATAACTATTTAATTCATCGATGAAACCCAGACCTCAGAGTTGATCCCGTGTGTAATGACCATGAAATTGTCCTCTACACTCCGCAGTTCTCCAGAACTGGAGCCTCACTGTCTATAGGGAAGATAATCGGCGTAGTATACAACAATACAAACAGAGTCAGAAACAGTTTTAGTCTCTGAATTTGACTTACAATATAGATAAGATAAAATAAAATGAAAATATTTCTGAAAATTGTTGCCCTTTCTCAAATGAATGTTCTCTAATGGCCATTGTATACAACTAAGCTTTGTTATTACTGTGTTTCAGGTCGATCAAGTTTTTGGTCAGTTCATCAGTATTAAATGAGATCTTCGTTGATTTGGCATTCAAAGTCTGGTTTATATACATAGGCGTATAAAACTAAGAGACATGGAAATATAATTTTATCATTTTTATAATACTTCCTTCCGCAAATAAAGAGTTTAATCCAAAGAACTACAAGATCATTAAAAAGTAATGTTGTTCATGTAAAAAAGTTGACCTTTCTACTCAATATAACAAAGAACGAACAAATTGGTAATAGGATTGCATATCCATTTTACAATGGGATAATTATTACAAGATGAGGTCCAAGTAATGTATGTGTGAACGCGTGAGAGAGAGAGAGAGAGAGAGAGAGAGAGAGAGAGAGAGAGAGAGAGAGAGAGAGGGGGGGACAGAGAGAGAGAGAGAGGGGGCTGATGAAAAGAGAAATATGCGTGCGTTCGTGCGTGTTCACTTTTTAAAAAATTCAAGCCACAGCAGAAGACATCGAAGAATTAAAAAAAAACATAAAAAATATTATTTTTGCTGTCTAGAAACGGTAAAATATTTTCTCATATAAATTAATAGTAATTGCTGCTTAGCTTTACACTATTTCAAATAGCAGTGTAAATCTGTACTAAAATAGCGGTTTCAAATTTCGTGAAAGTAAAATGACATAAAGCGTACTTTTGAAAAGTAAACTTTTGAAAAACGAGGATACCTCTATTACAGTTATAAGAATTCAAACAAAATCGATCAAATGAAGACTTTGGTGGATCTTGACGAACTAGAAAGAAATCCTTCTACAATAAACTGATCATCCAAAACATTACAGATGTCTGAAACATTCAATATCTGTCCACAATATAACATAAATAAATATTGAACATATTTTCTAATACTTATACATATATACTTCCTGAATTATGGAAGACAAGGACGTTTAATGACATACTTCGATTAAGCAACGCCGTATATAACACAATAGAGAATTATTCACAAAAGATGAAAGGCGACCTCTGAATCACCAAAATCTACAGAATTAGAATTCTTACTGCTATAGTTGCTAAGATTTATAATGCCCTACTTCTCATTCGTATTCAACCTGAAGTAGAAAAAGCTTTTCGGAAAATCAGAAGGGTTTTCGGAGAAATCAATCTCTAATTTCTCAGATGCCGACTATTCGTCGAATCATTGAAGGAGTACGGGCAAAAAAATTTCGAAACAACACTCTTGCTTGCAAATTTCACCAAATTGAAAATTTGATTTCATACACATCGATACAATTTATATTCGTAATCTATCTAGATTGTGACCTACGAACGTGAATAGATCTAATGAAAGCAAGAAGTATTAGGATACCAACTCATTGATCCGTACCCCCATCTTATTATTGATTGTGTCGTATTGAGCGAGACCCCCGATATCCCACGGATAGGTTAGTCTAATAGCTCTATAGATGGCGAGGTAAACATATTAAGTGGGTACATCCTAGAAATAAACTTCATTTCTCTTTCAGTAATTTCTCTCTCGGTGATGACAAATTGATTAACAAACCCTTCTCATTTACGAGTTCGGTTATTTTCCTGACCTGTTGAACCAGCTCGGTAACGTTGACCATAAAAAAACACATTTCTCCAACAGAGCATTTTTTTTCGCTAGCGTTGTCAAACAAAACATACTCGTCGCGGTAGAAGAAGAAGTGTAGTGCTGATAAGTGATTTCTTTTAAAGAAAGCAAATCGAAAATAAGAAGCATTGTGGGAATCAAGAAGAAAAAGAAATCATAGGGAGGTACAGAGTGTCTCACATAGATACCTCACATAGTGCTAGGAGACCATGACAAATTTAAAGACTACATTTGTGGAAATATATTGAAATATTGCGAAAATCTATTCAAAAATTGATCCAAGGGTCTTATCTCTGGTATTATCCGATGTGAATATCAGCAAACTCATCCGTTTAAAATGCGAAGTTATTGAGCTCAGTGACTGATGTAGTCAACTGTGTGCCAGTACGAAGATTCTATAGAATCGTCACATAGGGGGCTGTTGTGTATGCACCGGGTTTTACGTGTCATATCCCCACCCCCATTTGTAGAATCCTTGAGGGGCCCGACGATATCTATACTGACCTCACTCGGTCACGAACGTAGTAGCATCCCGTACGACTAGGGAAAGCGGTAGGCTGTGATATCGATTACATTCATCTAGAACCGTTTTTACTAAATGGGGACAGAGTGTGATGGGTTTCCCGCATGGTAAGCGACATTCAATTTTTGCTGATCTGCCGTGCATTTGGGTAGCAGCGAATAAGGTGCGATCACCATCCTTGAGCACCAGGTACCGGGTACCGCTTCTATTATGCTCAGTGCAACGTCTTTGTCCAGATCTTGTTTCAGCCTCTTCTTCCAATGGTGAGGGACTGGTATCGGTGTGTGTGGATTGCTGGTTCCAAATGGAGTGGTACGTGGACACGAAAGAGCAAGATGTACGCAAGTTCACTGGCTGAGGGAGTGGCGCTTGACTCTAAGGCGGCCACCATCGAAGACGCATGCAGGCTGCGGCCTATAAAGGGCCCTAAACGTATCAAACGCTCAAGTGGCAGGCCACGGTATTACACGTGAATAAAGACCTTACTGGCAAATCTCGGTTGAACATCAAATCCTCGTACTAGATGCTCATAAGGCAGCGACTGGAAACTCTAACGTCGCTTTTGGTCGATTTTTTTTCTTTGTACACCGTAGCTCCCGGGAAGGAGGCCATCACTCCGGCTTGTAATTCGCAATTCCAAAACAGGACCTGACACCCATGATGCTCGTGGGTGTAGGAAAGTGAAGGATAGCTGCCGTCATCTCTTTTGTAGGCGGTGATAAGAAACTGAGCAAATTTTACCTCCATTTTGGGAAAATGTAATTTGTCAGGATTAAACATAATATTCAATCAATCACTTTCTAAAGTATGTATGTATTTACCCCACCTGTCCGCACGAATAAAATGCAACACAAAGTCAATTTTTAAGCGGAATGATTGTTTGAATTCAGACTTTTCCTTTTCTTAGACTGACTGCCACACCGAGGTTAAAGAGGTTTGTCCTTCTATCTTCTCATAGGTGGAGGGAGAATTCATACCTTTCCCAAGAATATTAACGCAATGTGAAACGCAAACAGTTTCGTCCAGGATTCATCTCCTACAACGATAACCATTACGCAACGAGTGCCCCCCCCCAACAAATTGTGTAGCCCACCAAAAGAAATGAAACAACATAAACTAAAATTGTGATGCAAGACACCTCTTCTAAAATTGCGTACCTGTTAAAAAGGTGTGTCTTTGGATATTACATGAAAACTGAAGTGTCTATATATATAGACTAAAATGTGGAAAAAAAAGTTGATCCTCAATCAGCTAATGCAGATTAGTTATAGGTGATAATCGATTATTCCCTATAATAGCCCAGCAATGAATTCAATTATTTTGGCCCTTTAATTTTATTTATTTATTTACCAGTTATTACACATAGGGAAAAAATCCCAGGTCTATTTGAATTGCTACATGAACTATGTCTCTAAAAAGACACTCAATAAAATAGATTTTGTAATTTGCATAACAGAGAGATTGTATTCTAATAAATACATATAATATTTGCTTTGAAAAATTATTATTTTCAATAATTTCTCTAGACTTATACGTTATATATTTAAATTTACACAAATCTTTGAATACTCTCATGAAATCACCACATAAAAAAGAACGCCATTAATGATAACCAAATACATTTGAAAATAATATTTAATGACATTATTCAATATTGCCCTGGTGATGGTTAATATATCTAATACATATATAAAAACTAAAACGTAGGTATTATAAATACAAGAATCCTCTGAATATTTGTTTTTTTTTTCCATATTTCTATACTTAAATACCGTGGGATTTATTTCTATTTGTCTTGAGTTCATTTTCTTACTCTCTGTCTCTGTCTCTCTGTCTGTCTGTCTCTTTCTTTTCTTTTGAATAGAAATATAATGAACGTTTTTTTAAAAGTTTAGGTCAAATGTTCTATGGATGTGGTTTGTTTGAAGGGCCCATCGGCATTGAATACAGGATTTAAATATAGGGATGCGCTAAAACTAGGGTTTTAATACTATGTCAGAATAGACCGAGTAGATGTCGTGGTTTAAGCAGTAAATAAGGAAAATTCCAAAAAAATAACATTCAGTTTCTGACTAATCAGAAGATACCTTACTTCTTTTTTGAGAACCCCGAAAATCAGCCTCTGTGGATCCCGCTTAGTTTGATTTCATTCGAATTACTAGTCTATATGTATTGTACAAGGAAAAACGCACTTTTTATCGGCAATGTAATTTATGAGTGACTAGCCACTCTCCTATTCTTTTAAAGTATTATGATCATCAGAAGCGTAATAATCCATGTTTTATATTAATAATCCGTATTTTTTACGTTAAAAAATTCTCAGAAAAGGTTTATCTTCCTTGTGATGTATTTTAAATGGGTTCTCTTGTGGAATTTAGTAGAAAAATATCGTCCATTGAACAAGTCTACGCTGCTCTGATCAAATTATTGCAAAACCAACTTAAACCTGTTTTATATCACAAATATTACAAACATGTTTCATTCATTTCTTATAGCAAGTAAGTTGTTATATATAATTTGTACTTGAACGAAAACGAAAATGCATGTTATTAAGTTATATATTTTCGTCTCTTTGTTATTTCATACAATTTTTATGTTTAGAAATGTCAGTTTCAATGTCTTCGTTTTCCTCCTCCTCCCCCTCCTCCTCCTCCTCCTCCTCCTCCTCCATATTGGTGGGGTTAGAGACAGCCCTTGACAATGACAAGGTTAAAGACACAGGACATACAGTGAAAGTGGAAGACCACAATCATCTTTAGTCTCCGCCTCCCAATTTTAAATCTTAATACTGTTAACCATATTTGACATGCAACAGAATAAAACATTAACAACAGTGTATTTTATAAATTTAAAATTACAATTAGGAATGGTTTCATTAAAATGCCCTTGAAACTGAAATCTTAATCACATTAATCACTATTGTTTTCAATTTCCTTTATAAATTTGTCGGTGTATTTTTTAGCCAACAAGTTACCACGTCTAATCAGCTCTATAAATAGACATGTTGGCAGTTATAAACAGATCAGTTCAGATAAGAATAGCTCAAGTATAGTAACACCTTTTCTGGCGAGTCATCTAGGTCGCAGGACAGCAGTTACTTGTTGGTCACAGCTGAGATGACAACTGGATTAGCAATTTCGGCTAAGAGAAAAAAAGCACATGGAAGATGAGAGGGGGGGGGTATGTTGCAATAAGTGCGGTACATACATATAGAGAGAGTTTGGGGAGTAAGGGTTTATTATATTTTTAGGTTAATCGGTCACACAAATAGATACAACACACACACACACACACACACACACACATATATATAATGAGTATATATACAATGAGTGTGTATATATATAATATATATATATATATATATATATATATATATATATATATACAGCAGTATATCACCTATCCTTTGAATTCGGACACAATTGGTAAGTCTACAGTATAAACAATAGTTTATTTTAACTCGCACATCCACCATCTTTTCATGCTTAAAAATAATCCAGTACTTTTACTTTATTTTTTATAACACAAATATGCGAAGCATACGCGAAACCCTTACAATAACAACAAATATATATATATATATATATATATATATATATATATATATATATATATATATATATATATATATAAGCATGAATAGCCGACATTGCTCGGGGGAAATAACTTCAAATATGACAACATAGTTAAAATATATACTTTAATATATTTCTTCTAACACAACACAAACTTGGGACGTATTTTTCTCTTTTTATGTGGAGGGATGTGAGGTCTAGGTGTTTTTTGACTCCCCTTCGCGGTCAAAGTATAATTATTTTTGTTTAAACCATTCTGTAGATTTTACTCAAAATTTATTTAAATTAAACGTACTATAAGAAAACATCCTTTTTGAAATTTTGAATAGAAAAGTTCTGGTGAAAATCCCAGCTTACTGTTAAATACGAACAAAATTTATAATCAAAATCCAATAATTGATTGTAAGTTTTCCAATGAAAAGATTTATAAGCAGATTAGTAGGCCATATTATTTTACACAGTGTAAAATAAATTTGCAAATACAAATATCTCTGAAGCAGAGATGTTTATAGAGTTAACAAAAAATTGTATCGGGATTTTCTCTAATCTCTCTTCTTAACTAAGGTCCAAAGAACTTGAAAGTAAGATAAAATAAAAGGTAATTTTAGGTATACTGGGCATTTTAACGAACTTATCTTTTCCTTATAGCTGAAAATCATTTGGTCACTAGAAAGTTCTGTGTAGACAGAAAGAGTCTGTATTTTCATTCAATCTTATGAGGTACATCCTGTTTGCAGGTAACGCAATCTAGCAAAAATGGCGAGAATTTTATTGGAGCAATACATTTAACATGCTCTAACATGGAGAATAAAAGAATTTCCATTCCAATTTACCATTGGATGATAATTGTGTGGTATCTAAATTCACGTTGAGATACTTTTTGAATAATTGGAATTCTCAATATAACAGAGAATAAACTGATGATGAATTTAATAAACAAAGTGGCCAACGCCAAGTAAGAAAAGAACACAAAGCCAAAAAAAAAATGGTAACAAATTTATAGAACATAATTCTAAGGACGGTAAGAATTATATCAGTTCCAATTCAACACACATGAGTTACACACACGCACGCGCGCATTTAAACAATTTTTAATTGTTCTGAATATCGAGAGATTTTTCGACAATTTCTTAAAAATCGCCTAAGTGTCACCCATTCTTTGGGATCCAGTGTAAAATGTAGAGTCTCCTAGTCAGTAAGCACCGGGATGTGAGTTTCCAGGTTATCCGGGGGCTTAGTATTTTTTTCCGATTTAGATTCATCTATTTCTTCAGTTCAATTTTCAACAAGTTCACTGACTGTTAGATATTCGTTCTTTTTGTATCTGCTCCTAACTGGTGCGAAATTGTGCACCGTATTATAAAAAGGGTAAACATGTACAATCTACTGCAGAAACTTTCAATGTGCCATTTCGCACATTTTACTTGTGTAAATCTTAAAGACTACAACTGAAAAAAACAAAACAAAACAACCTTTTGTGGCATTCAACCGAAAAGTATGGAATATTTTTCATACTTAAATTATTAGTAATTAGATTAACTGTTCTTTAGAGAATCACATTTCTCTATCGGTTCGTTTGTTTTTGGAAGAGATAAAATTATACTTAACTGACAGTTAAACGTGATTCTACTAAAAATATTATCTTCAATTACTAAGTGAAGTATGGAAAATATTCTAGACTCACACATTTAAAAAAAATTTTTTAATTATTTCTTTAAACAAATATGTCGCAATTAATGTAATTACCAATAAAAATGTAATCATTCAAAAATGAAATATAAAAATAAAAATAAACTGCCTAATTCTTGCAAAAGGGTGTTTGTTTCGGCTTGTAATTTACGATTCTGCGGTAAGAGCTACGTCTCTTAGACCAATTGTGTTATTTTCGTAAATAGGGTAGTATTTGCCTTTCGACCGCTCATTTCCGGTTATCATGATTCCCGCTAAATTCAATTCTTTTTCTACCTCGCCACGGCACCCAATAGACGTGTTGCTGGCTTCTCCCTCTCAGAAGTTTACTACAGGCACCCGGTAAGGAAGATTTCTTTATCTTCTCTCCCTAATATTACATAGCTAATTCGTCACTGGCTATTTTCTACTATTTTATTTATCTTGTTGTCAGGCTGGGAATTTCTTACTATTCCATGTGAGACCCGGTCTATTTAACTAAGTATTTCCACGTAGACCTTGTCATTTTGTTTACTACTATTTATTCCCCCACTTACTGTTACTTTCTCTTAGAAAGTTACCTTAGTAGTCTCTGGCTCATAGCATTATTCCGAGAAATACGTGCTATCCTTCCCTGCTGCTTCACATCTAGATATGTCTGTTCGACCCCAGCCATTAGTCGGACACTTTCCACGGACACCTTTCTAAGAAACACCTCGCCTTTACATAGTTCCCGTAACACCATTTTCCTACTCTCAGTAAGAATTATTGTCTTCTCTCACTCATGTTGAAATGGTATTATTCCGAGTGATACTTGCCCCGGTCACTCCTTGGAGCTTTGAGTTTCTGTCATAACTCCCTGTTCACTGCTTGTTACCTCCTCCCCCCCTCTCTCTCTCTCGTCCTCACCTCCTACTACTACCACCGGCCTTGAGCTGCTACTATTAATGATGTTACCGTCTCTGCCTGCTTCTGCCCATTTACCTTGTGTCCCTTATCCGCTCCCTGTAATTTCTTATAATTACCTTGCCTTTTGTACCTTGATTTGCCTTGTCTGTCATATGTTTATTTTTTCTTTCCAGCTTTTTACCTCTTTCCTGCTGAATAAATTCATTATAACTACACCCAAAGGTTATTTGTGTTTCCTGGCAGGAGGGGTTAAACTACACTGCGATTAAATTGTCTCGACCCCTGGCAATAGAATCAGACACAAATTCAAGAGGCGTGATAGTGTTTTTGTAATTAGGAAAGAAATAGCATTAGATTTGAAATTCAGAAATTCCATTGTCTAATCACACTATGAATAGTATAAGACACATTGTCTCAATTTAAGAGTCAGACAAAATAACATTAGTTACCAAGTTACCATCACTGAATTGTCCTACGGAACAATAGCATAATGAATATAGGCGTTTGTTAACATGTATCTAATGGTTATCGTCATAGGAAACGGACTTTGCTAGCCACGGTCAAATCCTGGACAAGGCTATTTGCGTTTCATTATTTTGGGAAGGGCAAGGATCCATATTTTCTCCCTTCAGTTATAGGTAAATAATAGAATAGATTGGGCACTCTAGGCAACTGGTTTCGGAGAAAGAAAACTTTAAGCTCAAATCTCCTACCAGCATGGCAGTGGAACTTACCGCAGTTGGGTTGCAAAACCAGAAGCTGGAGTTCCTGAAACAGTCCGACCTACTGGCAACTTCTACATGTGACATTGATACCGAGTTGATTGAACCTTATCGGTGCACTGAAAAGCGATCACCAGTAGACATGGACAACTAACAGTCATCTATGTAACCATGCTGAAATCAAGTGTCGGTGTGTATAACATAAGACAAAAACAAATCTACTTTCCTGATGATCGTTGGTTCTAATCCCTGGATCATGAATATTACTTGAGCGGAAGACGCATGAATGAGGTTTCCTGTAAAGATGAACAGCAGAATGAGAACAATATATTCTCGGGGATTTCATTTCAAAATTCACAGATTACAATGACACTAAGAGAAGACTGAATGGTTGTAAGGATATTCAAATGAGCATGTTATGGAATTTGACATTTACACAGTTAAAAACATACTTAATAAAGTTTTTCGACATTTTTGACTAATCGTAATTTTTTAAAAAGTAAGTCGTCAGGGTTGCCCAAAGTTGATATCAGCCAGACAGCGAGGGAGTCTATACCCTTTCCACTAGTGCTAGACCAAGGAGATTGTTTTTGCGTCTGAGGTGGAGCGCCACACCTATCATCAGCTCCTTACTTTACCGAACAGGTCCCTGTACTACTCATACGTTGAGTTGGCGAGGGCCGGCATCGAACCAGGATCTGGTTCTCAACCCGACACTCTACTGAATGAGAATAGTAGAGTTTTAAAATTTGTCCAATTTGTTGAACTCATGTGGGGCTAATTCCAGCCATAAAAATGCTAGAGTTGCCTTGTAGGCGGTAGATAGAATTGAAAAAGAAATAGAAATTATGAATCAGATCGTCAAATTTATAAACGGAACTTTTTTCTTTTCTTTTTTTACGTGTGTAGTATTTAAAGGTACAACACAAATGAATCGGTGATACCTTTTTGTAAATTTAACCTGTCTTGAAACCATATATACTAAAAGATCCGTCATGTCTGGTTTGATACTGGGGTGAATCAAATGTTTTGCAATATTTGCAGTCATGCTAATTTCTGGAATAAATTCCCTGAACTTAAAGCAACTGAACTGATGTCCCAACCACCGCAGATTACTGTGGATTATTACACTTTCCGATTCATAGCACACTTCATCCAATTGCGACGTTTCAACAATCAACAGAGGGTAGAAGCTTCAGTGAAAAAGTTCTTCGTCATAAAGTACTAGAACTGCTATCAGAGTGGAGATAAAAATAAAACTGACAGAAAGGTGGCTTCAGACAGTGCAACAAGATGACTATTTCTTCTAATTGCAGATTACTTCTATTGTTAGCTAAAAGTTCAAGTAAATAAGTTACCAAAATATTGCAAAACTTTTTATTCACTCTAGTATTTCTTATTCTTTTTCATAATCTCTATTGTTATCTCATGATTATTTTGCATTTCTCTAAAATTACTGTTTAAATGTTTAGAATGTTTGTGAATATTTTATTTGAATTTGTTTACATTTTTATTGCATATGTATAAATGTATTTTGTAATATTTTAATTTTAACTAATTTTTCCTCACATTAAACTTATCTGTATACATACATTTTATAGACTTTCTTTAAAAGTTTTAAATGCTTCGTCGGCCAAAATGTTATGACTATAAAACAGCCAAGTTCGAATAAAAAAAAAAAAAAAAAAAACAAAAAAAAAACAAACAAAAAAAACAAAAAAAAACAACAAAAAAAAACAAAACTCTGGAACAATTTTACAGTATTGTCGTAGGGTTTATAAAGTAGAGGTGTCATTAGTTTTGATCTGCTTGAAAAATAGAAACAATATCAAGTGAAAGAATGAAAGTGTGGAGTATAAAGGAATCATAATAACAAAAATGGAGAAAGAAAAAACAAAACCCGATTAAGCTTAGAATACACTGACTGTATTCTCTAAAACAAGGTGTCCTCGATAGAACACAAAACTGCATTTGACGGCGAGACTTCAGTTCTGAGACCCTGGGAGTGGGGAATGCTCCTTCGTTGCCATTACTCCCAGGTCCACTCTGGTCCGGAGTGGTAATAATTGTTTGGCTCCCATCTATGGGTCAGATATATTTTTTCGGATGTTATTAATGTTAGATTGGAACAGTTGAAATCATGTAACTTTGTATAAATTATTAGTATTAGATATGAATACTTTATATCATATTACTGTGCAAACAAATGATTATAAACAAATAAAAAGGTGTCATTTTGAAAGATGTGACCCATTGACAATATAGTTATGAGTACACTCAAACACTTACATATGAATCAAATTAAATAACCCAAAAGGAGTTGATATGCCATTAAACAAATAAACTAATCGATCTGTTTGTAAATTATTTGTATTACATATAAATATTCAAAAGTGCGTGAAAATATTTGTACCTTGTGCATTAAATAACACATAAAAGGTTTCTATGTCATTAAACAAATGAAATCAAACAAGATCTATGAATAAACATAAACTGATTGACAGATGACATTGAACTGCAAAAATTATTACGAGAATGATCGGATTAAATCAAATATAAAATCAAAATCAACGGTTTAAGGATCGATTGGTATCAAGTGACAGTTTAATGACAAAAAAAAGAGAGAAGGTTAAAAAGAAGCACAATTGTTTGCAATAGATGAAAATAAATAAAAGGAAGATAAAGTAAGAAGGAATAGAATAGAATATCAATCGTATTGTATGCAATTATTTCATTTTTTTTTTTTTTCATTATTATCAGATTTATTTTTCGCATGGTTTCTTGTCATAGACGAGAATTAAATAGTTTTCACGGTGTTGTGTAAATAAATAGATCAACTAATTTCTATAAATTTCAGCCATGGGTAGCCAGCCACAGGTAGGAAGAGGTAGAAAGAGTAGGAAGTGAGACAATAAAAAAAATGTTAGGGTTGACTAGCGTAGGACACAGGTTCCTTATGTAAATTATTTGGAGTTAACGAGTAAAGATGTGATGTAGAGCTAAAAATCAGAGATCGACGGTCAAATAAATAAATACTAATAAAATGGGAGCTGTTTTAAAAATAGTCATCTGAGACGGCAAAATGAATGAAAAACCCAGAGGACCGGTGGGCGAAAAGAGAATAAAATTAATATTGGGTAAGAAACCAATCGATCCTTAAACCGTTGACACAAGAAAATGGAATAAGCAAAAGAATAAGCTTTTGAAATTGGGGAGAAAGTGGAGAACAACACTGCGTATATAAAAAAGAAAATGAAAAAGATATAAGAAAAGAGTAGAATGAGTATTTATGCATTGATCATGTAATTACATCTTGCTATCATGTAATTGAATTTGCTTATATGTGTTAATATGAATGTATCTGCGCTGGTTTTCACTGAGCGGTCCATACATCTGCTCTTGTGCCACAACTAAGCTAAGCTTAGTGAATTACTATATCTGCGTATATTAATGTCCCAGTATAAATATACATGCATATGTAGCGTTTGATTTGTGTATGATATTCGTGTATTAAAATGAGCCTTCACGTGCGCATGCATGTGTGTGCATATATATATATATATATATATATATAGTTGTAGAAAAAAGTTTTTGTTCAATCCGTTCAAGGTGTCTGGTAATTTTTTTGGTCTCAGTGTGGAACTGGTGTAGCAATCCACCAAAGGTGTCTCTACGAGCGCTTTCGGCATGTCGATTTGCCATCTTCAGGTTAGAATGGTATGTTTCGTGGTGTCTCGTTTTTTTAAAGAAAACGAGCAGTAGCGTACGAATTGGTAGTGGGAGGTAGCAAGAATTGGTAGGAGGAGGTTGTAGGAATTGGTAGTAGTTCGAACGAACGATGCAGTAGAGATTTTGTGAGAGGGGGGACACAATTTGTGAGAAGGGGAGGGGAATAGTGGAAGGAGGATAGGTGGGAAATTATAGGCATTTGAGAACATGTTGACTTGATTCAAAGTTTATTTTGTTTAAGGTAGTTTTTTTTTTGTTTGACATATAGAGCTTCGATTATTTGAAGTTTTTGTTTGTTTTTTTCTTTATGTAGTGTGAGTGTATTTTCTGTTAGAATTTTGCGGTGGGTAGAGGGGGGGGGGCATGCATGTGTTTTAAGGTGTTGATTAATGGAACTGGTATCGGATAAGTGCAGTGTTAATCTGTGTGATAATGTTGTCATCATGTAGCCAATATATGTGTTATTAATTTTGGATAGACAGTCTCCTACAGGACATTTAAATTCATACACAATATTGGTCTCATTAAGACGAGTAGTTTTGGGGGAGGAGATGTTGCATGTGACGAGATTGGCAGTTTTAAACTTTTTGTAGTAAATAATTAGTTTGACTTTTCTGTTGGTGTCGGTGGAAGAAACATTGTTAGGTATTAATTTTTTAACGCAGTTTCGTCCAGTTTATAATTTTGGTGCATCTATATGATTTGGTTTGGGCTATTAAGTGTGCTATTGTTTAACATTGTGGTAAATATTATGGAGGGATTTTCGGATTTGTTCATCAAGAAAATCATTGGGGAATTCATTATTGATGAGAGTTTGCTTAATATTTTTAGTTCGGAAAAGAATATTGTTTTAGAAGAAGTAAGCTTTGCACGATTTATTAAGTTTTTTTTATAATGGCTTTTTTGTATTGTGCGGAGCATTCACTCTTGTAGTTGAAAATACAAGAATTGATGTAGGTATTTTTTTTTTATATGGGTAGGTAGTGAATATGTTGTTGTTAGAGTCTATCATGACGTCAAGGAATAGAAGTTTATTGTTTGTGTTAAATTCGTATGAGAAGTTTAATACGGAGTGTTGTTGAAACGTTCTTTGGAGTTCGTGGAGTACATTTACATTATTAACAAGGAGGAGAATATTGTCAACGTAGCGAACATAGATTCTGGGTTTTTTAATAATATTAAAGACTTTGTTTTCAAGATGGGTCATATAGACATTGCTAAATGTCGGACCAAGAACTCACCCCATCGATATACCGTCTTTTTGGGTGTATAAACTGCCTTGGTGGTTGTAAAAAGGAACTTCAGTTGTACAGCAGAGGAGGAGTTTTTTTTAAGGATGTGAAGGTTGATTTTAAGTGGTGGATATTCCGGATTGTTGTAGATGTTTTGTATGATTATGTCAATAGTCTCTTTTACTGGGACGTTTATAAAGAGATTTTTTTACATCAAGCGAAGCTATCAGTTGGTTATTTGGTTATCTGACACCAAAAAGATGGCGAGACACCTTGAACGGATTGAACAAAAACTTGTACGACAGGAATTGTCACTCGGGTTTAACCAAACATTTTTAAATGAGAAAATGCTGCTAAAATAAACTTATATATATATATATATATATATATATATATATATATATATATATATATATTTACCTTTTGTTTGTCTTTATGTTCTAGTGTGTCTATGCACATTTATGTGTTAGTTAATCGCAATATCAAAGGTTGTATCTCTTGATTGGACATAAAAAGTCCCTTTTGCAGTAAGGCTCATCTCACCACCATATATGTCTTTTTATTTTCAGTGTTGGACGCAGACGATAAACTTTGCCATCATCACTCTTGTCGTTTGTTGAGCCAAATGAGGACGCGTGCTCGCATACCTGACGATCGAACGACATAATACGAAAGATATCATTCCCGTCACACCAGTTTCCAATTACTGCCATAGGATTAGAAGAATGAATAAGACAACAACACTACACAAACTCTACTAACATTGTCAACGGTACACATTTCAGTAGCTATGTTTGTTTGATACTTTTGTCGAGTTCGGCCATCATTCACATTAATGTAGTCATTTTAAGCATATCTCTGTTGATTTTTATTACATTTTCCATTGGTTTTTGTCACTTTACAACGGCTCTTATAGTGTATTTAGGGCGAACAATTTATCACAGCTGTGACTTTAAATCTTATTATTGATAATCCTTGACCGAAGCCATAAAAGTGAATTTCTTTTAGCCAAATGATAGAGTACAGTAACAATTCTTCAATTTGATTCCACTAGGCCTACACTTGCTTTATTATAAATGCTGTTTTTTTGGGGTTTTTTTCAGTATTCATCCTGGTTTGCTTATATAAATTCATGGATTCGGACATATTTTCGTCTACAAAGCACAAATCAATGCATAGATGCACGCAGACACGGATAAATTTCTTTTGTTTGCTTCTTTTCCTGATGTTCATCTCAATTATTTACCGCCAGGGAAACAGAAAAAAATTGAATAAATCAAAATGGAAGCAAAGTGAATTCAATAAACAATCTCATTTTTGATTTTTTCAGATAATAGAAAATGTTTTTTATAAGACTTTTAATTTCTGTTCCCTTTCTTTTTCTTATAAAGTTTATACGCCATTTTTTAAGACAAAAGATGAATATAAGATTATAAATTACAATCATAACCATATAAATATCAGAGAATTCAAAAAGATATCCACATAAAACAAACGATAATGTCGTAAAAAATATATTCAGACGTTCACCGGTATGTTTGATGGTTATTTATTCTATATACTGGGTGCTCCATACTTCTGGAATATGTAATACTTAATAATAATCAAACGAGATCGATATCTTAACAACTCTGCTTTTTATCTGATTCCTTCGTTCTTGAAAGAATATCATCAATGCTGATATCAATATTTTGTGGCTATATAGTTGACTACCAGAAATGATTAATTTCGTGTGTAGGCCAAATTTCGAAGACAACCTTTTGACCAAAAATAAAAGGGGATATATCAACGAGTAATTAATTTTGTAATTTTAAGGTTTACACATAATGAGTAGGACACGGAGACACTCTTGGCTTCACAAATTACTGATTTCGTAGCCATAAATCAATGTTCGACCTGTACGAAAGTTCGATCTATACATAGTATATACGGTACGTAAATTTATCTATTGTTTCTTAAACGAGTAACATCGATCCGATTGCAGATTTAGAATTTACTGGCCAGTACTGTGGTAATGTGACCAGTCACAGACTTATATTCACTTGTTTATTCTCTTAGAAATGTTATTTAAAAAAAGGGAAAGATTCAATAGAAACCAATACTCACGAATTAAGGTCAATTTTGACTGCTTAGTTGGGAGTAGTCAGGCGTGAATCATAACTATTATCTTCTATTAAGATACTTGAATCGCAAACTTGTTAATACTTGAATCGGAAACAACAATGAGGATAATGTTTTAAATACGTTTTCTTTCATTTTTTTTTTATTCCTAAAGGGTATTAAAAAAAGAAACAATTAACTGAAATAAATAGCAAATAATGACAAAGGCGAAAAAGCGTGTAGTGTGACGCACTAAAATATAAACTTGTTAATTGAGTTATTCAGTTGAGATATTAACAAGTTTATATGATCAGCTAAGATTCCTTACTTAAATAGCTAATTTTTGAAAGTCAAAGATTGATCGACTTCCAGGAATCGGCAGTTTTTGTCTAGTAAAGGTATAAAAACACTTTTCTTATTATCAGGTATCGGCATATAAACAGTTTAGTAGCCGAGAAGACATGCAAATCTCCAAAGCTGTAGTATATAAGTATAATCTTCAACACTGAAAAATACGGTATTTCATAATAGCAAATAGATTCTTAATAATCTAAATGTTACTTAATATCAAAATTGTTTAAGCATTTCTTTACTCGTATATTAAAATTCAGTTTTTGTTTAGTTTTTGTTTATTTCGAAATCGTCTTCCATTCGGACCTGAGGAAACTTATGGAATATCTGCTGCTTTAATTTTCTGATTGTCATTTACACACCATTTATCGAGAAAAGTGTGTGACACCTCTTTCATTTTTGACCGAAATGACTTCATAGATTCAAATTCTTAATGTTAATATTTTTTAGGGGGGGTGTCCTGGTCTGTAAGTGAGAATTCCCGCAGGAGTTACGCCCCTTACATCACTTCATTCCTTTTGTTTACTTCTGCGACTACTTCGTTACCGGAAGCACTTCTTGGGGTTACCCAGAATCCTCCACCAGCGCGCGGGCCCTTTAATTCTTTCCACCTTTTACTCACCTATTAGCCGGGCGTGTTCAGCCACCTCTTCGTGTTTTTCCTTAAAGAGAATAGGTACGTCACTTGACTCTTAGTAAACCCTCCTCTTATTTTCTTATTATACGTTTCTCATTCCCTGTTTTCTCACTCAAAGACTTATTACCTCGTGTATCTGACGATATTATTTTCCCCTTCGCTGAATGACATTCTCCCTGTAAGGATTGCCTCTTCGTCCCATTTTTCTGAACTTTGTACACGTTTGAATATATTGTAAATGTTTGCTCCCTTCTTCTACTTATTGTTTAATTGACTTTTCTCACATAAAGACACTGCCCCACTTGTTTATACCTTCCTTAACTCCTAAACCTGTTCGATAATGTTGTTGCATGTCACTGTAACTCCACTGCCCTTATCTACGAACTGCTAGCCGAGCTTACTATTAAGCCCCTCCCCGTCCACTGTTTACTTCATACGTTATACCTGTTGTACCCCTGTGTTTGTTGCATTGTTTCTATAAACTTGTTCTTTCATGTTTTAATTTTTTTACACCTTCTCGTGGAATGGAATAAACGAAATTACCCAATCCCGGTTTGGTATTCTTTGCTTGAGGGAGTTTAACTACGTGAAACGAAAAGCCGTATTATACACTTTGGACAAGATATATGCGGCGAAGTAGAAGTTCACGATAGGGGGGTTAACTCTAATTAAAAAAAACAAAAAACAATAGAGAGAATCAAATGTATGGATTATATGTGTCCTCCTCATATTCATCCTTAACGCTTTGATCTCAAGAGGCCGATAATTAGAAGTACATAAAGCCGGGCAACTGAAATTTCGACCGACGATTCCTCACTTGTACATCGCCATTGTCAATTTGCAATTTTACATTTTATATGTAATATTTAACAGAATCCATTTCAGCTTTTTTCGTGAGCGGTCGTCGGAGTGTCACAGCTCTAAGAATAAACAAGCTTTTACATTATCACAAACTTTTGTTAACTATTTTGGTTGGACGTAAAATAGTATTAATAATATAGCTGTTAATTATACTTAAACTAGAAACAAAAGCTAATGGGATAAAGAAGATTTATATTATTCAAATATTTCGTACTGTCATCCTCATCTTTATTGTGTTATATACACAACATTTCGAGTGATGTGTCCTCTGGCCTTCTTTTGGTGACCTTCTTGTCGGACTCGGGGGACCTTCTTGTACAATTCGGAGCCTTCATTTAATTGGGGGCCTTCAATTTGAAGTTTGGGGTCTTGAACCAAACCCTTTATTTAATCCATTGGTTTAGATTGTTCTCATTCCATTAACCATGATCGGGTACAATTGTTGTTATGTTCATGACTCAGGTCGAAGTATACTTTATTTTGATTTGGTTTGGTTTGGTTTATTTGTTTAACGGGACATCAACTCTTTCTGGGTTATTTAATGCTGAAATTGATTAATTAGTAAACGTCATATTATAATCATAGCTATATTTTAATTTTCCATTGCAATTATCTTTTAATCACATTTTTTATTTGTCTATAATAATAATCATTTGCTTATAGTTTATTTGCTTTCAAGCATTCTTATCTAATACTAATAATGTTTAAACAGATCAATTTAATCCGTAAATGGGACCCTAACAGCGTTTTTCTACTTTTCTACAATTAAATTATGATATCATTTAATTGTAGAAAAGTAGACAAACCCTCACAATAAATATAATTCACATTATATACGTACATGTATGGTTAACAAAAAGAAACGAGAAAGCGACAGAACTACTTTGCCGTTTTCACTCATCACTTCATAGAGACATGAGATAGGGAATTTAAAACAACCTATTATGAGTGCGGTGTGGCTTCATTCGTCCTGATGGCTAAATGAGCATCGAGTTGTCGGCGTTATTATTTATATACCTGGCGTGTCGACGTATTTGTAGACTAGTTTAAACATACTGCTAACAGATTTGGGTCAACGAGTTGGGGCTTTTTTAGGGACTGGCCAAAAAATCAGCTTCTACGAGTTTTAAAAGCGAATTAAAAATAATTAAATCTATTATTTAAGGTCAAACTTTGTCTAAATCGATAAGTAGACCATCATTAAAAAAGAAAAATATTATTACATATGCAGTTTATTTTTAATACATTTAAAGGGATTTGTTTTGGTCAATTTCTACGCGATCCGCCATTCTGTCTCTTTTTCGATGGTTTTAAGTGCTTGTTTACAATTTTACTGTAACATTCGCGATTGCCAAAAAATTTACCAAAAATCAGGTAATTATCTGATTTTAATGAAATTTTCAGTATTGATTTATCAATTAATGAATTTTATAGTGCATCAGTTATTTTATTTCAAAACTTTAATTTAGTATTTTTGCTATGAAAAATTAATATATAAAATTCATTTTGAATGTGAAAATTCTGATGTTAAGTTTAAAATGTTATATTTTTAGATTCTAGAAATAAATATCTATTTAATGCAAACCTTATTTCATTGCATCAAAGTATACTTTTTGAAGAAAAACTCGATTGAAAATGTCCTCCCCCCTTTAAGCAGAAAAATATCGATGTATAACTTTTTCTTTTATAAGATAATTCCAATTAAATAATTATCGAAATGAGTAAAAAAATATTTCCAAAAAATTAATTATCTATTATTTTTTACAGTTTATTTTTCGATTTTCGGTACTTATTTTCTCATAGAAAAGCCACCGTAAAATTTTTTTTGTTCGTTTCAGTTCGTAACTTTGGTCTTTTATCTCTTTATTTATACTGTAATTAGTACAATATAAGATCAACTTGAAAAAAATGTTACGCTCCCAACGTAAGGGGGGGGGAGTCAAAATTAAGCGACTTGAAAAAAAATGAGAAAGTTTTTAAATAAAATAAATAATGCATTATAAAGATCGGTCATTGTTAAATAAACACTAAAAATTTCATTAAAATCCGATAATTCCCTGATTTTTGGTAAATTATTTTCTGTAGGGGGGGGGGGCTAAAGTCATTTGGTCAAAAACGCATTTTAGGCTCATTTTGTCAGTAGCTAGTTTTTTTTTTATTCAGTTAATGTGAGTTAACTACACAACCTAAAAGTCTGTAAATTGATGGACTCATGTTTCTGAATCTACTATATCAACTGTGAAAAATTCACTGTGTACTACACAATCGTCTTTGGGCACGGGTGAGATAAGTGAGAATAAAGCAGGAATTAAACTGATTAATACAGTTGAATCAAATAAACAATCAATTAAACTTGAATGAAAGAAAAACGTTGAAACATTAAATCCTCTAATTACAGGAACAGACGGTTGGGCCACTGGGTCTGAAGCTGATTGGTCTGAAGCCGAAAAAGACCACAGTAATAAAAGTTTCTTTTTTTTTTGTAAGTGACCTCAAAAGAATCATGCTAACCATATGCATCTCTGCTCTTCTATAAGTATATAATCCGCTTGATATATTTGTAACTGCAATCCGTATCATTGTACATAGATATTCCAATAGATTTCTCTCTATTTTTGAGGCATCCAACTGTAGAAACACGTTTGATTAAGATGTATGGAACAGATGGAAAGGACATCAATTCATGTACTATTTAAAAATAATTTATTACTTATTTTTACTTGACCGTGTGTTAAGTAAATTAAGGATGTTTTCAAATCCTTCAAATCCTAGTTTAAATAATGGTCATAATAACAATTTCGAATGTTTTTAGTTCATAAAGTTTCATAACAATTAGCGTTCTTAATTACGTTCTTATAACAACTTCATGTACAGTTTTATAGTTCCTCAATATTTATCCTAAAATCAATTTTTTTTCCAAATCTTATTTGATGAAACCCGTATAGGACGAAGCGTCATAAATATATGAACACTCACCAAATTGGTTTTCACGTGTTATTGTTCTTCTTTTCTATATATATATATATATATATATATATATATATATATATATATAATTTTGATCACCCCATTAAGAACTGATCACGTGAAAATCATGCAACTAGTCTATCAATAGCGTTATTGTGGCTTGTGCTTCGTTGTTGTTGTTGTTGTTGTTGTTGTTGGCGACCAGTCAATGTGATAGTGAAGAGTCGGCATTGACGACGACCGCAACGGTGAGTAGAGACAGAACATGAAAAATAAAGAAAAGAAAAAAGAAGAAAATACAACGATGACTGATTGTGACCATTTACGTACACAGCGACGCAATAGACGTATTGTACATATCGAACTGAACACCCGGGCACAGAGAAGAAGGACAGTCGGCCATTATTATCAGCAACAATCGAAGAAAGATTTCATTTCATCTGAAGAAAGCTGTCAGCATTTTCTTGGGTTCAACGAGAGTTTTGTTCCTTATAATCACGTGAGTGTTAGAGATAGTCGTGGAGAAAGGGGAGGAGGGGGGGAAGAGGAGGAGAGGAGGAGGAGGAGGAGGAGTAATGACAGGTGAATTCTGTAATATTCCTTGGAGTTAGATATTTAGCCTCTTTTGGATTTAAAAAAAAAGACAAATACACATGAAATAAATTAGTCACGAACATATAACTCAGCCAAAATAGCTAAAATTTCATCTTACAAACACACAAACTTACATATATACGCATACGTGCATGAGTGTGTATGTGAACAGCCATAAAATTTTGAATTTCTTCATAAAAACAAATATATATCAAGGATTTTTTTAAAAGTAATAAAGTGCATTTAATAAGTAAATTATATTAGGAATAATGCAACTTTAAAATAATTTATTTTCTTTTGCATTCACCATTGATTTTTTTTATCCATTTCAGATCGTAATCCCGATATTTCAAATATATACATTATAAACCCGATATTTCAAATATATACATTATAAACCCGATATTTCAAATATATACATTATAAACCCGATATTTCGGTATGAGCGCTATTATACTGTATACGGTAAGGTCGATATTTCGTGATGAACGCTATTTTACTATATACGGTAATCCTGATATTTCGGATTGAGAGCTATTTTACTATACACAGTAAGCCTGATATTTCGGATACTGGGAAATCATGTCAGATAACTGTGTTTTGAATAAAAAATATTTTAAAAATTACTAATTTTATAAATTAAATTTTACAGAACTTTTTCCCGTTTTCCCTGAGATAAATCATTGAAATCCAAATTAGAAAAGTGAATGTAAAATAATTAGTAATAGAAGGTAACATATAATGTTTCTATTAATGGTTATCTTTTAGCTCACACAAGACAAAGTCTCAAATTTTATGAGCATTTCGAACACAAGGTGATGCTCTGTGCCTGGTGGAATTATGAGGGGATAATTCACTACTAGTTCGTTCCAGACGGCCAAAATCTCTCGTAAACAATGGCTACCTGCAACCTTATCAACGTGATTGTCTCTATCTTTCTTGATCATGCCTAGGGCTCCAATTATTATGGGTATATCAGTAGTTTTAAGGTGTCGCTTTTTTTCAATTTCAATTTCAAGATTTTTATATTTACTATATCTAATCATATTGTTTAACTGCTACACTTTATTTGATGGCATTGCCATATTTATAAGAAGGCAAACATTTCTGTTTATGATCTTTAATCACTATGTCTGCTTAACTTTTATTTGTGTTGGATTTCTTACGGGCATTTTTGTCGTTAATCTAAAGTCTGTCGTATCTAATTTGAGCTTCCTCGTTTGTTTTAGAATCATTTTGATCTGTTTCAATTTTTTCTACTTTTTTTATCACTTTTATCATTTGTATAGACTGATCTCAGTTGGCTGGTCCCTATTATTTCACTTTCTTCTCGCATTTTTATGAAATTCGGTTTCAAACCTGTGAAACTTTCAAACGGGTTATTTTTAGTATGCTTATTATAACAATGATTTCTTATATATGCTACTAAAACGATTTCATAAACCCATAGCCTTTGGGGCAATTTGGACTCAATAAGTAGACTCGACGCTAATGCAGATAGGGTTCTCCAAGATCTTTCACTGGTCTCATTTTGGTGCGGAGAATATGGCGATGATCCTCGGTGTTTAATATGATTGGCTATGAGTAATTTTTTGAAGTTTTCGGTCACAAAATCGGATTTGTTGTCACTTTGTAGACCTTTTATATTTTCATAAGGAGATATGTCGGCTTTTTAATTTTTTTGTTGTTGTGTAGACTTATCAGACTATGTTTTAAGAAATACAGCATTATTAGACATGAACAGTATCTGTAACTGCAAATCACGATGTACAAGCTATAGGATTTTTTTTTAGTTTTTTTTTTTTAGTTTTTATCTGGGACTCTGCTTTTATTTTCAACCATTTTCCCATGAAAACATATGTATAGTTCAGTATAATTTCATGTAGCTTCTGTATTCGTACATATCCGAGAAATTTTATTTCCCACAATTCATATTTTCCTTAATTCCAATCAAAATAGAGCTTGATCCTGGGTCCATAACCTGTTGCATTTCTTACGGCATTTTTTGTCGTAAATCTAAAGTCTGACGTATTCAGTAGTAATTCACAATACGGATTTTAGTTGATCTTGGTAAGACAGACAGTCAATGAGCCTAAATATGTGCTGCTTTTATTGGATATTTTACTGGAATCCTTTGATGCTGCGGTTCAGTCAAAAAATATAAGTGGTAATTCTCTGGGGATCTTATTCCAAACAATATTCCAAAAATATGTTTGTCAGTATTGATGGTAAAATTCTAAATAATAGTGATTCCATGGATTCTATGGTTGTTTCAGGGTGATGTTCATACCATTTGTTAAGCACATGAGGCACAATAATCTTAACATATCTTCCTATGAACATACTGGCAATCTCATGTAATCTCACCGCCATCAGCAGCCATCAAGCTCAAACTCAAGTCACATAAGTAAATAACGCCGCCTTATGCAGTCATCAAGCTCAATATTGAGTCACATGAATAAATAACTGTAGTTGAAATAAGAAGAAAAAAAGGAAATTTCACTTACCTCGTGGTCGTAGAGAGAGTGGCGCCCGAGAGTGACTCTCTTTATATAGGGTGCAGACCGGAAGTGAGAGGCATTGTGATAGTGGGATGGATAACTACAAAACCGAATGTCTGGTAGAAGAAATTTAATTCTGTGAAGGCGAACTCGTTGTGAGCATTACAGAATTGCAAGAAAGTGACGTTGGACGGAGAGTGTAGAGTTGTGAGAGAACGTGGTCGAGTTTGACAATCCAAGTCGATTGAATTACAAGCAGCGAGAAAGAAAGAAAAATGGATAAATTGGCTAATGATATGATAAGGCCATTTAATGGCGAAGGAGATTTGGTAGCATGGCTGAAAAAGCTAAAGTTTATAGCCAAACTTCAGAGGATCTCTGATTTGGCAAGCTTTATTCCACTTTTTCTGGAGGGGACGCGCTTGCTTTCTACATGAAGTTGAGCGAGGAAGAACCGCAAGATGAGGAGATGATTGAGGTGAGACTGAAGGAGGCCTTCACAGAAGGAACTTTTTGAGGCATACGAGAAACTCAAGAAGCTTAAATGGACTGGGGAACCAGTATACGTATATACCAACAATATCAAGAGGTTGACAGGATTGGCAGAATATATGGGAAGAGAGCTGGATCAAGCGGCAAAGTTGGCTTTAGTGATGGGATTCCGGGATAGTGTATCAATTACAACAATTACTCGGCATAAACAAAATGGCAATAACGGACCTCATACCAACTGCAAGGGTACTGATGTGACCTGATTCAGGTTTTGAAGTTGGAAGGGGGAAGGAAGGAGGGGTGAACGGAAATGTGATTCGCCGGGTGACCTCGACCGGAGAGTCGAGGCGGATGGTGGCCGGGATAGGGCTGACCATATCAGTAGTAAAATCTCAAGTAGGTCGGAACTCCCAGAAGCGAGAATCGGCGGTGATGGAGACGGTCCTTTTGAAGTAACCAGACTGATGTCGCTCGGAAGATTGTCGGGAAGAGAATTTTTTTTATTATTTTCCTTCCACTTAAAAAAGGAGATAAACTCTTGGTGAAAATCGAAATTAAAGAAAGTCAAATGTATTTAAAAAACACTCAAGTAGCCGGAAGACTGAAGCCCCTGTCGATTTGGCGGAAGTGAATTCGATTGGCTTGTTGGAACTAGAGGAGGCGGTGCCTTTCCAGAATAGGATGTCCAGAGAGAGTTACTAATATCTTCATGCCGGCCGGAAATAAAATTGTTCCGATTTAAATATCATTTAACTCAGACGTTTTTGGCTTGAGAGGCAGATGAGGCCGAACGGGCAGATGAAGCCACACCGAGCTTGGGAGAGGACGTTGTGATTGCTTGAGGATCACATGAGCTGACCGGGCCAGCTGAGAAGATTAACGCAATACCGAGAGAAACTGACTTCAGCTAAGTCCATTTGAAAACTTAGTCAACTTACAAACTGTTTTGCACAATACTTTGCAGAAGACCAGAAGTTATTAATTACGGGTCCATCACTCCCACAAGTCTTGAGAAGTAATTGTTTGTATTCTTTTGTTGTTTGAATATAAATTTTGTTAAGTTTGAAGAAAAAGAGTCGTTGTTATTTTATGTGACCACTAGGCCGCCGTTAACCTTGGAAATCAGTTTCTATAGCAGATTTCTAGTCATTTGAGATCTTAGCACAACGTGGGCATTCGGCTAGACTTTCGGCAATTATAGAGACCCTGCAATCCTTGGTTGATGCAGAAAATCCGATCTTGACGGCCAATTTCGGAGATTATGTGAGCCCTTTAGCTCGGTAGCGACCGACGGGTTATACTGACAAGAACGGTGCGAGCAGTTACTCATAGCGAAGAACCAACAGATGGATATGCAATGGAATTGTCATCCGCTATTCGGTGCTACAGATGTCAGGGGTTACACCGACTAAGAGACTGCAAGGTGTCGCCATGAAGTAAAATTATGTGCTACAATTGTGAAAAGTTAGGGCACATTGTGAGGAATTGTCCTTTGAATCAGGGAAACAGACGAAGGGGGCGTTTTCGCCAGCAGCTGCCCCCTCAACAGAGTGAAGGCGCAGTACAAGTCTTCCCGATCGTAGAAGTGTTATTAGACAGCATGAGGGTGGCGGCTCTTATTGATATCGGCTGTACTACTATGCTGCCCAGTCCTAAGCTTGCTCGTGGATATGGTGGGAGAACCACTATAAAAGCAGTGGACGGAATAGAGGTAAAGTGCAGAGGAACCAGACAGGTAGAGATAGAATTCTCCGGAAAAAGGTTGACAACGGAGGCGATTGTCATTGAACGCCTGATCAACGATATAGACATTATTGTTGGCACGGATGTCATTTGTGAACTGGGAGGTTTGAGCATAAAAAATGGCGAAGTTGGGTTCGAAAAGACACACTGTGTTGTAGCTGCCCACGAGCCAAACTATTGCGAAATTTAGGACAAAGATTTCAAAGCAGAATTTGACGGCAAGAAGTGAACTGTAGAATGACACTGGAAAGGAGAATCTCCAGTGCTAGAAAACAAGGTGGAGTACTACTGAACTCTCCTAGAAAACAGAGAAAGGTTTGAATTTGAGAAAGACGTGGAAAGGTGGATTGCGGAGTGTATTCTCTTATCATAGAGAGGTGAAGTGAAAGGAGTGCTACCTTTGATGGTGGTGGCCCAGGCGACAAAAGGAAAGGTCTGATCAGTATTGGACTTTTGCGAGCTGAACAAATGTTGAGAGCCATACTGGAAGCGACATAATTGATGTGTGTGACGAAAAAATGAGAAAGTGGAGACAATTGGCGGGAGGAACTGCGATAGTGAACCTTAAGTCGGCCTACCTACAGTTACATGTTGCAAAGAGGCTGTGGCGGTACCAGCTGGTGCGCTATAAAGGGAAAACCTACTATATGACTCGGTTAGGGTTTGGACACAATGCTGCACTAAAGATTATGGCGGCAGTTCTAAAAACTGTGTTAATGAAGGGCGATAAGAAGAGAGGAGACACTGATTCTTATATTGACGATATATGTGACAAAGTTATCGACGAAGGAAGTAGTCGATCATCTGGAAAAAATTACAACAAAGCCAACAGAACCCTTGGAAGGAGGAGCGGCATTGGGTCTTAACTTGAAGATTTAAAAAAATGGGCGAACCAGTGTTCGGAAGGGGGAACGACATCCCACAGGTAACCGGAGATATTAGTAGGCGAGAGTTGTTTTCAGACAGTGGCAAATTGTTGGGACACTATCCCATTGCTGGATGGCTGTGACCAGCATGCAGTTACATAAAGGGAAGAACGAGTGGTATAATCTGGGACGATAAAGTTGACGAGAACAATGTTGCTGTGATACAAGTTACCTTGTTACTACCACATGTAACTTCATTACACTCAGAGATACTCTACAACTGCATTTACTAGGCTGAATTTCATCGATAGAAAACTAAATATAAATAAGTAAATAAAAATCGGCTACCAAGGAAGCCCTTCCAAGTTTGAGAAGCTTGCATTTTGCTTAGGGAAAGACCCGGCGAAAGACCCTGAATCAACATACGTTGATTTTTTAGGGGGTGCAGTATGGCTGACCTCTCCAAAACCCGATCTTTATTAGGCATTATTTCAGGTTTATAAAATTTACAAAGATTTGCACATGGTACCAGTTGTTTTTAAGTAGATACTCATCTGATTAGGCTCATCACTGTTTAACTTCGGTGATCGATCGTGTACCGATGTTTTAAATGTGACTTGACCGTAAGTACTAAAAATTAAGTTTAGATTTGACCCATAGATCACAAGGTATTACTCAGTAGTAATAGATCAGGGAAAATGGGCGTATCAAGGGATTGTCACTCTAAATGCTCTTTCTGTCACTGGACAACAAAGATTTTACTGGAGTAAATCCATATTTTAGATCAAATCAAGTATGTTTATACTGAATTTGTGCACAGAATTATTCTAGCACATTAGAATTTTGTACAGAGTTCAGTATATGCCATTGGTAATCCTACCAAAAATCTTCTTCCTCCCCTTCACCTTCAATAAAAAAAAATATTCATAAAATCAATGCCAAATGTCAAATTCTAGTACATAAAGTTTAACAAATAGAAAACTGGTACAAAAAACTTAAATCAGACTTTTTTATTGGATCTAAAATCAGTTTACTGATGCCTGGCATAAAGTTTAGGGGTCAACTTAATCTATTTTAATTAGCAGTATAAGATTCATAACTGCTTATCAAACAATGGGATGTCTGATGCCTATTAAAATGGATGACTACTGCTAGTTCCTCAAATGCAAGACCAACCCAAATGAAAAAGTGCAAAAGAAGGCTTTAAAACACTTATGAAAATATAAAAAATACGTCTATATTTATTTCTCTGAATATTTGAAATGAGACTGGATGATTAGTATTATCTGCATTATTCGGACTATTGTCCTCATCTTCATTG
Source organism: Doryteuthis pealeii (assembly GCA_023376005.1). Taxonomy (NCBI): domain Eukaryota; kingdom Metazoa; phylum Mollusca; class Cephalopoda; order Myopsida; family Loliginidae; genus Doryteuthis; species Doryteuthis pealeii. The sequence continues at coordinate 102,716,905 of CM042147.1, read as the reverse complement.
TTATATGTACAACGTTTCGGCCGATGTGCCCTCTGGCCTTCTTCAGGTATTTCTTGTCGGACTCGGGAAACCTTCTTTTCGGACTCAGGAACCTTCTTTTCGAACTCGGGAACCTTCTTGTCGTAATCGGGAGCCATCCCGGAACTTTGACCCAAACCCTTTATTCAGTCCACGAGGGTATCTTGTTCTCATTCCGTTAACCATAGCTGGGTCGAGGCGTTAAGCTATGTTAATTATTATTCTATGTTACTGGCCATGTTATCATTCTATGTTACTGATCATTTAAATAACACAAGTATTAGACCCTATAATTACACCTATCTTAATGCGAAGCCAAAAAATGAATTCATACAATTGATAGGCACCCGGTTAATTTAAACTATCATAAGGGATATTAAGGAAGCATATTTAAATTATGTTATGTCTAACCACCCACCAGATATATGGCATAAACATAGCGCGTCACTATCCAAGAGAGAGACATTTTTCTTTTACAGAAGCTAAGAGTATAGCAGCTGATGGTACAGTAATGAATTCGACACTACTAACGTCTAGGGTGTTTAGGTGTGATCAAAAACATCCTTCAAAACAGTTGAAAAAAAAACAGTTATTTGTGTATTTTGCCTGTCATAGATATAAAATTAATATTGAATAGTTATTTCACATCTTTTTTCAATTCAAAGTCCATTTATGCGTTTTTCACACCCTAAATTCTCTTTCTGTCGGCACATGTATTCCTTGATTATGAACAACAAAGATTTTGTTACTGGGGTAAATCCATATTTTGTAGAAAAATGCATTAAAGAAAGTGAGATTGAAAATTCATTGCACTTGCAAAACATGAAGAGAAGAATCAATACAATCATATATAAATTATTTTTTTTGTTTTGATTAAAATTTCAACTCATCAAAAAGTCGAAACATTTCAGAAATTCTCCTGAACATCTATTTTGTGATTTCATTAATGTTCATGAAGAAGACGAAAAAAATGACATAATGTGTGAAGAAGTAAACTTACTTGATGCAATCCTCATGATTGAATCAACGCTCGAAAATCTTAAACAAATGTAAAATGATTCACATGCAATGAATGTAAATGTAATTTCATTGACCAGCAACAATGTTCCAATAAGAAATTTCAACAGCCACCGTCAACCACACGCAAGATTATTAACCCAACATTGCTTGGCTGTCACGGATTCTAGCAAAAATAATTCAAGGTAATCTAAATCTACATGGCTTGGTTTCGTGAATGAAGATTAAGGGATGGTCTATGTTGACTGCAAGAATGTTTGTGATTAGGCTAATGCGAGACATACAGACCCGTCACAAAGGCTACAGCCGAAGGTTTAGTCAAGGTTTGATGGCATTGGTGTTGTGGTTCTTCCTCCTATGCTTTTTTTCTTGGGGATGTCCCTGTGAGTGTTTGTAAAGGAGGAGACAACATGGTTGGTAATAAGATATCAGTCGTTCTCAGCTATGATGAACCAACGGTGATGGTTGATGTGACAGGCATCAAGGGTCTTTTTTTCAAGTAGTCATTTATCGCTTCTTTGGTGTCCCTCTAATACGTTGTCTAGTAGATAGTTCATCATAGTGTGATCTTGGACAGGCGATGATTTCTAATCCTAGAGACGTGTTCTTCCCAGCGTGGCTGAGATTTTAGTAGCATGGCCTCGATGCTAGTGGCCTTCAACACTTCAAGTATTTCAATATTGGATAGTAATTTCAGTGGATGTTGAGGATGACTCGGGGGCAACACTGCTGGAAACGCTTGGGGAGTTGTAGGTGGTTACGATAAGTGATCCACGACTCTTATAGGAGGGTGGCAAAGACTATGGCTCTATACACACAGATCTATGTCCTCTTCTTCTCATGTTTGTTGTACTAGACGCGTTTATTTAATCTGTCAAAAGCACAGCTCACCTTTGCCAACCAGTTGTTTACTTCTTTGTCAATCCTGGCATCTGACGTGATGGTGAACCGATGGACTACCTTCAACTAATTCACGCCAATGGTGATGTGAGAAGGTGCAGGCTGATGGACTACCTCCCTCCTCTTCAAGGTGACTTCTAGCCCAAAGAGTTGGGCAGCGTCTATGAATCAAGAAATGATTCGATGGAAGACTCTGTGTGGGCAACAAGGCCACAACATTTGCAAAGTTGTGATCTCAGATCAGTTGCTCCAGGGCCTTTGTGTGGGCCTGTAATCGTCGGAGATTAAACAAGCTGCCATCAAGACGGTATCTGATGTATACTCCATCCTCATCAAGATCTATTGTGGCCCAACTTGACCATCATGCTCAAGAAGATAGTGAAGAGAGTCGGTGACAGGACATAACCTTGCTTTACTCCATTAATGATTGGGAAGGGCTCTGATAGATCACTGTTATGTCTGACATGACCACGCTTGTTTTCATGTCACTGTATGATCCATGTTCAGGATCATTGGGGAACAGCAGACTCGTTCCATAATCTGCCAATCTATGTCAATTTTTGAATATTTATTTGTTTTTTTTGAAAAAATAAGTATTTCACCCCCTACCAACCAACAATGATTCAGACCCCACAGACTGGTTATGTAAGGAGACAGGATGACTACACTGGGTCAAGAGAAAGATGGATGGGCTATGTACAGGGAAATCTTGTGTGAAAACCTCCTTGCCTCAGCCAAGACACAGAAGATGGGTCGTAGTTGCGTGTTCCAGCATGATAATGACCCAAAGCATACGGCTAAGGCAGTAAATAAATCTTCAAAAATAAATACAATGTGATTTTCTATAATTTTTTTCATATCCTATCTCTCATTTTCAAGACGGGCCTACCCTGAAAATTATAAACCATTCCTATTTTTGTAAGGAGGCAAACTCATAAAATCAGCAGGGGATAAAATACTTATTTTCCCCATTGTGTGTATTATATATATATATATATATATATATATATATATATATATATATATATATCATCATCATCATCATCATGTCGCGCAATTAGTACGGATATCCATGACAAACTCTCGCCAACCTCCCCTATCATTCATTTTCCCAGAGATGCGCAGCATCCAGCATCTTTGCATAGCTGGTCAATGTAGGTCGTTGATGGACGGCCCACACTAGCATGTCCGTGTGTTGGCTTCCAATAGGTGCGATATTTCTAAGAAGACAGTGCTCAATTTCATTGATAGAGCGTTAAGGTAGCGTGGACATGGAGTCAACACCCGGTTACTGACAGATTCTCGCGACTTTGGTCTGAAGATCGCATCGGCTAGAAACTGTCAGTAACCAGGTATTGACTCCGTGTCTACGCTACATTAACTCAAACATATATATATATATATATATATATATATATATATATGTCTGTCTGTCTGTCTGTCTGTCTGTCTATTTGTGTGTCTGTTTGTGTGTCTGTCTGTGTGCGTGTGTGTATGTGTGTGTGTTTGTGTGTGTGTGTGTGTGTGAATTTTTTCTAATTTTCATGAACGTAAAACAATAACATTATTTAAATTATTATTATTATTATTATTATTATTATTATTATTATTTATATTGGTTTATTATCTTTATTCCGTATTAGTTCGAAAAACTTTGTTTTTGTTTTGTTGCCACTCAATTATTTTGTTAATTTGACTCACTTAATGACGTTGCAAATGAAGGATTTTTACGTTTCCTCTATCGTCTCTGGTTATCCAGGATACGTCCGCTTAACTGTGGCTGCTGCTATCTGTAATACAAGATGGCGAGAGATGACAAAGCACGTGTTGATAGTTTAACAACTTTATTTGAACTCTCCCTAGTGACACCCACTAGGGATCATAACAACACAAAACCAAGAGCCATAACCCTTGATGCTTATTATCATTAGTAATTGCTTAAGGATGCAACAATTCCAGGAAGATTTAGATTTTGTTTACATTTTTTTTATAACGGTTGGACTATTTTGTTCGTATGGATGCCTAATTTTTGAAGTTCAGAAAACAGTAAAATAAGGTAAAATATTGCTCTTCTAGGCATGGGAGAAAAACCTTTTCCAAAAATTTGTTAACATAAACACACAGATTATTACGCTTTTGATCATCCATTCTTTAGAAGGAAATACACGTAAATTATGATAAAAATAAAAAGTAAAGTCGGCGGGGTCACCTATTGTCAATATCAGCGGGACTATTGGAAATTCCATAACCAATTATCTCCCCCTGTCGCTAGGGGGCGAATCGCCAACATTGTATAGCTTGGTGTTTTTACGTCTCTCCTCCAATACTGCTTTTGGGCTAAGTGATGAATGAAGTGTAGGGACCACTATTTACGCGACTACCCTCAGTGGGTGCTCCGTGATAAATAGGCCCTGTTTGGGTGATGAGGCCCTGTTTGGGTGATGAGGGCGATTGTTTTTACGTCTCTCGTCCAGTAACTGCTTTTCGATAAGTGGAGTTTTTGGTTTTCGGCGCGATTCGCCCTCTAGCGGCAGGGGGGGGGATAATTGGTTATGGAATTTCCAATAGGACAGCGAAGAAGTCTATCTCATTTTCGCTAACATTAGAACAGTGATATTGTTTTTGCGTCTGAGATGGAGTGCTACGCCTACGATCAGCTCTCTACTTTAGCACGGAGATCTAAGCAGGGGCAATCATGCACTCAACCTGGCGGATGCTTTAACGATCGAGCAAAACCGGCCCCTAACAAATCATAATAATGCCGATAAGAAATGCGTGTTTTTTGTAGATACCTATAATCTCAAAATTTAACGAGATTTAGTCAGATATATTTGGTCATGATTTAATTGTACGGTAGAGTTTCATAGACAGTATCGGTTTTTTTTGTTGTTTTTTATATTGTTTTTTTTTTTAATTTTTCTATTATATACTATCTCTTTCTTTTCTTCCTTACTTTTTACTTACAAAAACACTCACAGTGCTTTACTCACTATGTTTAAATTAGTGTTTTCTTTTCTTTTAGTTACTTACGATGTAATGAAACATCATCGCAAAAAATCTAAAAATTATCATTTTTTATGTTTGTTATTCTTTTAATAAACAGTGGCAAAAATTCTACACTTATTTCATGATTAAACAAAGAAGATTTGTACATTAATGGTGTTAATTTGTTATCATTCACGGGAAACGCCGGGTATACGGCTAGTTTTGAATAAATTGAAAAGCAGCTTACTTAAGGGAGATCAAAATATGATTATTCAGTCCAGTCAATTAAAATCTGGTGTTGGGGATTTGAAAGTTGAGCTTGGTCTATTTGTACAACACAAAAAATCAGGGAAAAATTTGAAGTTCATATCAGAAATAGCGGAGATCTCTGAGTCATTAAAGCATTTATTCCCATTAAATTAACGAAGCTTATCGTTTGGTTGAAACACTTCCTGTCATGGTTGTCTTATCTGAACGTACTTACAGCAAACTGAAGACCATAAAAACATTCACTTGGTCAATAATGGGAGATGAAATATTGGAAAGTTTGGTTTTGATCCCTTATAAGAAGGACATTGTGGACAACTTATCACTAAAAAACATTGCTAGACGGTGAGCAATATTGTCAATAAACAATAATGAAAATCTGATAAACAGTTTCCTTCTTTACATCTTTTATATTTTGAGAATTGTGAAGTAATTCATAAAAATGGTGAGGTGTTTAATTTATATAATTTAAATACTATTTTTTAATTATTTTATTGCTTATTTAATGCTTTAAATACCATATTTTCAGTTGATAAGAGGCATTTTCGCTAAACATATCCTCCAAAATCAGCCCTACGTCCGTACTGTATACTTGAACCTTTATCAAGATGCATTTAGATTAAAGTAATTCAAATTTCCGCTTTTGATATTAAATGCAATTACAAAGAATCTTCATGTATAAAATGGGGAATGTGGCTAAATGTTGTCAGCTGACTAGAGGTCTGCACCATCCAATGAATTTATTTTAATACGCCCCTGTGAACGAGACTAGCTTCTTAACCATTACACCGCAATTATCAGTTTTATTAAAAAGTTAATGGTTCACCTGCTTCCTGAATAATTTTTCGCCTTTAGTGCCGCTTCTATGGACAGCAATATAACATTGTTATTTGACAAGAGCAAACATGTCTTTCTGGTAAGATTTTGTCAAAGCAATCGCTCTCTTTAAATTGAATGTCGTTAGTTTGAATAATGGGGAGATCAGAAAAGTTCTGATAGAGATTAAAAGATATCAGCATAGTTTATAGTTGTTGAAGCACCCAATTGTTTATCCCATTACACAGTCAAATTAAGGTCAGCTGAGAGACCAGAGACCATGTCAAGATTTCTGAAGTTTTTTGAGATCACATGATCGAGCTTTGTATTATCAGCAAAAATGTTGACAACAAATGAGTTGATCATGTGATTATGTCATTAATGAAAATAAAATACAAAGTTAGACCAATAAGAGAGTTTTGGGGAACTCTTGTATTAATCTCATGAATATCAGAGGAGTAATCATTAATTACAACCATTATGGATCTATCAATAACAAAGGACTTAATGGTGGTTTGGTTTGGTTTGTTGGATTTTACAGCATGTCAACCCTTTTTGGGTTATTTGTAAAATCATCCCAACAGGTGGTCCCATTGGGGGTGGGGGGTACCCCTCTGCAAAAGTGCAGTCAGTATAATCTTCTGTTCCAGCCGACAGGGTGAACTTGATGATGGAGCAACCCCTTCCAGTTATAACTCAATAGATTAAGGAGAAATCCTTTCTATCATATCCTGTGTCAAAAACCTTAGATATATCCAAAGCATGGGATCGAACCTCAAAACCACAATTCAATGCTTTAATAACAATCATTATCAGCACATTAGCATGGAATCAAAATCCATAATGCAAACTACTTTTAAGGTCAGATTTATTATAACATTTCACAATATATTCATTAATTACAGACTCAAAGATCTCGCTAATAATCATAAGGATGTTAATTTATCTATACTTAGATGAATTTTACCCCTCACAAGTTTTCTTATAGATCGTATGTTTAATTCTGAATAAATTGAAAGACATATTCAGAGATTACAAGTTTTTTTTTTTTTGGTCGATACAGCAAGGCAAGCTGTTTAGTGCTTGATGTTTGTAACTTTAATATACTTTCATATATTTAATGTCTCGGTCTGTTTATCTGTGTTATCTGTCCGGGAATTCAATTAAAAAAAAAGTCCAGTATCAAGATCAAACAAAACTTTTCGATGTAGAATTTTATGAGGAATCTAGTGGGGATATGAGAGAATAGAAAAAAATAAATAGATTGCAATCCCCTTGTTTCTTATGTGTGGGGTGCGGTTAAGCGAAAGACCAACAAAACTCCATGCGACACCAAATATGATCTAAAGGCAAGGATAACAGACACATTTAGGAATTTAAACAAGGAGGCTGCCGTAAAGACTTGCAGGAGGTTCCGAAGTCGCATTGGAGGATGTGGTTGAGGTCAATGGCGATTTCTTTGAATAAATTTCTTCTGTAGTATTTAAAGATATTTTCATGTGATTTTGGTAGAAATATCTAATAAAATGAGATGTCATTGTTTTTTGACGATAATTTACCCATCGCATTCTGTACATAACCGTAATCCACCAAAAAACAGTACATAACTATTAGAGCAATACACTTAAATTGCTTTAACTAAAGCAATTTTTATTTCAATTTGTACCTGAATGATAATTTACGGGTGTCCTTATTCATTTTTTTTAAATCATTCAAATTCGTGATATAACATATTCTTGATATAACATATGATTATAACTTGCTAATTGAAATCCTTCACTCTGTTTAAGCTACTTTGAACTAAATGGTTAGTTTTGATCGGTTTTACAAGAGATATACAGACTGCTTTTGAAACTTACTCAGTTTCGAGTTATTTTATGTTATTTGTAATCAGAAATCACGATCCTGCATGATGAATATCTGATACATCCAATCTGCAGTCCGTACTGTCTCATCGGCTAACCGACAATGTTGTATTTACTTTTTAAATGAAGATGAGTTCAGATCCACAAAGGAAAAGAGACAAAGTGAACTTGATATTAAGGTCACACGGTCGTCTTTATTGATGACTGCTTTCACAGTTTCCTTGGTTCAATGTTGAAACGATGTGTGTGACATTTATCTCTTACTAGTCAACTAGCCCCAACCAGCCATATAAATCCGCGGAGGGAGGAGGAGAGAGGATTCCAGCTGGCCAACTATTTCACTCTATATCAACTGCCAATTGACCCTTGGATTGGAACTAACCCGGCTCGGACTTCAGGGGTTTTCTACTTCGACCACACAACAACTAAAAATATTAAAAATAAAATTCTTCTCATCTAACCTCTGACATTTACTAATGCCGATGTCTTAAGTTTATGATAGAAATAAAATATAAAAATGCATTCATCCTATTTCAATTTCCGGAAATTCTTCTCTTTCTATTTTATTACTCATTTTTTAAAGCTTCTTTACCTCTCAAGTTTAGTTACCACTTAATACTATTATACACTTACTATACACACATATTCATTTATATGCACACATAAATATGCATATACGCTACAACTATACGTATACATGATAATAGAAATACATTCGTACCTATATGCATATTCATTATTGTACCCAAATATGTGCACTCAGATACAGAAAAGATTATATTGTCACACATATACAAACATTGGGTAATACATATGTAGACACCCATATGTACATTACAAAATCAGGGCAACGAGAAAATTCATTGATTTTTATTTTACACGACGCTTTTTTCTTCCATTTTTTCCTCAATTGCTGTCAGCAGATTTTTTTAAGTTGGTAGTTAGCAAGCAAATAATGGTTGACAATGACAACAGGTCAAACAGTACTAAAAAAAATTCTAAAAATGATCAATCAACACTCACATTTTCCCCCCTCTGGTCATAATTCTCAGTATATCATTTGTTTGTTTGTTTCTTTCTTTCTTAGTCCGTTCATATAAATCTATCTTGATGCTCGGGATAGTGTAACAGTTATTAGCATGGAAAACAGAATTGGTGAACTGAGTTCGAATTTCGGTTGGATCTTTTTGCCTTCACTTTGCAGAAATTTTCTTTAGTAAAGGCATGAATCCACTTCTCCCCTTCAGCAATGAGTAAACAGTGCAATTGAATCTTTTACAGAAATTAAATTCTGTACAACTAAGAGAAGATTACTCTGATAGTAAGCAAAAACAAAAACAACAATTAAAAAAACGGGATCCCAAGAAGGGATAGATGTATGGCTGGTAACACTAGCCCGTAAAAAACGACTTGTTACTGAAACCACAGATGTAGCCCAATGCCCCACGGGGAGACTACACGAAGCAATGATAATGATATCTATCGGTCTGTCTATCTGTTTATCTATTACTTCTCTAAACTAATTATCCTGTTGCTTCTCCATCACTCTAATTCTTTCACCGTGTTTCTCCTTTTTTTTTGTTCCTATCTACTCTCTTTCTTCATCCTCTTCTTTCATTCATTCTTTCTTTCTTTCATCTGATAGTGGTGTGGAATGTCGGGTTGAAGCGATAAATATCGAACACATCTTTGGCCTTGAAGGCAATCACTGTCAAGGAAGCTTTTGACACGATAATGCTCTTAGACTCGGACACAGACAAATCGAATAAACACAAAAGAAATGATCTTTGGGTGGCAAAACATGTATTTAGACGTCGAAACATGGCCCACTCTTGGAGCATCACCAAGGAAACAAAACTCCACCTGGCGTGTGTATATGTGTGTATACGCCATCCCATCGAGACACGATGATAATGAAACACATTTTAAAAGTTAACCCATACTTTATTCTTTAGTTAATGTGTTGTGTCCAGTAGAATTAGTTCATTTTGGGGCCCAACCTGGAAATAAAAAAGGCCAAGCCAAATTTGATATTATTGGAAAGTTTATTTATTGTAGAAAAACATATCTAAAATCCTATTTTAATCTTCCGATGGTGAAAAAAGATATGAAGCAAATAGTAGGGGTAAGTAAAAAGGCAATATGTCTATTTTCTAAACAAAAATGACCAAATTTACCAATATTTACTTTATTTGTTTCTCCATTTTTATAATTGCAGCTCCTATTTGACTAGAACTAGTCCCGTGTTATTAGGGGTGATTTGGAAATAATTTGAAGAAGAATTTCTCATGCATAGTCCTAAGAGAAGTGTTTTCATAACTGGAAAGAATGTAAAGGTAATTCCATGTCAAATCATCCAGGCCATGTCACCCACCCCCTTCAATTCCATGTCAAATCATCCAGGCCATGTCACCCACCCCCTTCAATTTTTCTGAAATTTTGCCCAACTGCAGATTATGATAAAGTTAGACAATCCCCAATATTTGAGCTTTCAAGTCTAAAATTTGGCGGAGGGGATCGCGAAAATGGCGACTTTTTGTAAACTATGTTTGTCTGTAAAATGAGTTCTAGAGCTTCCCTACTATTAAAATTTGGTTTATAAAATCATTTTTGCCCAATGAATTCAAAAATGCTACACACCTGGAAAAAATTTCAGAAAAATTAAAGGGGTGGGTGACAATTTTACCTTTTTTCTGGATGATTTGACATGGACTTACCCGTAACTTAGTAAGGTTAATTGACTACTTTCTGATGCTTTAAGAATTGGTGAAACTAGGGAAAAAGAAAGGCATATAAAACCCTTTCTTTGTCTTGATTTTTGAAGAAATTTTATTTGCTTTAGAATTCTAGCATGCTGAAATTGACATCAAAATGTTATAACCATCAATGGAAGAACGATTTCTGTGTTCACTACAATGGGTTGCAAAAAGGATGACTTTGCTTGACAGTGCATTGTTGTTTCCAAATCGTTATCAAGATCATCCAAGTTGATCTGGTTACATGCAGTTGGTATCTGAAGTTGAATTCCCTGGACCAACAGAAACATTTCTGCCCATTATCGAACTGAAGTCAACGGATTGTTCATTCAGCAGCAAGCAAAATCTTTGAATATAGTAATCCCGTGCATTACTTTCAATCAGTCTCTATGGCTTAAAGCAGTCGAAATAGCTCACTCCAAAAAATGGATGTGGTGTGTCACTTAGGAGCCTTTCATATGATGATGAGTTTCCTCGGAAGGATCGGTTCACATGAATGGTTAAGGACTGCAAGAGTTGCTGAGAACATGCTACGAATTCTGTTGACCATATGCTTAGTGGAAAGTCAGTGTCGAGAGCCGTGCGTGGACATTTCTTGGTAAAGGTAGCATTGATGAAAAAGCTAAGGGATTCAGTTCTGACCGATACCAGTTTTGATGATAGTAAACTAGCAGACAATGTCAATGACATACTAGATGACGAGGTTATGTACGAATCGATCAAAAGTCCATATGCCCTAGACAAATCGGAAGTATCGGAACTGCAATGGTCATGTAGGCATTGAAAAAACTGGCAAATCTACTACTTTTCATTTATTGTCAAGTGCCCTTTCTCTGCACAAAACTTTTCTTGCAAGCAAGTCACGAACTGCAATATCTGAAGTACATTGAGATTCTCAAAGTCTTCATTTGTACAGAAAGGACAGGAGACTATAATACTCATCTGTATGCTATTGAGCAAATATTAAATCTGTTTGCAGCAATGGGGCATGGCAATTATGCTAAGTCCATCCGCCTTTATTTGCAAATGATGAGAGACTTGCCGAAAAGCCACCATTGGTTGCTTGAGCAGTTTATGTTGAAAGGTTGTCATACTGTATGCCGATCGGATCGTTACAGATTTGAAGATAGAACAAATAATGATATGCCCCATTACATCAAGAGGTGGTCTCACTCGAGGTCGTGGTTTTACGGAAGCTGTTTGTATACTCTGGGTGTACAGTATGCTCAACTGTGCTATCATCCATGAGGCTATAAGTGAACTGACACGGCTAAAGCAAGTAATGGGCGAGTAGCATGCAGATATGGATCGAAGTAGAGTAGAAAAAGATTCCAAGGACGTGTCCACGGTGGTCTCTTGGCTAAACTCACATAATCCGTTTGACACTAGTGATGTCACCTTGCGTTCTCTATCCTCTGGTCTTTCTGCCTCGCCAGACGATGGTATCAATTTTGATGATGTAGAAAACGTTGGGATGAAAATACAAGATATGGACAACATCCCATACGCTAAAATTTCCCCGAGGAGGAAACACCAAATAAAAAATCTTGCAACATTGAAGAATGGAATCAAACTTGGTATTGATACAGTGCACCTGGATCCAAGTATTCTATACACAAAATTGATTGTCCAGGTTGAGAGGTCAGAAAATACAAACTCGTTAAAACAATGTCAATAACCGTACACTATTAAAAAGCTTAACTATTTACCAAAACTTAAATCAACCAAGTTTATATATAAGTAAATTCTAATTATTTTGCTACATAATTGATGGGCCTACTAATTATTTTGAACAGTTAGTGTACAAGATATTATTTGAATTCAAACCAAGCCGTTTCAACGCTTGGAGATTTGATTGACATTTCGTAACCTTAGTTTTGACCCCACTTCCTTTTGCAAGCGTGAGACAATATTTTTCAGTCTATGGCGAGTTGCAGAGATAGAAAGACGTAATGACGGGTAGCTAACTGGACTCGCACGCGCGTGGTTTATGGATCCAAATCTTAAGAAGTTAAGAAATAAATATGTGATTCACAAAATTATATGCCTTAGATGGTCGCTAAAAACAACAACCCAGCATCTCGACAACATCTTATGACACCAGTTAAGAAAAAGCGTATCCAGAGAAACAGTTGAGAGAACCAGCCATCGACGAATAAATACTCAGAAGTAAGAAGAAATACTAGACCGAGTCATGAAAAAAAAGTGCTACCCAGAAGTAAGAAAGAGCCACACAGAAGTACAGACGAAGAAGATTTAGTATGGGAGATATAACCACGGATATTCCTCATGCGATAATAGATATCTATATCAAAACGGGTGTCCCTCATACGATAATATGTCGACAGGTATACGTTTTTTAAGGCTATATGGGCTGAGAGTTGAGCCTAGGAACAGAGAAATTAAAGAAATTCCCAACACAGATCCTGGACTAGACGAGAAAAAAAAAAAAAAAACACCGAAAAGTACTAAGAAATCACTTGACGAGAAAGGAAGGGAAAATGAAAAAAGTGGCCGCAGAGAATAAAAAATAAAAGAATCGTAAGTACATAGACATGGTGAAAGAAAAAAATCAGCATCTGAATTAAAAAGACATTCATAAGTATGAAAAAAGTTAGAAAAGAAATCGAAAACTACAGATAGAAAGAAAAAAACGAGTTATGAAAAAGATGTGTTATTGTAAAATCAAAATTGTGACGGGAGAACAATAGAGAAAGAAGTAAAAAATAAACGTCTGAATTTAAAACAGATTTGTTTAAGTTGAACTTTGCAGACAAATTATGAAAGGTAAAAAAGAAGGGAGTTAAAAAAAAAAAGGGAAAGAAAGACAGTTAATGATTTAACACAGACTTTTCGTTTTGCATGACAAGGAAAGAGAGAGAGAAAGGGGGGGGGAATAGTGCGGACAAAAATTGAAAAGAGAATGTGTTGTTGACAACTGATTGTGAATTTTAAACACGATATTTTTTTTAAATACAGGGTGGTCCGAAAGTTTTGTCCCCCCTACATATTGTTTTAACTTTATTTTTTGTTTTAATATAATATAATATAATATAATATAATATAATATATATATATATATATATATATATATATATATATATATATATATATAGTTATTTTACCTTTAAAAACATTATCTTCTGCAATTTCAGGTTGTATTAAGTAATTATTTTACCTCTAAAAATACTTTTTTCTGGACAATCAGGAAGAAAACTGATTACACTTACGCATTAATAACTTAATTAAAAAAAACTAGATTTGCAGATCTTGACAATGTCAGCATATCTGCAAAGTAAAAAAAAACTAATTCATGATCATATTTTTTATGATAGACTTTTCAACATTTTTCAATCTTTGTGTGATAAAAGGTTTTGTTTGTTTATTGCTATTTGTTTATTTTTTGGCGAATTGCCAGTTCACTTGGGTGAGGATACAAATAAAGACCTCCTGGTCAAGTTTAAACGGGGAAAAAGCTTGCAACAAACCTTGTTGCGACCTTGCAAGTGGATAAAAAGGAATCGTAACCTTAGGTCTAGTAGAATTAGTCCAGAAGAAACGTAGTACCTTCGTGAGTGGTGACAAGGTATTTATTTACCAATTCGACCAATCAAAAGGAAAGTAGAGACCAACCACATGTATATATTACTACGCAATTTTTATTCCTGCTTTCTTCCCTCAGGAGATTGCAGTTTTCATTTTTTTTTCGACAATTTATTTGATACATTATCGCATGACCTTGAAAAACTTTCTTGGCTCATTGCCTTATTTGACTAAGCACAAAATATTTTGTTATGCTCAGATGGTTGCTGGCACATGGAGAACCAAAACAAACCGTGATGTCATAAACCTTCTCACTGACGTATGATAGGTATACCCAATTTGTCGAAAAATCCGTGTTTTTACAAAACAAATTTACCCCCGCCCCCGTTTTAAAAAAATTACCAAAAATCAGGGAATAATCCGATTTTAATTAAATTTTTAGTGAACTAATTATATTTTAGTAATTCAGCTGCTTTTAGACAAAAATTGGAAAGAATAAAGAATAACTTTCGGGTGAAATTCCAGTTGATGAATTATTGTTAAGTAATTTGAAACAGCGAGTCAGACAAGAATATAGAACATGGCATGTATATGGGTTTATATGAAATGGGCAAATGTAATAACAATGGAGAAACGCTAAGAGCGTTCATCAGTAACCATATGCTATTTTGTCAGTGATACTACTTTTATACATCCTTGCAACCACCGAATATCTTGAATAGAACACATTACTGAACCCAAGAGCAAAGCAGATTCCAAGGACATAATTCCCATTTTCAACAAGTTGATTTTATTTTATACAAACTAATGAATACACCATTGCTCCGAGACTCACGATCCTATAACTCAGACCATAAGCTAGTGGTGACACGCTCACGCTTGAGCTGCTCATCCGATGTACAAATAACATACCAATCAAAAAGGCCTGGTCAGTTGTGACATTTCAAGACTCACGAGCAATCGATCCACCCAAATGTCATAAGAAAAAAGCATACAATTGGCTGAGATGAACCATCAGAGCAGCCCAAGCAAGGCCCTAGTAGCCATACTGAAATGTATAAAAACATCAACAGCCAGCGCATGGCAATATCACGAACTGTTCAAGTATGCCAGTAATGTCATATCACCATCAATTCATTCTATCATCAACTCTGTATTTGAACAACACTACGTGATTAAATCCATTGGCCAGGACACCCTAAATGCATAACTCAACAACCCCCTTCCAAAAAAAAAGCAGGTCCACCAGCTAACCTGGCAACACCCGGATGATCTTGTCCACTACATGGCATCCGTGACAAAAATCGATCACTTCACAGAGTAGCTTCAAGCGGGGATGCAGCTGAGTCTTCAGTGCATGCTTACTTCCGTGATTATATCCAAACGCTGGGATTTCTTCAAAATGGGCATAGACATGTCCCGGGCCTTTGACACTGTATGAAGATGCTCTAAACGGCGCGATTTTCCGATCATATCGATCCTCCTATCTCATGCCACTAGAGAATACATAGATGAAGACAAAAAAGCACTTAAAAGACTGTTCACCGATGTATATCTCTCGGACATACACAGCCTCTGTGAAAACAAAACATTCTTTAGGGAAGATGAAGATTGGAGGAAGAGAAAGATTTTGGGATCTGCAACTCCTCTGACATTGTGGCACGTTGTGTAGCGGGCAACATTCCTTTCCAATTTTTCTGGAAGATATGGATTCCCAGATCTAAGATTCCTCTAACAAGGAGATTGCGTTGATATGATGCAAGATTTGAGTACAACTGCAACAGTTTGGCAGCTCCAAATGTAACTATGATAAGTTTGTTGCCTGTCACTATTGTGTTTAATTAAGCCTGAACACGGGAGTAAAATAATCAACAGCTTTATTTCGGAAACACTGTACCGGAAACTAACTCTTTAACAAAGCTAAAGGAGTTATTTCCCTTGGGCCGATACAACAGTCACAACAAACATCTGAGAACTATCACCGGACTCCGATGGCTAAACAGCCTAATCTCCAGCAAGGCTCTGTACAAGGTGTGCAACACAATTACTCTATCAACAATGGTGGTGCAACCACGGTAATCCATTTATGGTTATGCGCTACGGGTGCCCAAGAAAGCACCTGTACGAAAATTCCTGCAATTTGCTGTTATAGGGTAAAAAAAAACTGCCGGGCCCGCCACAGCACAGATTGGTAAGCTGCAGGTGGACTTAGAAATGCTGGACTGGAATCCCTAAGATCTAGCAAGCGACTGAGGGAGCTAGGGACCCACATAAGGGAAAGGACAGAGTGGCTTCAAATAAGAATGGACTGAATGTTACAGTAGGATGTTCCAAACTACATCAGCGGCAGAATACAGTAAAGCATCATCAATTTGTAAAAAAAAAACCAACTCAATTAAAGATAATCTTTATCCTACTAACGAAAACACACAGACAGACAGACACACACACACATACATTGATAATAAATATGGCACCGAGAGAGAAAAGAATAAAGGATGTTTAAATGTTAAATCTGTCTTCTGCTAACAAATGGATTTTTGTTGCTCAGACAGAGAAGGTCCAGTATTTATATAGGCTTTCAGACAAGGTGTCGTGAGTTCCAATCTCACCAGGAACTTACATATGGTCTAGCATAATTTACATAGTTTCCTAGTGAAGTCAGGGTATAATTTATATAACCCAGTCAGTTAAGAACCCGATTGGTAGGCTCTAGAATACGCCGATAGCATCTCCTGCAAAGGAGTATCCTAAGTATGATGCTAAACTGAATCCAGTGGTGAGACTCTAGTTCTGGAGCTCTGGGGAATATGAATTACATTTCTGTTGCCATTACTTCCAAGTCCACTTTGACTAATATTTGTTAGGGTCTCATCTATGAACCAAATACTTATGTTTTATGTAAAAAAAAATGTTTGAGCACTGCTCGGGTGTAGTGGTTTACTTTTAATGCAATAATAATAATAATAATAATAATAATAATAATAACGATTCGTTCTCTATTTGTCTGTAACCGAAACTACGTCACTGCTTACGTCACAGTAATCTCAGGAATTAAGTAAGTTTATCATTGAGTATTTAATTTCTAGACTACATGAAATAGAGTACAGCATATATATATATATATATATATATATATATATATATATATATATATATATATAGTAAGTTAGTTCGCAGAATTTTCCTGGTCTACATCTCAGCCGGATGTAGTTTTACGATGTGTACAAACATTTCTTTTGTAATTGTTACACTTATTTTTAATGCAAAAACAGTTTACGGTTGATAGATATTTTTAATGGTAATTATTACATTCCCTTTTTTTTTTGAGCGGTCAAAATTTAACATAAACATTGATTTACAACACGATTTCTGGAATTCTATGATAATTTTTTTTTTTAGATATTGGATTTTTCTTTAATCATATTTCTTTCTAATGATACAAAGATTTCTTTTAAATAAGATAACTTT
Organism: Doryteuthis pealeii; assembly: GCA_023376005.1. NCBI lineage: Eukaryota > Metazoa > Mollusca > Cephalopoda > Myopsida > Loliginidae > Doryteuthis > Doryteuthis pealeii. The sequence continues at coordinate 102,699,267 of CM042147.1, read as the reverse complement.
TAGAAATCTTTTGTAATTTTTCTCGTCATGTGTACATTTATCGCGCAAAATCGATTGGACGTCCCTGATGTTATTTTTCATCTGCAAATTATTCATTTAAATTAATTTTAGCGAAGTTGTTAGTTGTATTTTATTGATTTTTTAAACAATACACAATGATTTGTTCGATAAATCATTTCGCATTGTTGACAGAATAAGGACATGACTTCAGCTCTGATTTGTTTCATTTCTTCGTAATGCTGAATAGGGCAGCCGTTTGATTCAACAGTTTATGAGGGTTTGGATTATTTGAATTATTCGGACTATTGTTCTCACCTTTATAGTTATCTACACAACGTTTCGGTCGATGTGCCTCCCGGCCTTCTTCAGGTGTTTCTTGTCGAACTCGCGAACCTTCTCGAACTCGGGAATCTTCTTGTTGAACTCGAAAGCCTTTATGCCGTAATTCAGAGAAATAGTTTATGAGGGTTCTCTAGGTCCCTTATTTTTGTTGACATGGAGGGAAATAAGCGTTGTTGCGTTCAAAAAGGTAATACAGTTATTATAATTATTTGGTTGGTTTAGAGACCTCCCAACGTAGTACACATATGAACCAACAACTCCGACTAAGGGTGTTAAATACAACAATAGACCTTAATATATATGAGCACGTGGAGAAGCATTCATAATAAGAGATACATATACAACATACATAGCAGGTATATAAGTAACTCATATAGGAGGCAAGATACAAAAATGGATGTATAAAGGAGATACATAAATGTACATATAGAAAATATGAAGGGTCCATAAGACAAAGTCACTTACTACGTTGTGTTGGGGGGTGAACCCACACACACAAGACAGGTGTAGACCAATGTCAACCCATTTGTGTTGGTGGAGTCACAGAGACCAAAGAGAATTCAAAACTGGTGTTTGTCTGCTTAAATAGTCAGAGCGCCTGGTGGTCAAGACCAGAAACACAAGGTAAGATAACTCTTCTAGCCAAACAAAGGTAGACAATCCCACACCGTGTTTTCGTAGCGTGTATCTATGTGTCATGTGCCCGAGGTAGTAAGGAATACCACTGCCACCATGAAATAAGTGATACTCATACAGATATATGTTTTATTAAATATTTTTATTCACGTGAACCGTAAGCAACATTCGATGCTTTTTAGGGCCTGTTCCGGGTTGAGTATGGACGGAAGTAAACAAAACCCTTTGCACTTGCTATAGCGTTTATGACAATGTAGCAGCCGTATCTACTCTTCAAATCTGTTACATAAATCATCAAAACATTTGACTATCTATTGAGGACAGGCAAAGGAAAACATCCCAATTATTAATATCGATGGCAGTGGAAGTAAATAGCAAATAAACAAAGTCTATTATCGAGCACTTGCGTTACCTTGCAGAAATAACATTTTGGAAAAATAGTGTTTAAACTTTCTCGTACATTCATATCCTTTGCTAGTAATCTTGTAAGTTTTCCCATATGAGAAGAGAATCAGAGGAAAGCCATACAAATCTCAGTGAAATAATATTTCTTAGCTTGAATTTAAGTCATAAAAACGAAGTTGTTTGATTTAGAATAGTGTGACAATTATCACACATTTGTTTGTTTTTTTGTTGTTTTGTTTTGTTTTTGTTTTTTAAGTAATATTTCTTCATTCTTGTAAGAACGTCAATTTTTAAAAACAAAATAAATATTTAAAAAAGTAAAAGAATTAAGTAGGTTCCTTTCGTTTTCTGGCGAGTTTATAACAAGCAAAGTAATGAATTATTGTCGATGAAGAATAATTGATGCACTATATAAAATGGTCAGTTTGATCAGCCATTGAATCAGCAGGTGTATTTTTACTTTTAGCTTAACATTATTGGAAGAAGATGTAAGTTATTTTAAGTTAGTCTATAATCGGTCATTGATCAGTTTAATTGACCCACCCTACAAAAAAAAAAAAAAAAAAAAAAAAAAAACAAGCAAAAAAAAAACAATAACAAACAAGCCACTATTTTAAAACTACGGTGTATCAAAGAGAAAAGAGGAAAAACTTCAGAACTGCATAAAGTGATCGAAGTCTATGGTCATGTGTCATACTTTAATCTCCTATACAGGCATGCGGCTCCATGATTAGCTAGATTTATAGGCTTATTGTATCCGAAACTCCTCTTTCTTTTTCATCTCTTCCTCTTCTTGCAGTTCCTTATCATCAGGACTTCTTCTTCTTCTTCTTCTCGCCCTTCTTCTTCTCGCCTTCTTCTTCTCGCCTTCTTCTTCTCGCCCTTCTTCTTCTCGCCCTTCTCCTTCTTCTTGTCGCCCTTCTTCTCTTCTCGCCCTTTCTTCTTCTTCTTCTTCTTGCCCTTCTTCTTCTTCTCTTCTTCTTCTCGCCCTTCTTCTTCTTCTTCTTCTCTTCTTCTTCGCCCTTCTTCTTCTTTCTCGCCCTTCTTCTTCTTCTCGCCCTTCTCGCTTCTTCTTCTTCTCGCTCTCTTCTTCTTCTCTCGCCCTTCTTCTTCTCACCTTCTTTTCTTCTTCTCGCCCTTCTTCTTCTTCTTCTCGCCCTTCTTCTTCTTCTCGCCTCTTCTTCTTCTCGCCCTTCTTCTCTTCTCGCCCTTCTTCTTCTTCTCGCCCTTCTTCTTCTCGCTTCTCTTCTCGCCTTCTTCTCGCTCGCTTTCTTCTTCTTCTCGCCCTTCTTCTTCTTCTCCGTTCTTCTTCTTCTCGCCCTTCTTCTCGCCCTTCTTTCTTCTTCTCGCCCTTCTTCTTCTTCTCGCCCTTCTTCTTCTCGTCTTCTTCTTCTTCTTCTCGCCTTCTCTCTCCTTCTTCTTCTTCTCGCTTCTTCTTCTTCTTCTTCTTCTCGCCCTTCTTCTCTCTCTTCTCTCTTCTCGCCCTTCTTCTTCTTCTCCCCTTCTTCTTCTTCTTCTTCGTTTCTTCTTCTCGCCCTTCTTCTTCTCGCCCTTCTTCTTCTTCTCGCCCTTCTTCTTCTTCTTCTTCTTCTCTTCTCGCCTTCTTCTTCTTCCTCGCCCTTCTTCTTCTTTCTCGCCCTTTCTTCTCTTCTTCTTCGCCTTCTTCTTCTCGCCTTCTCTCTTCTTTTCTCTTCTTCTTCTTCTTTCTCTTCTTCTCGCCCTTTCGCCCTTCTTCTCGCCTTCTTCTCGCCCTTCTCTTCTTCTCGCTTCTTCTTCTCTTCTTCTTCTCGCCTTCTTCTCTCGCCCTTTCTTCTTCTCGCCCTTCTTCTTTCTCGCCCTCTCTTCTTCTTCTTCTTCTCGCCCTTCTTTCTTCTCGCCCTTCTTTTTCTCGCCCTTCTCTTTCTTCTTCTCGCCCTTCTTTCTTCTTCTCCTCGCTTCTTTTTCTCACCCTTCTTCTTCTTCTTCTCGCCTTCTTCTTCTCTCTCTTCTTCTCGCTTCTTCTTCTTCTTCTCGCTTCTTCTTCTCGCCCTTCTTTCTTCTCGCCCTTCTCTCCCTTCTTCTTCTTCTCGCCTTCTTCTTCTTCTTCTCGCCTTCTCTTCTCTTCTCGCCCTTCTTCTTCTCGCCCTTTCTCGGCCCTTCTTCTTCTCGCCCTTCTTCTCGCCCTTCTCGCCCTTCTTCTTCTTCTCGCCCTTCTTCTTTCTTCTCTTCTCTCGTCCTTCTTCTTCTTCTTTTCGCCCTTCTTCTTCTTCTTCTCGCCCTTCTTCTTCTCTTCTCTTCTCGCCCTTCTTCTCGCCCTTCTTCGCCCTTCTCGCCCTTCTTCTTCTTCTCACCCTTCTTCTTCTTCTCGCCCTTCTTCTTCTCGCCCCTTCTTCTTCTCGCCCTTCTTCTTCTTCTTCTCGCCCTTCTTCTTCTCGCTTCTTCTTCTCTTCTTCTTCTCGCCCTTTCTTCTTCTCGCCTTCTTCTTCTTCTTCTCGCCCTTCTTCTTCTCGCCCTTCTTCTTCTTCTTTCTCGCCCTTCTTCTTCTCGCCCCTTCTTTCTTCTTCTTCTTCTTCTTCTTCTCGCCCTCTTTCTCGCCCTTCTTTCTTCTTCTCGCCTTCTTCTTCTCGCCCTTCTTTCTTTCTTCTCGCCTTTCTTCTTCTTCTCTCTCGCCCTTCTTCTTCTCGCCTTCTTCTTTTCTCTTCTCGCCTTCTTTCTTCTTCTCGCTTCCTTCTTCTTCTTCTTCTTCTCGCCCTTCTTCTTCTTCTTCTTCTCGCCCTTCTTCTTCTCGCCCTTCTTCTTCTTCTTCGCCCTTCTTCTCTTCTTCTTTTTCTCGCCCTTCTTCTTTTCTTCTTCTCGCCCTTCTTCTTCTCTCCCCTTCTTCTTCTTCTCCGCCTCTTCTTCTTCTTCTCGCTTCTTCTTCTTCTTCTTCTCGCCCTTCTTCTTCTCTTCTTCTTTCTTCTCTCTTCTTCTCCGCCCTTCCTTCTTCCTCTCGTCTTCTTCTTCTTCTCGCCCTTCTTCTTCTTCTCGCCTTCTTCTTCTCTCGCCCTTCTTCTTCTCTTCTCGCCTTCTTTCTTTCTTCTTCTTCTCGCCTTCTTCTTCTTCTCGCCCTTCTTCTTCTTCTTCTCGCCTTCTTCTTCTTCGCCCTTCTCTTCTCGCCCTTCTTCGCCTTCTCGCCCTTCTTCTCGCCCTTCTTCTCGCCCTTCTTCTTCTTCTCGCCTTCTCTTCTTCTCGCCCTTCTTCTTCTTCTCGCCCTTCTTCTCTTCTTCTCGCCCTTCTTCTCTTCTCGCCCTTTCTTCTTCTTCTTCTTCTCGCTTCTTCTTCTTCGCCCTTCTTCTCGCCCTTCTTCTTCTTCCGTCTTCTTCTCTCTTCTTCTCTCGCTTCCTTCTTCTTCTTCTTCTTCTTCTTCTTCTCGCCCTTCTTCTTCTTTCTTACTCTTCTTCTTCTTCTTCGCCCTTCTTTTCTCTCCCCTTCTTCTTCTTACTCGCCCCCTTCTTCTTCTTCTTTCTCTCGCCCTTCTTCTCGCCCTTCTCTTCTTCTCGCCCCTTCTTTTCTCTCCTCGCCCTTCTTCTTCTTCTTCTTCTCGCCCTTCCTTCTTCTTCTTCCGCCCTTCTTCTTCTTCTTCTTCTTCTCGCCCTTCTCTTCTCCGCCCTTCTCTTCTTCTCCCCTTCTTCTTCTTCTTCTTCGCGCTTCTCTCTCTCGCCCTTCTCTCTTCTTCTTCTCGCCTTCTTCTTCTTCTCGCCCTTCCTTCTTTCTTCTCGCTTCTTCTTCTTCCTCGCCCTTTTCTTCTCTCTTCTTCTCGCCCTCTTCTTCTTCTTCTCGCCTTCATCTTCTTCTCTCGCCCTTCTTCTCTCTCTCCGCTTTCTTCTTCTTCTTCTCGCCTTCTTCTTCTTCTTCTTTTCTCGCCTTCTTCTCTTCTCGCCTTCTTCTCTTCTTCGTCGCCCTTCTTCTTCTTCTTCTCCCTCCTCTTCTTCTTCCACCCCCTTCTCTTCTTCTCGCCCTTCTTTTTTCTTCTTCTCGCCCTTTTCTTCTCGCCCTTTTCTTCTTACTTCTCGCCCTTCTTCTTTCTTCGCCCTTCTTCTTTCTGCTCTTCTGCCCTTCTTCTTCTCGCCCTTCTCTCTTCTTCTCACCCTTCTTCTCTCGCCTTCTTCTCGCCCTTCCTTCTTCCTCACCCTTCTTCTTTCTTCTCGCCCTCTCTTTCTTCTTTCTCGCCCTTCTTCTCGCCCTTCTTCTCGCCCTTCTCGCACCTTCTTTCTCGCCCTTCTTCTTCCTCTCGCCCTTCTTCTTCTTCTCGCCCTTCTTCTCGCCCTTCTCGCCCTTCTTTCTTCTTCTCACCCTTCTCTTTCCTTCTCACCCTTCTTTTCTTCTTCTTCTCCTTCTCGTCCTTCTTCTTCTTCTTCCGCCCTTCCTTCTTCTTCTTTCTTCTTCTTCTTCTTCTTCTCCCCTTCTTCTTCCTCTTCTTCTCGCCCTTCTTCTCCCTTCTTCTTCTCGCCCTTTCTCCTTCTTCCTTCTGCTCTTCTTTCTTCTCGCCCTTCTTCTTCTTTCTTCTCGCCCTTCCTTCTTCTTCTTCTCCCTTCTTCTTCTTCTCGCGTCCTTCTTCTCTTCTTCTTCTTCTTCTTCCGCCCTTTCATTCTTTCTTCTTCTCGTCCTTCTTACTTCTTCCTTCCTTCTTCTTCTCACCCTTTCTTCTTCTCTGCCTTCTTCTTCTCGCTTCTTTCTTCTTCTCGCCCTTCTTCTTCTTCTTCTCCGCCCTTCTTCTTCTCTCTCCTCTTCTCGCCCTCATCTTCTTCTTCTTCTTCTTCTCGCCCTTCTTCTTCTTCTTCTTCTTCTCGCCCTCTTCTTCTCGTCCTTACTTCTTCTTCTCTTCTCGCCCTTCTTCTTCTCGCCTTTCTTCTTCTCACCCCTTCTCTTTCTTCTTTCTTCGCCCTTCTTCTGCTCGCCCTTTTCTTCTTCTTCTCGCCCTTCTTCTTACTCGCCCTTTTCTTCTCCTCGCCCCTTCTTCTTCTTCTTTCTCGCCTCTTCTTCTTCCTTCGCCCTTCTACTTTCGCCCTTCTTCTTCTTCTCTTCTTGCCCCCTTCTTCTCTCGCCTTCTTCTTCTCGTCCTTCTTCTTCCTTCTCGTCGTTCTTCTTCTTTTCTCTTCTTCTTCTTCTTCTTCTTCTCACCCTTCTTCTTCTTCTCGCCCTTCTTCATTCTCGCCTTCTTCTTCTCTTCTCCGCCCTTCTCTCTTCCTTCTTTCTCGCCTTCTTCTTTCGTCCTTCTTCCTTTCTTCTTCTCGCCCTTCTTCTTCTCGCCCTTCTTCTTCTCTTCCCCTTCTTCTTTCTTTTCGCACCTTCTTCTGCTCCCTTCTCTCTTCTTCTTCTCGCTTCTTTTCTCGCCTTCTTTCTTCTTGCTCGCCCTTCTATCTCCCGC
>CM042147.1:102621954-102692398 GCA_023376005.1 Doryteuthis pealeii | reverse complement strand
TCACCCCCTTTCGTCGTTCTGCCCTTCTCTCTTTCTTTCTCGCTCTTCTCTTCTCGCCCTTCTTCTTTTCTTCTCCCCTCTTCTTCTTCTTTCTCACCCTTTTCTTCTGTCTTCGCGTCCTTCTTCTTCATCTTCTCGCCATTTTCTCTCGCCCTTCTTCTTCTTCTTCTTCGTCCTTCTTCTTCTTCTCTTCTTCTTCTTCTCACCCTTCTTCTTCTTCTCGCCCTTCTATCTCTCGCCCTTCTCTTCTCCCTTCTTCTTCTTCTTCTACGCCCTTCTTCTTCTTCTTCTTCTCGCCCTTCTTCTTCTTTCTTCTTCTTCTCGCCCTTCTTCTTCTTCTTCTTCTTCTCGCCCTTTCTTCTTCTGTCCTCTTCTTCTTCTTCTGCCTCTCTCTTCTCGCCCTTCTTCTTCTCGCCCTTCCTTCTTCTTCTTCTCGCCCTTCTTCTGCTCGCCCCTTCTTCTCTTCTTCTCGCCCCTTCTTCTTCTCGCCCTTTGGCTTCTTCTCGCTTTTCTTCTTCTTCTCCCCTTCTTCTTCGCGCCCTTCTACTACGCCCTTTTTCTTCTTCCTTCTTCTCGCCCTTCTTCTTCTCGCCCCTTCTTCTGTCTCGCCTTCTTCTTCTTCTTCTTCGTCTTCTTCTCTTTCTTCTTCTTCTCCTCTTTCTTCTTCTTCTTCTCACCCTACTTCTTCTCCCCTTCTTCTTCTCGCCCTCTTCTTCTCTTCTCCCTTCTTCTTCTTCTTCTTCGCCCTTCTTCTTCTCGGTCCTTCTTTCTCTTCTTTCGCCCTCTCTTCTTCTCGCCCTTCTTCTCTTTCTTCTCGCCCTTTTTGGCTCGCCCTTCTCTTTCTTCTTCTCGCCTTCTCTTCTCGCCCTTCTTCTTCTTCTCGCCCTTCTTCTTCTTCTTCCTCGCCCTCTTCTTCTCGCCCCTTCTACTCGCCCTTCTTCTTCTTCTTCTTCTTCTCGCCCTTCTCTTCTCGCCCTTCTTCTTCGCGTCCTTCTTCTTTCTTCTTCTCGCTTCTTCTTCTCGCCCTTCTTCTTCTTCTTCTTCTCGCCCATTCTTCTTCTCGCCCTTCTTCTTCTTCTCGCCTTCTTCTTCTTCTCTCGCCCCTTCTGTCTTCTCGCCCTTCTTCTTCTTCTTCTTCTTCTCATTCTTCTCTTCTTCTTCTTTCTTCTTCTCGCCCATTCTTCTTCTCCGGCCCTTCCTTCTTCTTCTCTCTTTCTCGCCCTTCTTCTTCTCGCCTTCTCTTCTCGCCCTTCTTCTTATCGCCCTTCTTCTTCTTCTTCTCGCCCTTTCATTCTTCTCGCCCTTCTTCTTCTTCTTCTTCTTCTTCTCGCCCTTCTTCTTCTTCTTCTCTTCTTCTTCTTTCTTCGCCACCTTCTTCTCTCTCGCCCTTCTTCTTCATTCTCTCTTCTTCTATCTTCTTTCTTCTCTCGCCCTTCTTCTTCTCCGCCCTTCTTCTCTCGCCTTCTTCTTCTCGCCTTCTACTCGCCCTTCTTCTTCTTCCTCTTTCTCGCCCTTCTTTCTCTCGCCCCTTCTCTTCTTCTTTCTCCTTCTTCTCGCCCTTCTTTCTTCTTTTCTTCTTCTTCTTCTCGCCTTCTCTTCTTCTTCTTCTCGCCCTCTTCACTCTTTTACTCGCCCTTCTTCTTCTCTTCTCGCCCTTCTTCTTTCTCGCCCTTCGTTCTTCTGCTTCGTCGCCCTCTTCTCTCTCGCCTTCTTCTCTTCTTATCGCCCTTCTTTCTTCTTCTTCTCCCTTCTTCTTCTCGCCCTTCTTCTTTTCTTCTTCTCGCCCTTCTTCTTTTCTTCTTCTCGCCTTCTTCTCGCCCTTCTTCTTCTTCTCGTCCTTCTTACTATTTTCTTCTCGCCTTCTTCTTCATCGCCCATTCTCTTCTTCTCGCCCCTCTTCTTCTTCTATCTCGTCCATTTCTTCTTTCTTCTTCTTCTTCTCGCCCTTCTTCTCGCCCTTCTCTTCTTCTTCTCCTTCTTCTCGCACCTTTTCTTCTTCTTCTTCTTCTTCTCTCTTCTTCTTCTTCTTTCCTCGCCCTTCTTCTTCTTCTTCCTCGCCCCATTCTTCTTCTTCTTCTCGCCCTTCTTCTTCTCGCCCTTCTTCTTCTTCTTCTTCTCGCGCCTTCTTGCTTCTCGCCCTTCTTCTTCTTCTTATCGCCTTCTTCTCTTTCTTATCGCCCTTCTCTTCTCGCCTTCTCTCTTCTCGCCCTTCTTCTCTTCTTCTCGCCCTTCTTCTCGGCCCTTCTTCTCTTCTTCCTTCTTCTTTTCTTCTCCCCTGCTTCTCTTCTCGCCCTTCTCTTCTTCCGCCCTTCTTCTCTTCATTCTCGCCCTTCTTTTCTCTCCGCCCTTTCTTTCTTCTTCTTCGTCTTCTTACTTCTTCTTCTCTCGCCTTTTCTTCTCGCCCCTCTTCCTTCTCCCCTGCTCTGCCCTTCTTCTTCTCGCCCTTCTTCTTCTTCTCGCCCTTTCATTCTTTCTTTCTCGCCCTTCTTCTCGCCTTCTTCTTCTTCTCGCCCTTCTTTTTTTCTCCTCAGCCTTCTCTTACACCCTTCTCGTCTCGCCCTTCTTCTTCTTCTTCTCGCCCTTCTTCTTCTCTTCTTCTTCTCGCCCTTCTTCTTCTTTTCTCGCCCTTCTTCTCTTCTCACCCTTCTTCTTCTTCTTCTCGCCTTCTTTCTTCTCGCCCTTCCTCTTCTCTCTTCGTCGCCCTTCTTTTCTCTCGCCCTTCTCTTCTTTCTTCTCGCCTATCTTCTTCTTCTCCGCCCTTCTTCTTCTTCTTCTTCTCGCCCTTCTCTTCTTTTCTCGCCCTTATCTTCTTCTTCTCGCCCTCTTCTTCTTCTCGCTTTTCTTCTTCTTCGTCTCGCCTTCTTCTTTTCTTCTCTCGCCCTTCTTCTTTCTCCCCTTTTCTTCTTCTCGCCCTTTTCTTTCTTCTTCTCGCCTTCCTCTTCTCTTCTCACCCTTCTTCCTTCTTCTCCCCTTACTTCTTCTTCTCTTCTCGCCCATTTCTTCTCGCCCTTCTTCTTCTCTCTCGCCCTCTTCTTCTTTTTTCGCCTTTTCGTTCTCTCCTTCTTCGCCTTCTTCCTTCTCGCCCTTCTTCTTCTATTTTTCTTCACCCTTATCTCTCGCCCTATCTCTTCTCGCCTCTTCTTCTTTCTCACCTTTCTTCTTCTTCTCGCCCTTTTCTTCTCGCCCTTCTTCTTTATCTTCGCCACCCTTATTCTCCCCTTCTTCTCGCCTCTCGCCCTTCTTCCCCCTTCTTCTTCCTCTCGCCCTTCTTCTTCTTCTCCCCTTCTTCTACGCCGCTTCTCGCCTTCTTCTTCTCTCACCCTTCTTCTTCTTCTCACCCTTCTCTTCTCGCCCTTCTTCATTCTTCTTCTCGTCCTCTTCTTCTTCTGTCTCGCCCTTCTTCCTTCTTCTTTTCTCTCTTCTTCTTTTCTCGCCCTTCTTCTTCTTTCTTCTATCTCGCTTTGTTCACCCTTCTTCTTCTCGCCCTTCTCCTTCTTCTTCTCGTCTTCTTCTTCCGCACTTCGTCTTCTTCTTCTCCCCTCTTCTTCTTCTTTCACCCTTCTCTTCTTCTTTCGCTCCTTTTCTCTTTTCTCGCCCTTCTTCTTCCGCCCTTCTTCTCTTCTCTCGGTCCTCTTCTTCTTCTCTCTTCTCTCACCCTTCTCTTCTTCTCGCCCTTCTTCTTCTCGCTTCTCTTCTTCCTTCTTCTTCTCGCCCTTCTTCTTCTTTCTTCTCCGCCCTTCTTTTCTCTTCTTCTCGCCTTCTTCTTCTGCTTCTTCTTCTCTTCTTCTTCCTTCTTCTTCTTCTCTTCTTCTCTCGTCCTTCTTCTTCTTCTTCTCGCCCTCTTCTTCTCGCCCTTCTTCTTCTCGCCCTCCTTCTTCTCGCCCTTCTATCTCGCGCCCTTCTTCTTCTCGCCCTCTTCGCTTTCTCGCCCTTCTTCTTCTTCTCGCCCTTCTTCTTCTCGTCCCTTCTACTCGCCCTTTTCTTCCTCTTCTCGCCTTCTTCTTCTCGCCCTTCTTCTTCTCGTCTTTCTTCTTCTTCTCTCGTTCTTCTCTTCTTTTCTCGTCTTCTTCTTCTTCTCTTCCTTCTTCTCTCTTTCTTCTCTTCTCGCCCTCTCTTTCGCCCTTCTTTCTTCTTTCGCCCCTTTTCTTCTTCTTCTCGCCCTTCTTCTTCTCGTCCTTCTTCTTCTTCTTCTCGCCATCTTCTTCTCGCCTCTCTTCTTCTTCTCGCCCTTCTTCTATCTTCTTCTCGCCCTTCTTCATGCTCGCCCTTCTTCTTCTTCTTCTCGCCCTTTTCTTCTTCCCCTTTCTTCTTTCTTCTGCCCTTCTTCTCTTCTTTCTCGCCCTCTTCTTCTCGCCCTTTACTCGCCCTTTCTTCTTCTTCTTCTCTTCTCGCCCTTCTTCTTCTCGCCCTTCTTCTTCTCGTCCTTCTCTTCTTTCTCTCGCCCTTTTCTTCTCGCCCTTCTTCTCTTCTTCTTCTCGCCCTCTCTTCTATCTTTCTTCTTCTTCTTCTTCTCGCCTTCTTCTTTCTTCGTTCTCTTCCTTCTTCTTCTCGCCCTTTCTTCTTTTCGCCTTCTTCTTCTTCTTCTTCTTCTTCTTCTCATTCTTCTTCTTCTTCTTCTTCCTCTTCTTCTTCTTCTCCCTTCTTCTTCTCTTCTCGTCTTCCTCTTCTTCTCGCCCTTCTTCTTCTCCCTCTTCTTCTCGCCCTTCTTCTCTTCTTCTCGCCCTTCTTCTTCTCGCCCTTCTTACTTCTCGCCCTTCTTCTCGCCTCTTCTCTTCCTTCTCGCCCTTCTTCTTCTTCTTCTTCTTCTTCTTCTCGCCCTTCTTCTTTCGCCCCTTCTCTCTTCTTCTTCTTCTTCTTCTTCTTCTTCTTCTTCTTCTTCTTCTTCCTTCTTCTTCTCTCGCCCTTTCTCGCCCTTCTTCTTCTTCTCGCCTCTTCGTCTTCCCTCTCGCCCTCTTCTTCCGCCCTTCTTCTCTCTTCTTCCCTTCTTTCCTCGCCCTTCTTCTTCTTCTTCTTTTCTTCTTCTCGCCTTCTTCTTCTTTCTTCTTCTTCTTTTCATTCTCGCCCTTCTTTCTTCTTCTCTCGCCTTCTTCTTCTCTTCTCGCCCTTCTTCTTCTCTTCTCGCCCTTCTTTTCTTCTCGCCCTTCTTCTTCTTCTTCTTCTCGCCCTTCTTCTTCTTCTTCGCCCTTCTTCTTCCGCCTTCTTCTTCTTCTTCTTCTTCTCGCCCCCTTCTTCTTCTTCTTCTCGCCCTTCTTCTCGCCCTTCTTCTTCTCGCCCTTCTTCTTCTTCGCCTTCTTCTTCTCGCCCTTCTTCTTCTCGCCTTCTTCTTCTTCTTCTCGCTTCCTTCTTCTCTTCTCTCCCTTCTTCTCGCCCTTCTTCTTCTTCCCTCCTTCTTCTTCTTCTTCTTCTTCTTCTTCTTCTTCTCATCTTCTCGCCCTTCTTCTCTTCTTCTTCGCCCTTCTCTTCTTCTTCTCGCCCCTTCTTCGCTCGCCCTCTTCTTCTTCTTCTTCTTCTCGCCCTCTTCTTCTCGCCCTTCTTCTTCTTCCTTCTCGCCCTTTTCTTCTTCTTTCGCCCTTCTTCTTCTCGCCCTTCTTCTTCTCTCGCCCTTCTTCTTCTTCTTCTCGCCTTCTTCTCGCCCTCTTCTTCTTCTCGTCCTTCTCTTCTTCTTCTCGCTTCTTCTTCTTCTCGCCCTTCTTCTTCTTCTCGCCCTTCTCTTTTCTTCTCGCCTTCTTTCTCTCGCCCTTCTTCTTCTCGCCCTTCTTCTTCTTCTTCTTCTTCGCGCCTTCTTCTTCTTCTCGCCTTCTTTTCTCGCCCTTCTTCTTCTTCTCTTCTCTTCTTCTTCTTCTTCTTCTTCTCTTCTCTTCTCTTCTCGCCCTCTTCTTCTTCTCGCCCTTCTCTTCTTCTCCCTTTCTCGCCCTTCTTCTTCTCGCCTTCTTCTTCTCGCTTCTTCTTCTCGCTTTTCTTCTTCTTCTCTCGCCTCTTTCTTCTTCTTCTCCTTCTTCTCACCCTTTTCTTCTCCTTCTTCTTCTTCTTCTCGCCCTTCTTCTTCTTCTTCTCGCCCTTCTTCTTCTTCTCGCCCTTCTTCTTCTTCTTCTCGCCCTTCTTCTTTCTTCTCCTTTTTTCTCGCCCCTTCTTCTTCTTCTTCTCGCCCTTCTTCTTCTTCTCGCTTCCTTCTTCTCCCTTCTTCTTCTTCTCGCCCTTCTTCTTCTTCTCGCCCTTCTTCTTCTTCTTCTCGCCCTTCTTCTTCTCGCTCTTCTTCTTCTCGCCCTTCTCTTCTCGCCCTTCTTCTTCTTCTTCTCGCCCTTCTCTTCTTCTTCTTCTTCTCTCGCTTCTTCTTCTTCTTCTTCTCGCCTTCTTCTTCTCGCCCTTCCTCTTCTTCTTCTCGCCCCTCTTCTTCTCGCCCTTCTTCTTTTCTCGCCCTTCTTCTTCTCGCCTTCTTCTTCTTCTCTTCTCGCCCTTCTTCTCTTCTTTCTCGCCCTTCTTCTTCTTCTTCTTCTTCTTCTTCTTCTCACTCAACTGGCAATGGCCAATTACACTTATAACAAAGTCAGTTTACCGCTTTTACTAGATTTGATTTTTTTAATTTTTAATTTTTTTTTCTGCTATTGAGTAAGATCTGGGATAAGAACGTTGACAGTTACGATGGCTGTACTAGAGATGTTGATGGTGGTGATGAAACTGGTCGATGTTTTACGCTATTGATAATGCTGACAACAATATTGTTGTTGAAGATGATGTTATCAATAGTGATGATGATGACCAGATTGTATGACGTTTTAATCAATGAAGAATTTTACGGCAATGATAAAGGTTAATGGGGATGTATGTGATTATGATTATGATAGCTGGAACAACAGTGGCGTTGTTAGATATTTGGGACCGAGAGAGGTTGGCTCCTTGAGTCCTCTCTCTTCAATATTTACAAAAGTGTCTTATTTTATGAGGTATGTTTAAAAATGTTGTCTGTATTTATCAAGGCAGATGTGAATAATCAATAAAACGTTCATTTTCTTTAAAATAGTCCTCTTGGTATTCAATACACTGAGTTTTTCATTGGTCGAAGCACCTACTGATACTCCTCTTTTAACATCGTGTGAAGCTGCACTGTCGTCATTTCTTTTAATGTCTTACATGTTTACAGATCTTATCCTTGAGATGAATTTTAAGTATAAAAACAATAAATGGTCTCCAGGAAGTTCGAATTAAAATCAAGAGTGGTGCACTTGCCAAATTCTGTGTTTCAATAAAAAAAATAAAAAATAAAAAAAGTGCTGATGAAAAAATATTGCCAGAGTATATAAAAGCTGATAAAGCAATTTTTTTTTAATGAAAGCAACGGTGTTTTAATTGTAGCCAATCATTTCAACAAATATGAAAAGGTTTTATTTGATCATTTGGTAAACATAACAATAACAGAAAATACAAAAACATTCCTGGAGTTTTGTACCATAAAATCCATTGTGCCTTCGTTATAATGCAATAAAAATAAGTTGAAAAATACTCTATATTTTCTAGCAGAAAGTAATTAATAGAAGGAAGGATTATACTAGGTATACCCAAAAAATCAGCTGCTTTTCATTTTAAAAATTAATCAAAATTAATTAAATCGATTATTCAATTCAAATTTTTGTCTAAGTCGAAAAGTAAAAAAAAAAAGAAAAATAATATTACATATGAAATTTATTTTTAATACATTTAAAACGATTTTTTCGGTCAAATACGATCGCGTATGGCCAAACACTATTTTAATCCGTGTTTATAAAATAAATTTAACATTGAAAAATATTTACCAAAAATCAGGGAATAATTCGATTTTAATGAAATTTTCAGTATTGATTTATTAATGAATGAATTTTATAATGCAACAGTTATTTTATTTCAAAACTTTAATTAAGTATTTCTGGTATGATAAATTGATATATAAAATTCATTTAAAATATGAACAGCATGATGTTAAATTTAAAAAATCATATCATTAGATTCTTAAAAAATATTTTTAATTACTACTTTACTTTAGTAACACTCACCCATATTTTTTGGTCGAAAACGGCATTGGAAATTTTGTACGGAACGGAACAAATTTTGTACGGAACGGAACAAATTTTGTACGGAACGGAACAAATATTGATATATATTTTTTCTTTTATAAGATAATAGAGAATTAAATGATTATCGAAATGAGTAAAAAACAAATCTTCAAAAATTATTTTTTAGTTTTTATTTTCATTTTATTTTCCGATTTTCGGTACCAGAGCAGATTCATTAATTTTGCGCCCGAAAAATAAGGTGGGGGTCAAAATTAAGTGACCTGAAAAAATCAGAAAGTTTTTAAATAAAATAACTGATTCATTATGAAATTCATTCATTGCTAAATCAACACTGAAAATTTAATAAAAATCGGATAATTCCCTGATTTTTAGTAAACTGTTTTGAAACGGAGGGGGGTAAATTTATTTTGTTAAAACACGGATTTTTCGAGACAAACTATTTCCTTTTCTTTGATAAAATAAAACTTCCGGGTAAAAAGATTTTAAAAATAGATTATATGAGAACTATGGATATGAACTGTATAAAAAAACGTAAACATTACATATTATATAATACTTATGTTCTTACTTGAATTCCAAATTTATAATTTTCGTCGTTTTAAAAGTTTAATTTACGACATATTCATTTGAATCTTAATAGTTCCGCTTAGTTTAATTTAATGGCAAGTTCAGTTTTCAAAGATTTTTTACAAATCAAAAAGAATTGGTTGATTTTTAAAAGGAAAACCCTCTGTTATATTTTTATGTCCATTCAGAGAAGACCGAAAGTTTGTTTCAGTTGAAAGAAAACAGAATAGAGGTGAAAAGATATAGAAATTTGTCATCATTTTTTAACAGAGAAAGTGAAAAATATTAAAAAACTGAAAACAAGGCAAGAAATGATATCAATGTTTTAGGCTTTTTTTTTAATTGAAAATTTGATTTTCTTAAATTACAACTTGTCAGATATAATAATCCAACAAATTTCAGCTTACTCTATCAGTTTAATATGCAATTTCCCATGTCCTTGTATATCAGAAATTGGTTGTTTGTCCATCTATGTGTATGCGTATGCCTTGTGTGTGTGTGTGTGTGTGTGTGTGTGTGTTGTGTGTGTGTATATAAAATTGTTTGTTTGTTCGTGTGTGTGTGTGTGTGTGTGTGTTGTGTTGTGTGTTGTGTGTGTGT
Source organism: Doryteuthis pealeii (assembly GCA_023376005.1). Lineage (NCBI taxonomy): Eukaryota > Metazoa > Mollusca > Cephalopoda > Myopsida > Loliginidae > Doryteuthis > Doryteuthis pealeii. The sequence goes on along the minus strand of CM042147.1, from coordinate 102,683,186 downwards.
GTGTGTGTGTGTGTCTGTCTGTGTGTGTGTGTGTGTGTGCTGACGTGTTGGTGTGCGTCCTTGTACGTCTATTGTATCAATAAAAAAAAAACTACAGTTTAGGCCTATGAGTTCTCATGTTGACATTATCATCGATGTTTTCTTGTCCTTTTTGTTCTCAGGTTGGATCTACTTGAAATATTTTTAATTAGTATATTTTGAAAATCTAAACTTTCTAGATTGTTTATTTTTAAGTATTGTTCATAAAAATAAGTCACTCGTTTTGTTTGTTTGTTTATAATTATTTTCTTTAAATAGATTTAATAAAGATAGATAAATCCATTCCTTTAAATTTAAAACTAATAAATTATTCGTTAATCTATAAAGATTTCCTGCCTACTAAAAGATGAACTGAAAATGAAAAGCAAAACAGCAATTTATGATTTTCGTATAACCTAAATAAGCAACTTTCTTCTGAGTTGCTAGCAGAAAAACCCGATTCATGACCACACTAAAATGATTTTAGGAACACCGGGAAGTGAGAGAGAAAGGGGGAAGACAGGAGTAAGAGAGTGAGTAAGAGAAAAATAATCTAAACAAAATTCTTATCATTATAAAAAAATGATCGCTGATAATTTATATATTACAATGTCCATTTATTTTTGGAAATGTGTTTTTTTTGTTTACATTTAAAATATTATTTTTTAAAATGTAACCCTAAACTCGTGAGAGTTTTTAAATGGCTTTATTTTTCTAAAAACTGTTTTTGTACATATAACAAAAATATAAATTCAGTTTTTAATTGGTTGTTGAGTTAAAGTGATAAAAATATATTCGTTTAATTTATTTTATCTTTTACCTCAGAAAATATAATAATTAAAAAGAGCTAGGAATCAAACGTGTTCTTATTTGCAGGTAAAAAAATTAGCGTATTAATTCAAATAAAAAATTATTCGTCTATTCAAGTTTTAATGATAAAAATGCTAAGAATTTGCGTATTATGGTTCTGGGAATAGGTTATTTTTATGGTTTACATTTGAAATACTAAAGACGTTCCATCGTGGTTAAATGGTTAGCAAGTTAGTCTCGATGATCCATTACTACTGAATAGCGAGTTCGATCCTTGATAGTTGCCCTATACTTGCAAACTTGTGTCACATCCTACGCGTGGCAAATGCATTGGGTAGATAAGAAAGGTATTGCATCGTGACATAATGGTTAGCATGCCAGTCTCGCAGATCCATTACTATTTAATAGCAAATTATCGCTGGCTGCCCTGTACTTTAGGCTTTATGTCACATCCTACCCATGACGAACGAGTTGAGTAAATACCTACATTTAAAACTTGATTTAAAAAATGTAACTCCAAACTCGTGAGTGGTTTGAAACAACTTTATTTTTCTAAAGATTAGTTCTTCCCTTGCCTGTTAAGTTAAAATAATAGGAAATGTATTCATTTAATTTATTCTCTTTTTGCCCTGTAAAAATGTAACAATGAAAACAAGCTAAGAATTAAAATGTAGGAGATTGAAAAGACCATCTCACATTGTTATTTGAAAGAGTGGTCAAACAATTCAATCAATTTGGATCTCCCCCTTCTCAAAATGTAGCCTTTCCCATAAAAAATAAGTAACAGTAGCATATTTTGTGATTGTTTATATATTTATTATCCCTATTTTCTATAGCCTATATGAATATTACCCTCTAGAACAGGGATCACCAAACTTTTTTCACGGTAGGCCGGATAATTGAAAAAAATAACGAGCGCGAGATATATTATTATCGTGTTCAATACCTGCTAACCAGAACGAAAACTCCGAGAAAAAGATGCAAAACAAAATTTATATGTCCATGTTATATTCATGGATGAGTGGCGTAAGATGCACAAAAACAAATTTAAGCAACATATTTATTTTCAAAACATTATCAAAAACATTACAAAATTAAGTACCGTCGGCAGGCCTGATAAAATGCCTTCGCGGTCCGGATCCAGCCCACGGGCCGTAGTTTGGTGCTCTAGAAAATACTGGTCATAAGTATGTGAACAAGACAGAGATTTGTTTTAAATTTTTATACCTCTTGTGTAATTATACAGTTTTTAACTTTCAAAACCAAGTGATTAATATAAAATAGTCTGTTTAAATAATTATGAATAGTATTCAACGTGTGTGTGTGTAGGTAACGGTTATTTAATGCTGAAATTTGATACAAATATTTTGCATACATTTATATGGCATCAATTATTCCTATCTAGTTCTAACAATTCATACATAATTATATGATCTAAAGTAGGGACTGGCAAACGGAGCCTAAAATGCGTTTTTGACAAAATGACTTTAGCCCCCCTACAGAAAATAATTTACCAAAAATCAGGAAATTATCGGATTTTAATGAAATTTTCAGTGTTTATGTATCAATGAATGATCTTTATAATGCATTATTTATTTTATTTCAAAACTTTCACATTTTTTTCAGGTCGCTTAATTTTGACCCCCCTTATGTTGGGGGCGTAAAATGTTTTGCAAGTTGATCATTTTCGATACTAATTACAGTATAAATAATGAGATAAAAGACCGAACTTATGAATAGAAACAAAAAAATTTTTTACGGTTGCACTTCTGTGAGAAAATAAGTACCGAAAATCGAAAAATAAAATGTAAAAAAATAATAAATAATTAATTTTTTGGAGATTTCTTTTTTACTCATTTCGATAATTATTCAATTGGCTATTATTTTATAAAAGAAAAAAATTATACATCGATGATTTTTCTGATTAAAAGGGTACATTTTCAATCGAGTTTTTCTTCAAAACTTATTATTTTGGCGCCTAAAATAAGTTTTGCATTAAGTAGATATTTATTTTTAGAATCTAAAAATATAACATTTTAAACTTAACATCAGGATTTTCATATTTTAAATGAATTTTATATATAAATTTTTCATAGAAAAAATACTAAATTAAAGTTTTGAAATAAAATAACTAATGCATTATAAAATTCATTAATTGTTAAATCAATACTGAAAATTTCATTAAAATCGGATAATTACCTGATTTTTGGTAATTTTTTGGCAATCGCGAATGTTACAGTAAAATTATAAACAAGCACTTAAAACCATCGAAAAAGAGGCTGAATGGCGGATATCGTCGAAATTGACCAAAACAAATAGTTTTAAATCTTTTTAAAATAAACTGCATATGTAATTATATTTTTCTTTTTTTAATGTTGCTTATTATGCTACTACTTATCGATTTAGACAAAGTTTAACCTTAAATGATAGATTTAATTATTCTTAATTCGCTTTTAAAACTCGTAGTATCCGATTTTTTGCTACTCCCTAATCTAAAGTAACTATTCCTATCTAATAATGATCATTCGTTTCCATACAGTTATATGGTATTAAGAATTCACATCTACTAATGCTAAAAATGTTCAAACATATCTATTTGACTCATAGACAGGACCCTAATAGGTGCTATCACTTAGAATGAACCTGGGAGTGATGGCAACTAAGGGGTGACTTCTCACTTACTCAAGCTCCTGAACTGGAGCTATACCACCGGATGCAGGTTAGTGTCAGACCAAGGACACGCCTTTTGGTGGGCGTGGATTCTAAGACCCGCCGATAGGGCTAGTGTGTGTTGATGGAGGAGCACCCATGCGCTAAGAAATCTTGAGAAAGTTAAGATGTTATGCTTATATTCCATAGCTGTAATTTCATTAAAAGAAGATGTAACAGTCTCTAATCCAAGTCTCTCATCAAATCTAAAAATAGAGAAAGGTCCACGTGTGTCATGATTTCAACAAAAACTTCTTACGGTTTTGCCGCTAAAATCTAGTGGTTCTGAATACCAGCTATCTATCGTGTGAGTCAGTAGCAGTCCAGTAGTCAAAGAGCCAGACCCAGAGCTTAGATTTACCAACTGCTGAATCAAAAATATTAGCCCCAAATTTCATGATCATAAGTTTTATCGTCAAAGGAATTCAGGACAGACAGGCATGTAAGCAATTAAAAATAATACTAAAAACGTTTACGTATACGTATAAAGATTAATAATAATAATAATAATAATCTTATTATAATGGAGATTGTGTGTTTTTCTGTCTGTAACCGAAACTATATTACTATTCAAGTAACAATTCCCTTAGTTATTTACGTCACCTTCTACAGGATTTTATTTTTATTTAAACCTCAATTATTAATAAAATTGTTTTACATTATTAATACTGTTGGTAATATGTACATACTAATAACATGCAATTGTATTTATATATACAACAAAATAGCAGTTTACAGTGTGAATGGAAAGGCTAATTTGCATATTGATATTAAAAATCTCATTTTAATAAATATGTGCTTAGTATTACTGATTTTTAATTGTTTGGTTTTATCTTAATGAATATTATCTAAAATCTCAGGGATAAATCTTAAAAGAAATCCATTCACAAGAATAAATAACTGTAATTTTATTCTTTACTTCCTATTTTAACTAAATAGTTAAATTAGGAAAATTTAGCAATGAAAAACGGGATTGAGGGAAGAGTAAGTTTCAGGTGTTCTATTTCTTTATTAAACCCTCCTCTGTTTCAAATCTTTTTATCTGCATTCTTATTTAGTTTCATTAGCATTTCTAATTTGATACAATATTTTATTACATTAAAACTTAAATACTTGCACCCGGAGGGTGCATATATTTGCTAGTAAATAATAATAATACCCACACAAAACCATTTTAGTAAATTATGATTTATTGCTAAAATAATGCATAAAAGATCCCATCTGTTCAACGTCCTGTTTATTTGTTTTTTCTATTAGCTTCATTTATTTATATTTCATTTCAGCATTAATTTTTTTTTTATCTCAACAGCCTATCGGCTGGGCTATAGAATACGCCGGCTGCACCTTTGCAGAGGCGTAAAACCCTCCAATAGTGCCACCTGTTGGCTTGTGATGCTTAAGGGCGGGATCCTGGTGGCTGACATGCAACCCTCCACTTTGATGCTTACTTAGGCTAGACAAGGCAGTTAAAGAAGCCCCATCCGATCAATCAGCTAGTCACGTCAACTCTAGTACCTAAATGATTGTTCTGATCCCATTGCTCTTATAGCAAACCATGAACCTTTTTTCATATATGGGATAGAATGCAGTGGCTGAGGCATCTAGTGTCCTTGGTATGACGCTAAAATGTATCTCGTAGTGAGGTACCAATTCTGGAGCTCTGAGGAGTGTGGATAGTACCATTGCCATTATTCCCAGGTCCCCTCTAACCCAGAGTGGTAGTACCTGCTAGGGTCTCTACCAGCATAAATAACAAACGTACTCAACAAAGAATGAATAAAACAAAACGTATTCAGCATAAAATAGCCAAAGGGTTGACATGCCATAAAACCTACCAACCAACTAACCAACTACCAAACCACCCAACCTTTTGTCCCAGTACATGGAAGATTCCTCTGCAACAATATCAAACTACATTTTGTTACGGATTCGTTGCGCATAATTTACTAAATTTACGCTACCCTCGTAACAAAGATTTGACTTTCACAGACAGCTTTAAAGTCACTTTGTGCTAATTTGAAGATTTATCTTTCCCAGCCTCTGTATGATTTATGAAAGAACTATTGAGTACTAGATTGTTCGTCTAACTGAACAACCTTGCATTGGTTTGAAACAATCGCTTTCCTTTTCTTTCTACTATTCTTAAGATCAACACTGTCTTATTCTTAACGTGCTTGGTACAAAGCAACAATTAACTTACTACGGGGCGGGGGCACACTGTTTTCTTTTCTTTTCTTTTCTTTCTTTCTTTCTTTCTTTCTTCGTTTATCTATTTTCATTCATTATGTTTTCTTTCAGGCTAAATAAGTTAATGAGACGCTGAATAATAAATGAATAGTGGTAGCCATAGAATATGCCCAAATGTTCGTATCTTATCTGGCGCTTTATTTATCATTGAGCGGAAAATAGTTGCGATTTGATACCAGATTTTTACACATGAAACTGTTTCTTCCTTAAACTGATCTCGAATTGAGCATCACGATCACTGCATGTTTATAAAGTAATAATCATTTTGTTTCATCAAATGATGTTTAAATTTTTGTAATAACATACTGAATAAGATAGAAGGTCAGTCTAGAAATTAATGAACTGATTATTTTTCATGTTAGCAGCCCTTATTAAAAATTAACTGATTAATGTTGAAATCATCGTTTTGTTAATGTATGAAAACATTCAGTTCGTATTTGTCTCTCAAAATTCGGTTCAGCTAAGTAATCTTGGATGTTATTCCAAGTGTATTTGGTTAAGTGTGTCACGTAAATGGAACACAAGATTAAATTGTGTTAAACGTCAGGACAATACATCAAAAGAATTTAACAAGTTAACACAGGCTTATGGCGATCAAGGTCTATCCTAGACATGGGATTTTAGGTGATAGAAGGCATTTCCTGCATGGTTGAGTGACTGAGGAAAAGGAATTCATGCAACAAGTGAGAAATTTCATCGAATCTGAAAAAATAAGTCTCATCACAATCTAGAAACATTTTATGTGAACGAGTTTTTAATCCCAAAGAATATTTCTGTGCTACCACAGCCCTTATATGAGTACTTGTAATTATTTTTTGCTCCATCAAAAGCCTGTTTGATGGTCGTCATTCAGGAACTGTTGAGAACATGCAACATGTCATGACAAAACAACTGAAGGCAGTGTAGACTTCAAGCACTGTTTCCAGGAGTGGGCGTCTTCGTTAATTGGTTGGTTGGTTGGTTGGATTTTACGGTATATCAACCCTTGTTGGGTCATTTTATGCCGAACGCGTTTTTATGAATTCTTGATGAATACTCAATTTGTTTGATTTTGAACTCAATTTTTAAACACTTTTTAGAAATCATTGTTCTATTTAACCCATAGATGTGACCCTAAGAGAGTAATGGGAATAATGAGAATAATGGAGATGAAGGGATACTCCACATTCCTCGAGCTACATAACTGGAGCTTCACCATAAGATAGAGTTTAACCCAGGACAATAAAACCCTCACCCACCGCCTTCTAGCATATATATGATAAAAAGGGTCGAGGCTTGCCAATAGGGTTATGAAAATCATATAGATGCTAGAGCCTGACCTGAGCAGCCGATTGATCTCCAACCACCTGTCTAACCTAAATAAGGGCCAAAGTGGAGTGTTGCATGTCATGGACTGCTCAGCCTCCAGGCTTCCGTCCTAAAGAATCATGGTGTTACATAATTCCATGGCAGCGTATGAACTATGTACGTACTGTAGTAGATATTTTGAATTAGAGTTCGTTAGATTCAAAATCGGAGGGAGTTAAGTGGGAAATTTCCATAACCGTTAGGGTTATGATAGATAAGTGATGACCCCGACTTAATCCCTTCGGAATGTGCCATTACAGGGGTGAGACAATTTAGTTTTAGTTACGACGAGAGACATGCCGAGAGCGGACGTTGTTGTCGGCTTTCGGAATGTCGCTTCTCGATCCACGCGGAATCTTGGCTGTGGTTATTGTTAATAAAAGTATATAGAAAAACGACAAAATCTTGTTGATTCATTTAAACAAGAAATGAGCAGCCCGAAGAAATAAACACGGAGAAAGAGCCAGAAGAGAAAACAGCTCGAGAAGTCAGTCCTGAAGAATATGGCTGCCGAGTTAGAAGCAGTAGAAGCAGATGAGAAACCTCATCATCTCATCATCCTATCTCCTCGTCTCTCTCTCTCCCATTATATACCCGTAATATGTTAAGGGGTATATCACAACGAGTCGCCACCCACGACCAACAGGTGACCCCATTGTGGGTGGTCTCCCCCCCCCACCGCATAGGTGCAGTCGGTGTATTTGTTTGTGTGTATATTCCCAAGAGAACTATTTGCAAGGAGATAAAGTTGATTTATAATTAGATAATTACAATCAAACGTCATTACTTAATAGACAGACTTTGTACAATTTGTAAATGTTTCAATAAACAGGATATTCCTAAACTAGTCGTATCTAACAGCCACAAAGTTCAATCTGGGATGATATTTCTAATCCATACCATAAAAGGTTCTCTATTTTCATCGTAATACGAGACAATACTTGTTAATTGGGAAATAGCCTGTATACAATTTCATTGTAAATGTTTTTAATTGTTCACTTTTAAAGGACTCCTTCGATGGTCATTAAGTTTGGTATTATTTCATGTATTATAGGATTTATATTATAATTAATTGCAAATAAATATAAGGGGAAATACCCCATAATTATTACGTAACAGTCATGTTCCCTGTCTAATGACCAGGCGAACGAAAACTTATCACTATTAAGTTGTAAATTCGAATGGAGATGTCTTTATTCTCTTAGAGGATTTAATGCTATTGCACTCTCGCGCTGTGATGTGCCATTTTTGCTGTGTGACGTACAATTATGAGATCATTATAATATTTTATAACTTGACAGTAGATAGTTTCAGTTTTACGCATAAGCTAAATAAGTTAGAGTTTAGGAAGACACAAACTACTGGGACATAAGAAAAATTAAAAGACATGTTTTCAAGTATTTCCAAGTTTTCCTACGTATTTTTGTTTAACAAGCAACCTATAAGCGCAAGCTTTATTCTTGTATGGTAATGTAGAAGAGGAGGTAAAGAAAGGCGAGAAGGAAGAGCTGCCCTGACGAGGACAGCACTGTATCACTCACCATTTGTGGTAAAGAAATGAACGACAAACAAGTAAGAGTTAACTGACTAGGAAACGTGTATTGATAAATTCATAAAATAAATAATTCATATTGTCAAAAGATCGGTTCAGCGAAAAGTTCTGTTCGGTTGGTGGTTATGGTTGTACAGTAACAGAAAGAAAGGGAAGTTTGTCACTTGGGGCATCGGCTTACTTGCTTCATGTTGCTGTAGTAGCCTTGGAGCGTATCTCACAGCTGATCTTTTGGTGACGTTTTATTGTCTAGTAGGAAAAAATAGAAGGGGAAAAATAAATATTTAACTCAACAAGTTTTTGTTGAGGGGGGGAGGCAAAAAGAAGCGAGCCCAACGCCTTCTTGCAGGCTAAAACACTGTCGTCGTCGCCACACCAATGTGTCGCCCTTTCGCATTCTGAAGGACGCGGGTTCGATTCTAGGTCAGTCCTACACGCCAGGCAAAGCCTAGCCCGCTTCCTTTGAGAATACGGTAAGCCTTCACGCCCGCCACTCACCTCGTGTTCTCTGTTACACTCCCCCCTGATCTCATGATCACACAATGTGCAGGGTGTGGGTGGCCTTTTAGTTCTCGCGCTCCTTCGAAGCGGAATGTGCACCACAGTTTCCGCCTCTGAATCGTCCGACGGACTAGCGGTTGTGTCTTCGTGGGGACCATTGGTGACATTCAATAACAATTCGTCGCCGGATGGCTCATCATCTTCATCGGTAGATGAATAATCCACCTCCCCAGCAGGGCGGAGATCGCGTACGTGACGCGGGACTCCGTCGACCAGGACAGATTGCTGACTGGCCACACCAGTCACTCGCCCCCGCTTGAATCTGGTGGTACATCGACTGCCTGGGGGTTTCACCCAAACGGAATCCCCCACAGCATATGGCCCACAAACCACTTCGTCGACAGGTGACTGCACAACGTCAATTCATTTTACCGGTACGTGTGGATGGCATTCGTGGGTACGGTTACCGGGGACACCCCGTCCTCCGGCGTCACATTGTTCCGCAACGGTGCACTGCTTCCTAGCGGTATCCTCTTGATACTGTGGTGACTTCTTTCTGCGATACCGTTACCTGATGGCACATACGCACATCGCAGCCGTAGTCGGAACCCCCATTCACACAGAAACTGCCTTACTTGCTAGCTGCAGAAGGGTGTGTTATTGTCGGTTAATATTTCCTCTGGTGCACCTCGTTCGTAAAAGATAGACAATAGCTGTCGAAGAACTCTCGCTGAGTCTTGCCATGCCAGCGGTCTCCAAATCGCAAAACGGGTGGGCCCACAGTCGATGAGGGTAAGAAAGTGGTTGCCACCATAATAGGTGATATCCATTCCCACCCTTTGCCACGCATCATTTGTGTCCAGTCGTCCTTTTCGCCATCGTACTGGTGCTGGGTCAATCGACTGACACACCTCACAGTCTTTGACGATTCGTTTGATCTCTGCCTTGGCCACCGCTGGGTCGACGCGTCTCACGAAATACAACGTCCTCTTGATGTCTGCTCTGCACGTGGATGTTTTTTTATCTGATGCTGGTTCATCGTTCTCCATGTGGCAGCGCAGGTTTGACCAACGGGCTCGGTATTCATCTTTACGGCAACGTACCATTTGTACGGCACTCGTGTCAACTGGTGGGCAAGATTGCAGTACGACGCGACCAGTGTTATGCTAACTGTCGATCATACTCCGAGACTAGGCTCTTTAGAGTGTCTCGCCTTCGCCTTATCAGCATCTCGCTTGCTGCCTTGGTGCGTATTCTTGCTTTGCCAGTCAGCGTGTCGGACACACAATGGTAGACACAAAGAGAATCGGTGTGCAGGTGCAGCCTCTTTGCCGGCCGCTGTAGAGCTAGGTTGACGCCTTTCAGCATGGTGTCCAACTCAGCTAGGTTGATGTGCTGGGCATCATTCATGGGCCGTAACCAGCACGCATCCTCCAACACGGCCCCGTCCCTCTCCAACAGGACTCCCAACGCCAATGAACTGGCATCGACCCATACGTTCATTTCTTCCCCGTTGACGCACCACTCTCCTCGGGCAGGGTCATCGTGGGTTGCCCTATCAACACTTTCTGCAATCATTCGAGTGAGGAGGGCATCACTCGTTTCATCGTCCCATCCTGAGTTCACCGCATTCGCTCGGCGTTTTATTACGCCCACTGCTGCACGAAGTCAACCACACACTGGCAGGTGTCCCACAAGTTTTCCGTACAGGGAAAAAACAGTCCGCCTTGTGAGAACTTCAGGAATGCTTGGAACCACACTTCCCCGTTTCCATCGCAGGACGCCCCCCTCTATCCAGGCGTCAAGCTTCTGTTCGTATGCGATCCCAACATTCGCGGATACGGGGTACTCTGCGACGCTATTTCGTAGTTTGGTTGGCGCCTCCTTGTCCGTCCATTTTCACGAGGCAGTCCAGATCTTCTGGCGTCGATCGAACTCTACCCTGGAGTCGGGCCGATCGATGTGAAGCGCGGCACACACCGGGGCCTCCAGGAATTGCACAGTTCCACCTCGTGTGATGAGGACACCGCCCAGTGCCTTGATGGCGTCATATCCGAGCAATAGGTCGAAGCCCAGTATATCTTTTCGCGTCAACAAAACATCGACCTTGGCAGATGCACCAGAGTCAGTACGAATCCTCACTGACCCTACTTCACAGCACGCCTGGGTGTCACCATTTATAGTCGTTATTTTAACACTTCTCTTGCTCCAGGTGCGGCATAGTCTTGCACTCACTATGGTGCGAGGGCAGCCCGAATCGAGAAGCGCCGAGCAAGTCGACGAGGACTCGGATGATTTGTTGCACCTTGTTCAGGGAGCAGAGCGGCGCTGACACCTTGTCCCCTGACTCGTTTCCTGATTCGACAGCTCGAGGCCATGTGTCCGACCCCGCCACATTTGAAGCAGCGTATGCACCCACGTCTTTCGTCCATGCTACTCTTGCACTCCTTAGCCATGTGACCAAGGCTTCCACAATTCACTCTGGAAGCAATTCACTCTGGCTCAAAGGTCCAGCCTGGGGGGAGTTGTATGGCCACTCTGGTCCGTCTGCGCGACCATTGCAATTGGCTGCCCCAGCACTGCCTCATCCCTGACGATAGCCCGAGCGCGCCCAAGCAAATGCTCCACCGGCGTTGCCTCTATACTTGTGGACGCCCTCAACAGTTTTACTCGAGCCGGGAGTCCTGCCACGAACGCGTACACCAAGGTCCGTTCAGGTAATCCTCTAAACAGAACCGCCAGCTTCTTCAGTGCCGCAAAGAAGACATCCACAACCTCGCCTGCCGTTAACGTCCAGTTTGTAAAGCCTTCGTACGCTGTGCAAGGGTCCATCGCAAAGGCTTTGTATAGTGCAGCCTTAGTCAGCTCAACATAAGCCTTTTCGTTGTCTTTTAACTGATGGTAAACGTCCAGAGCGCCTCCCGTTAGCCGCAGGGGGATGACCTGCTCGACCTGCTTGACGCCACATAATCGACATGTCAGCTCCACTTTCTCGACCCAGTCCACCACAGACGTGGAACCGTCGAATTCAGGGATGAGTCTGAGGTCGAACTTGGCGTCCGCCATTATGTGTTGATAATGTCAATATTATACAACCTCCAGCAACTCTTGTACTTTTCCCCAAAAACTGATGTTGAGGTAAGTAGGAATTTACCTTGGCTATAAAAAAATATATGCCGAAATAGCTTATAGTAGGAAAAAATAGAGGGGGGAAAAATAAATATTTAACTCAACAAGTTTTTGTTGAGGGGGAAGGGCAAAAAGAAGCGAGTCCAACGCCTTCTTGCAGGCTAAAACACCGTCGTCGTCGTCGTCGTCGTCGTCGCAATCCTTAGCAGCTAATGTATCAACACTCGTTTCTGCCGTCACACCACTTCTGGGTGTTGCCTTCTACTTATACACCGTTTCCCCCTATCATCCGGGTGTCTGTGCCCCACACACGGGACTGTCAACCCAATCCCAGCCGCTGGAATGCTCGCAGCTATCATCCAGGCATCTGGCGCTCATATACAGGACTGTGGCATCTCGACTCCGGTGCCCGCGCCAATGTGTCGCCCTTTCACATTCTGAAGGACGCGGGTTCGATTCTAGGTCAGTCATACACGCCAGGCAAAGCCTAGCCCGCTTCCTTCGAGAACACGGCAAACTTTCACGCCCGCCACTCACCTCGTGTTCTCTGTCACATATTGATAGCACGAATAGAGCGGACGTGCATTCTTTGTAACACGAGTGAAGTGTAGTGTTTTCTAATTGGTCAAATGCAGTCACGCAACCAACCTCCACACCGTATCAGTAAAGTAAGCAGGTAACCGGTGTTCTTTGTGGTCACGTACCATCCTACATTTTTTTTACCTTGAAGAAAGAGTCACGAATCATGACAAGATATAACTATATAACATCTATATAGCTTAATCTCACAAACTCTAAGTCTGACTCTGAATAGAAGAATAGTCACTGATTTTTTTGTTATTTTTTAAGAAATAGCTTCATATGGTGTTAATTTCTTGGTAAATATGTTAAAAGTACGAGTTTCTTACCAAAATGACTTGTTCAAGGTTAATGTAACCGAAGAAGGTAAGTTTATATGGATAAAATATTACAGATTTTTATCCTTACAACAAAGCTTTTTTGTTCCATCGACAGGCTTATTGGTTCTATTGTTTGTTGATTAGATTACTACACCAAAAAATAAAACAATAGACACACACATTTTATTTCAACCAGAAACTAAAAGAAAAAACATCATCAGACGAGTTTTACAAAATACAGGGATCCTCAAAAAAAAAAAAAGAAAAGAAAAATCTCCTCATTATTCACAAAAAAATTATGACAGTTAATAATGACAACATTTTAAATTCTAAGGCATAACAAAAAAGATACAATGTATATCTTAGCTTCCTGTTTAACCGACTTTTTCCTAATAAAAAAAACAATTAAAATTTAAAAAAAAAAACCTTTAAAAAATATAAATAAATAAAAACAAATAAAAGATTTTTATGTCTAGACGTTTTTTTTTTAACTTTAGAAATCTAATACTCATTAAAAAGGCTTTATTTTCAGAATTATTTTACGTTAAATTTTACTATATAAATCTAATACTTAATATCCAATATAAAATATCCAATATAAAATATAAAATAGAATTAGAATTATTAATTTAATTACTATTATAATTATTATATTATTAATATTGTAGTAAAGAAACTCCTATTCATTTATTCAAAAAAATTAAATAGCATTACTAAAAACAATACAATTATAACATAACCACAACACTAACATAATCATGATAAAAATATTAGATTATTATTATTATTATTATTATTATTATTATTATTATTATTATTATTATTATTATTATTATTGTAATATTCTTATTCAATTTTTAATCTTACTAGAATATTACATCATTATAATCATTCTCATCAATAGTCCTTATCTATTCATCAAATTATTCTCATTAATATTTTTGATACTAAATACATTCATATCCATATAAAATAGAAATTAGTTATTAATAATTTTAGTACATACTATTAATATTAATCATTATTGCCATCAATTATTATTATTAATTATTAATTACCATAATAATAATAATTATTATTATCATTATCATTATTATCATTATTATTATTATAAAAAATATCAATATCATTATAAAAGTTATTATAATCAAATTTCTTATTATAAATTTTATTATAAGTTAAGCCAAAACACCTATGTGCATCTATATCCAACTTATTTAATACATGTAGGAAGCAGGAAAAAATTAACTATTATTGTTAGTTTCAATACTATTCACTCTATCATTAAGATTTGTTAGTTTCAATACTATTCACTCTATCATGGAAGATTTTTTAATAAATTTCCATTTGATAATTGGAGTTAAGCCCCTATCCTTCAGATTCCAATAGTATATCGATAGGGCTATTTAATTTTTCATTAGAGGGTTAGAAAAGGAATGTTTATGATTATAGAATCTCTGTTTCCAATTACTAGCAGAGATACCTATATAAACCTTTTCTTCTTTTTAGTTTTCTATTGGGAAGATGGGTTGCCTGTTATAGAACCTTTTCAGAGTTACAGTACCCTTCTACAGGGCACTCTTTCTTGATTCTACAATTGCAATTTATTTTATCTATGTTTTGATTATTACCCCATTGATTTAGCAATTAAACTTTTGTTATGGTTAACGGTAATTTTAGAGATGTTTCTAGTACACGAATAACTAATTTTTAATGTGATTCTATTAAAAAAATTTACTCAAAGGATTATTTTGGTTGAAGTGTTTATCTATTAAATTTAGAAAATATTTGCCTATAATAATATTGGTTAATTTACATAAAGGAGGATTAAACCAGATAGCCTTTCTTTTCCTATGACTGGTTTTATTATTTTTATGGTATCTATTATTAGTAGTATCACTATTATTACTATCATTACTGTTAAAGGTGCCGCTGTCTTTTGTATTAACCCCACTAACTATAGGTCCTTCATGTTATCTCCGTTTCTGTTGAAATCCAAGTTCAGAAGATTTCGTCTAAGAAAGTTTGCGGGGGATTTGGTTGTCAAATATGCACTTAAATAAAATATAGATTAACTTGAAATGTAAACACAAAAGTGTTTAAGGTATTAGTATTAATCATTTGAGTACAATTTTCGAGACTTCCTTTTTGAGCCCGAGTTTTCATCAATAATAATAATAATAATAATAATAATATATATATATATATATATATATATATATATATATATATATATATATGACATACAACGACACTTTCACATAGTTCAACTTGCCATCTATATAACAATAGTGTTATTAAAACACATATCAAACAGCATAAAATACCAGACTATATTACAAAAATACTTATCAATAACACAAACACCATATAGTATAAACTTAAAATGATTAAAAAGCAGTATACTATTAATAGTGTACACCAGCTTCGCCTCTGACTAGACAAATATATACCGGTCCCACGTTCGTTATATTTAGAAACTCTAACGTAACAAAACTGCTATAGAAAAATGTATCTTTATTCTGGACAAAAAAACAACTCAAATATGCAAAACACACACAAAAAAATCATCAAATTCCAAGGAAAAAATCTCATTTTGATTATTCCCTTGAAAATGAGCACTGAAAATGACCACTGATCGTAGAAAGCGCCCAGAGAGAAATTCCCAAACAATTTTTTTTATATATAATTATATCAAATCTAACAAATCTTGCAAGACGACAAGAAAAAAATCAAAACTGCTAAAAAAATTATTAATCAGTACACATGAAACAGTGCAGAGCCATCTTACTAAAATCTGTGTCGATAACAGTGAAAATATCTGCCTGAAATTATAGAAGGGAAACGGTGTCATGCAAGATTTCTTTGTTTGTCGATACAGGTTACCAGTTTAAAAAAGAATAGTCGTTTGAATTTGAACTAAACATTGTAGAACGACTGATCCAATGTATTTGATGTTGTCATCTCTTTCTATAATTCAAATCATTACATCATTAAATTAACGTTTTGTTGGTTGGAAAGTTGTAACTACAATAAATAACATGAGATTAATATTATTCCGATTATTCATATGCCTGATACATTTTGAAAGATCAATTACTAAGATATAAACATGTGATGATTAATTGCATATTCATTAAGATCGCAATCAAAATACTGTAATAGCTATTTACCCAAACCCTCCGCCACGGAATCCGATGCAAGATCATTTTTTTTAACGCGGAGGACAGTTGGCTTATTTCTGAGTTTTCCTTCTGCTAGACAGGTTTCCGTACCAAGGCTAACGATTACAGCTTGCCCTTCCAATTTAGCTGAAGTTGTTGAAAATAGATGTATTCATGTTTCACAAGTGCATTAGCGCGAAATGAAACGCAAACAGCCTCGTCCAGGATTGGAACACGAATTGTTGAGTCATTTCTTTCTAATAATCGTTACACAATACACGCTTTGATTGTGTTGCAAACAAAATGTTAAAATTTGATTTGCTAATGCAATTTTAAAGCAAACGTGATGTACTAAATAATTAGTTCACTGACGAGTAAAAGTATAAATAATACAAACAAATTTTATGATTTGCCGGCTGGTTTTACGTCATTATCAACCCTTGGACTATTTAATGACGCAGTCAAACATTTTTTCTTTTTTTTTTCAAACAATTTCAAGTAACTAATAATAATAATAATCATTTGTAAACAGTTATAGCTTCAAGTAACTATTCTTAATACGATTAACACTGGTCAACACTATTTTTGTTGCCAAGAAACAAAAAATGTTTTTTAGCTAATTTGATGTTACTTATTCCGAAAATGGTCTTAATTTTCCATGGTTAGCTATTGTTTTAGCTGAAGTGAAATTGCTCATTTTTGGAAAAAAGATCAATTAACGATATTGACTGATTACAAAGTTTAGTTAATAAAAGGTTGTAGAAACCCATCAATTTTCAGGTAGGCCACCTGAAATAAACTATTTTCATAAGAAAAAAAAGTGTTTTCGAGTCAGAAATTCTAAAATAGAAATACTGATTTTTTCCAGTTTATCGCCAAAAATCAAATTAACTTTTTCAGTAATACAATTTAGTAAACCTGATAATTAAGATGATATAAAAAATGAAACTTTTTTTATATTCATAAATTTATTCTATCCCTTTTATCCCTTCAATACGGAAGGAAACCAAGAACATTGAGAGTTTTTGTTTTCACGGTTGGAAAGAAACTCCAACTAAAGACATCCCAATTGAATGCACCATTCCAATATGAAAATGGTTTCACCATAACATCTGCCCTTCACTTGGGATTAGGAACATCAAATCACACCCTGATCTGAAATTGACAAAGAGCCGTTTGTATCGTTAATTTGATCCTGATGAATAGAAAGTGTTCATTGATAGTTTAAATCGTAAAATGTGTTTTGTTCCATAATACCAACATGCATGCGCCAATACTTATAGGTTATTCAACAACACTGAAAGAAAAACATGATACCATCAAATAGGTCATGGAACAGATAGACTACACCAAACAAAAATGGGTTTTATGTGTCGATTTGTAAATGCTAAATTTCCTGCCTGGTCAACAAAATGACTACACGAAATTAACATGTTTTTGTGTATGTGGGACAATAGAGCAAAAGAGGAACACTGGACAAAAGGAAAGATTGGCTACCCTGATAGTTGAAGGTCGGAGAAAGAACGTTATTAGTTCAACGCTAATTCCTAAAGAAAAAAAATCATCTTCTCTCCCTTGCATATCAAATTGGGATTAATGAAGCCGTATGTAAAATCACTCAACAAAGAAAGTAAATATTTTGAGTATATATGTAAATCGTTTCCAGGACTTAGCGCCGAAAAACTCAAAGTAGGAGTGTTTGATGGTTCTGATATCAGGAAAGTCATTAAGGATGATGAATTCGATTGTTGACGCGATGAAAAACTTGTTAGCCAATCGCCGAACCGAAAACTACAAGTTAGTGGAAAAGTTGTTGAAATGTCCACGGGACATAGGCGCTAATATAAATATTAAGGTTCATTTTTTACTGTCCTGGTTTGCAAGTGAGAATTCCCGCAGGAGTTACGCCCCTTACAACATTTCATTCCTTTTGTTTACATCTGCGACTACTTCGTTGTCGGAAGCGCTTCTTGGGGTTACCCAGAATCCTCCACCAGCGCGCGGGCCCTTTAATTCTTTCCACCTTTAGCTCGCCTATTAAACGGACGCGTTCAGCCACCTCTTCGTGTTTTTCCTTAAAGAGAATAGGTACATCACTTGACTCTTAGTAAACCCTCCTCTTATTTTCTTATTAGACGTTTCTCATTCCCTGTCTTCTCATTCAGACTTATTACCTCATGTATCTGACGATATTATTTTCCCCTTCGCTGAATGACATTCTCCCTGTAAGGATTGCCTCTTCGTCCCATTTTTCTGAACTTTGTACACGTTTGAATATATTGTAAATGTTTGCTCCCTTCTCTACTTATTGTTTAATTGACTTTTCTCACATAAAGACACTGCCCCACTTGTTTATACCTTCCTTAACTCCTAAACCTGTTCGATAATGTTGTTGCATGTCTCTGTAATTCCACTGCCCTTATCTACGAACTGCTAGCCGAGCTTACTATTAACCCCCTCCCCGTCCACTGTTTACTTCATACGTTGTACCTGTTGTACCCCTGTGTTTGTTGCATTGTTTCTATAAACTTGTTCTTCTCATGTTTCAGTTTTTTACCCTTTCTGGCGAAGAGAATAAAGAAATTACCCTACACACTGTGTTTGTTGTTCTATGCTAGAAGGAGTTTAACTACGTGAAACGAAAAACCGTATATACGCTTTGGATAAGATATATGCGGCGAAGTAGAAGTCACGATATTTACCATCTAGCCATCTAGATAAAATTCCGGATAATCGTGGCGATGTGAGTGATGAGCAAGGTAAAAGATTCCATCGAGATATCAAAACAATGGAAGAGTACTACCAAGGACGATGGGACAAATGAATGATGGCTGTAGTATCAAATGGAACTTAAATAACATTGAAAATGACAGAAAGAGAATTTTTTACCATAGCTCTTATGTTCACGAAGGTTTTATTTATGCTGTTAGCTTATTAAACTAAATGCGTGTTGGTCTTGGTATATTCAATCATGTTACTTTTAAAGACTTAGGGTTTGATTGTTATTGCAAAAATAGTATTCCTCAATAAACAGACCAATATTTGTTGGTTTAAATACGAATTGAGAAGTTTCTATGATTTTACTTTAAGAAATATTGCCATCGGTCAATATCATATATACAGGAAAAATGAATTCATTTCTGTACGGCAAAACGGAGATTCAGCGCCCCCAGATTAGATAAAAAAATATGTTTTGTGTCTCGACACCATTTCAATTTTTTTGTTGACCAGTGTAAGTTGCACACAATAATATGATAATAAGTATTCATATCTAATACCAATGATTTTTAAGCAGATTTATTTAACTTATAGACGAGACTCTATCAGGTACTACCAAGGTGTGATTCCATACTCCCCAGAGCTCAAGAACCGGGTGTAATTTAGTGTCATATCTAAGATACCCTTCTTTTGGAGGGGATATAATCGGCATATTCTTAACCTCGTCGACAGGGTATCAAACATATTTGAAAAATCAGTTTAGGTATTATTTTCCTGGTGTAGAGAAACTCCAGGATCACATTAAAATAAACTATTACCAAACATGATCTACTGAATTCAGTAGACTGTAACCCTCTACGCAGGACATGGAAATATAGATTTTGAAGATTAAATAATTTTTATCTTTCCGTCAATGCTTACTTGCCAACCTTCCGTCTCCACTAAGCGCCCGTCACTGTGACCACATTACCACTGAACATGTATTTACCTAACCCCAAATCCTCATTGAAGGTTTCATGCGGTGGTGGTGCATTTCGTATGCTTACAAAATCCGAATTACACAAACCACATGATAATAGGGGTGATAGCAAGTACAACCATCGGGTTTGTGTCGTTATATCTGTGGGCTTTCAAAATGCTAGCCCGGTTTGATTTTTTTTGGGGGGAGGGTGTTTTGTTTTTTGTATTTGTTTTTGTATTTTTTCTAGTGTTTCCACTACTTAAGCTAATCCAAATTTTGATTAACTCCGACCTGTTCCAGTGTCAGTCGCCTCGGGGATTAAGCAAACGGTAATCACGCGAACAGTTAAACCAGCCAATTGGCACATAAAGAAGTCACTGTTAAGCCGTGGCTCATTTAGTAATGCTGCTGCAAATTCATAAGCGAAATTTAATGTGCACTTCAACTTTTGCGAAAGAGAAGTTTAGAAAATGCAATCGATCAACAATCAGATACATGACCAGAATATTTATAAAGATATTCATGCTCGGTAGGTACATTTATTTTAAAAGTGTATACATGTACGGACTATTTGTGAGTTTTGCCTAGAATCAACGTGTCTCTCTCCGCCTAGCTGGGATCAGAGAGTAGACATTTCATGGTTAGATTGTAACTGTAAGATAAAACATTAAAGTAGGCGTATACACCCCCCCCCAAAAAAAAAAAAAAAATTCACCCACACATTCTAGCGACAATGTTATGACAAGTGACACGCGCTTTTCTTCTGAAGTATGGATGATCAAAAGCGTAATAATCTGTGATTTCTATGTTGATAAATTCTCGGAAAATGTGAGAAAAGCCAATTAAACAATAAGTAGAAACAATATATTTAAACGTGTACAAAGTTCAGAAAAATGGGACGAAGAGGCAGTTCTTTAATGATTCTTTTTATATTGGTTCTCAACGGGCCTCCGTACAAAAAATATCGTTCAATTAAAAACTACTATAAAAAGCTAAAACACTATTATTATTTAAAATACTTTTTATTGAATCAGTCAGATTTGTTTAATAAGTAATTTTACATTAACGAAATATTAGCCACATACAATGAGTAGAAGAGTTTAATCTACGGACGTTAACATTAAACCTCTAAAAACCGTTTAACCTGATTTTTTTTCTATTATTCGCTGCATCCTTAAAATATTAAGCTACGAAAACGAATAAAGTTTTTAAAATGTTTAAATGAGTAATATTGTGTCTTATTTTCACTTTTTTAACTTAAAAAAATAAAAATAAGAAAAGGTTTTAAAAATTGTACGAAGAAAATAAACAAACCGTTATAAAAAATGTAAACAAAATTTCATTCTCAATGAATTATCTTTAACACATGTAAAAATCATTCACATGCACCTTCATTAAGAGATTCAAATTAACAAATTGCTTGAGGGGCGGTACATGATGACAAAACATTTTTTTTAAATGTTGTCTTCAGAATTTTGAGAAAAATATCTTTCAAAAGAAACCTCATCTTTTATTGTTTTAAATACTAAAAGTTTTATTAAAATTCAATAATAAACCCATTTTGTAGTCTATTTGAACGGTGCTTTAGCAGGTGTGTGTGTTTTTGACATCCCTAAATTAAAACATTAACAAAATGTTTTTAAAACTGGAATTTTAAAGGAATCATAATTTTTACTTATACAATTTCAGATTGATAAAATTTCAACCAAGAATTAATATATTGCTAAAAGTGTGTGTGTGTGTGTGTGTGTGTGTGTGTGTGTGTGTGTGTGTGCACGTTTATCTATTTATTTCTACCATTTTATAATTCTTCATTTGATTCTTTAAATCTTTATCTAGCAGAGATAGGGGGGGCATTTCAATTCATCTCTGCTATACGTGAAACAATAACGACACATTAAAGGATTGTATACAGTAAGCTGGCATGAAGAGTATTCAACGAAATGTATTCAATGCAAAGAAAGAAAGTTTTGACATTTGCTCATGATGCAAATGATGATAATTGAAAATCCCCTCTTAATATACTGTATAAAGCAAGTATAATTATTTCTGGGTTGTATTTCATTTCGACAATTGGAGCCATGGCTGAAATCTGCTAATTCATGATATTCTTTTTGTGATCAAAAGCCATACAATTCAAACATAGGATAACTTCTTCACATTTTGACTAAGTATCAACTCTAGAAGCTTTTTGGACAGACAATTAACAAAATATTGAACTACATAATGAAAGGTTTCAAACCATAAATTCTCAACATTAACAAAGGAACACTATTGAAAACTTCCGAAGACTGAACAGTTAAAATATTTTCATCTAAAAATGCTACAACTGGACACATTTTTTGTTGTTAATTAAAGTTTCTTTCAAATTAGGCATATCTAATTTTTTTTTAAAGCATTTATTTCATCATTCATTTGGTTTCGAACGGTACTGGAGTTTTCTTTTAGTAGCCTTTTTTTATAGCTGAATAGCTTGGTATTTGACTATTGTTTACACATGGTCACTCAGGTGGTGGATTTTTAGGACACATTTTTCTATGTGTTTCGAAGTTTGAATGTCAATGTATTTGATAAAAACAGTATTGTCTGTCACCTTCAAATTAGCATATGGATCTCTCTCTCTCTCTCTCTCTCTCTCTCTCTCTCTCTCTCTCTCTCTCTCTCTCTCTCTCTCTCTCTCGTCGTTTGAAAAAGAATAAACTGATATTTTATTGATCTCATCCCCATTCTCAATTTTGATTTGTTCACATTTGTCATTTTTTTTTTGCAAGAAAAGATATGCCACTTGCGTAGCATAGCTGGAAACTAAGTAATATCTGGACAAAAATAGAGTAAGCTCCACCATTGATTATAAAAAGAAAAAATATATTTTCATCACGGTTATACGTAAACAAAGTCAAGTTAATTATTGAGCGTATTTATTTGCTTTTATAAATTATTAAATTAACTTTAAGTTCAAAATGTTAAATGAACTTTAGGTGAAAAAAGTTGATTTAATATTTTTCACTTAAGTTTAAATGAAAAATGTTAAATTAATTTTAAATTAAATTTGTTTAAATAAACTTCCAAGAAAATTCCTAAATGACATTTTCAGTAGTGAATTTCTAACAAAAATGTTTAATATTTTACAATAAATCTAAAATAATATAGTTGTCCAAAGGGTATAAAATAAATAGATCGTATACTTAGTTCAACTGAATAAGGGTAGAAGTTATTCCAGGTGTGAAAGCAAAGCTTTCTTTGAATATTTCAAGCCGACTATAGAATCAAACTAGCGAGAACTCAAACCGGAACTAAAATGCATCGCTCTCAAACATTTTGAAATAGGCAAATTTTTACCTTTTCTAATGTACTATTAAATGTGGATTCGGGTGTAGCTGGCGTTAGACTCCTCCCGCTGTACGGTGGTAGGAAGTTTGAATTTCGTGTTTTACTTTTAGATCAGTTGCCCTACCAAAACTAGATATTCAGTCTGTCCTACCATTGTGTAATATAACGAGATTCTCGAAGTAACGAGAAATCTCGGTAAAAACGAGAGATAGGGAGTGAAGTAGAACAAAAATGGCGTATTGAACTGTACACATCACTTATTGCATGTAATGGGAAATAAAACCCTTTGTTAACCATTAACCTGACGTTGTTTACTACAACTAGTGACGAGAATGATACAACGGGTCTTTGGACAGACAATAACAAAGTTTGGGAAAATTCAACTTTTCTCTGAAAGTTTATTAGCAAAAGAAAAGGGACCATTTATATGCCACGTAGCAGCCTTAGAAGATGGAAAATAAATTCTATTCAAGTAAGTGTTACATTCCTACCCACGCTAAAAGTATAATCGCTAAAATTAAACAACTAAAGTACAAGAATAGAATATAAGTAACATTGTCTTGAATCTTTTATTGTTAAAATATTCATATGTTGTTAATTTTTTTAATGGCCCAGAGACATTGAACTAGGAGGCTTGAGCCCACCACAACACTTAGATACAGTAGACGAATCAGAAACGCTGCATCAAAGCTGGAAAAATGATTTGAAAAAATCTCACAGCTATATGTGTCTGCAACGATGAACACAAAAAGGGTTGTATTACTATTAACAGGGGGGGGGGTCGACGTGGAATATGGAGGAATTTTATAGAACATGATAAAACTGAATATGAAACAACAAGCCCTGGTGCAAATAAAAGTAAAAGAAATGTGTACCAGATAGTAGTTCGTCACTCTGACAAACACTTTGTCCTCAAAGAAAATACCCAAAGCCCGCACAATTTTTTAATGGGGCCAAATTCTAGAGAGACACTGAACAACTTCTAGTCTCAAGGTACTAGTGAAGCCGTGCAATCTTTTGAAGGTGATTCTGAAAAGCTGATCAGAGATAAGGTGCTCCTCTATATAAAAAACGGATCTAAATGCCAGATTATATCATAACGGAAATAATAGGACGACTTACTGAAAATAATTGGTACATATAATAAAAAAGATGCTCTCATTTTACAGCCAAGATCCAACACAGTAAGTAAGAATCAAGACAAAACTTAACAACGCCACTCACATGTCACAAATATGGGGCCCAAAGATACCTTAGACGCAAACATCACAAATGTGGTCATTGTGGAAAGAATGGTCCCTTTGACAAATTTTGCTTTCATAAAGAGAAACAAAAGTAAGTGAAAACAGTAAGCAGAAGTAAATGTATCCATATGCCAGTACGGAACCTCTTCAAATTTTGGGAAAATTTGCATTGAAAGTGCGAGTACCCAACATAGAGCGATAAGTCAACTATTTTTTGTCATACCACAAGCATCACTCCCTAGTGGTAGTAATAGTAAATCCCTAGGATTCCTAAAAATCGAAATCAATGCTGATATCTTGTATTGTCCGGAAACAGATGCAGGGACAGAAATACGGGAGAAATTAAACGGATTGGGCAAACTCAAAGACTGCCAGTTAAAACTGAAGGTGGATCCAAAAGTCACCCCAGTCGTGTGTAGAATTCCATTCAACAAACGGCAGAAAGTTCTTAAGAAACTTCAACTAGTGGACCAGGATGTAACTGAAGGAGTCACGGAATGTGTTAATCCGAGTCAGTAGAAAGGAAGAAAGATAACATGATGTCCGGATATGCATTGACATAAGGAAAGCTAATGAAGCTATTGCTCGTGAACAACATCCTGTGCCGACAATTGATGAAACAATCCAGGAAATGCCAGGAGGAAAATACAAAAAAAACAGAACCCGAATAAATTTTATTTATTCTTATCAACGTCTATAAAATTTCTAGAAACTTGTTGGGCTTAAACTTCAGTTTTTGTACAATCATTCCTCAAAGTTTCAGTTATCTTGGTTGCTTTGATTTCAATACATTCTCTGTCTAAAATATGCTTCAAATGAGGACCGCGGCGTTGGAGGCAAACTTGCACACATTTCTTTCTGTCCTAGCACTCACCCTCCGACCAGAATAAGTGTCTCTTAGACCTTTAGAATTAAGATTTTGCACAGTCCCAAACTCTATGAATTTCTGGACCCAGTCAAAAATCCTGCTTTTTGATGGAGCACGGCAACATCGAAACTTTCTACGAAAATTGGCTTGCACTATAGTGTATGATTTTTTGGGTGAAATAGGCCTCCACGCAAAATGCTTTTTATTTGGTTGACCATCACATATTGGGGAAAAGTATTTTTACAATATTTTATGCAGCAAGTTGACTGTATATTATGAAAGAAAAAAAATTAGAATTAAAATTAACAGTTTTATTACAAAATTTGTGTGTAGGTTCTGTTGGTTTTTTTTTGTTTTTTTTGGGGGGGAGGGTCACCCTATATTTCTAAAAAATGACCTTAACATGGCCTATCATCAAATAAGATTACATCCTGATTCTAGAGAAATTACCACATTTGTTGCACCACGAGGACTCTTCAGATATTTTTTAAAAACAACTCTTATTTAGAACAAAGACGGAATCAGAAAAAGTTCAGTAAATAATGAGCCCAAACAAATATTGACAAATAATATTGTAATATTTGGTAGTACAGAAGAAGTGCATGACTTGAGGCGGGTCAAAGTAATTCAGCGTTTTGCGGAAAGATGATTGACAGGCAATGAAAAAAATGTAAAATCAAGATGACCTCCATATGATACATGGGACATATTCTATCGAAAGATGACCAAAAATACCTAATGAAAATGTAAAGGCAGGGGTTAATACCCCTCAACTAAAAGGTACGCAACTTTCTTGGGCTAGCTAAATTTTGCGCAAAGTTTGTAACTCAATTTGCAACAATAACTTTCCCTCTCTGGAATGTTACAAGACAAAATACTGAATGGAAATGGCGGAAAGAGGAACAAAGTGCCTTTGACCAAGTTTTTGATAAGAGAATTGAATTATACGTAAATCAGCAAAGGGATGCAATATTCGTTTGAAAGTGTTGGAAATTGTCGCAGATGTTGATAGAAAAGAACTGGAGCAACAACAAAAAATTGGTTTAAAAAACAATTAGTAAAATAGATCACTAATTAAAACTGAGCCTATTCTAGTAGTGACCACCCCAAGCGAAGTTTAACTGATTTGAATTCAGAATTTTCCTTCTCCTAGAATGGTTGCCTAACCAAGGTTAAAGAGTTCTGTCTGTCATACTATTTACCCATAGCTGGAGGGAGAGTAGTTGGATTTATAACATTAGCGTTATGTGAACTGTAGTTTAGTCCAGGATTTGAACTCGGGTTGACGAGTCCATTTCCTACTACTCTAACCATTACACCACACACCAAAAGTAACAACTACTGCTGAAGAGAAACAATTATCGAGAGCAAAAGACATAGGAGGAAAACTGCTCCAGAGTTGATAACTGAACTTAATTTCTCTTGACAGCAACTGAGATCACCTGCGTTCAAAGGGTGCATTGGCCATCAAGAAACCCCCTGTTACGGAAGGTGAACAAAGCAGAAAAGACTATTATGGGACAAAAAAGGCATAAGAACTGGACATTGAAAGATGGACAGATAAGTTCAAATTTTGGTAGTAAGAGATTTTATGCGAGAAGAGTGCCTAAAGAAATAATGAATGTGTGGTTCCAATAGTTAAGCATGATGGTGGATATGTTATGGTGTGAGCATATTTTAAGGTAGAGAAGCTTGAATATCTAACTCAGATTAAGGGAATTATTAAAAAAGAACAATATAATTTGATTTGTAAAGACATGCTATCTGACTTCAAATTTTTCCTTCTCCTCCGGTTGCCATACTAAAGTTAAACAGCCAAGTATGTCTTGCTATTTACCACAGCTGAATGGTTATCGTCATTGGAAATCGACACGGCGAGTTCAAATCCTCGACGAGGTTGTTTTGCATTTCACATCATGCTAATACTTTCTGGTATGCATCCCACTATGCACCCCGCATAGTAGGATGCATCCCACTATGCACCCCGCATAGTAGGATACATACCAGAAAGTATTAGCATGATGTGAAATGCAAAACAACCTCGTCGAGGATTTGAACTCGACTCGCCGTGTCGATTTCCAACGACGATAACCATTACACAACATGCACCCTTCAATTAGTCAATCTATATGTTTATTTTTCAACATTGAAATACCATGCAGCTGAATTTTTTCAATTGCCATAAGTAGGTGGATACTATAACTGGTCAAAAATGTTATTCTAAATATAGTTTATTGTTTTCTTTTAATAGAAGAGTTGATAAAATGGGGTGGTAAATTCGTAGAAATAATTAACTCTAAAGCTCATATTATCAAACAATGGTTGGTCCAGCAGTTTAAAATATGGAAACGAAAAATAACTAAGAAGCCAAATAATGTTTATAAAAATGATGATATTAAATGTAGACTTACTCTATGAATCCAAGTCTTATAATATTTCTTGGAACAGAAATCCTGAATATAATTTTAAAAGAATATTTCATATCTTGCCTTTCATATATTGCCTACGTTTAATTCTTCATATTTTTCGAGGATCATCATCATTTGAGAATCTCTAGTACGATACAGCCAAGGTAGAGTGTCTACAACGCACCCAAAAAGCATGTGAATTCTATGGCCTTTTTTTTTTTCAAAACAATGATCACAAGAGACAAATTAGAAGAAGCAGTTGATCTAATAGTCAGTTAGATAAGGCAGATGTTTGCAATTATTCTCGCAAACTTAGAGCTTGATTAATCGCATCTTCTTTCAGATGAGTATAAAAATATGTGGATTTCCTGAATCGATCCAGACTGCAAAATGAAAATATGTTAATTGAATTTTACCCTGAAATTTATAACCAATCGCTGTCCTGTTCTGTTGAGTCCCTGCTCTTGATAATACATTGACTAATTGTTGGATGCCAGAGCTTGATGAAAGAATGAAGATACTGCGCAATCTACCAGGAGACAATTTATAACACTCATGTTTTGGATTAGTTCATCAAAGAAAATGAAGTACGACTGATGGTTTACTACAGCATCTTGAAAAGAACTGAAAATGACAATTCTTATTCGAGGCTCCAGATGGCGCTGACAAGATTTTTTCTCATAAACCAGCTGAAAAAGAATATTTTCATTGCAGGAGCATCAAGTGGGATTACAGCAAAACTCCTGGGTGAAGGAAGAACTGCACACTCTAGATCTTACACGACGGAAAAAAACCTTCGTGTATAATTTGTAAGTTAATCATTTGGGAAGAAACAACCATGAGTCACAAATGAGCAATCGAAGGATTATATTCAATATTGCAAGATTTAAAAGACAAAAAAAAGTAGGAGGAGTGAATTACTTCATGCTGGTGACTTAAGATAAAAATGTCCTTTTATTCCTCAAGGAACTAGAGCTGATCAAATCAAAGAAGAAATATTATCTATGGCATCAGATTCAGAAACCGAGGTTTACAATTAATATGCATTTAAATCTTGATAATGCTGCTGGTGAATTTTCACCCAGCAGGTGGGGAATGGGCTTCTGGAAAAGGACACCCATAATTCATTAGCTTTTTCAAGCCATTCAAACAGAAGCCCTAATCATCTCTACAGTAGAGGCTTTTAGCACCAAAAATGTTTCTGTAAAAGAAATGAGCATAAGGGTTCTTAATATGTTACCTGGAGTGGAAATATCCTATAAATCAATTGATAATATCAGTTCTCAGGACCAGATTAGAAACTATCCAATTGAATTTCTTAATAGTCTTGAACCAATAAGGATTGCTCTTCATAATCTATTACTGAAGCTTGGTGCTGCGTAACCCCGATCCACCCAAACTATGCAACGGCACAAGACTTGCCATCAAATGTATGATTCCCCATGTTCTGGAAGCTACAA
Organism: Doryteuthis pealeii; assembly: GCA_023376005.1. Lineage (NCBI taxonomy): Eukaryota > Metazoa > Mollusca > Cephalopoda > Myopsida > Loliginidae > Doryteuthis > Doryteuthis pealeii. The sequence continues at coordinate 102,653,821 of CM042147.1, read as the reverse complement.
TCACGTCAGGAAAATATGCTGGAGTTAACTACTTCATACCCAAAATACCTATAAGACTTGCCATTTGAAGGCCCCGATTTCCTGTCAGACTCAATTTTGACATGACAAAAATATCAAGGAAATCACTGAATGTGTTAAACGATTCAGTTCAACACATTCAGTGTTTTTCCTTGAGATTTAGCAACTCTTATCTTTTCACATCGCCAGTTTTATGTTGGACTTTCAAAAGTTGAAAGACCTGTAATAAACAGGGTTATTATGAAGCGTATGGTGGCAAGGAAAAAAACAAACACAGATTTTAAGTTTCAAAATTGTATTGGAAAAAGGAACATGAAAAGCAAGGAAAAGATAGAAATGAAATTAAAGGATAATTTTGGTGATAGTTGTGTCTTGAATGATAAAGTCAGTGAATGTTCGGTGGCCGAATCAGTTGTAGTGTAGGTGGAGAAGTGGGCAGATGAACCAGTGGTAGTGGTTAGGTGTTGATTAGGTGGGCAGAGTCTTGTTTTTTTAGTAGTCGTTAGCGGTTGTGTTCCTTGTATCAGTCGGTGTAGTCTTGTTGTTTTAGTAGGCAGAATTTTGTGTTTGGTATTCTGAAGTCCATAGCTGGTTGTATTGTGTATGATAGTTGGCGTAAATTTGGTATCGCTGAACAATGTGTAATTGTTCGTTTGTTGACTGCCGGTCTGTCTTGATTTGGGGTAGAGGTAGAAGAGGATGTAAATCGGCCGCCTGTGATGTGTTCTGCTGCTGTCGCTGGTGATGTCTGAGTTGTCGGTTCTTCAAAGTCGATTTATATAGGCCTGTGTGACCCGGGGTTTGATCGCACAGGCCTTTTTTATTTTTTGAGGGGAGCGTTTTCGATTGAACGAAAATGTGAGTTTATTTACAAAATTATTTTCTTTAATGTTTATGAATTTTAGTTTTCCAAACGGAAATTCAATTTGGAGCCTATGCGTAAAAACGTGTTAATTTGGTCACTTCTTTTTTGGCTACCGTAGAGTTCACTCCCGTTTTGGCGTAAGCAACTTATGTTTTGTTTTGTTGGCGAATGTGTGTATCTTTTTATTGCGGTGTGTACGCGAATTGAATTGGTAATTAGTGAATCGAGAGATATCTATTATTGTTTATGTAATAGACCTAATGATCACCGGAGGGAAAAAACAAAAATGTGTATACTATGAAGGTTTAAACTGAACAAGTGAACAAACGAATTTTTAAAGAATGAAAAACATTGGAATCTTTTTTGTAATATGAACCAAATTTGTATATTACTTCATAGTTTTACTTCTGAAATTTCGAAATCCCCTTCAAATACCAACTTTTGACTTGATTCTTTTAACAGCTTCATTTTTATTCACTAGAATACATAGCGAATTGAATCTTCTGAGAAAAAAGAAGCAAATAAATTTTAGATTTTTCATTTTATAATTGTGATCTGGGCTATTTAATTGATAGTAATCTAAGGTGGGTACAATATTCTTAACCACCACTAGAAATTTCCTTAACATTGATTAATTTTCTTTTAAATGGAATTGTTTTATATTGAACTGCTTATAAATGAATCTGATAAAAAAAACACGTTACTACAATAATAAATGGTAAGTAAAAATTGAATTCATCATGTTTACATATATTTTTATAATCTGCTGATAATCATTTTGTTTTTTACTTTATCAGAAGAAAATAATAAAATTATATTGGAAGCCGTGAATACTGGTGGTTATTTGAAAGTGACAATATATTTATTTGGTTTAAATAATGCCAAAACATTAAATTGAAATACTGTCCATCATTCAATTATTTTCTGATTTAAAAAAAAAAGAATGGTTCATATATGTATGGCAGTGCTAGTATAAATATATAATTGATACATCTCTTTCTGTTATTTCAATTTATCTTTTATAATAAAAATTACCTTTTTTACAAGTCGTGCAATTTTTACCAATTCAGTTATAAACCAAAAGTTTGTAAAATATACGGTTACGTTCCAAATCTAGACCTCTTACCCCACACAGATGGGTGCTCTGAAAGCCTTGTCGGTGTGGTTTAGAATATGCTAACTGTATCCCCTGTATAGGGGTAAGACCCCTACCCCCCCCAAAAAAAAGGGGGGTGTACTGGATATGACACTAAACTGCATGTGATGGTTAGGTTACAGTTCTGTAGATCTGAAGACTGTGGAATATCCCTTTATTGCCATTAGTCCCAGGGCCACACAGAATCAGGATGGTAGTACCTGTTAGGGTCCCATCTATGGGTCAAACAATCTGTTTAAAACTCGTTCGTATTCGATAAGACTTTGTGCAAAATGTACAATGAACGCGATTCTGTAACCTCTGGGAATAAAATAACCTAAAAAAGGTTAATATGCCTTTAAAATCAAATACAACAAACTACTATGTCTTAAAATGTATTTTTGTACAATTTTTGAAAAATAAAGACGCTGAAGTTTTTGTGATATGAGAGATATTAAGATTAAATAGAACAATGAAAACCAATTTAGGTTCATGAGTTAATAAGATATAAGAATGTGGCCGTATTATGTATTAGTAAGGGAATAAAGAGATAGAAAGTCAATCATCACTGTTATGAATATAAAACAAATTGAATGCCACATAAAGTCGCCCGTTATTTCATTACTCTATCAGTTGTATAAAGCTAGAAGGACATTTTGCATAGGTTTCTTTCTTCCTGTGGCACCATTGTTTTTATATTCCAAAGTATTTTATCAACTTTTAATTGCAAATGTTTAACATAGCTGGTGATACTAACATTATTGATCTGGTGTATCCTAAGTCTTCTAGAAAGTTTTGGGACTAACAATAATAAAATGCATAAACATATTGTGAAGAAACAGAACAAATGCTTGGTCAGCACTAAAGAAAGAATCATTATCTATCCATTCCATAAAAGATAGAAATAATCTAACAGTTTAATTAGTTTAATTCAAAAAGGTTTTGAATAGTTGTTGAAACGATAAAATAATAATATTTAGCTAATCGTTTTTAATAATCAACAACAGGATATCTTTTTCTTATAAGTCAAATGTCTACGATAACTATTAGTGTGTATCAAAAGTATGTTTATTTTTCATACACCTTTACTCACATATTTCGATGTGCAAATGAAATAAGCTTTTATTTCATGTACACATGGAAAGATTATCTATGACTTCACTATAATAATAATAATAATAATAATAATAATAATAATAATAATAATAATAATAATAATTATTATTATTATTATTATTATTATTATTATTATTATATCAAATCAAAAATTGATAAGACACAACAAAGTAAATGCAGACTGTGTGGTGACTGAGATGAGACAATAAACCATGTATTAAGTGAGTGTAGCAAACTAACAAAACGGAAATACAAAGCTAAGTACGACTGGGTTGGGAAGGTGATCCACTGGGAATTATGCAAAAAATTACATTATGACCATACAAAAAAATGGCATATGAATAAACCAGAATCTGTTCTTGAGAATGAAATGTATAAAATTCTCTGAGACTTCGAGATAAAGACGGATCATCTTATCCCAGCCAGAAGACCAGACCTAGTATTGAGAACTTGTCAACTGATAAACTTTGCAGTTTCAGCAGACCCCAGGGTGAAGATGAAGGAAAACAAAAAGATAGACAAATACCTGGACCTTGCCAAAGAATTGAAAAAGCTGTGGAATATGAGGGTGAAAGTGATACCAATTGGTGCACTTGAAACGGTCCTAAAAAGCTTGGAAAAAAGACTGGAGGAACTGGAAATCAGAAAAAGAATTGAGTCCATCCAGACCACTGCATTGCTGCAATCGGCTAGAATACTCAGAAGAGCCCTGGAGACCTGAGGATACTTGTTGCCACTCAGACTCCAGTGAAATACTATCAGCTAACGCAGGTGTGAAAAACTCACAGTGAGTGAAATATAATAATAATAATAATAATAATAATAATAATAATAATAGATGTAGACGCCATAAAAAAAACAGAAATAAAAGAAAAAGTAATAAAGAAATACTTCATAAGAACAAGAAAGCTCCTAGAAACCAATCTATGTAGCAGAAACCTTATCAAAGGAATAAACATCTGTGCTGTCCTTCTCGTAAGATACTCGGGACCATTCCTAAAATAGACAAGAGAGGAACTCCGGCAGATGGATCAAAGGACAAGGAAACTCATGACTACACACAAGGCATTAGACCTGAAATACGACATAGACCGGCGTTATGTGCCAAGAAAAGAAGGGGGTGGGGTTTCACCAATATTGAAGATAGTGTAGATACGACAATCCGAACATTTGATGAATACGCTAATAAAAGTAAGGAAATACTAATTACAATAGCCAGGAAAAGCAATTGCAACATATTGACAAGCAGAAATACATTAAAAAAAACTAACAAACGGAAATGGAAAGAAGAACAGCTACATGGGTACTTCAAGCGTCAAACTCAAGAGATGTCACGTCAGAAGATATGGACATAGCTAAGAAGAGGAAACTTCAAGAAAGAAACTGAATCTCTTATATTCGCAACACAAGACAATCCCATAAGAACAAACTATATAAAGGAAAAAATAGATAAGACATAGCAGAATAACAAGTGCAGAATGTGTGGAATTAGAGACGAAACGGTTAATCATATAATAAGCTAATGCGGCTAACTAGCACAAAGAGAGTACAAAAATAGACACGACTCGGTAGGGAAGGTAATCCGCTGGGAATTGTGCAAGAAATTCAATTTTCACCATACAACTAAATGGTGTATGCACAAGCCTGAAACTGTCCTGGAAAATGAGATGCATCAAATTATCTGAGACTAGTCTCGGCCAGGAGAGCAGATTTAATATTAATTGATAAGAAGAAGAGAACCTGTCATCTCGTGGATTTTGCCGGCACGGCCGACCACTGAGTGAAAATGAAAGAAAGCGAAAAGATAGACAAATACTTTGGACCTTACCAGAGAACTGATAAAACTATGGCGTATATAGTAATGGTAAGTGGTTCCTTTGGAACAGTCCCTATAGTTCTGGAAAAGAATTTGGGTGATTTGGAATCAGAGAAAGAATCGAGACCATCCAAGCTATATAAAAAATATCTGAGGTAGGATTATCTTGCTGAATTTGAGGAGGCAATTCTCCACTCAACAAATATTGGAAGCAGTCGAACAAGTCCATTACCGTTTGTTTTTTCAATACCCAAACCGACCTACCCAGAAATATTTCCAGACAGTGTAGAACTAGCTACAGTCGAAAGAAATTCGAAGATGGTTCCAGTAGATTCAGCCGCTTCCACCGTTGAGAAAGAAGACAAGAACAAGTAGCCCTAAAAGTGCTTGATAGAACTATGCTATCACTAGAGAAAAAGAAATCAAACAAGGAGAGACTACTAAAAGAAAAATTAAGAAAGAAAAAGCAAAAAAAAAAAAAGCTAAAAACAAGAAAAAAAATTACACAGTTCTCTACCAACAAAATTGGATAAAAGGCCAAATTGGAAAAGAAAAAAGATTTGGACTTCTAATTTATATCAAAAACTTATTGCCAAAGGACCAAACAAGAAATGGCACCTTCCAGCACGGATGAAATCTACCGGTCCTGGGTATGACGTTAAACTACAGCTGACTACATACAATTATAATTATGGAGGCCCAAAAAGACCCCCTGACATTAAACGTACACCAAAGACTCAATTTTACATCCTACTACATACAAAAACAATTATAAATGCCTAAAATGACCCCCCGACATTGAACTTACTTCAATGACTCAATTTTTAAATTTTCTCTCTGAAATGGAGAAATGGTTAAAAGAATTATAAAAACTATAATGAGTCTTGGGCAAGACTTTAAACTACATCCAGTCACTGACAGTACTATGGGGTCAACAACTAGTCCGCCCGAGACTTTAAACTGTTGCATTCAGTCTCATTATTAAAGCCAACTTGTTTGACCAAGCCTTCAAACTGTTGCATTCACGCTCATTATTAAAGCCAACTAGTCTGCCCAAGACATTAAACTGTTGCATTCAGTCTCATTATTAAAGCCAACTAGTCTGCCAAGACTTTAAAACTGTTGCATTCAGCCAACTAGTCCTTTAAACTGTTTCAGTCTTATTATTAAAGCCAACTAGTCTGCCCAAGACTTAAACTGTTACATTCAGTCACATTATTAAGCCAACTAGTTGCCCAAGACTTTAAACTGTTGCATTCAGTCTTATTATTAAAGCCAACTAGTCTGCCCAAGACTTTAAACTGTTGCATTCAGTCTCATTATTAAAGCCAACTAGTCTGCCCAAGACTTTAAACTGTTGCATTCAGTCTCATTATTAAAGCCAAATAGTCTGCCCAAGACTTTAAACTGTTGCATTCAGTCTCATTATTAAAGCCAACTAGTCTGCCCAAGACTTTAAACTGTTGCAGTCTCATTATTAAAGCCAACTAGTCTGCCAAGACTTTAAACTGTTGCATTCAGTCTCATTATTAAAGCCAACTAGTCTGCCAAGACTTTAAACTGTTGCATTCAGTCTCATTATTAAAGCCAACTAGTCTGCCCAAGACTTTAAACTGTTGCATTCAGTCTCATTATTAAAGCCAACTAGTCTGCCAAGACTTTAAACTGTTGCATTCAGTCTCATTATTAAGCCAACTAGTCTGCCCAAGACTTTAAACTGTTGCATTCAGTCTCATTATTAAAGCCAACTAGTCTGCCCAAGACTTTAAACTGTTGCATTCAGTCTCATTATTAAAGCCAACTAGTCCGCCCAAGACTTTAAACTGTTGCATTCAGTCTCATTATTAAAGCCAACTAGTCCGCCCAAGACTTTAAACTGTTGCATTCAGTCTCATTATTAAAGCCAACTAGTCTGCCCAAGACTTTAAACTGTTGCATTCAGTCTCATTATTAAAGCCAACTAGTCTGCCCAAGACTTAAACTGTTGCATTCAGTCTCATTATTAAAGCCAACTAGTCTGCCCAAGACTTTAAACTGTTGCATTCAGTCTCATTATTAAAGCCAACTAGTCTGCCCAAGACTTTAAACTGTTGCATCAGTCTCATTATTAAAGCCAACTAACAAGACTTTAAACTGTTGCACGCTCATTATTAAAGCCAACTAGTCTGCCCAAGACTTTAAACTGTTGCATTCATTCATTATTAAAAGCCAACTAGTCCGCCCAAGACTTTAAACTGTTGCATTCAGTCTCATTATTAAAGCCAACTAGTCTGCCCAAGACCTTAAACTGTTGCATTCAGGCTCATTATTAAAGCCAACTAGTCCGTCCAAGACTTTAAACTGTTGCATTCAGCTCATTATTAAAGCCAACTAGTCCGCCCAAGACTTTAAACTGTTGCATTCAGTCTCATTATTAAAGCCAACTAGTCCGCCAAGACTTTAAACTGTTGCATTCAGTCTCATTATTAAAGCCAACTAGTCTGCCCAAGACTTTAAACTGTTGCATCAGGCTCATTATTAAAGCCAACTAATCCGTTCAAGACTTTAAACTGTTACATTCAGGCTCATTATTAAAGCCTACTAGTCGTCCAAGACTTTAAACTGTTGCATTCAGTCTCATTATTAAAGCCAACTAGTCTGCCCAAGACTTTAAACTGTTGCATTCAGTCTCATTATTAAAGCCAACTGGTCTGCCCAAAACTTTAAACTGTTGCATTCACGCTCATTATTAAAGCCAACTAGTCTGCCCAAGACTTTAAACTGTTGCATACAGGCTCATTATTAAAGCCAACTAGTCTGCCCAAGACTTAAACTGTTGCATTCAGTCTCATTATTAAAGCCAACTGGTCTGCCCAAAACTTTAAACTGTTGCATTCACGCTCATTATTAAAGCCAACTAGTCTGCCCAAGACTTTAAACTGTTGCATACAGGCTCATTATTAAAGCCAACTAGTCTGCCCAAGACTTTAAACTGTTGCATTCAGGCTCATTATTAAAGCCAACTAGTCCGTCCAAGACTTTAAACTGTTGCATTCAGTCTCATTATTAAAGCCAACTAGTCCGTCCAAGACTTTAAACTGTTGCATTCACGCTCATTATTAAAGCCAACTAGTCCGCCCAAGACTTTAAACTGTTGCATTCAGTCTCATTATTTAAGCCTACTAGTCCCCAAGACTTAAACTGTTGCATTCAGTCTCATTATTAAGCCAACTAGTCTGCCCAAGACTTTAAACTGTTGCATACAGGCTCATTATTAAAGCCAACTAATCCGTTCAAGACTTTAAACTGTTACATTCAGGCTCATTATTAAAGCCTACTAGTCCGTCCAAGACTTTAAACTGTTGCATTCACGCTCATTATTAAAGCCAACTAGTCTGCCCAAGACTTTAAACTGTTGCATTCAGTCTCATTATTAAAGCCAACTGGTCTGCCCAAAACTTTAAACTGTTGCATTCACGCTCATTATTAAAGCCAACTAGTCTGCCTAAGACCTTAAACTGTTACATTCAGTCTCATTATTAAAGCCAACCGGTCTGCCCAAAACTTTAAACTGTTGCATTCACGCTCATTATTAAAGCCAACTAATCTGCCCAAGACTTTAAACTGTTGCATACAGGCTCATTATTAAAGCCAACTAGTCTGCCCAAGACTTTAAACTGTTGCATTCAGGCTCATTATTAAAGCCAACTAGCCCAAGACTTTAAACTGGTGCGTTTAGGCTCATTATTAAAGCCAACTAGTCCTAGCAAGACTTAAAATTGCATCTTTGTTGAACCCCAAACATCATTTTTTCTACATGCAAGAAAATAAATAAATAAAACATACATAGGGTCCAATACACTCAAACAAAACAAAAATCTAGTGTAATGGAGATTAAAACAAATCTCAATAAAAATTATACATGCCAAATAATAACCACAAATGCACCATTTTTTCTAACCCCGCCCCCGAAAAAAAAAATGGGAACCAAAACAATTACCCAAAAAATATTGTCATAAAACAAATCAATAGAATGGCCAAAATAATGTCAGAAATATCTGGGTAGTCGAGCCCGAAAATATTTCTTTAAAAACTACACCAAAAAAAAACATGTATACAAAAAAAACAACCAAATAAAAAGGGGTTCAACTCCTTCTACAATGAAAACATACAATGATTTTATCATTGCACGTTTCTTCCTTTCGTCGGTAGAGTATAACAAATATCTGAGGTAGTGTTATCGTCCTTATTCTACGAGCCTCGCTATCAAACAACCAATCACAGACCGGCATTCTTTAGCGACAAACCAAAGAAGTCATATTCTTTCTTTCCTGATTCAGCCAGCACCGGAATCGGACGACAAAAAAGGCGTCCCTTACATCCATCAGTGAGAACAGATAGCCGTAGCGAGGGCTCCGATAATTCACCTACCTCAGGAACTCAGTTAAGTGGAATGTGTTATTTATATAATCATTCCTGCAAACAAAACCTTAGTTTGCAGGTAATGAATTGTTATTTCTTTATGTATTATAATACAAGTCGTTTTTGACTTCTAAGTTGTGTTCATGTGTTTTCTATTTTAACTCCTGTCTGTCTACACTCGTGGCGTGAATCACCACAACTACAGCACTGTTGAGATCGGCTAGAATACTCAGAAGAGGTATCCAAACCTGAGGAGACTTGCTGTCACTCAGCCTCCAGTAAACCACCGGCTACGGTGGGTGTGAAAAACTCATAATAATAAAAGCTAATGATTTTAACATAAACAATTGAATTTTCCAGGGAGATTCATTTTCGACTCTTATTTTTTTTTTTTTTTTTTGTATAGCTCTGATATGTTTCTCCATAGAACTTAAAAACACTACCAAAACAACAAACCACCTTTTCTATATTAACGATCTAAAGTTATATGCAAAAAAGGATGACGATTTAGAAGGTCTACTAAGCACCGTGAAAAGAATTAATGATGAAAAAGGGATGCAATTTGGTCTGGATATATGTGCGAACGTCACCTTTAGGAAAGACTCGTCACGGGTAGAAAAGACTCGATAGTAAAGTCTAATAACATTACTCAAGATAGATGGAAATCCCGAAAAAATGAGATTAGAAAAACAATTTGGAAAATGTTTGAATCTTTTAATGTTTCAGAGTCTTTTGAAGAAGCCAGGGAAACGTATGAAAACTGTGTGACGGAGATGTGTTAAAGTATTTGAAAGAATGTAAATTCCCAAGATCCGAATTTAAACCTTGTGTGTGCGTGTATGCAGACGTGTACTATTCATTTTGTTTCTCTTTGCTTGCGCTTTTGAGTAGATGGAAAGTTGTGATTTATTAGGATGAATTTGGATACAACTTGACCCCAAAAGGACCAGATACAGGAAACAACAGTCAGTCTAACACAAACCTTTGAAGAGGAGGAACGTAGCTCCTTGAAATATCGGTAAATAAATGGAATTTAGAACGTAATATTCAACTCAGTTCTTTCTTTCATGCTTCTAAACAACCAAAAAATGATGGTCCCATAAATATATGATATAGATATGTATAACACATATATACACGCACACACATACACACACACACACACACACACTCACCACACACACACATATATATATATATATATATATATATATATATATATATATATAATATATATATATACACATATAAATAGACTTATCATATATATATATATATATGGTGATTGCCGCTTCTTGACAGAGAATAAGGCCATTTCTACAAGTAGTTCAGTTGTGAGCAGTTGTGAGCACGCAGATGGCCCACGAATCCAGCTTGTTTTGTGTACCCTGTCACACATATGAAACCCTCGACATACAGGCCCTGCCACACAGGTCAGACTTCAACTGTAGGAAATGTTTCCATGGCGTCCGTCATGTGTCACTTCAGAATGGAGGGCTCGGGTCACCTTACCTTAGACTTCTTACAGCTACCATCGACCTGTCTTTCCATGAGGATGTGTATCCAGCCCACCCCTTCTGTCAATTGGTCCTTTATAGCCGAAGCTGATTTCCGCAAGACCATCGATGTCTGCCCATTATTGAGATGCTTCCCTGTAACGATACCAGTACGTAGTTTGGGGTTTCCCCAATCTCTCAAGATCGGGAGGTGTCGAGACATTCCAGGTGCCTATTCTTAGCATTGTTTGTGTTGTATTTTCTAGTTTTCGCCCAGCTAAAGTAGACGAGGCGTTGGTTTCTGGCCAGCTTGATAGATAAAGCGGCATTTGTTTAGGTCACCTTTCCTAGACACTTCCCAGATGGCTGGGTGAACAGTGTTAACCAAGGGGCTGCTCAATCACCCACATCCTCACCGAGGCACGTTGCTGTTCAATCGGCAAGGCGGTGACGTTAAGTACGTCACGAATCACGCCGTATTTAGATTTACATCTGCATGCTTCCATTCCGTCAGGCCTGCGCTCCTCACTATTCCTCCATCACACTTAGACTTGTAGAAATATCTGCACGTGTTTGTTTTACATGTTGTGCGTTTGTGCGACACGCACACGCATGCTCTCCTTCCCCAAAGTCAAGTATCAGTGACAAGCCGAGGCAAGATGACTGGGAGACTTTGGGGAACGCAGGTGGATGATCTGAGGAGATCTATAGGTCCACCACACCGTAAAAAAACACAAAAAATTAAGTTTTAACTTAGTATAAGTCCAGAAGTACCATTTTAGATTATCGAGAATCGAACTCAAAATTAATTGTGTTAAAGTTAAAAAGGCAAAATGCTGCACATAAAATTATATACATTAGTCTTCCTATAAAAAAATATTAAAACAAACTTCGCTGAACCAAACCTTCTAAGCGCTTATCCATTTCTTGCTGTTGACTTAATTATGTCAGCAAACATTCTTATATGTGAATATATGCGTGTTTACTTCTGTCGGCCGTGTATACATGCGTGCATGCTTGTACGTGCTTTTAAAAAAAAACAATATTTTTGCTCCTTTTGTCCAGGAATGTTTGTCATTGTGTTTTGGTATGTAAATCAGGCCACAATTGCTTTGTTAATAAAAAAAACAAAACTATCGGGCACATGACTATGTGCTTTTGTTGAACAAGAAGAGGCGAGGTGTGGCTCTTTTGTTGATGAACCCGATGATAATTGTATTCTATAGACATTCTATCAGTACCCTAAAAAAAAAATCACCCCCACTAAAAACAAGGATTTAATACCGTTATAAATAAATTTCGTTCAACTACGAGCAATGACTTAACCTTATTTGAATCCAAATAAGCAGGGCAAGGTCAAGGTACCAGTAATACATGCAGTCGCCCAAGGCGTCAACTTCCAGGAGGCGCCTGTCTGACACTGTTGTAGTAAAAATAGGGAAATTTAATTAATTAAACTGAATAAAAACAGGGAAAATATCATAATGGCTAATATGAGCTCATAATATCAGGGACTTGAGAGAGAAGTCTTACGTAATCAGATGAAATGGCGGGATAATTTCTGAGTTATGCTTTTCTTTGTGTTGTGACTCAGAACTTTTCCTCTGCCTTTGCAGAAGTGTAGCATCCACAATCTTAATCCTCCTAACGACCAGGACCTTTTAATCTTTGCTGCACACGTCGCATAATCCGCTAAATTTTTAATAGCTTACGCTGCGACGCAACTGTTTGATTTGACCTGATTATTATAATAAACGTCTTATTCATCTATTATCATACTAAAGCTGAGATTATCAACTTTCTTTTCCTAAAGGATTTTTTTCTATTTATGTTATGGACACAATATTTATACTTAGAAATTCCTTGGTTTTAGGACTACTTATTGTTTAAAAAAATCAGTTTAATTGGTTTTAATTAGCCGTAATTAGCAATTAAGTCAACAACAGACCAATCCCTGTCTTATATTATATACGATTCTCTTCTTTCCCTGTATATAGAGTTAAGGTGAGTGGGAGAGTTAACGTGAGTAGTCGAGTTAACCGGAGTCTCTCAGTGCTGTAATTGTTTTATTACTAAAAAATCAGCACTCAAACCCCCTACATTTACCCCATAACTATCCGTAGATTCGCCCCTTCCCTTTACCCAGACCACAGTTGTTTTTAGGCGGGAAATAAAACTCTCTCTCTCTCTCTCTCTCTCTCTCTCTCTCTCTCTCTCTCTCTCTCTCTCTCTCTCTCTCTCTCTCTCTCTCTGATACTTATACTAATACTTAAAAAATGTAAATAAGATTCGGACTGACTTCTGAAGACGATCGGAAAATTAAAACGAAAAGTTTTTTGGTGGTCCCCAATAACAATTTAACTACAGTCTATGAATTAACATTTTGCGAATTGGGTTACGGTTTTAGGGGATTAAAGTTGTTTTTAATTACGTATTGCTTAAAAGAAATAAACAGCAAAAAAACAAAAACAAATTACTATACATTTAAGGAATTATTGAATCTATTAGTGAGACAGTTGTTTGTGTTAGTATTGCAGTGTATTAAACTTAGTTTTTTAAAATATTTTCAACATTAAATGTATAGTAATTTGAGTTTTTTGTTTATTTTTTAAAGCAATACGTAATTAAAATCAACCTTAATCCCCTAAAACTATAGCCCAGTTCGCAGGAAAATTAAAACGAAAAGTTTTTGGGGGGTCCCGAATAACAGCTTAACTACAGTCTATGAATTAACATTTTGCGAATTGGGTTACGGTTTTAGGGGATTAAAGTTGTTTTTAATTACGTATTGCTTAAAAGAAATAAACAGAAAAAAAACAAATTACTATACATTTAATGAATTATTGAATCTATTATTGAGACAGTTGTTTGTGTTAGTATTGCCGTGTATAATTTCAATTAAACTTAGTTTTTTAAAATATTTTCAACATTAAATGTATAGTAATTTGAGTTTTTTGTTTATTTTTTAAAGCAATACGTAATTAAAATCAACCTTAATACTGTAGCCAAATTCGCAAAATGTTAATTCATAGACTGTAGTTAAACTGTTATTGGGGACCACCAAAAAACTTTTCGTTTTAATTTTCCGACCGTTTTAAGAAGTCAGCCAAGATTCGTACACTAGGTGACTTAAAATTGTTTTCCTGGCTGTAAAAAAAATTAAATACAATTCATGTCATGTTTTAATGTAGATTTTTTTTTAAATTACTTTAATTATTAATTTTTAAAACTTATAGGGTCAATAAATGTGAGTGAAAATTTAGGAAGGGTGTTAAGGAATTCCTACTTTTATGCTTATTTTACCAGCTCTGTAAATATTTCTTATTGAATGCAAGTAATGTTAAAATAAAAACACAGATTTAACACAAACGTTTATTTATATTCATTTATATTTATATTTTGTGAATGATAAGGATACCAAAACTTCTTTTGGTATTATTCGCTGAGTTCCATCTCGGCCTCCTGCCTTTAAAAAAAAACGCTAGGCGGTGATAGGTAAAAACAAAGCCACCTATGAATGAAGTCCCTAGCTAAAGCGGTGCCTGCTGTATATGAAAAAATAATTTGTCGATTGAATTTTTGAAAATATTAAAAGAAAAACTTTTTTTTTTAAATACCGCTTTAGGCGTTTTACCAAAATATTTAATGCTATATTTTACCAGATCGGTTTGTTTTTTTACCTATCACCACGTAGGGTTTTTTAAGGCAGGAGGCCGGACTGAACGCTGCGAATAGTACCCTTCTTTTAAATGAAAAATATCACGCACTAGCAAAGTTGCAGTAAAATTTATATTTTACAAAATAAGCCCCCGGTTGAAAAAAAAATTACTAACAATCAGGGAAAAAAAAAATCATTTAACTAAAAATGCCATAACAAGACGACAACTACTTCAGTTCCAGTGTTCTTCTGAAGAAGAGATTTTATCTCGAAATATTAAGAATAAATCACAGGTTAACAAACAACACTATTGTTACCTATTTTTCTTTACACCTGCATTGTGATAGCCTTCAAAACCAACCTCCAAACCAATATATATATATATATATATATATATATATATATATATATATATATATATATATTAGAAGCAGCTACCCGGCATCACCTAGGTAGAGTGGAGGGGCAAAAAACTTAGTCACGCAGATCCATTATTAATGAATCACGAGTTGGATCCTTCCAGGATGCCCCATTAAAATCCAGACGTAAAAAAACCTTGCGTTGATTCGACCTGGTTGAGCGTCAGAAAAAAGGGGCCCAGACACAGACATTCGTAGTTTCCTCCTGACATACATACACACCAACTGCCCTATATATATATATATATATATATATATAATAAAAGAGAAAGAGAGCGAGAGAGAGAGAGAGAGAGAGAGAGAGAGAGATATGGATGGACGATTATTAGTAGAATATGTACTATTCAAGTAGCATTAATACAAATTCTTCAGTGGTTGTAAGCTAAAAATCCGTGAAGAGAACAAAATACAAATAATATTTGTTCCATTATAGATATTGTGTTTAGGAAATCTTGCGGAGAAGCTTTTCGTTAAAACTACCCAATCAATTATTCTCATAGGAAGTGTAAGATTGTTTTGAAATGATGGTTGTTTGTTTTTCTTATTTTGTTTTTGTTTTTCTCTGAAAATGTGTGTAGTATTAGATTATATCATTTTTCTTTGTCTACTTTACGTATACCTGATGCAATTAAGATCTCTAGACTTCCGTTGCCCAGGATTATCTGGATCTACTTTTAGGGACTGTCAAACACATTCCCTCTCCACAAATACCGTAAGGTAAGCACCTATCCTATTGCACTAAAAAGGTGGGGTCAGTCAGCGTCCATCTCTGAAAAGGGGAATGCCGGCGAAATTGAACTCCTTTTGGGGGAAGGAGGCACTATCCACCCGTTATGCAAGAAGGTTCTCGTATAAAGTTCGACTATGTGTCAAACATCTTCATGGTGGTCTCGATGGGCCAGACAAAATAATAAAGCATGCATAGTGTAAAGTTACTACAAGTTGAGATTTTGATTTTGATCTATTTTTATTCTATTCTTCATTCTTTAACCAGACTTGTTCATAATAAATCAAAGGTTAGCTTATAGATTTGTTAACGTAAGATTTGCCAAATATTCTGTCATGTCATATAATTGATACAAGAAAAAGAAAACAATTTCCTTTAAATGTAACATTGTTGGCTTTCTTGTATAGTTGGTCTCTCAAACGGTTGATCTGATGAAATAGGTTGTCACTTGATCCCGGTGACAAAAGAAGACAAAAAAAAACAAATGCGTTGTTAGTTTGGTATCCCATCTGTTAATAATTCCGGCCGGCCATCTCCATGAGTTCCCAAGTATCGCAGTCCTAAAAATGAGCTTCTTGAAATATTCAATCTAAAAATATACGTCCGCTGTGCGCGTACAAGAGGATATAACTCTCAAATGCAAACTTTTATAATCACTTGCTTCAATCGAAAACAATCATTAACCCTCTGTCTACCTGTCTGTCAAATGCTATCACACTTCTGCTTGGATTGTAATGGTGGGTGGGGGAAGCTATTACACAACATAAAATTGTTGTTGTTGTTGTTGTTGTTGTTGTTGTTGTTGTTGTTGTTGTCATGGATTATGAAAGAAAATACTTCTGGATCATATCTGCCAATTTTTATCTCTTTTTTACATACTTTAAATTTTTTATTCTCTATAGAAAATAGATAAGGCATAAGGAAAAGACTTACACGTGCTTTAAACTCCTTTTGATAAAACCTTTACACGATGAAAGATATTTTAACTTTATAAGTAGTAATCTGACTATAAGATAAAGTATCTGTAGCCAGGTTCAAAATAGTTAGCATATTAATATTTTGTATAGAAGGCTTGTCACTCTGATGTCATTTAGTTATAAAGTCGATTGTGCTAATTTTGAGCTTTTATAAACATTTATCATCATCATCATCATTCATTCATTCATTCGTTTATTCATTCATTAAACTCCATTTTCTATTTGAGCACAGCATAATTTTTCAAGTCGTGTTACAAAAGTATCACCAAAATGCTGATACATTGTTTATTACATTGATATTTTTTCAGTGCTAATGCACGAAAAAAAAATTCTGTAGTTGTTTGTTAAATCATATTTGGTGTTCAAATAGAATCTCATAAATAAGGCAGCATGAGTAATTTAGGAATAGTTTTTGTTTATTACAAGCCAAACACCTGAAATATAAAAGCTGTATATTATTTTCAATGTGTTTGGTCTGTTTTTATTGTCGATAGATCAGAAATGAAGAGGATTATAGTTAGCTTATTTATCTTTTGTTTTATCTCTTTCAAATAAGTTTATAGATTATGAGTGATATTGATGATGATGATGATGATGATGATGATGATGATGATGATGATGATTGAATAGAATGTAGTATTAAAACAAGCACAGGTTACGAGGG
Organism: Doryteuthis pealeii; assembly: GCA_023376005.1. NCBI lineage: Eukaryota > Metazoa > Mollusca > Cephalopoda > Myopsida > Loliginidae > Doryteuthis > Doryteuthis pealeii. Next base: position 102,636,529 of record CM042147.1, on the reverse strand, counting down.
GAGTAGGGAAAATAGGATCAAAATCTCATCGAGAGCGTCGTCGGATTTCAGTTATTATATTTCTTTTTTCCAATTATAATCATTTTTTGGGAGGCGCTTATGTTGTAACGGTTATCATCGTAGGAATGGACACGGTGACCCGAGTTTCAAATTTTCCACGAAACTGTTTGCATTTCACATAGCACCAATACCCTTGGGAAAAGTATGAATCGAACTATTCTCCCTCCAGTTATTGGTAAAATAGCAGAGTAGACTGGGTTCTTTAATCTTGGTATTTTAACCAGTTTAAAAGTCTGAATTCAAACCTGTTAAACTCCGCTTAAAAATTGACCTTAGGTCGCATCCTACTCGTGCAGAGGGGTTGGGTAAATACATATATTCATTTTGGTTGTGTCGATCTGTATTCCCATATTCAATTTGGAAAGAATATATTATTACGATTTAATGATTTTCTTTTCATTTACAAAAAACTTATTGCAATATTTCAATCGTATATTTTCTTCATTAGATGATAAAACGAGGATTTATAGAGAGTTTTTACAGACGTTACAGTGAAGGAAGTGTTCGTAAATTTCTAACTGAACTTTTCCCTAAAAAAAAATTTTTAAAATAAAAAAAAGGCTGATCAGCTGATTATGTTTACTATTGCTTCGTATAATCATTAATTCAAGAAATTTTAATTTTTGAGGCCAATAGCTTTCGAAATTATGTCTGAATTTCAAACTTTATAAAATCATTACTCACCCATAAGTCGACAATTTTTGCCTAAACATTAGACCATCAAAAATGTATTCTATATAAGGGTATATACGGTTTCTTTCATAATAAGTACATTGACCACCACGGCAAGGACAGAAGAATGTGACGTGTCAAAAATAAAGGCAATTAATAAAGACAACATAGAGAAAATTTTGCCGAAAAATAAATTCCGTGTTATGGCTGTGGACAGATTCATTATTACGTGAATGCCCATTTAGAAGGAAAAAATGCTTTACTTGTTGCCAAAAGGTCAAATCTTACGCATTGCAGAAATCTCCAAAAAAGTAAAAACGTGTCAAAAATGAAAATTATTAGAAAAGAAGAAAAAAAAGAAAAATGAAAAGAATGATTGTGAAGGTACAGAGAAATAATAACAAATTAAGTTCCAATTGGATACCATTTCAGATCTGACATTGATAAATTAACAAACTTCGAAGAACATTGGCAGACCAACGCTATTGACGACAAAAAGAACTGCTCATGGCATTACTGAAAATAAACTAAATTTTAAAGAATTTTATACAAAGTGACATTTTAGTTCAAGTAAAGTTTGAACATCATCCACTCGAAAACGATCATTAGAGTTAGACAAGGGGCCCTTGTTTTCTAAAATTTGTAAAAGAACAAAAAAAAAAACAAAAAAAAAACAGGTCCTGTGTTATTTTATAATGATTCTTTTAACTTTAACTTGAACCTAAATGTCACATTTGTATAAAAATTCTTCTAAATTTTAGTTTATTTTCAGTAATGCCATGAGCAGTTCTTTTTTTCGTCAATGCTGTTGGTCTGCAATGTTCTTCGAAGTTTGTTCAATTTATCAATGTCAGATCTGAAATGGTATCCAATTGGAACTTAATTTTGTTATTATTTCTTCTGACCTTCACAATCATTTCTTTTTTCATTTTTCTTTTTTTTTTTCTTTCTTTTCTATAATTTTCATTTTGACACGTTTTTACTTTTTTTTGGAGATTTTCTTGCAATGCGGTTAAGATTTATGACCTTTTTTTGGCAACAAGTAAAGCATTTTTTCTTCCTAAATGGGCAATTCACTGTAATAATGAATTCTGTCCACAGCCCATTAACACAGGAATTTTATTTTGCTGCGGCCAAAAATTTCTCTATTGCTTGCTTTATTTAATTGCCTTTATTTTTGACACGTCAATTCTTCTGTCCTTGCCGTTGGTGTCAATTGTACTTATCTCATCTGAAAGAAACCGTATATACCTTAACTATAGAATACATTTTGATGGTATCTAAATGTTTAGGCAAAAATTATGTCGACTTATGGGTGAGTAATGATTCTTATAAAGTTTGGAAATTCAGACATAATTTTCGGAAAAGCTATTGGCCTCAAAATAATTTAAATTTCTTGAATTAATGATTATTACGAAGCAATAGTAAACATAATCAGCTGAATAAAGCCTTTTATTCATTTTTAAAAAATTTTTTTTTTAGGTTTTAGGGAAAAAAAAGTTCAGTTAGAAATTAACGAACACTCCTTCACTGTAACGTCTGTAATTAAAAACTCTCTTATAAATCCTCGTTGTATCATCTAATGAAGAGAAAATATATCGAATTGAAAAAATATTGCCAATTAAGTTTTTTGCTTAAAGAAAGAAAATCATTAAATCGAATAATTATATTCTTTCCAAAATTGAATATGGAATTACAGATCGACACAACCAAAATGAATATATGTATTTACCCAACCCCTCCTGCACGAGTAGGATGCGACCTAAGGTCAATTTTTTAGCGGAGTTAACAGGTTTTTTGAATTCAGACTTTTAAACTGGGTTAAAATTACCAAGATTAAAAGAACCCCAAGGTCTACTCTGCTATTTACCAAAACTGAGGGAGAATAGTTCGATTCATACTTTTCCCAAGTGTATTGGTTGCTTATGTGAAATGCAAACAGTTTCGTGGAAAATTTTTGAAACTCGGTCACCGTGTCCATTCCTACGATGATAACCGTAACAACATAAGCGCTCCCACAAAAATGATTTATAATTGGAAAAAGAAACTAAATTACTGAAAATTCCGACGACGCTCTCGATGAGATTTTATGATCCTATTTCCCTACTCCCCTCGTAAACCTGTCGCTTGTTTAATACTACATTCTATTTCATCATCATCAATCATATCCATCATCATCAATCATCATCATCATCATCATCACTCAATAATCTATAAACTTATTTGAAAAGAGAATTAAACAAAAGATTAAAATAAGCTAACTATAATTCCTCTTCATCTGATCTATCGACAATATTATAAAAAAACAGGACCAACACATTTGAAAAAATATACAGCTTTTTATTTCAGGTTGTTGGCTGTTAATAACAAAACTATTTCCTAATATTACTCATGCTGCCTTATTTATGAGATTCTATTTGAACCACCAAAATATATGATTTAAAACAACAACTACAGAATTTTTTTCGTGCATTAGCACTGAAAAAATATCAATTTAAATAAACAATGTATCAGCATTTGGTGATACTTTTTGTTAACACGACTTGAAAAATATGCATCGTGCTCAAATATGAAAATGGAGTTTAATGATATGAAAAATAAAACGAATGAATGATATGAATGATGATTGCATGATGAATAAATTTTATAAAGCTCAAAATTTAGCCACAATCGACTTATAAACTAAAATGACATCAGAGTGAAACAGCACACTTCTATACAAAATATTTAATATGCTAACTATTTTGACCTGGCTACAGAGATACTTTATCTTTATAGTCAGATTACTACTTATTAAGTTATAAAATATCTTTCATTCGTGTAAAAGGTTTTATCAAAAGGAGTTTTTAAAGCACCGTTTGTAAGTCTTTTCCTTTATGCCTATCTATTTTCTATAGAGAAATAAAAAATTTTAAAGTATGTAAAAAAGAGGATAAAAATTGGCAGATATGATTCCAGAAGTATTTCTCTTTCATAATCCATGACAACAACAACAACAACAACCAACAACAACAACAACACAACAACAATTTTATGTTGTTGTAATAGCTTCCCCCCACAACCCCATTACAATCCAAAAGCAGGAAGTGTTGATAGCATTTGACAGACAGGTAGACATAGGGTTAATGATTGTTTCGATGAAAGAGGCAAGTGATTATAAAGTTTGCATTTGAGAGTTATATCTTGTACGCCGTCCACAGCGACGTATATTTTTAGATTGAAAATATTTCAGAAAGAAGAAGCTCATTTTAGGGACCTGCGATACTTTGGGAACTCATGGAGAATGCCGTTCCGGAATTATTAACAGATGGGAATACCAAACTAACAACGCATTTGTTTTTTTTTGTCTTCTTTTTGTCACCGGGATCAAGTGTACAACCTTTATCAGAATCAACCGTTTAGAGAGACCAACTATTTACAGAAAGCCCAACAATGTTACATTTAAAGGAAATTGTTTTTTTCTTTTTCTTGTATCAATTATATGACATGACCAGAATAATTTGGCAAATCTTACGTTAACAAATCTATTAATGGCTAACCTTTGATTATATGAACAAGTCTGGTTAAAAGAATAAAGATAGAATAAAAAATGAATCAAAATCAAAATCTCAACTTGATAGTAACTTTACACTATGCCAGCTTTATTATTTGTTTGGCCCATCGAGACCACCATGAAGATGTTTGACACATTAGTTTCGAACTTTTTATACAGAGAACCTTTCTTGCATAACGGACGTGGGATTTAGTGCCTTCCTTCCCCCAAAAGGAGTTCAATTCGCCCGGCCATTCTCCTTTTCAGAGATGGACGCTGACTGACCCACCTTTTTAGTGCAAATTAGGATAGGTGCTTACCTTACGGTATTTGTGGAGCAGGGAATGTGTTTGACAGTCCCAAAAGTAGATCCAGATAATTCCTGTGGGCAACGGAAGTTCTTAGAGATCTTAATTGGCATCAGGTATACCGTAAAGTAGACAAAGGAAGAAAATGATATAACTAATACTACACACATTTCAGAGAAAAAACAAAAACAAATAAGAAAACAAACAACCATCATTTCAAAACAATCTTACACTTCCTATGCAGATAATTGATTGGGTAGTGTTTAACGAAAAAGCTTCTCCGCAGAATTTCCCTAAACACAATATCCTATAATGAACAAATATTATTTGTATTTTTTCTCTTACGATTTTTTAGCTTTACAACACTGAAGAATTTGTATTAATGCTACTTGAATTAGATACATATTCTACTAGATAACGTCCATCCATATCTCTCTCTCTCTCTCTCTCTCTCTCCCTCTCGCTCTCTTTCTCTTTATATATATATATATATATATATATATATATAGGGCGCAGTGGTTGTTGTATGTATGTCGGAGGAAACTACGAATGTCTGTGTTGGGCCCCTTTTTTCTGACGCTCAAAACCAGTCGAATCAACGCAACGGTTCTTTTTACGGTCTGGATTTAATTGGGCATCCTGAAGCGATCCACTCGTGATTCATTAATAATGTGGATTCATGCGTGACTAAGTTTTTTTGGCCCCCTATCCACTCTACCTAGTGTGATGCCGGGTAGCTTGCATTCTAATATATACTATTATATATATATAATATATATATATATATATATATATATATAATTATTGGTTTTGGAGGTTGGTTTTTGAAGGGCTATCAACAATGCAGGTGTTAAGAAAAAATACCGGTAACAATAGTTGTTGTTTGTTTAACCTGATGATTATTCTAATTATTTCCGAGGGAATAAAATCTCTTCTCAGAAGAACACTTGGAACTGAAGGTTATTGTCGTCTCTTGTTATGGCCATTTTTAGTTAAAATGATTTTTTTTATTTCCCTGATTGTAAGTAAGTTTTTTTTTTTCAAACCGGGGGCTTATTTTGTAAAATAATAAAATTTTACTGCCAACTTGCTAGTGCGTGGATATTTTTCATTTTAAAAGCAGGGTACTATTCGCAGCGTTCAGTCCCGGGCCATCCTGCCTTTAAAAAAAAAACCCTACGTGGTGAGGAGGTTGTAAAAAAAAAAAAACAAACCGATCTTGGTTTAAATATAGCATTTAAACATTTTGGTAAAAACGCCTAAACGGTATTTAATAAAAAAAAGTTTTTCTTTTTTAATATTTTCAAAAATTCAATCGACAAATTTATTTTTTTCATATACAGCAGGCACCGCTTTAGCTAGGACTTTCATTCATAGGTGGCTTTGGTTTTTTTACCTATCACCGGCCATAGCGTTTTTTTTTTTAAAGGCAGGAGCCGAGAAATGGAACTCATGCGAAATAATACCAAAAGAGAAGTTTTGGAATCCTACAATTCACAAGAATAAAATATAAATTTGAATATAATATTAAACGTGTGTTGTTAAATCTGTTGTTTTGTATTTTACAATTACTTGCATTCAATAAGAAACATATTACAGAGCTGTTAAAATAAGCCATAAAAGTAGGAATTCCTTAACACCCTTTCCCTAAATTTTCACTCACATTTATTGACCCTATAAGTTTTTAAAAATTAATAATTTAAAGATAATTTTAAAAAAAAAATTCTACATTAAAACCATGACATGAATTTGTATTTATTTTTTTTACAGCCAGGGAAAAACAATTTTAAGTCACCTAGTGTACGAATCTTGCTGACTTCTTTAAAACGGGTCGGAAAATTAAAAACGAAAAGGTTTTTTGGTGGTCCCCAAAACAGTTTAATACAGTCTATGAATTAACATTTTGCGAATTTGGCTACAGTATTAAAAAAAAAAAAAATGGTTTGATTTTTTAATTACGTATTGCTTTAAAAAAATAACACAAAAAAACTCAAATTACTATACATTTAATGTTGAAAATATTTTTTAAAAAAACTAAGTTTAATTGAAATTATACACCGGGCAATACTAACACAAACAAACTGTTCTCAATAAAAATAGATTCAATTTAATTCATTTAAATGGTATAGTAATTTGTTTTTTTTTTTTGTCTGTTTATTTTCTTTAAGCAATACGTAATATTAAAAACAACTTTAATCCCCTAAAACCGTTAACCCAATTCGCAAAATGTTTAATTCATAGGACTGTAGTTAAGCTGTTATTCGGGACACCCCCAAAAAACTTTTTCGTTTTTTATTATTTTCCTGCAACTGGGCTATAGTTTTTAGGGGATTAAGGTGATTTTAATTACGTATTGCTTTAAAAAATAAACAAAAAACTCAAATTACTATACATTTAATGTTGAAAATATTTTAAAAACTAAGTTTAATTACACTGCCAATACTTAACACAAAACAAAACTGTCTCACTAATAGATTTCAATAATTCCTTAAATGTATAGTAATTTGTTTTTTTGTTTTTTTGCTGTTTATTCTTTTAAGCAATACGTAATTTTAAAAAACAACTTAATCCCCCTTAAAACCGTAACCCAATTCGCAAAAGTTAAATTCATTTAGACGAGTTAAAATTGTTATGGGGACCACCAAAAAACTTTTCGTTTTAATTTTTCCGTCGGTCTTCAGAAGTCAGTCGAATTTATTTTACATTTTTAAAAGTATTAGTATAAGTATCAGAGAGAGAGAGAGGAGAGGAGAGAGAAGACGAGGACTGTAAGATAATTAGGAGATATGAAGAGATGATTGTGAGTGGTGAAGAGAGGTAGTGTTATGGAGTTTATTTCCTCGCCTAAAAATACAAACTGTGTCGGTTTGTTGTTAAAGAAGGGTGGGCAAGTCACAGAATGTTATGGGTGTAAATGAGGGTGGAGTCGAAGTAAAAAATAGCTAAACAGCACTGTGAGATACTCGGTTAAACTCGACTACCACTTACTTCCCCATCCATCCCTAACTCATAAATGGATAAAAAGTAAGTAGATCGAAATGATAAAGACTGGAATTTTGCTTGTACAAGTCATATAATCGCATATATAATATCCAAAAAACGATTAATATCATATAAAGTCCAAAACCTATATTGATATCTAAGAAATATATGTCCATAACATAATATAAGAATAATAAATGCCTTTAGGAAAATGTATAAGTGTATTAATTCTCATAGCTAGGTATATTATAATATATATTAGACGTATTTTTATTTAATTCATGTCAAATCAAATACTAGCGCGTCCCAGCGTAAGCTATTTAAAAATTAGCGGATTATGCGACTGTGTGCAGCAAAGATTTAAAAGGTCCTTGGTCGTTTAGGGAGGATTTAAGATGTGGATGCTACACTTCTGCAAAAGGCAGAGGAAACGTTCTGAGTCACAACACAAAGAAAAGCATAACTCAGAAATTATCCCGCCATTTCATTCTGATTACGTAAGACTTCTCTCTCAAGTCCCTGATATTATGAGCTCATATAGCCATTATGATAATTTTCCCTGTTTTTTATTTTCAGTTTAATTAATATTAAATTTCCCTTATTTTTACTACAGAGTGTCAGACAGGCGCCTCCTGGAAGTTGACGCCTTGGAGCGACTGCATGTATTACTGGTACCTTGACCTTGCCCTGCCTGTATTTGGATCAAATAAGGTTTAAATGTCATTGCTCGTAGTGAACGAAACTATTTATAACGGTATTAAAATCCTTGTTTTCTAGTGGGTGTGAATTTTTTTTAGGGTTACTGATAGAATGTCTATAGAATCAATTATCATCGGGTTCATCAACAAAAGAGCCACACCTTCGCCTCTTCTTGTTCAAACAATGCATCATAGTCAGGTCCCGGATAGTTTTGTTTTTTTTATTACAAGCAATTGTTTGGCCCTGATTTAAACATACCAAAACACAATGACAACATTCCTGGACAAAAGGAAGCAAAAATATTGTTTTTGTTTTTAAAGCAACCGTACAAGCAAATGCACGGCACATGTATTACACGGCCGAACAGAAGTTAAACACGCATACTATTCACATATAAGAAATGCTTTTGCTGACATAATTAAGTCAAACAGCCCAAGAATTGGAAATAAAGCGCTTAGAAGGTTTGGTTCAGCGAAGTTTGTTTTTAATTAATTTTTATAGGAAGACTAATGTAATTATAATTTTATGGTGCAGCATTTTGCCTTTTTAACTTAACACAAATTAATTTTGAGTTCGATCTCGATAATCTAAAATGGACTTCTGACTTTATACTAAGTTTAAAACTTAATTTTTTTGTGTTTTTTTTACGGTTTTGTGGTGGGAAAACCTAATAGATCTCCTTCAGATCAATCCACCTGCGTTTCCCCAAAGTCTCCAGTCATTCTTGCCTCGGCTTGTCTACTGATACTTGACTTTTGGGGTAAGGAGAGCATTTCGGTGCGATGTCGTCGCACAAAACGCACAACATGTTTTAAAACAAAAACAACGTGGCAGATATTTCTAACAAGTCTAAGTGTGATGGAAGGAAATAGTGCAGGAGCGCAGGCCTGACGGAATGGAAGCATGCAGATGTAAATCTAAATACGGCGTGATTCGTGACGTACTTAACGTCACCGCCTTGCCGATTCGAACAGCAACGTGCCTCGGTGAGGATAGTGGTGCATTGAGCAAGCCCCTTGGTTTTTAACACTGTTCACCCAGCCATCTGGGAAGTGTCTAGGAAAGTGACCTAACCAAATGGCCGCTTTATCTATCAAGCTGCCAGAAACCAACGCCTCTCTACCTTTAGCTGGGCGAAAACTTAGAAATACAACACAAAACTCATGCTTAAGCAATAGGCACCTGGAATGTCTCGACACCTCCCGATCTTGAGAGATTGGGGAACCCCAAACTACGTTACTGTATCGTTACAGGGAATGCATCTCAATAATGGGCAGACATCCGATGGTCTTGCGGGAAATCAGCTTCGGCTTAATAAGGACCAATTGACAGCTAAGGGGGGCTTGGATACACATCCTCATGAAAGACAGGTCGATGGTAGCTGTAAGAAGTCTTAAGGTAAGGTGACCCGAGCCCTCATTCTGAAGTGACACATGACGGACGCCATGGAAACATTTCCTACAGTTGAAGTCTGACCTGTGTGGCAGGGCCTGTATGTCGAGGGTTTCATATGTGTGACAGGGTACACAAAACAAGCTGGATTCGTGGGCCATCTGCTTGTGCTCACAACTGCTCACAACTGAACTATTGTAGAAATGGCCCCTTATTCTGTCAAGAAGCGGCAATCAACCATATATAGTATATTATATGATAAGTCTATTTATATGTGTATATTATATATATATATATATATATATATATATATTATATATATATATATATATATGTGTGTGTGTGTGAGTGTGTGTGTGTGTGTGTGTGTATGTGTGTGGCGTGTATATATGTGTTATACATATCTATATCATATATTTATGGGACCATCATTTTTTGGTTGTTTAGAAGCATGGAAAGAAAGAACTGAGATTTGAATATTACGTTCTAAATTCCATTTATTACCGATTTTCAAGGAGCTAACGTTCCTTCCTCTTCAAAGGTTTGTGTTAGACTGAACTGTTGTTTCCTGTATCTGGTCCTTTTGGGGGTTCAAGTTGTATATCCAAATTCATCCTAATTAAATCACAACTTTCCATCTACTCAAAAAGCGCAAGCAAAAGAAAACAAAAATGAAATAGTACACGTCTGCATACACGCACACACAAGCGTTTAAATTCGGATCTTGGGGAATTTACATTCTTTCAAAAATACTTTTCAACACACTCCGTCACACAGTTTCATACGTTTCCCTGGCTTTCTTCAAAAGACTCTGAAACATTAAAAGATCAAACATTTTCCAATTGTTTTTCTAATCTCATTTTTTCGGGATTTCCATCTATCATTTGAGTAATGTTATTAGACTTTACTATCGAGTCTTTTCTACCCGTTGACGAGTCTTTCCTAAAGGTGACGTCGCACATATATCCAGACCAAATTGCATCCCCTTTTTCATCATTAATTCTTTTCACACGGTGCTTAGTAGACCTTCTAAATCGTCATCCTTTTTTGCATATAACTTTTTAGATCGTTAATATAGAAAAGGGTGGTTTGTTGTTTTGGTAGTGTTTTAAGTCTATGGAGAACAATCAGAGAGCTTTACAAAAAAAAAAAAAAAAAAAAAAAAAATAGAGTCGAAATGAATCTCCCTGGAAAATTCAAATTGTTTATGTTTAAAATCATTAGCTTTTATTATTATGAGTTTTTCACACCCACCGTAAGCCGGTGGTTTACTGGAGGCTGAGTGACAGCAAGTTCCTCAGGTTTGGGATACCTCTTCTGAGTAGTCTAGGCGATCTCAACCAGTGCTGTAGTTGTGGTGATTCACGCCACGAGTGTAGACAGACAGGAGTTAAAAAAGAAAACACATGAACACAACTTAGAAGTCAAAAAAACGACTTGTATTATAATACATAAAAGGAAATAACAATTCATTACCTGCAAACTAAGGTTTTGGTTGCAGGAATGATTATAAAAAAATAACACATTCCACTTAACTGAGTTCCTGAAGGTATGAATTATCGGAGCCCTCGCTTACGCTAATCGTTCTCACTGATGGATGTAAGGGGACGCCTTTTTTGTCGTTCCGATTCCGTGCGGCTAATCAGAAAAGAGAAAGAATATGACTTCTTTGGTTTGTCGCTAAAGAATGCCGGTCTGTGATTGGTTTGTGTATACGAGTCGTTAGAATAAGGACGATAACACTACCTCAGATATTTGTTATACTCTACCGACGAAAAGAAGAAACGTGCAATGATAAAATCATTGTATGTTTTCATTGTAGAAGGAGTTGAACCCCTTTTTATTGTTTTTTTTGTATACATGTTTTTTTTTGGTGTAGTTTTTTAAAGAAATATTTTCGGGCTCGACTACCCAGATATTTCTGACATTATTTTGGCCATTCTAATTGATTTGTTTTATGACAATATTTTTTGGGTAATTGTTTTGGTTCCCATTTTTTTTTTTCGGGGCGGGGGTTAGAAAAAATGGTGCATTTGTGGTTATTATTTGGCATGTATAATTTTTATTGAGATTTTTGTTTTAATCTCCATTACACTAGATTTTGTTTTGTTTGAGTGTATTGGACCCTATGTATGTTTTATTTATTTATTCTTGCATGTAGAAAAAATGATGTTGGGTTCAACAAAGATGCAATTTTAAAGTCTTGCTAGGACTAGTTGGCTTTAATAATGAGGCCTAAACGCACCCAGTTTAAAGTCTTGGGCTAGTTGGCTTTAATAATGAGCCTGAATGCAACAGTTTAAAGTCTGGCCAGACTAGTAGTTGGCTTTAATAATGAGCCTGTATGCAACAGTTTTAAAGTCTTGGGCAGAATTAGTTGGCTTTAATAATGAGCGTGAATGCAACAGTTTAAAGTTTTGGGCAGACCGCGTTGGCTTTAATAATGAGACTGAATGTAACAGTTTAAGGTCTTAGGCAGACTAGTTGGCTTAATAATGAGCGTGATGCAACAGTTTAAAGTTTTGGGCAGCACCAGTTGGCTTTAATAATGAGACTGAATGCAACAGTTTAAAGTCTTGGCAGACTAGTTGGCTTTAATAATGAGAGTGAATGCAACAGTTTAAAAGTCTTGGACCGGACTAGTAGGCTTTAATAATGAGCCTGAATGTAACAGTTTAAAGTCTTGAACAGATTAGTGGCTTTAATAATGAGCGGCTGTTTCAGCAACAGTTTTTAAAGTCTTTGGGCAGACTAGTTGGCTTTAATAATGAGACTGAATGCAACAGTTTAAAGTCTTGGACGGACTAGTAGGCTTAATAATGAGACTGATTTGCAACAGCTTAAAGTCTGACGGACTCTAGTTGGCTTTATAATGAGGCGTGAATGCAACAGTTTTAAAGTCTGTGACGGACTAGTTGGCTTATAATGAGGACTGAATGCACAGTTTAAAGTCTTTGGACGGACTACGTTGGCTTTAATAATGAGCCTGAATGCAACAGTTTAAAGTCTTGGCAGACTAGTGGCGTTTTAATAATGAGCCTGTATGCAACAGTTTAAAGTCTTGGGCAGACTAGTTGGCTTTAATAATGAGCGTGAATGCAAAACAGTTTAAGTTTTGGGCAGACCAGGTTGGCTTTAATAATGAGACTGAATGCAACAAGTTTTAAAGTCTTGGGCAGACTAGGCTTTAATAATGAGCCTGTATGCAACATTTAAAGTTTCAAGCGTAGTTGGCTTTAATAATGGAGCGTGAATGCAACAGTTTAAAGTTTTGGGCAGACCAGTTGGCTTTAATAATGAGACTGAATGCAACAGTTTAAAGTCTTGGGCAGACTAGTTGGCTTTAATTAATGAGACTGAATGCAACAGTTTAAAGGTCTTGGACGGACTAGTAGGCTTTAATAATGAGCCTGAATGTAACAGTTTAAAGTCTTGAACATTAGTTGGCTTTAATAATGAGCCTGTGCAACAGTTTAAAGTCATGGGCAGGACTAGTTGCTTTAAATGAGACTTGAATGCAACAGTTAAAGTCTTGGACGACTAGTAGCTTTAATAATGCAGAGCTGAATTGCAACAGTTAAAGTCTTTGGACGGACTAGTTGGCTTTATAATGAGCGTGAATGCAACAGTTAAAGTCTTTGGACGACTATTCTTTAATAATACCTGAATGCAACTCGTTGCAACTATTGGCTTTTAATAATAACTAGATTCAACAGTAAAGTCTTGGGCGGACTAGTTGGCTTTAATAATGAGCTGAATTCAACAGTTTAAAGTTTGGGCAGACTAGTTGGCTTTAATAATGAGGCGTGAATGCAACAGTTTAAAGTCTTGGACGGACTAGTAGGCTTAATAATGAGCCTGAATGTAACAGTTTAAAGTCTTGAACGATTAGTTGGCTTTTAATAATGAGCCTGTATGCAACAGTTTAAAGTCTTGGGCAGACTAGTTGGCTTTAATAATGAGACTGAATGCAACAGTTTAAAGTCTTGGACAGACTAGTGGCTTTGAATAATGAGACTGAATGCAACAGTTTAGGTCTTGGGCAGACTAGTTGGCTTTAATAATGAGACTGAATGCAACAGTTTAAAGTTCTTGGGCAGACTAGTTGGCTTTAATAATGAGACTGAATGCAACAGTTTAAAGTCTTGGGCAGAACTAGTTGGCTCTAATAATGACTGAATGCAACAGCTTAAAGTCTTGGGCAGACTAGTTGCTTTAATAATGAGACTGAATGCAACAGCTTAAAGACTTGGGTAGACTAGTTGGCTTTAATAATGAGACTGAATGCAACAGTTTAAAGTCTTGGGCAGACTAGTTGGCTTTAATAATGAGCCTGTATGCTGCAACAGTTTTAAAGTCTTGGGCAGACTAGTTGGCTCTAATAATGAGCATCGAATGCAACAGTTTAAAGTTTTGGGCAGACCAGTTGGCTTTAATAATGAGACTGGAATGCAACAGTTTTAAAGTCTTAGGCAGACTAGTTGGCTTAATAATAGCGTGAATGCAACAGTTTTAAAGTCTTGGGCAGACTAGTTTGGTTTTAATAATGAGCCTGTATGCAAACAGTTTAAAGTCTTGGGCAGACTAGTTGGCTGTAATAATGAGCGTGAATGCAACCAGTTTAAAGTTTTGGGCAGACCAGTTGGCTTTAATAATGAGACTGAATGCAACAGTTTTTTAAAGTCTTAGGCAGACTAGTTGGCTTTTAATAATGAGCGTGAATGCAACAGTTTTTAAAGTCTTGGGCAGACTTAGTTGGCTTTAATAATGAGCACTGTATGCAACAGTTAAAGTCTTGCACAGTTGGTTAATAATGAGCGTGAATGCAACAGTTTAAAGTTTTGGCAGGACCATTTGCTTTAATAATGAGGACTGGAATGCAACAGTTTTTAAAGTCGTTAGGGCAGACTAGTTGCCTTTAAAATGAGCG
>CM042147.1:102596204-102621854 GCA_023376005.1 Doryteuthis pealeii | reverse complement strand
CTAGTACCATTTTTTTTTCGGGGCGGGTAGAAAAAATGGTGCATTTGTGCGTTATATTTGGCATGTATATAATTTTTATTGAGATTTGTTTTAATCTCCATTACACTAGATTTTTGTTTGTTTGAGCTGTAAATTGGACCCTATGTTTATGCTTTTATTTATTTATTTTCTTGCATGTAGAAAAATTGATTGTTTGACATTAGGTTCAACAAAAAATGCCCAATTTTAACGTCTTGCTAGACTAGGTTTGGCTTTAATAATGAGCCTAAAAACGCCACCGTTTAAAGTCTTGCCGGCTAGTTGGCTTTAATAATGAGCCTGAATGCAACAGTTTAAGTCTTGGCAGACTAGTTGGCCTTTAATAATGAGCCTGCTATGCCAACAGTTTTAAGTCTTGGGCCCCAGACTAGTTGGCTTTAATAATGACGTGAATGCAACAGTTTAAAGTTTGGGCAGACCGGTGCTTTAATAATGAGACTGAATGCTAACAGTTTAGTCTTAGGCAGACTAGTGCGCTTTAATAATGAGCGTGAATGCAACAGTTTAAAGTTTTGGCCAGACCAGTTGCGCTAATAATGAGACTGAATGCCAACAGTTTAAAGTCTTGGGCAGACTAGTTGCTTTATAATGAGCGTTAATGCAACAGTTTAAAGTCTTGGACGGACTATAGGCTTTAATAATGAGCCTTGAATGTAACAGTTTAAAGTCTTGAACGATTAGTTGGCTTAATAATTGTACAGCCCTGTATGCAACAGTTTTAAAGTCTTGGGCAGACTAGTTGGCTTAATAATGAGACTGAATGCGAACAGTTTTTAAAAGTTTTTCCTTGGGGGGGGAACGGCGACTAGTTAGGCTTTAATAATGCAGACTGAATGCAACAGTTTAACAGTCTTGAACGCGACTAGTTGGCTTTAATAATGAGCGTGAATCAACAGTTTAAGTCTTGAACGACTGTTATCGCTATTAATAAAATGAGGCCTGAATGCCCCCAACAGTTTTAAGTCATGAGGCCAGACTAGTGGCCTATATATGAGACTGAATGCAACAGTTTAAAGTCTGAGGCGGACTGTTGGCTTTAATAATGAGCGCTGAATCAACAGTTTTAAAGTCTTGCCAGACTAGTTGGCCTTTAATAATGATGCGTGAATGCAACAGTTTAAAGTCTTGGACGGACTAGTAGGCTTTAATAATGAGCCTGAATGTAACAGTTTAAAAGTCTTGAAGGATTAGTTGGCTTTTAATAATGAGCCTGTATGCCAAACAGTTTAAAAAAAAAAAAAAATAAAAAAAAAAAAAAAAAATGCTCTTTGGGCAGACTAGTTGGCTTAAATAATGAGACTGAATGCAACATTTAAGTCTTGGACAGACTTTAGTTTGGCTTTAATATATGAGACTGAATTGCAACAGTTTAGGTCTTGGGCAGCACTAGTGGTTTAATAATGAGACGAATGCAAACAGTTTAAAGTCTTGGGCCAGACTAGTTGGCTTTAATAATGAGACTTGAATGCAACAGTTAAGAGTCTTGCGCCAGACTAGTTGGCTCTCTAATAATGAGACTGATGCCAACAGCTTAAAGTCTTGGGAGACTAGTTGGCTTTAATAATGCAGACTGAATGCAACAGCTTAAAGACTTGGGTAGACTTAGTTGGCTTAAAATGCAGACTGAATGCAACAGGGTTGATAAGTTCTTGGGCCAGACTAGTTGGCTTTAATAAATGAGCCCTGTAGTGCCCCAACAGTTTAAAGTCTTGCCGGCAGACTAGCATCGTTAATAATGAGCTATGAATGCAACACTTATAAAGTTTTGCGGCCAGACAGTTGGCTTTATTAATGAGACTGAATGCCACAGTTTATAGAAGTCTCCGGCAGACTAGTTGGCTTAATAATGGAGCGTGAAGCCAACAGTTTAAAGTCTTGGGCAGACTAGTGGTTTTAATAATGAGACCTGTATGCAACAGTTTAAAAGTCATAGAGAGATATATAGCGCTGCTAATAATGACCGTGAATGCAACAGTTGTTAAAGTTTGCGGCAGACCAGTTGGTTTAATTAATGGAGACTCGCTCGCAACAGTTTAAATCTTAGGCAGCACTAGTTGCTTTAATTAATGCAGCGCTGAATCAACAGTTTAAGGCTTGCGACGACTAGTATGGGCTTTAAATAATGAGCCTGAATGCTAACAGCTTAAAGCTTGAACGGATTAGTGGCTTTAAATAAATGCAACCTGTATGCAACAGTTTAAAGTCTTGGCAGACTAGTTGGTTTTAGTCAATGAGACAGAATTGCCAAAAGTTTTAAAAGTCTTGGACGGGACTAGCTAGTGCTTTAAATAATAGAGACTGAAGTGGAGGCGAGAGGTTTTAAAGTCTTGGACGGACTCACATTGGTAGATAATCGACGATCTGGAAATGCCGAACAGTTTAAAGTCTTGGCCCTGACTCCAGTTGCGCTTGATAATGAGACTGAATGCCCAACAGTTTAAAAGTCTTGGGCGACTAGTTGGCTTTAATAACACCTATGAGCGCTGAAGCAAGACAGTTAAAGTCTTGCGACGGACTAGTTGGCTTTAGAAGTTATATGAGAGCCTGAATGCAAACAGTTTAATGTCTTGGGCAGACTAGCTGGCTTTAATAATGGGGACTGAATGCAACAGTTTAAGGTCTTTGGCTCCAGATAGTTTGGCTTAAATAGATGAGACTTTTGCCAACAGTTTAAAGTCTTGGCAGACTACTTTGGCTTTAATAATGAGATTGAATGCCAACCAGTTTAAAGCTCTGTCTTCAGACTAGCCGTACTTTAATAATTTGAGACTGAATGCAACAGTTTAAAGGCTGGTAGACTAGCGTACTTTTTAATAATGAGACTGACCACTGCAACCAGTTTAAAGCGCCTAGGATAGACTAGCGTTCTTAAGCTGCTTGCATTTCAGGCCTCTATGTATTATAATAGCTCAATGTCTGCCCAAGATTAAACCTGATGCCAGCTGCAAGTCTCATATTGAAAGTACGTGGAGGTTACTATAGTCATCTCCTAAGCCTTTAAAACTGTTCCTTGCTTCAGTTCTCTCATTATTAAGCTACCGCTAAGTCTACCCAAGCCTTTTTAAACTGCTGTTTCAGTCTCATTTATTAAAGTAGCAGGTCTAACAACGATGCTTTAATAACTGTTGCATTCCAATTCTCATTAATTAAAGCCAATACGTGCTGTCCACAGACTTTATATCAAACTAAGACTTTATTATTAAACTGTTTGCAAACAGCTCATTATTTTAAGCCAACTAGCTCTAGCCCCAAGACCTTTAAACTGTTTTGCCATTCAGTCCCCATTATTAAAGCCAACTAGCTGCCCAAGACATAAACTGTTGCATTCAGTCTCATTATTAAAGCCAACTAGTCTGTCCAAGACTTTAAACTGCTTTGCATTCCTACGGCCATTTATTAAAGCCAACTAGTTCTGCCCAAGAGACTTTAAACTGTTGCACTTTCAGTTCATTATCAAGCCAACTAGTCGTCCAAGACTTTAAACTTTTGCATTCAGTCTCATTATTAAAAGCCAACTAGTCCGTTCCAAGAATTTAAATGTTGCATTCAGTCTCATTATTAAAGCCTACTAGTCCGTCCAAGACTTTAAACTTTTGCATTCTGTCTCATTATTAAAACACACTAGTCTGCCCAAGACTTTAAACTGTTGCATACAGGTTCATTATTAAAGCCAACTAATCCGTTCAAGACTTTAAACTGTTACATTCAGGCTCATTATTAAAGCCTACTAGTCCGTCCAAGACCTTAAACTGTTGCATTCACGCTCATTATTAAAGCCAACTAGTCTGCCTAAGACTTTAAACTGTTGCATTCAGTCTCATTATTAAAGCCAACTGGTCTGCCCAAAACTTTAAACTGTTGCATTCACGCTCATTATTACAGCCAACTAGTCTGCCCAAGACTTTAAACTGTTGCATACAGGCTCATTATTAAAACCAACTAGTCTCTGCCCAAGACTTTAAACTGTTGCATTCACGCTCATTATTAAAGCCAACTAGTCTGCCTAAGACTTTAAACTGTTGCATTTCAGTCTCATTATTAAAGCCAACTGGTCTGCCCAAAACTTTTAAACTGTTGCATTCATGCTCATTATTAGAGCCAACTAGTCTGCCCAAGACTTTAAACTGTGCATACAGGCTCATTATTAAAGCCAACTAGTCTGCCCAAGACTTTAAACTGTTGCATTCAGTCTCATTATTAAAGCCAACTAGTCTACCCAAGTCTTTAAGCTGTTGCATTCAGTCTCATTATTTAAGCCAACTAGTCTGCCCAAGACTTTAAGCTGTTGCATTCAGTCTCATTATTAGAGCCAACTAGTCTGCCCAAGACTTTAAACTGTTGCATTCAGTCTCATTATTAAAGCCAACTAGTCTGCCCAAGACTTTTAAACTGTTGCATTCAGTCTCATTATTAAAGCCAACTAGTCTGCCCAAGACCTTAAACTGTTGCATTCAGTCTCATTATTAAAGCCAACTAGTCTGTCCAAGACTTTAAACTGTTGCATTCAGTCTCATTATTAAAGCCAACTAGTCTGCCCAAGACTTTAAACTGTTGCATACAGGCTCATTATTAAAGCCAACTAATCCGTTCAAGACTTTAAAACTGTTACATTCAGGCTCATTATTAAAGCCCTACTAGTCCGGTCCAAGACTTTAAACTGTTGCATTCACGCTCATTATTAAAGCCAACTAGTCTGCCCAAGACTTTAAACTGTTGAATTCACGCTCATTATTAAAGCCAACTAGTCCGCCCAAGACTTTAAACTGTTGCATTCAGTCTCATTATTAAAGCCAACTAGTCTGCCCAAGACCTTAAACTGTTGCATTCAGGCTCATTATTAAAGCCAACTAGTCCGTCCAAGACTTTAAACTGTTGCATTCACGCTCATTATTAAAGCCAACTAGTCCGTCCAAGACTTTAAACTGTTGCATTCAGTCTCATTATTAAAGCCTACTAGTCCGTCCAAGACTTTAAACTGTTGCATCAGTCTCATTATTAAAGCCAACTAGTCTGCCCAAGACTTTAAACTGTTGCATACAGGCTCATTATTAAAGCCAACTAATCCGTTCAAGACTTTAAACTGTTACATTCAGGCTCATTATTAAAGCCTACTAGTCCGTCCAAGACTTTAAACTGTTTGCATTCACGCTCATTATTAAAGCCAACTAGTCTGCCCAAGACTTTAAACTGTTGCATTCAGTCTCATTATTAAAGCCAACTGGTCTGCCCAAAACTTTAAACTGTTGCATTCACGCTCATATTAAAGCCAACTAGTCTGCCTAAGACCTTAAACTGTTACATTCAGTCTCATTATTAAAGCCAACGGTCTGCCCAAAACTTTTAAACTGTTGCATTCACGCTCATTATTAAAGCCAACTAGTCTGCCCAAGACTTTAAACTGTGTTGCATACAGGCTCATTATTAAGCCAACTAGTCTGCCCAAGACTTTAAACTGTTGCATTCAGGCTCATTATTAAAGCCAACTAGCCCAAGACTTTAAACTGGTGCGTTTAGGCTCATTATTAAAGCCAACTAGTCCTAGCAAGACTTAAAATTGCATTTTGTTGAACCCCCAAACATCCTTTTTTCTACATGCAAGAAAATAAATAAAATAAAACATACATAGGGTCCAATACACTCAAACAAAACAAAAATCTAGTGTAATGGAGATTAAAACAAATCTCAATAAAAATATACATGCCAAATAATAACCACAAATGCACCATTTTTTCTAACCCCGCCCCCGAAAAAAAAAATGGTAACCAAAACAATTACCCAAAAAATATTGTCATAAAACAAATCAATAGAATGGCCAAAATAATGTCAGAAATATCTGGGTAGTCGAGCCCGAAAAATATTTCTTTAAAAACTACACCAAAAAAAAACATGTATACAAAAAAAACAACCAAATAAAAGGGGTTCAACTCCTTCTACAATGAAAACATACAATGATTTTATCAATTGCACGTTTCTTCCTTTCGTCGGTAGAGTATAACAAATATCTGAGGTAGTGTTATCGTCCTTATTCTACGAGCCTCGCTATCAAACAACCAATCACAGACCGGCATTCTTTAGCGACAAACCAAAGAAGTCATATTCTTTCTTTCCTGATTCAGCCAGCACCGGAATCGGACGACAAAAAAGGCGTCCCTTACATCCATCAGTGAGACAGATAGCCGTAGCGAGGGCTCCGATAATTCACCTACCTCAGGAACTCAGTTAAGTGGAATGTGTTATTTATATAATCATTCCTGCAAACAAAACCTTAGTTTGCAGTAATGAATTGTTATTTCTTTATGTATATAATACAAGTCGTTTTTGAATTCTAAGTTGTGTTCATGTGTTTTCTATTTTAACTCCTGTCTGTCTACACTCGTGGCGTGAATCACCACAACTACAGCACTGTTGAGATCGGCTAGAATACTCAGAAGAGGTATCCAAACCTGAGGAGACTTGCTGTCACTCAGCCTCCAGTAAACCACCGGCTACGGTGGGTGTGAAAAAACTCATAATAATAAAAGCTAATGATTTTAACATAAACAATTTGAATTTTCCAGGAGATTCATTTTCGACTCTTATTTTTTTTTTTTTTTTTTTGTATAGCTCTGATATGTTTCTCCATAGAACTTAAAAACACTACCAAAACAACTAACCACCTTTTCTATATTAACGATCTAAAGTTTATATGCAAAAAAGGATGACGATTTAGAAGGTCTACTAAGCACCGTGAAAAGAATTAATGATGAAAAAGGGATGCAATTTGGTCTG
Source organism: Doryteuthis pealeii (assembly GCA_023376005.1). NCBI lineage: Eukaryota > Metazoa > Mollusca > Cephalopoda > Myopsida > Loliginidae > Doryteuthis > Doryteuthis pealeii. The sequence goes on along the minus strand of CM042147.1, from coordinate 102,615,047 downwards.
GATATATGTGCGAACGTCACCTTTAGGAAAGACTCGTCACGGGTAGAAAAGACTCGATAGTAAAGTCTAATAACATTACTCAAGATAGATGGAAATCCCGAAAAAAATGAGATTAGAAAAACAATTTGGAAAATGTTTGAATCTTTTAATTTTCAGAGTCTTTTGAAGAAGCCAGGGAAACGTATGAAAACTGTGTGACGGAGATGTGTTAAAGTATTTGAAAGAATGTAAATTCCCAAGATCCGAATTTAAACCTTGTGTGTGCGTGTATGCAGACGTGTACTATTCATTTTGTTTCTCTTTGCTTGCGCTTTTGAGTAGATGGAAAGTTGTGATTTATTAGGATGAATTTGGATACAACTTGACCCCAAAAGGACCAGATACAGGAAACAACAGTCAGTCTAACACAAACCTTTGAAGAGGAGGAACGTAGCTCCTTGAAATATCGGTAAATAAATGGAATTTAGAACGTAATATTCAACTCAGTTCTTTCTTTCATGCTTCTAAACAACCAAAAAATGATGGTCCCATAAATATATGATATAGATATGTTTAACACATATATACACGCACACACATACACACACACACACACACACACACACTCACACACACACACATATATATATATATATATATATATATATATATATATATATATATATATTATAATATACACATATAAATAGACTTATCATATATATATATATATATATGGTGATTGCCGCTTCTTGACAGAATAAGGCCATTTCTACAAGTAGTTCAGTTGTGAGCAGTTGTGAGCACGCAGATGGCCCACGAATCCAGCTTGTTTTGTGTACCCTGTCACACATATGAAACCCTCGACATACAGGCCCTGCCACACAGGTCAGACTTCAACTGTAGGAAATGTTTCCATGGCGTCCGTCATGTGTCACTTCAGAATGGAGGGCTCGGGTCACCTTACCTTAGACTTCTTACAGCTACCATCGACCTGTCTTTCCATGAGGATGTGTATCCAGCCCACCCCCTTCTGTCAATTGGTCCTTATAGCCGAAGCTGATTTCCGCAAGACCATCGATGTCTGCCCATTATTGAGATGCTTCCCTGTAACGATACCAGTACGTAGTTTGGGGTTTCCCCAATCTCTCAAGATCGGGAGGTGTCGAGACATTCCAGGTGCCTATTCTTAGCATTGTTTTGTGTTGTATTTTCTAGTTTTCGCCCAGCTAAAGTAGACGAGGCGTTGGTTTCTGGCCAGCTTGATAGATAAAGCGGCATTTGTTTAGGTCACCTTTCCTAGACACTTCCCAGATGGCTGGGTGAACAGTGTTAACCAAGGGGCTGCTCAATCACCCACATCCTCACCGAGGCACGTTGCTGTTCAATCGGCAAGGCGGTGACGTTAAGTACGTCACGAATCACGCCGTATTTAGATTTACATCTGCATGCTTCCATTCCGTCAGGCCTGCGCTCCTCACTATTCCTCCATCACACTTAGACTTGTAGAAATATCTGCACGTGTTTTGTTTTACATGTTGTGCGTTTGTGCGACACGCACCGCATGCTCTCCTTCCCCAAAGTCAAGTATCAGTGACAAGCCGAGGCAAGATGACTGGGAGACTTTGGGGAACGCAGGTGGATGATCTGAGGAGATCTATAGGTCCACCACACCGTAAAAAAAACACAAAAAAATTAAGTTTTAACTTAGTATAAGTCCAGAAGTACCATTTTAGATTATCGAGAATCGAACTCAAAATTAATTGTGTTAAAGTTAAAAAGGCAAAATGCTGCACATAAAATTATATACATTAGTCTTCCTATAAAAAAATATTAAAACAAACTTCGCTGAACCAAACCTTCTAAGCGCTTATCCATTTCTTGGCTGTTGACTTAATTATGTCAGCAAACATTCTTATATGTGAATATATGCGTGTTTACTTCTGTCGGCCGTGTATACATGCGTGCATGCTTGTACGTGCTTTAAAAACAAAACAATATTTTTGCTCCTTTTGTCCAGGAATGTTGTCATTGTGTTTTGGTATGTAAATCAGGCCACAATTGCTTTGTTAATAAAAAAAACAAACTATCGGGCACATGACTATGTGCTTGTTTGAACAAGAAGAGGCGAGGTGTGGCTCTTTTGTTGATGAACCCGATGATAATTGTATTCTATAGACATTCTATCAGTACCCTAAAAAAAATCACCCCCACTAAAAACAAGGATTTAATACCGTTATAAATAAATTTCGTTCAACTACGAGCAATGACTTAACCTTATTTGAATCCAAATAAGCAGGGCAAGGTCAAGGTACCAGTAATACATGCAGTCGCCCAAGGCGTCAACTTCCAGGAGGCGCCTGTCTGACACTGTAGTAAAAATAGGGAAATTTAATTAATTAAACTGAATAAAAACAGGGAAAATATCATAATGGCTAATATGAGCTCATAATATCAGGGACTTGAGAGAGAAGTCTTACGTAATCAGATGAAATGGCGGGATAATTTCTGAGTTATGCTTTTCTTTGTGTTGTGACTCAGAACTTTTCCTCTGCCTTTGCAGAAGTGTAGCATCCACAATCTTAATCCTCCTAACGACCAGGACCTTTTAATCTTTGCTGCACACGTCGCATAATCCGCTAAATTTTTAATAGCTTACGCTGCGACGCAACTGTTTGATTTGACCTGATTATTATAATAAACGTCTTATTCATCTATTATCATACTAAAGCTGAGATTATCAACTTTCTTTTTCCTAAAGGATTTTTTCTATTTATGTTATGGACACAATATTTATACTTAGAAATTCCTTGGTTTTAGGACTACTTATTGTTTAAAAAAATCAGTTTAATTGGTTTTAATTAGCCGTAATTAGCAATTAAGTCAACAACAGACCAATCCCTGTCTTATATTATATACGATTCTCTCTTTCCCTGTATATAGAGTTAACGTGAGTGGGAGAGTTAACGTGAGTAGTCGAGTTAACCGGAGTCTCTCAGTGCTGTAATTGTTTATTTACTAAAAAATCAGCACTCAAACCCCCTCCATTTACCCCATAACTATCCGTAGATTCGCCCCTTCCCTTTACCCAGACCACAGTTGTTTTTAGGCGGAAATAAAACTCTCTCTCTCTCTTCTCTCTCTCTCTCTCTCTCTCTCTCTCTCTCTCTCTCTCTCTTCTCTCTCTCTCTCTCTCTCTGATACTTATACTAATACTTAAAAAATGTAAATAAGATTCGGACTGACTTCTGAAGACGATCGGAAAAATTAAAACGAAAAGTTTTTTGGTGGTCCCAATAACAATTTAACTACAGTCTATGAATTAACATTTTGCGAATTGGGTTACGGTTTTAGGGATTAAAGTTGTTTTTAATTACGTATTGCTTAAAAGAAATAAACAGCAAAAAAACAAAAACAAATTACTATACATTTAAGGAATTATTGAATCTATTAGTGAGACAGTTGTTTGTGTTAGTATTGCAGTGTATTAAACTTAGTTTTTTTAAATATTTTCAACATTAAATGTATAGTAATTTGAGTTTTTTGTTTATTTTTTAAAGCAATACGTAATTAAAATCAACCTTAATCCCCTAAAACTATAGCCCAGTTCGCAGGAAAATTAAAACGAAAAGTTTTTGGGGGGTCCCGAATAACAGCTTAACTACAGTCTATGAATTAACATTTTGCGAATTGGGTTACGGTTTTAGGGGATTAAAGTTGTTTTTAATTACGTATTGCTTAAAAGAAATAAACAGAAAAAAAACAAATTACTATACATTTAATGAATTATTGAATCTATTATTGAGACAGTTGTTTGTGTTAGTATTGCCGTGTATAATTTCAATTAAACTTAGTTTTTTAAAATATTTTCAACATTAAATGTATAGTAATTTGAGTTTTTTGTTTTTTTTAAAGCAATACGTAATTAAAATCAACCTTAATCCCTAAAACTGTAGCCAAATTCGCAAAATGTTAATTCATAGACTGTAGTTAAACTGTTATTGGGGACCACCAAAAAACTTTTCGTTTTAATTTTCCGACCGTTTTAAGAAGTCAGCCAAGATTCGTACACTAGGTGACTTAAAATGTTTTCCTGGCTGTAAAAAAAATAAATACAATTCATGTCATGTTTTAATGTAGATTTTTTTTAAATTACTTTAATTATTAATTTTTAAAACTTATAGGGTCAATAAATGTGAGTGAAAATTTAGGAAGGGTGTTAAGGAATTCCTACTTTTATGCTTATTTTACCAGCTCTGTAAATATTTCTTATTGAATGCAAGTAATGTTAAAATAAAAACACAGATTTAACACAAACGTTTATTTATATTCATTTATATTTATATTTTGTGAATGATAAGGATACCAAAACTTCTTTTGGTATTATTCGCTGAGTTCCATCTCGGCCTCCTGCCTTTAAAAAAAAACGCTAGGCGGTGATAGGTAAAAACAAAGCCACCTATGAATGAAGTCCCTAGCTAAAGCGGTGCCTGCTGTATATGAAAAAATAATTTGTCGATTGAATTTTTGAAAATATTAAAAAGAAAAACTTTTTTTTTTAAATACCGCTTTAGGCGTTTTACCAAAATATTTAATGCTATATTTTACCAGATCGGTTTGTTTTTTTACCTATCACCACGTAGGGTTTTTTAAGGCAGGAGGCCGGGACTGAACGCTGCGAATAGTACCCTTCTTTTAAATGAAAAATATCACGCACTATCAAAGTTGCAGTAAAATTTATATTTTACAAAATAAGCCCCCGGTTGAAAAAAAAATTACTAACAATCAGGGAATAAAAAAAAATCATTTAACTAAAAATGCCATAACAAGACGACAACTACTTCAGTTCCAGTGTTCTTCTGAAGAAGAGATTTTATCTCGAAATATTAAGAATAAATCACAGGTTAACAAACAACACTATTGTTACCTTATTTTTTCTTTACACCTGCATTGTGATAGCCTTCAAAACCAACCTCCAAACCAATATATATATATATATATATATATATATATATATATATATATATATATATATTAGAAGCAGCTACCCGGCATCACCTAGGTAGAGTGGAGGGGGCAAAAAACTTAGTCACGCAGATCCATTATTAATGAATCACGAGTTGGATCCTTCCAGGATGCCCCATTAAAATCCAGACGTAAAAAAGACCTTGCGTTGATTCGACCTGGTTGAGCGTCAGAAAAAAGGGGCCCAGACACAGACATTCGTAGTTTCCTCCTGACATACATACACACCAACTGCCCTATATATATATATATATATATATATATATATATATATATATATAAAGAGAAGAGAAAGAGAGAGAGAGAGAGAGAGAGAGAGAGAGAGAGAGAGAGAGAGAGAGAGAGAGATATGGATGGACGATTATTAGTAGAATATGTACTATTCAAGTAGCATTAATACAAATTCTTCAGTGGTTGTAAGCTAAAAATCCGTGAAGAGAACAAAATACAAATAATATTTGTTCCATTATAGATATTGTGTTTAGGAAATCTTGCGGAGAAGCTTTTCGTTAAAACTACCCAATCAATTATTCTCATAGGAAGTGTAAGATTGTTTTGAAATGATGGTTGTTTGTTTTTCTTATTTTGTTTTTGTTTTTCTCTGAAAATGTGTGTAGTATTAGATTATATCATTTTTCTTTGTCTACTTTACGTATACCTGATGCAATTAAGATCTCTAGACTTCCGTTGCCCAGGATTATCTGGATCTACTTTTAGGGACTGTCAAACACATTCCCTCTCCACAAATACCGTAAGGTAAGCACCTATCCTATTGCACTAAAAGGTGGGGTCAGTCAGCGTCCATCTCTGAAAAGGGGAATGCCGGCGAAATTGAACTCCTTTTGGGGGGAAGGAGGCACTATCCACCCGTTATGCAAGAAGGTTCTCGTATAAAGTTCGACTATGTGTCAAACATCTTCATGGTGGTCTCGATGGGCCAGACAAATAATAAAGCATGCATAGTGTAAAGTTACTACAAGTTGAGATTTTGATTTTGATCTATTTTTATTCTATTCTTCATTCTTTTAACCAGACTTGTTCATAATAAATCAAAGGTTAGCTTATAGATTTGTTAACGTAAGATTTGCCAAATATTCTGGTCATGTCATATAATTGATACAAGAAAAAGAAAAACAATTTCCTTTAAATGTAACATTGTTGGCTTTCTTGTATAGTTGGTCTCTCAAACGGTTGATCTGATGAAATAGGTTGTCACTTGATCCCGGTGACAAAAGAAGACAAAAAAAAACAAATGCGTTGTTAGTTTGGTATCCCATCTGTTAATAATTCCGGCCGGCCATCTCCATGAGTTCCCAAGTATCGCAGGTCCTAAAAATGAGCTTCTGAAATATTCAATCTAAAAATATACGTCCGCTGTGCGGCGTACAAGAGATATAACTCTCAAATGCAAACTTTATAATCACTTGCTTCAATCGAAAACAATCATTAACCCTCTGTCTACCTGTCTGTCAAATGCTATCACACTTCTGCTTGGATTGTAATGGTGGTGTGGGGGAAGCTATTACACAACATAAAATGTTGTTGTTGTTGTTGTTGTTGTTGTTGTCATGGATTATGAAAAGAAATACTTCTGGATCATATCTGCCAATTTTTATCTCTTTTTTACATACTTTAAATTTTTATTCTCTATAGAAAATAGATAAGGCATAAGGAAAAGACTTACACGTGCTTTAAACTCCTTTTTTATAATACCTTTACACGATGAAAGATATTTTATACTTTATAAGTAGTAATCTGACTATAAGATAAAGTATCTGTAGCCAGGTTCAAAATAGTTAGCATATTAATATTTTGTATAGAAGTGGCTTGTTCACTCTGATGTCATTTAGTTATAAAGTCGATTGTGCTAATTTGAGCTTTATAAACATTTATCATCATCATCATCATCATCATCATCATCATCATTCATTCATTCATTCGTTTATTCATTCATTAAACTCCATTTTCTATTTGAGCACAGCATAATTTTTCAAGTCGTGTTACAAAAGTATCACCAAAATGCTGATACATTGTTTATTACATTGATATTTTTTCAGTGCTAATGCACGAAAAAAATTCTGTAGTTGTTGTTAAATCATATTTGGTGTTCAAATAGAATCTCATAAATAAGGCAGCATGAGTAATTTAGGAATAGTTTTTGTTTATTACAAGCCAACACCTGAAATATAAAAGCTGTATATTATTTTCAATGTGTTGGTCTGTTTTTATTGTCGATAGATCAGAAATGAAGAGGATTATAGTTAGCTTATTTTATCTTTTGTTTTATCTCTTTCAAATAAGTTTATAGATTATGAGTGATGATGATGATGATTGATGATGATGATGATGATGATGAAATAGAATGTAGTATTAAAACAAGCACAGGTTACGAGGGGAGTAGGGAAAATAGGATCAAAATCTCATCGAGAGCGTCGTCGGATTTCAGTTATTATATTTCTTTTTCCAATTATAATCATTTTTGTGGGAGGCGCTTATGTTGTAACGGTTATCATCGTAGGAATGGACACGGTGACCCGAGTTCAAATTTTCCACGAAACTGTTTGCATTTCACATAGCACCAATACCCTTGGGAAAAGTATGAATCGAACTATTCTCCCTCCAGTTATTGGTAAATAGCAGAGTAGACTGGGTTCTTTAATCTTGGTATTTTAACCAGTTTAAAAGTCTGAATTCAAACCTGTTAAACTCCGCTTAAAAATTGACCTTAGGTCGCATCCTACTCGTGCAGAGGGGTTGGGTAAATACATATATTCATTTTGGTTGTGTCGATCTGTATTCCCATATTCAATTTGGAAAGAATATATTATTACGATTTAATGATTTTCTTTTCATTTACAAAAACTTATTGCAATATTTCAATCGATATATTTTCTTCATTAGATGATACAACGAGGATTTATAAGAGAGTTTTTACAGACGTTACAGTGAAGGAAGTGTTCGTAAATTTCTAACTGACTTTTCCCTAAAAAAAATTTTTTAAATAAATAAAAGGCTGATCAGCTGATTATGTTTACTATTGCTTCGTATAATCATTAATTCAAGAAATTAATTTTTGAGGCCAATAGCTTTCGAAATTATGTCTGAATTTCAAACTTATAAGATCATTACTCACCCATAAGTCGACAATTTTTGCCTAAACATTAGACCATCAAAATGTATTCTATATAAGGGTATATACGGTTTCTTTCATAATAAGTACAATTGACACCACGGCAAGGACAGAAGAATGTGACGTGTCAAAAATAAAGGCAATTAAATAAAGACAACATAGAGAAAATTTTGCCCGCAAAATAAATCCGTGTTATGGCTGTGGACAGATTCATTATTACAGTGAATGCCCATTTAGAAGGAAAAAATGCTTTACTTGTTGCCAAAAGGTCATAATCTTACGCATTGCAGAAATCTCCAAAAGTAAAAACGTGTCAAAAATGAAAATTATAGAAAAGAAAAAAAAAAAGAAAAATGAAAAGAATGATTGTGAAGGTACAGAGAAATAATAACAAAATTAAGTTCCAATTGGATACCATTTCAGATCTGACATTGATAAATTAACAAACTTCGAAGAACATTGGCAGACCAACGCTATTGACGACAAAAAGAACTGCTCATGGCATTACTGAAAATAAACTAAATTTTAAAGAATTTTATACAAATGTGACATTTAGGTTCAAGTAAAGTTAAAAGAATTCATTATAAAATTAACACAGGACCTGTTTTTTTTTTGTTTTTTTTTTTTGTTCTTTTACAAATTTTAGAAAACAAGGGCCCCTTGTCTAACTCTAATGATCGTTTTCGAGTGGATGATGTTTCTTTGTTAGCTGCTATTTGTACTTCATAACAGTTTGTTTTACCAGGTATTGTGTCAAGGTATCTTTTAAATTTGTCCCTGCCACAACTGGTGTGATATTAATTTCTTTCAATAACCAAGTTGTCTTGAGGTCTTGGTATTTTGTAATTTTTTCATGCTCGGGTCTATTGAGGCCATAATAATTTGGGACAGCTACATCAATAATGAGTACAGTTTTTTCATATTAATTCCAGATGACAATATATGGTTTAATAGCCCTTGTCTTTTATATATCTACCTGTCTGTTCAGTATAGATTGCATTGTGTCATTCGAAATTTTCAACCAACTAGTTAATTGGTTCTGCTATTGGATCATTAATAATTCAAACAGCTTGGAAGACTTAAAAAAAGAATTAAAGATGATATTTCCTAAAAAAAATTCTAAGGGTCTTGGTAGATCCACAAAAGCTAAAGCGACATTCAAACTTTAAGAAAATGCAACTCCTATTTTAGTCAGAAAAAAAAAGTACTTTTTTTAACCAAAGTCTCCTTTGGTAAAGAATTAGACCGCTTAGAACAAATAGATGTGTTGAGCAAAATAGACAATAATTAGTCGGCATTACCGTTTACGTAAAAAAGAAAAATGATAAAATTATGGTCCGCGCAGATTTTTCTACTAGATTGAACGATTGTATGGACACCTTCTGCCAAGTCTTTAAGACATATTCGCGAAACTAAGTGCGAGTACAATGTGTTCAAAAACATGATATGTCTGAGGCGCACCTTCAGGTTTCTGTCGACGAAAAATGCAAAGTATATAACTATAAATACGCATAAAGGACCTATACAAATCCAACAGACTACTGAAAGAAATTTTCCAGTAAATCAGATATATGTTATTGAATGGCGTTAACTTCACAATAGCCTACCTTGATGACATCTTAATTAAGAGGGAAAGCTGAGAACAGCATGTCGAACATGTTAAAAAGTGTCTTTTAAGTGTTTATATAAATGTGAATTCTTTATCTAAAATTAAGTATTTGGGATAAGTTATAGATTCAAAAACCAGAAAACTAGATCCATTGAGGTTGAATGCGATAAATAGCATACCTCCCACAACAAATGTTTCAGCACTACAAGTTCTAGCAAATTACTACACAAGAGTTAAGAGTTCCTCTAAACACATTATAAAAAAAGATTCAAAATGGATTCAGAATGTCAGAGAGCTTTTGTGGAAATCTTTTTAAAAATTAACGTCAGACTTAAGCATTTAGATCCAAATAAGGATATTATTGTTGCAAGTGACGCTAATTTTGTATTAGGAGTCGTAATATTACATAAAGAAAGCAACAGCCAAGTAAAAGCGAGTGTACATGCGTCGATGTCCCCTATTGTCAGCTGAAAAAGTTACAGTAAAATTGAAAAAGAGATTTCAGGGATAATTTTTGTGGTAAAAAGTTCCATAAATAAAAAGCGTGCTTTGACACATCATATGGGAAGTTACATGTGACACTTGAGGAGATTAAAAACAAAACAAAAATAGACAAATATATCACAGAGAAAATGAAACAAATCATGAACCAACAATACAAAAATGTTGATGGTAAAAAGATTTTTTCATCTTTAATAGAATTTTGATGTACGGTTAATGAAGTGCGGCAAAAAGAAAATTAAAAGACTTCCATACCGGTCACTCCAGTATATCGAAAGATGAAAGCTTTAATAAGAAGCTATATTTTTTGGGGGGGAGGGGCTGAATATGGACAAATAAATGGAAGAAAATGTATCAACTTGATCAAGGCTACACATAATTTTTTCAGGTCCAAGGAAGGGAAAATTTAATGATGGTTGACAGTTTCTCGAAATGGCCAGAGGTGATGAAATGTAAAAATCCTACGTGCAGTGGTACAACTAAATTTTTGCTTGAACTCTTTGGCAGATTCGGTATTCCAGATAAGATTGTGTCGAACAATGCCACACAATCCATCGCAAAAGAGTTCAAAGATGTTTGTAAAGTTTTTTTTTTTTTTTTTTTTTTTCGTTGTACACATCACTACCGCACCATATGCCATCCGATATAATGGGCAGGCCGAAAGATTTGTAAACACTTTCAATTAAGCATTTAAAAAGTCAGACGGAAAAATTGCAAGATATCGTCAGCTGATTCGCTGACGATATCTTACAATTTTTAAGGGTATACCGTGTGATACCGTACCTAAGTATTAACTCAGGGTTGTAACCTGCAGAATTTATAGAATTTTTTTCAAAGAGTATAGAAACATGAAAGAAATCGGGAGATAAATTAATTAAAGACCCGAAAAAGACCATCAAGAGACATCACAACCATTTGAGGAAAATGTACTTGGAGGATACAAATAACCAGAATGAAGAACCGATGAAGGTTATTTATGACATTCGACATACTGGAGCTCTTAGTAACCTCTGAGGAGAAACATTCGAATAAACGGGAAATAAAACTTTTAGGTACTATAGAGATAAATCCAAAAAGGAAAAGTACAACTCCCAGAGGAAGTAGTCAATTAAAAAAAAGGGGGGATATTGTTGAGTATCTGCAACATCCCCTCAAAATGAACTGGTCTAAGACTATTTAAATAGCACTCTCTCAACACTGAAGAGGACGAGTTAATGATTAATTGCTTACTGCAGTAGTCTGTGTACTCAACCGTATACCATATTATTCTCTGGAATAAACTACCTCTTACTTTCTATAGGTTTGTCAACCTTACTTATTTTACGACACAACACCCTTTGAAATGTTCGGTCGTACATTCTCCATAAATTTCACAAATCTTTTACCTTTATTAATTCCTTAAGTATATTATACCAAAAATATTGCTTATTTTCTTTCATGTGCAGTGTCAAAATGAATATACAAAATTACGTCAGTTTTGACATTTAGAAAATGCGCGTTGGTATAAGAACTAACACAATACAATGAAAAGTACATTTATTAAGCTTTTTTTAGTCTGGTACACAGATGTCTGCTGTTTCTAAAGGGTAACCCATTTAAGTAATAAACAGACTCATCACTGCTTAACTCCGATGAGTTAGTGGGAATTGTTTTTTTTTTTTAGTTTTTTTTTTATTGTTTTTTCTTTCAGCGTGATATGATATGAAATCACAATGAAAAGCGATCTTTTTTATGACATTAACTAAAACTATATACTCCTTATGCCATCTAGCAACAAAAAGGAATGAGCTATTTAATAGAACACTTTAATTGCTAAAATATATATTCTAAAAAAACATCCTTCTCTCTCTCTCTCTCTCTCTCTCTCTCTCTCTCTCTCTCTCTCTCTCTCTCTCTCTCTCTCTCTTACACACAGACACACACACGCACTCCCCGCCCCCCCCTCTCTCTCTCACACACACACACACACACACACACACACACACACACACACACACACACGTCCTGCATACTCACGAATACGTGCAAATCCAGTCCTTAAAAGGAACTATTCATTCTTATAATTATCCTACCCAAATATAAAACTTAAGTTGAAAAACTTTAAACGCCTAATCAATATTTTTTTAAATCATCCTAACGCGTACCTTAAAGTTCCATTTCACTTGTATTGAGATTTTCTGTGCCTGGCTATTTTGGGCTTGTATTTTGTTTATATGGATAAGATGAAGTCCATGAAATGAAGAATATTATAAAGATATTGAATGAACCGTTTTAATTGCGGTCCATGGTGATATTGATGCTTCTGTTTAGAGAGGAGTGGTTTCTAATTAAAACTTCATAATCATCTCCGGATGATTAACAAATATCATTTAGTTGCAAATTGGTTTGAAAATGGCTTTATTCTATATATATTTATCTATTCTTTATTCTATATATATTTATCTATTCTTTATTCTATATATATTTATCAACTCCTCCCGTACAAACAGACGACACAAGGTTATTTTAAGCAGAATTTAACAGGTTTGAATTAAGCTCTGATATTTAAAAAAGCTCGTTATGGTGCGCCGTTTTTTATGGGTTACGGTTACATACCTACATATGTACACATTGTAAAATCTCTACTCTGTGAAATCTCTACTCTGAAAAATCTTCGTGTTTTCGCTCGTTCGACGGTCTGTTCGCAATCACCTCGTTCGCTGACTGCCAAGAAATTCGGCTCATTTATTTCTCCACTCCTCTCCCACAAACCACCTCACTTCCGGTCTGTACTCTTATAAAAGAGTACAGACCTTCGGGCGCCATTTCTTTTCCTAGCCCGAGGTAAGAGGAGTTTCATTTGTTTTTCTTTATATCACACACATAATGAGAATTTTAGTAATATATAGATACTTAGAGAGTAAATTTCACAGAAACAAGTGTTGATCTTTATTCAAATTCTGTCGATGCCTTAAGGTATTTTTGTCAGAATTCTGCATAGTATCAACCCTTCCATGTAAATAGAAGATAATATATCTGCCACAAAGATCAGAATTTGTAACGCAAACTTTGTAATACAACTGATGGTATGGGAGAAACTTTGATGATTTTTTTCAACAAAGTAGCCTAACATTTCACGAAAACATCACATTATGACATTATTGAAGCAGACTTAAATTTGTGATAATAAGCATCAGTAGCTTTGACAAATTCATGTTGCTGAGATATAAATTCACCGATAATTAAAGATAGTGAGTTTAGAAACGAAAAAGTATAATGAAAATTTAACTAAGGGATATTTTTGCATAAAAAGAATGTTGATTTGAAATCTTTCGAAAACTATTTATCAAAGTACAATTATTTAGGTTTTTTAAATTAAAAAAAATGATAAAATCATTATGTGAGGTTTCATGTTTTTATATAGAACTATAGAGTTATGACTGTTGATTTTTACTTGAGTATTTTTAAGACATAATTTCTTATGTATATTTCGTTGCAGTTACTATTTGCCTGTAAGATCAAAAATGGCTGATAATTGATAATTACTGCCTTCAATTAGGATGGCTGTTTGAACACTAAAATCCTAACATATGTTTAGTCGATTGTTTATAAATACAACTTCAATCCTCTTAGAAGATAGATGCTTTCAGTAAGACTTGCTCAAGGATAATCTCGTTCGCTATTCTTCAATATTTTTTGTTGTATCGTCAGCAAGACTGTATCAAGGCGACAAACAGAGGGGACGGACACAAAGGCTTTCTCCAAATGTATTAGCTCAAATTTAAAGTTAAAGTTTCCTTGGTTCGTTTTTCACTCCCACAGCAATCAAATATTTTTTAAATGACAAGGTAAAGTTATCTGAGTCAAATTCTCCACCCAACTTTGACAAAGGCGTAACTTTTCTTTCCAGCCTTTTGGATTTAGAAGCACAAATTAATCCAAAGTCCAGTCTAAGGTACTAAAAGAGATAGTATCAGAGTTGATCCTTGATATCTGAGGCACCTCTCAAAAGGGAAATACCGACGGGACCTAGTATCAAACCAGCCTTTGTGGGTATAGTGGCATTGCTGGATGAATACAAACTTTGGAAAAGGCATAATAAAATGTTGGTCTGGAAAAGAGAGATACGCATCAAGTTTGTGTTTGAGTTTTGTTTAACGGCATATCAACCTCTGTGGGTCATTTAATGCCAGAAAAGGTTATTTGGGATTTCAGTCTTTAAATTAGTGGTTCTATGGAGATATTCAGTTATGTTTTGTTATATCTTGTTGAAAAGGTTGCTTTTTTTCAGAAAATTTAAAATGTTTTCAGGGTTTGTATTCTTAAGGATGTCCCTAAGGTTTCTTGCTTGATAGTAATTAGTGCGGGTATGTTTAAGGCTGTTACAATTTAGAAGGATATGTTTGGTTGTAAGTTGTACTTTGCATGTTGAGCACACTGGGGCATCCTCCCCTTTTAATAGGTACGAATGGGTAATGTGGGTGTGCCCAATACGCAATCTGGCGAGTATTACTTCTTCTCTTCTAATACTTCTGTGGCCTGTCGGCCACTCTCCAATAGCTTCTTGTATTTCGTGGAGTTTGTTTTGGGTCTGATTGTCCCATGATTTCTGCCATTTGTCTAATATAAATTTGTTTATGGTTGGTTTCAGATCTGTATATGGGATTTTAGATTTGCTCGTATCTGTTTGAAGTGTTTTTTGCAGCTTTGTCTGCTTTTCCATTTCATTGGATACCAATGTGACTTGGTATCCAGGTGAATATAATGTTATTATTTTTAGTGTTTAGTTTGTTTAGGAGCTTCGTGATCAGAGGAGATGATGTGTCTTTGTTCTGTAGTGCTAGCAGGACTGATTTAGAGTTTGTGTATATAATGAATTTGGAAGCTTTGTGATTTGCAATGATATTCATAGCTAGATCAATGGCTGTGGTTTCTGCACTGTAGATTGAGGCTTCATTTTGGTAGGCGTTTTAAGGATTTTTTTAAGAAATAGCAGCACAGCCAACATTTTTCCTTGTTTGGATCCATCTGTATAGATGTGATAATGATCTGGGAACTTATTTTGTATTTTAATGAATTTCTCTTGGTAAGTGATAGGGTGTGTTTTTGTTTTAGGTAATTTAGTCAGTTCTAAGTTTATAGCTGGTTGTTTTATGGTCCATGGTGTCGTTTTGGAGAGTATGGTATGGTGTACTATATTTGGTGTTGATTTTGATTTCATTGAGGAGATCACTTATTCTTAAGTTAAAGGGTCTGATTTTTTAAAGTTATTTTGGTACAAGTTTTTGTATTTTGTTTTGGTGATGTAGTCATAAGCAGGATTTGGGAGGCAGGAAATGAGTTTGATGTAGTATTGTAGTGCTAATTTTTGTCTTCTTAAATAAAGAGGGGTTTCATTTCCTTTGGAGAAGTAGTAAAGGCTCCTAATGTGAGGCGGAGACCTTGAAGCCGTAAAGAATGGTTTTGCCTTATTTTGATTTATGCTGTTATAGTCCAAGCCTGGGAATGTTCCTTGTTGCTGTAACATGTAACCTTTTCGCATATTACTTGGAGAGGAGACGGGCACTACCAAATAAACCCCATTGCACTGAGAGATTATATAATGTGGAATTACTTAGCATCTTGACGACCTAAACAGATAAGAATTACGCGTAACTTATACTATCCAATGGACAAAACATGCGGTCATATAAAGAGTAGACTGGGGAGGGGGGAATCCATAACCAGTGGTGAAACTATAAAGTCAAGCATAGAAGATCATATATGTAAGGGAAATAGCATACTTTTTCTGTAAAAAATATATGAAAATAATAGACCAATCAGCATATCGGAAAATGTGTAATCATACAATATGATTTTATCAGGTTGAGTGTGAACATAGACATACGCTTCCACTCTTTTAGAGTGTTTATGAGGGAAAGTTTTCTCGTGAATATATCATTTTGCCCGTTTCCTCACCAAGTAATATGCGAAAAGATTACATGATTTTTTTTTTTTCATCGGTGAAGAAGTGGCTGCATTGTTTAAAGTGACGGTTTGATTTCCGTTCTATAAACTTCCAAATGCCATACCTCCTGGTCCTCGGTAAGTAAGTCCAATCAAAGGAAGTTTCAAATGATTGAGTAACAACTAAAAGGTTCTAGTTACAGTGAAGAGAATGCAATATTGTAAGTTTGAGTTTAGTTTTTATACTGTTCTGTCGATTGTGAATTGATCACTTTCATTTTTCAACTTTCAACAGTCATATTGTTAGTGACCTTAAATATATATATATATATATATATATATATATATATATATATATCCCGTACATTCCAAGTATCATGGTCTTGTAACAGAATTATGTGATGATCGTAAGAACAAAAATCTATTGGTTGCAATTTCTGTGTTATACGGCCTGTATAAATGGGAAATAAAGGTATCCCTCGAAATGTTTTTTTTTATTTACTTATGCTCCATGTAATCTGCATTTTAATACCTTTCCATAAATTCTAAGCATCTCTATAAAAAGATGTCTCTTTGTATTCTTAACTTAGTGGTTTGTACAAATACGAACATGTCACTAAAAACACTATATGATTTGTGAAAAAGACAATAAGAAAATATACACTAAAACATCAGATTTCTTTGAAATAATTCAATGCTCTTTTAAAAATATCTAGCGGATATCACATACACACGTGGAAGACTGAAAAATGTACCAATTGAAACATTGTGTTCAAACCAAAACGATGAAGAAGCTAGTAATTTCATTACTCCATTTCAAAATTTACAAATTCTTTTTTATTTGAATCTGAACTTGTGAACACCAACAAGCGCACGAGTAACAAAAACTAATTCAAATGAATATGTGGGTCTTTCTATGAGGATCTTTCAAAAAGACTGTTTGGAGCACCATGACAACGTCTTTACAAGACTACGACACTCATCCCTCCTCATCTACCAATTATAATCAGCTCTAAAGACAACCTGCTTATATGAACCACTGCTTATATGAACCACTAATGATGATGAACAGAAAAGATAATCTTTTCGTTGCTCTCTCTTTAATTACTCATTCTCTCTCTCTCTCTCTCTCTCTCTCTCTCTCTCTCTCTCTCTCTCTCTCTCTCTCTCTCTCTCTCTCTCTCTCTCGTTGCCCAGCCTCATCGACTTGTGTTCAAGGCTCTCTGGGACGTTAATTTCCACTTACCTCCCTATCTACATACCAAGGCAATCAGTCACTTACCCACTGTCTCATTCGTACTCATCAACAATCATGGAGGTCCAGGTAAAGTTAAAGCCTGGTGAACGTCGAGGAAATACCTGACAATCCCCGGACTGTGCAAAATATTTTGGATCCATTTATGAGTGCGTTTGTGTGATAGGACAATGATGGTTGCGAGTATAAGTTTTTGTTACATGGTATTGGGTCATTGAGTAGTTTGTATCCCAATCTTAAAGAAAATGCCGAAGCGGTTGAAATTTCCCCGGTCCGCTTTACAGGTTTGTTATATATGCACAGCCCGCACTTTTGACATTATCATATCCCTTTTTATTTATCTATTCATTTTCACGAAATTTATTTATTTTTCATACTCACTTTATTTGTTTTTACTTCTCTGTATTTGTAATAAGGAACTGATAATCAAAAATCTACTTACTAGCTAGTGATTCATGACACGTCAGATTAACAAGGACAATGGTGTATAGTAAGCACAAAACTGAAAATCTACACCTAAGGCTAAGTAGCAAACAACAGACAAGCCATTTTTTTTCAGATATGGAGGATGAGTTATGCGCATATCATTTTATAGTAACCGAGAAAGAATATATTACCTTTGAATTTAATTTTGTCTTATTTCTTTTCTAAATGTAGAACCAGAAGCGTTATTTACTAGAGGAAAACGTCTTGTCTTTTATGTATAAATATCAATGGCCTAATAAGATGAATACAATATACATCGCTATATTTCGTACTTTTAAATAAGAGAAAATCTAGAAATATGAGTTGCCTTTTTCGAAGGAAAAATCTCTTTTTTTTTCTTCATAAAATTGTTCTTCATTTTCATCAATATTTAGAGAAAATCTTCTGGGGTAACTATATATGCTTTTGGAAAATATTCATTGACATCTCATATATAAAAGTGGATAGATTGATATTCAATGTGAAAATAGAATATTTGCGCAGTAACAAATGTTTAAAAAATCGTATTAGGTGTTTATACAGACATGTTTTGTACAAGTAAATTAATACTAAAAATTACGTATTAGGAAGTATTGCACATAGTTCAATTATTAAGGAATAATCAAATATATGTTTCTATTCAGGCTTATTAATAAGCAATATTATATATCTGTAAATATGAATGAGTACAAATACTTGCATATATATATATATATATATATATATACGATTAAAAGCCGAATGGTCGAAAACCAAAGCAACTTGAGTTTCTTGTAGTTAACAAATCTTCAGGGTACCCAAAAACTCGATTCGGTCTGGTTTTCGACTATTTGGTTTTTAACGTATATTTAGCTCTTTTTATTGAGCACTTTTATACGTTTATTGAGCTGTGAATCCCGAAGTGTTTAAATTTAAATATCTATTCACTCTTTCTGGATTTTAATTGTCGACTAT
>CM042147.1:102568704-102593704 GCA_023376005.1 Doryteuthis pealeii | reverse complement strand
ACAATGTATGCACTGTAGTCTGGGTTTTTATATGCTATGAAACCACGTGATTTCTTGTCTGATGCGATTACGAATTATCTCAAACCCGCCCTCCAGAAAGATGAACACTTTATAATCCGTCACACATGCCTTTAAATATTTAAATTATGATTTTCATAATAGATGAAAGAGTAGGACTTACACGTTGGCCAGCTTATTTATTCATTTGAATTTATTCATTCGACCTTTTCGCATAATGTCATTTATTTTATTCAAAGAACCATTGCTTCTTAATTAAAATTAAATTGAACCGAACATGATACAACTTCAATACACAAAAGCATCTTTAGAATGAGTCAACAGTATCGTTGCATTTTTTCATCAGTAAGGATGGTGCGAATATTGAAAGTAAACATTGCTACAATAACAATTTAAATTTGGACTCTCTCTCTCTCTCTCTCTCTCTCTCTCTCTCTCTCTCTCTCTCTCTCTCTCTCTCTCTATCTATCTATCTATCTATCTATTTCCCCTTCTCTATTTTATAAAATGCTATTTTTGTAAAACAAATAAAAAATAAAAAATATTCAAATTGCTTAACAATTTAAAAAAAACCATATAAGTAGATATGTGTTTGCTGTAGGTGCACATATGTTGCTTTTTTGTTGTCATATGTGATTTGTATTTAATGATCAATAACAAATTAAATCGAGGTAACAGTTTCTTTCATTCTTTATTATATAATTTAATTGAACGGTCATGTTATTGACATACATGGAATTGTCTAGAAATTACCTTCTCGGGATATAATCCTGGCTCGGGCACAGCAACGGTATTGGGGGAGGGGGGTTGAAGCCATGGTTTCTTTCGCTGAATAGCTGTATAAAGGAACCATTTTTCCTCTTTGCTGACGATCTTTTCCAAGAGAGGGTTGGTTGGTTGGTTTGGTTGGTTGGTCATTATTTAACGCCAAAGTCAGTTTTTTCAAGGAATTTCATATTTTTAAATAACTAATGGTAGTAAACATTTGTAAATAATTATAGCTATAAATATTGATTATGATTAAATTGATAACCAATAAGAGCATGTGAAATCCGTTGACCAGTTTGCGACGGTCTTGTTATTGTAGTGTATAATTAACCTCAGTTAAAGAGCAGCAACAATCTCCTCATTAATCGACTTGCAGACAGAAGGAAAACACTTAACACCCGCACTAGGAAACATAAACAAGATGTTATTGGTCTTGCAAGGTTCTTAAATCTAAGGGCACAAAACTATTAACATAAAACCATCAACATACACCCCTCACACCTAAAGGACCAAATGCTTTATTAGTGACAAGAATGATGCCTTATATTAATCGAATTACCTAAACAATCATATTTTATCCCTCTTCTCCGCTGACACACACGTGTGGGCCATTTTCTTTTCAACACGGTGACCATCCCCCCAAAAAACTACTTTCGACTGTTGATCGCATAGCTTTCCACTGGTATAAGTGGGTGGAGCGACTTAGAACTCACTTCATAACCTACAGAATCCAGGACGACCTACGCATGACGGCGCACAACGGAGAGGATTTACAAGATATAATAGACACCATGATAGACTCTGTGAAATTAAACCACGCACAATAAAGACTCACAGCAACAAACTTGTGGCTGCACTGCATGAGAATTTTAAACCAGAACAAAATTGTGAGTACCAGAAACTTTTTTTTTTCAATAAAGGAAATAAACAAACGACGATATCAACGACTTTTACTGCGAACTGGAGCAGCTTGTCACCAACATGTAATTTTGCTGACTTTAACGCAGAAATCCAGTCCCAGATTATTGCAGGCTGTAAATCAAACAAGATACGCGAAAAGGGACTTACGAATTCCAACATGACGCTACAGTAACTATTGTAATTCGCCAAGACATTACTGCAAGTAATCTCTCGGGTTCATCAAATTATTGAACACCACCATTCTGACGATGTTAATCACGTCAGTGCCAAAACAAACGTCAACAACCTCGAAAACAACCACAACACAACCAACTGAAACAATACTGTCATAACTGTGGTGGCATAACAGAGCTGTCAGGCATTCAACCGATGCTGCAACATACGTATGAAGTGGAATCACTTTTCCTGTCTGCTGTTCTTAGCCTGCAAGTAGGCTGTCACAATCCGCATCCTGATTAACAAACCAACCGCAAACTTCAGCAAGATACAACAGGAGAGTACACAGCCTCGAGGACGATCTCAGTCGGATAGTAAAACTGAATTTGTGTACAAAGCGGACAACAAGAACTATGTTTTTTTACCTTTCAACGTCACCATAGAAGCGATCCGCCCAATATTAATCAGCTGTAGAAGTTCGATACATAATGATCTTTGCAACACATCCGGACTTATACAGGTACAAACGCCTATTTTAGGGGGTCAACTGCAATCCAATGTCCGCAGACTGCTAAGAAGAATGAACAACTTCTACGGAGCATACTTCATTCACAACTACGCAACCATAACCCATGATCTCGGAAAATACAAAGCATATTCACTGGCCTATTTTGATCCCAACAAATCAACAGAAATATGCATGGCATCCCAAGAAGAGTGAGATTTAATTTGCTAGTCGATCCCTCACACTAGTTGATCAACGAATCAACAGAAATATGCATGGCATCAAAAGATGAGATTTAATTTGCTAGTCGATCCCTCACACTACTTGAATCAACAGAATATGCATGGGATTTAATTTGCTAGTCGATCCCACACTAGTTGATCCCAACGAATCAACAGAAATATGCATGGCATCCCAATAAGAGTGAGATTTAATTTGCTAGTCGATCCTCACACTAGTTGATCCAACGAATCAACAGAAATATGCATGGCATCCAATAAGAGTGAGATTTATTTGCTAGTCGATCCCTCACACTAGTTGATCCAACGAATCAACAGAAATGCATGGCATCCAAAAGAGTGAGATTTAATTTGCTAGTCGATCACTAATCCCCACACGCGATCGAATCAACAGAAATATGCATGGCATCCCAAGAAGAATGAGATTTAATTTGCTAGTCGATCCCTCACACTAGTTGATCCCAACGAATCAACAGAAATATGCATGGCATCCCAAGAAGAGTGAGATTTAATTTGCTAGTCGATCCTCACACAGTGATCCAACGAATCAACAGAAATATGCATGGCATCCCAAGAAGATGAGATTTAATTTGCTAGTCGATCCTCACACTAGTTGATCCCAACGATCAACAGAAATATGCATGGCATCCCAAGAAGAGTGAGATTTAATTTGCTAGTCGATCCCTCACACTAGTTGATCCCAACGAATCACAGAAATATGCATGGCATCCCAAGAAGAGTGAGATTTAATTTGCTAGTCGATCCCTCACACTAGTTGATCCAACGAATCAACAGAAATATGCATGGCATCCCAAGAAGAGTGAGATTTAATTTGCTAGTCGATCCCTCACACTAGTTGATCCCAACGAATCAACAGAAATATGCATGGCATCCCAAGAAGAGTGAGATTTAATTTGCTAGTCGATCCCTCACACTAGTTGATCCAACGAATCAACAGAAATATGCATGGCATCCCAAGAAGAGTGAGATTTAATTTGCTAGTCGATCCCTCACACTAGTTGATCCCAACGAACAAGAAATATGCATGGCATCCCAAGAAGAGTGAGATTTAATTTGCTAGTCGATTCACACTAGTTGATCCCAACGAATCAACAGAAATATGCATGGCATCCCAAGAAGAGTGAGATTTAATTTGCTAGTCGATCCCTCACACTAGTTGATCCCAACGAATCAACAGAAATATGCATGGCATCCAAGAAGAGTGAGATTTAATTTGCTAGTCGATCCTCACACTAGTTGATCCAACGAATCACAGAAATATGCATGGCATCCCAAGAAGATGAGATTTAATTTGCTAGTCGATCCCTCACACTAGTTGATCCCAACGAATCAACAGAAATATGCATGGCATCCCAAGAAGAGTGAGATTTAATTTGCTAGTCGATCCCTCACACTAGTTGATCCCAACGAATCAACAGAAATATGCATGCATCCAAGAAGAAGAGATTTAATTTGCTAGTCGATCCCTCACACTAGTTGATCCCAACGAATCAACAGAAATATGCATGGCATCCCAAGAAGAGTGAGATTTAATTTGCTAGTCGATCCCTCACACTAGTTGATCCCAACGAATCAACAGAAATATGCATGGCATCCCAAGAAGAGTGAGATTTAATTTGCTAGTCGATCCCTCACACTAGTTGATCCCAACGAATCAACAGAAATATGCATGGCATCCCAAGAAGAGTGAGATTTAATTTGCTAGTCGATCCCTCACACTAGTTGATCCCAACGAATCAACAGAAATATGCATGGCATCCCAAGAAGAGTGAGATTTAATTTGCTAGTCGATCCCTCACACTAGTTGATCCAACGAATCAACAGAAATATGCATGGCATCCCAAGAAGAGTGAGATTTAATTTGCTAGTCGATCCCTCACACTAGTTGATCCCAACGAATCAACAGAAATATGCATGGCATCCCAAGAAGAGTGAGATTTAATTTGCTAGTCGATCCCTCACACTAGTTGATCCCAACGAATCAACAGAAATATGCATGGCATCCCAAGAAGAGTGAGATTTAATTTGCTAGTCGATCCCTCACACTAGTTGATCCAACGAATCAACAGAAATATGCATGGCATCCCAAGAAGAGTGAGATTTAATTTGCTAGTCGATCCCTCACACTAGTTGATCCCAACGAATCAACAGAAATATGCATGGCATCCCAAGAAGAGTGAGATTTAATTTGCTAGTCGATCCCTCACACTAGTTGATCCCAACGAATCAACAGAAATATGCATGGCATCCCAAGAAGAGTGAGATTTAATTTGCTAGTCGATCCCTCACACTAGTTGATCCCAACGAATCAACAGAAATATGCATGGCATCCCAAGAAGAATGAGATTTAATTTGCTAGTCGATCCTCACACTAGTTGATCCCAACGAATCAACAGAAATATGCATGGCATCCCAAGAAGTGAGATTTAATTTGCTAGTCGATCCCTCACACTAGTTGATCCCAACGAATCAACAGAAATATGCATGGCATCCCAAGAAGAGTGAGATTTAATTTGCTAGTCGATCCCTCACACTAGTTGATCCCAACGAATCAACAGAAATATGCATGGCATCCCAAGAAGAGTGAGATTTAATTTGCTAGTCGATCCTCACACTAGTTGATCCAACGAATCAACAGAAATATGCATGGCATCCCAAGAAGAATGAGATTTAATTTGCTAGTCGATCCTCACACTAGTTGATCCCAACGAATCAACAGAAATATGCATGGCATCCCAAGAAGAGTGAGATTTAATTTGCTAGTCGATCCCTCACACTAGTTGATCCCAACGAATCAACAGAAATATGCATGGCATCCAAGAAGAGTGAGATTTAATTTGCTAGTCGATCCCTCACACTAGTTGATCCCAACGAATCACAGAAATATGCATGGCATCCCAAGAAGAGTGAGATTTAATTTGCTAGTCGATCCCTCACACTAGTTGATCCCAACGAATCAACAGAAATATGCATGGCATCCCAAGAAGAGTGAGATTTAATTTGCTAGTCGATCCCTCACACTAGTTGATCCCAACGAATCAACAGAAATATGCATGGCATCCCAAGAAGAGTGAGATTTAATTTGCTAGTCGATCCCTCACACTAGTTGATCCCAACGAATCAACAGAAATATGCATGGCATCCCAAGAAGAGTGAGATTTAATTTGCTAGTCGATCCCTCACACTAGTTGATCCCAACGAATCAACAGAAATATGCATGGCATCCCAAGAAGAGTGAGATTTAATTTGCTAGTCGATCCCTCACACTAGTTGATCCCAACGAATCACAGAAATATGCATGGCATCCCAATAAGAGTGAGATTTAATTTGCTAGTCGATCCCTCACACTAGTTGATCCCAACGAATCAACAGAAATATGCATGGCATCCCAAGAAGAGTGAGATTTAATTTGCTAGTCGATCCTCACACTAGTTGATCCCAACGAATCAACAGAAATATGCATGGCATCCCAAGAAGAGTGAGATTTAATTTGCTAGTCGATCCTCACACTAGTTGATCCCAACGAATCAACAGAAATATGCATGGCATCCCAAGAAGAGTGAGATTTAATTTGCTAGTCGATCCCTCACACTAGTTGATCCCAACGAATCAACAGAAATATGCATGGCATCCCAAGAAGAGTGAGATTTAATTTGCTAGTCGATCCCTCACACTAGTTGATCCCAACGAATCAACAGAAATATGCATGGCATCCCAAGAAGAGTGAGATTTAATTTGCTAGTCGATCCTCACACTAGTTGATCCCAACGAATCAACAGAAATATGCATGGCATCCCAAGAAGAGTGAGATTTAATTTGCTAGTCGATCCCTCACACTAGTTGATCCCAACGAATCAACAGAAATATGCATGGCATCCCAAGAAGAGTGAGATTTAATTTGCTAGTCGATCCTCACACTAGTTGATCCCAACGAATCAACAGAAATATGCATGGCATCCCAAGAAGAGTGAGATTTAATTTGCTAGTCGATCCCTCACACTAGTTGATCCAACGAATCAACAGAAATATGCATGGCATCCCAAGAAGAGTGAGATTTAATTTGCTAGTCGATCCTCACACTAGTTGATCCCAACGAATCAACAGAATATGCATGGCATCCCAAGAAGAGTGAGATTTAATTTGCTAGTCGATCCCTCACACTAGTTGATCCCAACGAATCACAGAAATATGCATGGCATCCCAAGAAGAGTGAGATTTAATTTGCTAGTCGATCCTCACACTAGTTGATCCCAACGAATCAACAGAAATATGCATGGCATCCCAATAAGAGTGAGATTTAATTTGCTAGTCGATCCCTCACACTAGTTGATCCAACGAATCAACAGAAATATGCATGGCATCCCAAGAAGAATGAGATTTAATTTGCTAGTCGATCCTCACACTAGTTGATCCAACGAATCAACAGAAATATGCATGGCATCCCAAGAAGAGTGAGATTTAATTTGCTAGTCGATCCCTCACACTAGTTGATCCCAACGAATCAACAGAAATATGCATGGCATCCCAAGAAGAATGAGATTTAATTTGCTAGTCGATCCTCACACTAGTTGATCCCAACGAATCAACAGAAATATGCATGGCATCCCAAGAAGAGTGAGATTTAATTTGCTAGTCGATCCCTCACACTAGTTGATCCCAACGAATCACAGAAATATGCATGGCATCCCAAGAAGAATGAGATTTAATTTGCTAGTCGATCCCTCACACTAGTTGATCCAACGAATCAACAGAAATATGCATGGCATCCCAAGAAGAGTGAGATTTAATTTGCTAGTCGATCCTCACACTAGTTGATCCAACGAATCACAGAAATATGCATGGCATCCCAAGAAGAATGAGATTTAATTTGCTAGTCGATCCCTCACACTAGTTGATCCCAACGAATCAACAGAAATATGCATGGCATCCCAATAAGAGTGAGATTTAATTTGCTAGTCGATCCCTCACACTAGTTGATCCCAACGAATCAACAGAAATATGCATGGCATCCCAGAAGAGTGAGATTTAATTTGCTAGTCGATCCTCACACTAGTTGATCCCAACGAATCAAGCAGAAATATGCATGGCATCCCAAGAAGAATGAAATTTAATTTGCTAGTCGATCCTCACACTAGTTGATCCCAACGAATCAGCAGAAATATGCATGGCATCCCAATAAGAATGAGATTTAATTTGCTAGTCGATCCCTCACACTAGTTGATCCCAACGAATCAACAGAAATATGCATGGCATCCCAAGAAGAGTGAGATTTAATTTGCTAGTCGATCCTCACACTAGTTGATCCCAACGAATCAACAGAAATATGCATGGCATCCCAATAAGAGTGAGATTTAATTTGCTAGTCGATCCCTCACTAGTTGATCCCAACGAATCAACAGAAATATGCATGGCATCCCAAGAAGAATGAGATTTTAANTATACTTGTGTACGCAATTAAGACATATAACAATGTATGCACTGTAGTCTGGGTTTTATATGCTATGAAACACTAATTTTCTTGTCTGATGCGATTACATTATTCAAACCCGCCCTCCAGAAAAGATGAACACTTTATAATCCGTCACACCATGCCATTAAAATTTTAAATTATGATTTTCATACATAGATGAAAGAGTATAGACTTACACGTTGGCCAGCTTATTTATTCATTTGAATTTATTCATTCGACCTTTCGCATAATGTCATTTATTTTATTCAAAGAACCATTGCTTCTTAATTAAAATTAAATTGAACCGACATGATACAACTTCAATACACAAAAGCCATTTTAGAATGAGTCAACAGATATCTTGCATTTTCATCAGTAAGGATGGGCGAATATTGAAAGTAAAACATTGCTACAATAACAATTTAAATTTGGACTCTCTTCTCTCTCTCTCTCTCCTCTTCTCTCTCTCTCTCCTCTCTCTCTCTCTCTCTCTATCTATCTATCTATCTATCTATTTCCCCTTCTCTATTTTATAAAATGCTATTTTTGTAAAACAAATAAAAATAAAAATATCAAATTGCTTAACATTTTAAAAAAAACCATATAAGTAGATATGTGTTTGCTGTAGGTGACATATGTTGCTTTTTGTTGTCATATGTGATTTGTATTTAATGATTCAATAACAAATTAAATCGAGGGTAACAGTTTTTTCTATTCTTTATTATATAATTTTATTGAACGGTCATGTTATTGACATACATGGAATTGTCTAGAATTACCTTCTCGGGATATAATCCTGGCTCGGCACAGCAACGGTATTGGGGGAGGGGTTTGAAGCCATGGTTTCTTTCGCTGAATAGACTGTATAAAGGAACCATTTTCCTCTTTGCTGACGATCTTTTTCCAAGAGAGGTGGTTGGTTGGTTGGTTGTTGGTTGGTTGGTCATTATTTAACGCCAAATCAGTTTTTTCAAGAATTTCATATTTTTAATAACTAATGGTAGTAAACATTTTGAATAATTATAGCTGATAATATTGATTATGATTAAATTGATACAATAAGAGCTGTGAAATCCGTTGACCAGTTTGCGGACGGTCTGTTGATTGTAGTGTATAATTAACCTCAGTTAAAGAGCAGCAACAATCTCCTCATTAATCGACTTGCAGACAGAAGGAAAACCACTTAACACCCGCACTAGGAAACATAAAAAGATGTTATTGGTCTTGCAAGGTTCTTAAACTTAAGGGCCACAAAACTATTAACATAAAACCATCAACATACACCCTCACACCTAAAGGACAAATGCTTTATTAGTGACAAGAAGATGCCTTATATTAATCGAATTACCTAAACAATCATATTTTATCCCTCTTCTCCGCTGACACACACGTGTGGGCCATTTTCTTTTCAACACGGTGACCATCCCCCAAAAAACTACTTTCGACTTTGATGCATAGCTTTCCACTGGTATAAAGTGGGTGGAGCGACTTAGAACTCACTTCCAATAAATCCTACAGAATCCAGGACGACCTACGCATGACGGCGCACAACGGAGAGGATTTACAAGATATAATAGACACCATGATAGACTCTGTGAAATTAACCACGCACAATAAAGACTCACAGCAACAAACTGTGGCTGCACTGCATGAGAATTTTAAACCAGAACAAAATTGGTGAGTACCAGAAACTTTTTTTTTTCAATAAAGGAAATAAACAAACGACGATATCAACGACTTTTACTGCGAACTGGAGCAGCTTGTCACCAACATGTAATTTTTGCTGACTTTAACGCAGAAATCCAGTCCCAGATTATTGCGGCTGTAAATCAAACAAGATACGCGAAAGGGATACGAATTCCAACATAGCGCTACAGTAACTATTGTAATTCGCCAAGACATTACTGCAAGTAATCTCTCGGGTTCATCAAATTATTGAACACCACCATTCTGACGATGTTAATCACGTCAGTGCCAAAACAAACGTCAACAACCTCGAAAACAACCACAAACACAACCAACTGAAACAATACTGTCATAACTGTGGTGGCATAACAGAGCTGTCAGGCATTCAACCGATGCTGCAACATACGTATGAAGTGAATCACTTTTCCTGTCTGCTGTCTTTAGCCTGCAAGTAGGCTGTCACAATCCGCATCCTGATTAACAAACCAACCGCAAACTTCAGCAAGATACAACAGGAGAGTACACAGCCTCGAGACGATCAGTCGGATAGTAAACTGAATTTGTGTACAAAGCGACAACAAGAACTATGTTTTTTTACCTTTCAACGTCACCATAGAAGCGATCCGCCCAATATTAATCAGCTGTAGAAGTTCGATACATAATGATCTTTGCAACACATCCGGACTTATACAGGTACAAACGCCTATTTTAGGGGGTCAACTGCCAATCCAATGTCCGCAGACTGCTAAGAAGAATGAACAACTTCTACGGAGCATACTTCATTCACAACTACGCAACCATAACCATGATCTCGGAAATACAAAGCATATTCACTGGCCTATTTTTGATGCCAACAAATCAACAGAAATTGCATGGCATCCCAGAAGAGTGAGATTTAATTTGCTAGTCGATCCCTCACACTACTTGATCCCAACGAATCACAAGAAATATGCATGGCATCCCAAGAAGAATGAGATTTAATTTGCTAGTCGATCCTTCACACTATTGATCCCAACGAATCAACAGAAATATGCATGGCATCCCAAGAAGAATGAGAATTTAATTTGCTAGTCGATCCTTCACACTAGTTGATCCCAAGGATCACAGAAAATATGCATGGCATCCAATAAGAGTGAGATTTAATTTGCTAGTCGATCCCTCACACTAGTTGATCCCAACGAATCAACAGAAATATGCATGGCATCCAAAAGGATGAATTTAATTTGCTAGTCGATCCCTCACACTAGTTGATCCCAACGAATCAACAGAAATATGCATGCATCCCCAGAAGAATGAGATTTAATTTGCTAGTCAGTCCCTCACACTAGTTGATCCCAACGAATCAACAGAAATATGCATGGCATCCAAGAAGAGTGAGATTTAATTTGCTAGTCGATCCCTCACACTAGTTTGATCCCAACGAATCAACAGAAATATGCATGGCATCCCAAGAAGAGTGAGATTTAATTTGCTAGTCGATCCCTCACACTAGTTGATCCCAACGAATCAACAGAAATATGCATGGCATCCCAAGAAGAGTGAGATTTAATTTGCTAGTCGATCCCTCACACTAGTTGATCCCAACGAATCAACAGAAATATGCATGGGATCCCAAGAAGAATGAGATTTAATTTGCTAGTCGATCCCTCACACTAGTTGATCCCAACGAATCAACAGAAATATGCATGGCATCCCAAGAAGAGTGAGATTTAATTTGCTAGTCGATCCCTCACACTAGTTGATCCCAACGAATCAACAGAAATATGCATGGCATCCCAAGAAGAGTGGAATTTAATTTGCTAGTCGATCCCTCACACTAGTTGATCCAACGAATCAACAGAAATATGCATGCATCCCAAGAAGAGTGAGATTTAATTTGCTAGTCGATCCCTCACACTAGTTGATTCCCAACGAATCAACAGAAATATGCATGGCATCCAAGAAGAGTGAGATTTAATTTGCTAGTCGATCCCTCACACTAGTTGATCCCAACGAATCAACAGAAATATGCATGGCATCCCAAGAAGATGAGATTTAATTTGCTAGTCGATCCCTCACACTAGTTTGATCCCAACGAATCAACAGAAATATGCATGGCATCCCAAGAAAGAGTGAGATTTAATTTGCTAGTCGATCCCTCACACTAGTTGATCCAACGAATCAACAGAAATATGCATGGCATCCCAAGAAGAGTGAGATTTAATTTGCTAGTCGATCCCTCACACTAGTTGATCCCAACGAATCAACAGAAATATGCATGGCATCCCAAGAAGAGTGAGATTTAATTTGCTAGTCGATCCTCACACTAGTTGATCCCAACGAATCAACAGAAATATGCATGGCATCCCAAGAAGAGTGAGATTTAATTTGCTAGTCGATCCCTCACACTAGTTGATCCAACGAATCAACAGAAATATGCATGGCATCCCAATAAGATGAGATTTAATTTGCTAGTCGATCCCTCACACTAGTTGATCCCAACGAATCAACAGAAATATGCATGGCATCCAAAAGAGTGAGATTTAATTTGCTAGTCGATCCCTCACACAGTTGATCCCAACGAATCAACAGAAAAATGCATGGCATCCCAAGAAGAATGAGATTTAATTTGCTAGTCGATCCCTCACACTAGTTGATCCCAACGAATCAACAGAAATATGCATGGCATCCCAAGAAGAGTGAGATTTAATTTGCTAGTCGATCCCTCACACTAGTTGATCCCAACGAATCAACAGAAATATGCATGGCATCCCAAGAAGAGTGAGATTTAATTTGCTAGTCGATCCCTCACACTAGTTGATCCCAACGAATCAACAGAAATATGCATGGCATCCCAAGAAAGATGAGATTTAATTGCTAGTCGATCCCTCACCACTAGTTGATCCAACGAATCAACAAGAAATATGCATGGCATCCCAAGAAGATGAGATTTAATTTGCTAGTCGATCCCTCACACTAGTTGATCCCAACGAATCAACAGAAATATGCATGGCATCCCAAGAAGAGTGAGATTTAATTTGCTAGTCGATCCCTCACACTAGTTGATCCCAACGAATCAACAGAAATATGCATGGCATCCCAAGAAGAGTGAGATTTAATTTGCTAGTCGATCCCTCACACTAGTTGATCCCAACGAATCAACAGAATATGCATGGCATCCCAAGAAGAGTGAGATTTAATTTGCTAGTCGATCCCTCACACTAGTTGATCCCAACGAATCAACAGAAATATGCATGGCATCCAAAAGAAGAGTGAGAATTTAATTGCTAGTCGATCCCTCACACTAGTTGATCCCAACGGAATCAACAGAAATATGCATGGCATCCCAGAAGAATGAGATTTAATTTGCTAGTCGATCCCTCACACTAGTTGATCCCAACGAATCAACAGAAATATGCATGCATCCCAAGAAGAGTGAGATTTAATTTGCTAGTCGATCCCTCACACTAGTTGATCCCAACGAATCAACAGAAATATGCATGGCATCCCAAGAAGAGTGAGATTTAATTTGCTAGTCGATCCCTCACACTAGTTGATCCCAACGAATCAACAGAAATATGCATGGCATCCCAAGAAGAGTGAGATTTAATTTGCTAGTCGATCCCTCACACTAGTTGATCCAACGAATCAACAGAAATATGCATGGCATCCCAAGAAGATGAGATTTAATTTGCTAGTCGATCCCTCACACTAGTTGATCCAACGAATCAACAGAAATATGCATGGCATCCCAATAAGAGTGAGATTTAATTTGCTAGTCGATCCCTCACACTAGTTTGATCCCAACGAATCAACAGAAATATGCATGGCATCCCAAGAAGAATGAGATTTAATTTGCTAGTCGATTCCTCACACTAGTTGATCCCAACGAATCAACGAAATAATGCATGGCATCCCAAGAAGAGTGAGATTTAATTTGCTAGTCGATCCCTCACACTAGTTGATCCCAACGAATCAACAGAAATATGCATGGCATCCCAATAAGAGTGAGATTTAATTTGCTAGTCGATCCTCACACTAGTTGATCCCAACGAATCAACAGAAATATGCATGGCATCCAAGAAGATGAATTTAATTTGCTAGTCGATCCTCACACTAGTTGATCCCAACGAATCAACAGAAATATGCATGGCATCCCAAAAGAGTGAGATTTAATTTGCTAGTCGATCCCTCACACTAGTTGATCCCAACGAATCAACAGAAATATGCATGGCATTCCAAGAGAGTGAGATTTAATTTGCTAGTCGATCCCTCACACTAGTTGATCCCAACGAATCAACAGAAATATGCATGGCATCCCAAAAGAGTGAGATTTAATTTGCTATCGATCCCTCACACTAGTTGATCCCAACGAATCAACAGAAATATGCATGGCATCCCAAGAAAGAGTAGATTTAATTGCTTGTCGATCCCTCACACTAGTTGATCCCAACGAATCAACAGAAATATGCATGGCATCCCAAGAAGAGTGAGATTTTATTGCTAGTCGATCCCTCACACTAGTTGATCCAACGAATCAACAGAAATATGCATGGCATCCCAATAGAGTGAGATTTAATTTGCTAGTCGATCCCTCACACTAGTTGATCCAACGAATCAACAGAAATATGCATGGCATCCCAAGAAGAGTGAGATTTAATTTGCTAGTCGATCCCTTCACACTAGTTGATCCCAACGAATCAACAGAAATATGCATGGCATCCCAAGAAGAGTGAGATTTAATTTGCTAGTCGATCCTCACACTAGTTGATCCCAACGAATCAACAGAAATATGCATGGCATCCAAAAGAGTGAGATTTAATTTGCTAGTCGATCCCTCACACTAGTTGATCCAACGAATCAACAGAAATATGCATGGCATCCCAAGAAGAGTGAGATTTAATTGCTATCGATCCCTCACACTAGTTGATCCCAACGAATCAACAGAAATATGCATGGCATCCCAATAAAGAGTGAGATTTAATTTGCTAGTCGATCCCTCACACTAGTTGATCCCAACGAATAACAGAAATATGCATGGCATCCCAAAAGAGTGAGATTTAATTGCTAGTCGATCCCTCACACTAGTTGATCCCAACGAATCAACAGAAATATGCATGGCATCCCAAGAAGAGTGAGATTTAATTGCTAGTCGATCCCTCACACTAGTTGATCCAACGAATCAACAAATATGCATGGCATCCCAAAAGAAGTGAGATTTAATTTGCTAGTCGATCCCTCACACTAGTTGATCCCAACGAATCAACAGAAATATGCATGGCATCCCAATAAGAGTGAGATTTAATTTGCTAGTCGATCCTCACACTAGTTGATCCAACGAATCAACAGAAATATGCATGGCATCCCAAGAAAGAGTGAGATTTAATTTGCTAGTCGATCCCTCACACTAGTTGATCCCAACGAATCAACAGAAATATGCATGGCATCCCAAGAAGAGTGAGATTTAATTTGCTAGTCGATCCCTCACACTGGTTGATCCAACGAATCAACAGAAATATGCATGGCATCCCAAGAAGAGGATTTAATTTGCTAGTCGATCCCTCACACTAGTTGATCCAACGAATCAACAGAAATATGCATGGCATCCCAAAAGAGTGAGATTTAATTTGCTAGTCGATCCCTCACACTAGGTTGATCCCACGAATCAAACGAAATATGCATGGCATTCCCAAAAAGTGAGATTTAATTTGCTAGTCGATCCCTCACACTAGTTGATCCCAACGATCACAGAAATATGCATGGCATCCAAAAGAGTGGATTTAATTTGCTAGTCGATCCCTCACACTAGTTGATCCCAACGAATCAACAGAAATATGCATGGCATCCCAATAAGAGTGGTATTAATTTGCTAGTCGATCCCTCACACTAGTTGATCCCAACGAATCAACAGAAATATGCATGGCATCCCAAGAAGAATGAGATTTAATTTGCTAGTCGATCCCTCACACTAGTTGATCCCAACGAATCAACAGAAATATGCATGGCATCCCAAGAAGAAGAGATTTAATTTGCTAGTCGATCCTCACACTAGTTGATCCCAACGAATCACAGAAATATGCATGGCATCCCAAAAGGAGTGAGATTTAATTTGCTAGTCGATCCCTCACACTAGTTGATCCCAACGAATCAACAGAAATATGCATGGCATCCCAAGAAGAGTGAGATTTAATTTGCTAGTCGATCCCTCACACTAGTTGATTCCAACGAATCACAGAAATATGCATGGCATCCCAAGAAAATGAGATTTAATTTGCTAGTCGATCCTCACACTAGTTGATCCCAACGAATCAGCAGAAATATGCATGGCACCCAATAAGAGTGAGATTTAATTTGCTAGTCGATCCCTCACACTAGTTGATCCCAACGAATCAACAGAAATATGCATGGCATCCCAAGAAGAGTAGATTTAATTTGCTAGTCGATCCCTCACACTAGTTGATCCCAACGAATCAGCAGAAATATGCATGGCATCCCAAGAAGAGTGAGATTTAATTTGCTAGTCGATCCCTCACACTAGTTGATCCCAACGAATCAACAGAAATATGCATGGCATCCCAATAAGAGTGAGATTTAATTTGCTAGTCGATCCCACACTACAGTTGATCCCAACGAATCAACAGAAATATGCATGGCATCCCAGAAGAGTGAGATTTAATTTGCTAGTCGATCCCTCACACTAGTGATCCCAACGAACAGAAATATGCATGGCATCCCAAGAAGATGAGATTTAATTTGCTAGTCGATCCCTCACACTAGTTGATCCCAGATAGCACAGAAATATGCATGGCATCCAAGAAGAGTGAGATTTAATTTGCTAGTCGATCCCTCACACTAGTTGATCCCAACGAATCAGCAGAAATATGCATGGCATCCCAAGAAGAGAGATTTAATTTGCTAGTCGATCCCTCACACTAGTTGATCCCAACGAATCAACAGAAATATGCATGGCATCCCAAGAAGATGAGATTTAATTTGCTAGTCGATCCCTCACACTAGTTGATCCCAACGAATCAACAGAAATATGCATGGCATCCAAGAGAGTGAGATTTAATTTGCTAGTCGATCCCTCACACTAGTTGATCCCAACGAATCAACAGAAATATGCATGGCATCCCAAAAGAAGAATGGTTTAATTTGCTAGTCGATCCTCACACTAGTTGATCCCAACGAATCAGCAGAAATATGCATGGCATCCCAAGAAGAATGAGATTTAATTTGCTAGTCGATCCCTCACACTAGTTGATCCCAACGAATCAACAGAAATATGCATGGCATCCCAAGAAGAATGAGATTTAATTTGCTAGTCGATCCCTCACACTAGTTGATCCAACGAATCACAGAAAATATGCATGGCATCCCAAAAGAGTGAGATTTAATTTGCTAGTCGATCCCTCACACTAGTTGTATCCCAACGAATCAACAGAAATATGCATGGCATCCCAATAAGAGTGAGATTTAATTTGCTAGTCGATCCCTCACACTAGTTGATCCCAACGAATCAACAGAAATATGCATGGCATCCCAAGAAAGAATGAGATTTAATTTGCTAGTCGATCCCTCACACTAGTTGATCCCAACGAATCAACAGAAATATGCATGGCATCCCAATAAGAGTGAGATTTAATTTGCTAGTCGATCCTCACACTAGTTGATCCCAACGAATCAACAGAAATATGCATGGCATCCCAATAAGAGTGAGATTTAATTGCTAGTCGATCCCTCACACTAGTTGATCCCAACGAATCAACAGAAATATGCATGATCCCAAGAAGAGTGAGATTTAATTTGCTAGTCGATCCCTCAACTAGTTGATCCCAACGAATCAACAGAAATATGCATGGCATCCCAATAAGAGTGAGATTTAATTTGCTAGTCGATCCCTCACACTAGTTGATCCCAACGAATCAACAGAAATATGCATGCATCCCAAGAAGAATGAGATTTAATTTGCTAGTCGATCCCTCACACTAGTTGATCCCAACGAATCAACAGAAATATGCATGGCATCCCAATAAGAGTGAGATTTAATTTGCTAGTCGATCCTCACACTAGTTGATTCCAACGAATCAACAGAAATATGCATGGCATCCCAAGAAGAATAGATTTAATTTGCTAGTCGATCCCTCACACTAGTTGATCCCAACGAATCAACAGAAATATGCATGGCTCCCAAGAAAGTGAGATTTAAGTTTGAATAGTCGATCTCGACACTAGTCTGTCCCAAACGAATCAACAGAAATATGCATGCAATCCCAATAAGAGTGAGATTTAATTTGCTAGTCGATCCCTCACACTAGTTGATCCAACGAATCAACAGAAATATGCATGGCATCCCAATAAGAGTGAGATTTAATTTGCTAGTCGATCCCTCACACTAGTTGATCCCAACGAATCAACAGAAATATGCATGGCATCCCAAGAAGAGTGAGATTTAATTTGCTAGTCGATCCCTCACACTAGTTGATCCCAACGAATCAACAGAAATATGCATGGCATCCCAAGAAGAATGAGATTTAATTTGCTAGTCGATCCCTCACACTAGTTGATCCCAACGAATCAGCAGAAATATGCATGGAATCCCAATAAGAGTGAGATTTAATTTGCTAGTCGATCCCTCACACTAGTTGATCCCAACGAATCAACAGAAATATGCATGGCATCCCAAGAAGAATGAGATTTAATTTGCTAGTCGATCCCTCACACTAGTTGATCCCAACGAATCAACAGAAATATGCATGGCATCCCAATAAGAGTGAGATTTAATTTGCTAGTCGATCCCTCACACTAGTTGATCCCAACGAATCAGCAGAAATATGCATGGCATCCCAAGAAGAATGAGATTTAATTTGCTAGTCGATCCCTCACACTAGTTGATCCCAACGAATCAACAGAAATATGCATGGCATCCCAATAAGAGTGAGATTTAATTTGCTAGTCGATCCCTCACACTAGTTGATCCAACGAATCAACAGAAATATGCATGGCATCCAAGAAGAATGAATTTAATTTGCTAGTCGATCCTCACACTAGTTGATCCCAACGAATCAACAGAAATATGCATGGCATCCCAAGAAGAATGAGATTTAATTTGCTAGTCGATCCCTCACACTAGTTGATCCCAACGAATCAACAGAAATATGCATGGAATCCCAATAAGAGTGAGATTTAATTTGCTAGTCGATCCCTCACACTAGTTGATCCCAACGAATCAACAGAAATATGCATGGCATCCCAAGAAGAATGAGATTTAATTTGCTAGTCGATCCCTCACACTAGTTGATCCCAACGAATCAACAGAAATATGCATGGCATCCCAAAAGAGTGAGATTTAATTTGCTAGTCGATCCCTCACACTAGTTGATCCCAACGAATCAGCAGAAATATGCATGGCATCCCAAGAAGAATGAGATTTAATTTGCTAGTCGATCCCTCACACTAGTTGATCCCAACGAATCAGCAGAAATATGCATGGCATCCCAAGAAGAATGAGATTTAATTTGCTAGTCGATCCCTCACACTAGTTGATCCCAACGAATCAGCAGAAATATGCATGGCATCCCAAGAAGAATGAGATTTAATTTGCTAGTCGATCCCTCACACTAGTTGATCCCAACGAATCACAGAAATATGCATGGCATCCCAAGAAGAGTGAGATTTAATTTGCTAGTCGATCCCTCACACTAGTTGATCCCAACGAATCAGCAGAAATATGCATGGCATCCCAAGAAGAATGAGATTTAATTTGCTAGTCGATCCCTCACACTAGTTGATCCCAACGAATCAACAGAAATATGCATGGCATCCCAAGAAGAAAGAAATTTAATTTGCTAGTCGATCCTTCACACTAGTTGATCCCAACGAATCAGCAGAAATATGCATGGCATCCCAATAGAGTGAGATTTAATTTGCTAGTCGATCCTCACACTAGTTGATCCCAACGAATCAGCAGAATATGCATGGCATCCCAAGAAGAGTGAGATTTAATTTGCTAGTCGATCCCTCACACTAGTTGATCCCAACGAATCAGCAGAAATATGCATGGCATCCCAAGAAGAGTGAGATTTAATTTGCTAGTCGATCCCTCACACTAGTTGATCCCAACGAATCAGCAGAAATATGCATGGCATCCCAAGAAGAATGAGATTTAATTTGCTAGTCGATCCTTCACACTAGTTGATCCCAACGAATCAGCAGAAATATGCATGGCATCCCAAGAAGAGTGAGATTTAATTTGCTAGTCGATCCCTCACACTAGTTGATCCCAACGAATCAGCAGAAATATGCATGGCATCCCAAGAAGAGTGAGATTTAATTGCTAGTCGATCCCTCACACTAGTTGATCCAACGAATCAGCAGAAATATGCATGGCATCCCAAGAAGAATGAGATTTAATTTGCTAGTCGATCCCTCACACTAGTTGATCCCAACGAATCAACAGAAATATGCATGGCATCCCAAGAAGAAAGAATTTAATTTGCTAGTCGATCCTCACACTAGTTGATCCCAACGAATCAACAGAAATATGCATGGCATCCCAAGAAGAAAGAAATTTAATTTGCTAGTCGATCCTCACACTAGTTGATCCCAACGAATCAGCAGAAATATGCATGGCATCCCAAGAAGAATGAGATTTAATTTGCTAGTCGATCCCTCACACTAGTTGATCCCAACGAATCAACAGAAATATGCATGGCATCCCAAGAAGAAGAAATTTAATTTGCTAGTCGATCCCTCACACTAGTTGATCCCAACGAATCAGCAGAAATATGCATGGCATCCCAATAAGAGTGAGATTTAATTTGCTAGTCGATCCCTCACACTAGTTGATCCCAACGAATCAACAGAAATATGCATGGCATCCCAAGAAGAAAGAAATTTAATTTGCTAGTCGATCCTTCACACTAGTTGATCCCAACGAATCAGCAGAAATATGCATGGCATCCCAAGAAGAATGAGATTTAATTTGCTAGTCGATCCCTCACACTAGTTGATCCCAACGAATCAACAGAAATATGCATGGCATCCCAATAAGAGTGAGATTTAATTTGCTAGTCGATCCTTCACACTAGTTGATCCCAACGAATCAGCAGAAATATGCATGGCATCCCAAGAAGAGTGAGATTTAATTTGCTAGTCGATCCCTCACACTAGTTGATCCAACGAATCAGCAGAAATATGCATGGCATCCCAAGAAGAGTGAGATTTAATTTGCTAGTCGATCCTTCACACTAGTTGATCCCAACGAATCAGCAGAAATATGCATGGCATCCCAATAAGAGTGAGATTTAATTTGCTAGTCGATCCTTCACACTAGTTGATCCCAACGAATCAGCAGAAATATGCATGGCATCCCAAGAAGAATGAGATTTAATTTGCTAGTCGATCCCTCACACTAGTTGATCCCAACGAATCAACAGAAATATGCATGGCATCCCAAGAAGAGTGAGATTTAATTTGCTAGTCGATCCCTTCATAATAGCTGAAAAAGATACTCACAAGCAGAGTGAGTACTTTCACATCTACATGCAACATTCATTATCTACATTTACCGCAAACCATTAACGGCTATCTTCAACAATACTCGAGCCAAACTATTCATCCACATAGAACGCTGGGTATTAAGAACACAACCATAACATTGAGCACTATTGGCCAGGACACGACAACTTAGCTGACGACATATGTGAACTCCCCACTCAGTAATTAAGAAAATGTAGCTGAAAAATATCCTAATTCCATCGTCCTAACATCCCCACCTAAGACACTGACAGTTAATAAACTTGCCACAGAGACGACCAAAGATCCAATCATTACTGTTGTAATCAAAGTCATCACCACCAACCGATGGCAAGATGACAATGATGGTGTTGTAAAACAAACATTACAAACCCTCTTCCAGTGTGGATTCGAATTGTCACTGGCACACAATGGGAACATTATCATAAAAGGGCAACGGACAGTTCTGCCACGGACACTCCATCAAACTAGCACACTCTGGACATCGAGGAATTGTAAAAAAAACAACAAAAAAACAAAAAAAACGACTGCTCTCCACCAATAACAACCCCCGCACCACAAGGCATTCACCCGTCTCAGCATTATTTGAATGGGATCTGAAAAACCGACTACGTCCTGTATTCAAGTCTCCACCAAACGACTCGAACATCAGACAGCGTGACACCCACACCAAGGCTAGTATGAAGCAATACTTTGCCCCTGAGGAAACTTGTTGTTACTCAAACTCCAGTGAAAGACCATCTGCTAACGCTGGTGTGAAAAACTATCATAATAATAATAATAATAATAATAATAATAATAATATTGACAAATACCTCGAGCTTGCCAGCGAATTGAAAAAAAATCTGTGGAATATGAGAGAGAAAAAGATATCAATTGTAGTTGGTACACTTGAAACGTTCCCCAAAAGTTTAGAAAACAGACAAGAGGAGTTGAAAATCAGAGAAAGAATCGAGATCATCCAGACAACAGCATTGTTAAGATCTGCTAGAATAATCATAAGAGTCCCGGAGATCTGAGGAGACTTGTTTTCACTCAAGACTCAAGTGAAAGACCATCAGCTTACGCATCCAGTTCCCCTAGGTTTATGTCTTATTGAAACAAATAATGTACTGTGTTCTAAGAAATAAGTCCTTAAAAATCAAATTCACTTCTTAATTGCCTGTTGAGTTATATCTAACAAAAATACATTCGTTTTTACGGAGTCCTTCCAATAAAAAGCAGCTAAGAATTAAAACTATAAAACTTTTCGTATTACAATTTCAGTTTTGTTTATTTATTTCACGGGGGTATCCTGTTCTCATTCCGCTAAATGGGGTAGGGTTGTGTTAATTAATTATTTTTTCTCTATCTGCTTTCACTCAGGATTGAACTCGGGTTCCAGAGATAACTGTCACTTAGTCACTGTCTTAACCTAACTGCCTTATCCACTCGGCCATGTGTCCAATTGGACAATTGAGTGTGAATTTTGGGAACTTATAAACCTAATGTCTTGATTTGGCTAGAATATCTACCTATTTACTTATGTATGATTTACATGAGAGATCCCCTGTGGTGATCCCGCTTGGGTCGATTGGCCAGAATTATCTTGGGTCTATGAAAGAAAAAAGATTTTTCCACTTAAAAAGATAAACTCTTTGTTGAAAATCACATAAGTGACTGGAAGAAAGGAATTAAAACCAGATGTTGAAAAGACCACACACTTTGGTTGGGACCTACTTGAAATGACTGGAAGAGATAGCACTTAGGTTGGTGAGCGGAAGTGAATTCCATTGGCGGATTAGAACTAAAGAGGGCGGTACCATTGCCAAAGTGGGATGTCCAAAGAGAATTGCTGATATCTTCACGCCAGCCGGAAATCAGAAGTTTCCGGTTAAGACATTATTTAACTGAGACGTTTTTGACGATAAGGCAGACGAACTGAGTGAGCCACAAAAGCAGATTCGGTCCGTTGTGAGAACGCAAATTCCGAGGGGAGACAGACAAACTGACTTTAGCTAAAACTATTGAAAAACTTAGCCCACATTTACAAACTGCTTGAGCAATATCTTTGCAGAGCCTCTGATTATATTCCGACCAGAAGTTATTAAGTAGAGGTCCATCGCTCACACAGCCTTGAGAAAGAATTACTTTGTATTCTCTTATTGAATATAAATGTTTGTTGTGTCTGAAGAAGAAAAAAAAGAGTCGTTATTTCTTTATGTGACCACTAGGCCGCCGTTAACCGTGAAATATCAGTTTCTATAGCAGATTTCTGGTTGTTTAAGATCTGAACACAGCGTGGGCATTTGGTCAGACTTTCGGCAAGTATAGAAACCCCGCAACCCATGGTTGATGCAGAATATCCGATCTTGACAGCCATTTTCGGAAATTCAGAGAGCCCTTTAGCTCAGTAGCGGCCGACGGGTTATATTATTTCTAGCTAGTGATGAGAATTTAATTATCTCTCTCGGATTACTATTTTAACCCTCAGCTATCATTTTTCCTTCAGGCTTTCACACACCTGCCTAATTACATTACACAACCATACAGTAGCACTGATATATCTACGGCTTGGAAGAATTGTAGCTTTAACTTCAAATTTGATCATGGCTACAAGGAGACGTCAATGTGTGAACAACCAAAGTCCTTTCTGCTATATTTGTGGATACTTCACGCTTATTCGTCAGAGGCCCAATTGTTTGTGAAATGAGCCTATAAAGCGTACTTCGGACTTACTCTTGGTGACCAAGACAAGGAATGGGCTCCTCATATTGTATGTCATAACTGTGAAGAAATTCTGAGTGATTGAACAAAAGGAAAACGTAAGGGCTTACATTTCGGAATTCCTATGACCTGGAAGGAACCGAAGGGCCACACAATTGACTTCTATTTTTATCTAGTCAATACAAAAAGCATTGGTAAGAAAATTTGAGGATGTGCACGGCATAAAAAAGGTCGTGATGACAGAGCTACTGAGAATCTACTAAGATTCATTCCAGGAGTGCATGCAAACGTGGCAGAGAAAGATGGGAAACTGCATTAGACTTCAGGGGGATTACATTGAAGGGGATAACTTGTAGTTTGTAGTTTAGATTTGAAATAAATTTTTTGTGACACCAGTTCTGGAACATTTTTGGCATACCTCGTAGAGGTAACTGTTTCTTCGGAGACACCGTATGCTAGCAGTATTTGCTCCATTATCCCTCTCTGTATGGAGTCAAATGTTTTGGAGAAATCTACAAATAGCAGCGCTGCTTCAAGTTTCTTTTCTCAAACCCCTTCTATGATTCGATGAATAGTCAGGATCTGAGAGGTTGTGGATCGATTTCTGCGGAATCCGTTTTGGTTTTTCTCTATTTCAGGTCTGATGCGATTAAAAAGAAGGGCATTATATATCTTAGCAACTATATTAGTAAGAGTTATGCCTCTGTAGTTCTTAGCGACACCGAAGTCACCTTTTTTTTTGGGGGGGGGGGTACAGCCTTTCAACACCAATGTACAACTATTAAAATGATTTGTTTCTTGATGTCAAGTTGAATGCTAGAAATATTCGACTGTGTTGAATTGGTATCGTGTAGTATCAGGTTTTAGCGTTTCTTACTGAGAACTTTTGTAGACGATGTCTAAGATGTATTTTCAAAGGTTTGATTGATGTCTTCGTTAGTTAAATCGAAATTTTCAGATGCCTCAATAGTTCTTTTAATTTCTCCTGCTATTTTTTTTTTTTTTTTTTTTGCT
>CM042147.1:102438704-102566204 GCA_023376005.1 Doryteuthis pealeii | reverse complement strand
AAATCAAAATTCTAATCATTTTCTTTTTGTAAAGGTACAGCTTAAACTTGCATAACGCTGTCGAAAAACAACGTTGTAACATATGCATTCCCTATAGTACCAACTATTCAAGAATAAGTTCCTATAGAATTAAAGAAAAAGAAGAGACGGTCATGTGTATACGTCTATATTTAGTAACATAGGAATAATGGAATCACTGTTCTCTTCCAATGTTTGGAGCAAAAGAGAAGCTGGGTCGTGATGGTTTAAAAAAAAAAAAAAGATGAAACCCGCCCATATTTTTTCGGTCAAGAAAGTGTGCATATCGAGCCGAATGTCTTGTTTTGTTTTTGGAAACGTTGCGTTAAAACATGCAACTGTCTCGAATATGGGCAAGAATTGAAAAAAGAAAGAAAAAAACGATACGAAGATATAGGCCATATTATGTGGGAGGGTGTATACGTGTGTGTAAGCGAAAATGTTGATAGAATTTACATGATATTACAAAGATACAAACATA
Organism: Doryteuthis pealeii; assembly: GCA_023376005.1. NCBI lineage: Eukaryota > Metazoa > Mollusca > Cephalopoda > Myopsida > Loliginidae > Doryteuthis > Doryteuthis pealeii. Next base: position 102,565,705 of record CM042147.1, on the reverse strand, counting down.
GGTGCAATTGTATACAAGTATGCACATGTGAACTTATGTGAGCGGAAGCATATTGCCAGATATGATATATCTAATTTTTGATGGTACATAGATAGTATTTGTTAAAAAAAGAGAATACATTTTGCTGAATAGAAGGAACATATCATATTTTTCTTTAAGTGATTTAACCCTTTGATTAGGTTTCATAGTGACGATTTTCAAGTCATAATCAATTCGAAGATGGCTTTTATCGAGTTTAGCAGTGAAAAGATGTGCATACATATGAATGTTCTTTTTATCAGATTTTCTTGGAAATTTTTTTTTAAACTGGTTTATATATATATATATATATATATATATATATATACTAGCAAAAGTATCCGGTCCATGACCTGACTAAAAGAAATTTAGGAACACCAGTGAGTGAGTGAGAAAGGGAGAAAACAGGGGTAAGAGAGAGAATCAGAGGAAATATTTTTATCAAATTTTAAAAAAAAAAAACGCTGAGAATTCGTATATTACAATGTTTGTTTTTTGTTGGTTTTTTTTTTTTGTTGGTTTTTTTTTTTTTGTTGGTTTTTTTTTTAATGCTTTTCTTTGTTTACATTTAAATTATCATTTTAAAAAATGTATAATATGTGTTTTAAAACATAATTTTATTTTTCTAAAAACTTTTTTGTACATATAACAAAAACTTAAATTCAGTTCTTAATAGCTTGTTGCAAATAAAATATTTGTTTAATGTATTTTGTTTTTTACCCTTAAAAAAGTAACAATTAAAAGGAGTTAAGTATTAAACATGTGTTAACAGCTGGGGCTGTAGAATACTGTGATTACACCTCTGCCGAGGAGTAAGACTTCCTCTCAATTGTGCCACCTGTAGCAAGTGGGTAGTGACGGAATTTTAGTGGCTGAACAGTCCATGACATGCAACACTTCCCTTTGACCATTACTTGGGTTAGACGAGAGTCGGAGAGGCCTGTCAAATAAATTGGCTAGTCACATCAAGCCCTAGCACCTATATGATTGTCCCTACAGTATTGCTCTTATGGTAAACCTCCATCCCTTTTTATCATTGCTAGATGTCCTTTACTTGCAACCTTTTATCATATCCTCCCTGTGACGAATGGGTTGGGTTAAGAAAATGATGTACAAGCGTGGTGTAAAAGCAAGCTAGTCTCCCTGTTCCATTAATACAGAATAATAAGTTCGATTCTCACTGGATGCCCCATACTTACGACTGTGTTACATCCAGCCTGTGATGAACGTGATGGGTAAAGAAAAGGACATCCCATCATTGTGTAATGGTTAGCAAGGTAGTGTTACACCCCCGCACTCGTTGGGATCGACCAGCACGCACGCGCAACAAGCAACAATAAAAAAAAGTAAAAATATACGAAATAGGTCCCAGTTATAAAATAGGTGGTATTAAATAAAAGGGAAATGGGATTTCAGACACTCCCCCCTCTCTCCCTGCTCGCAGTAGGTGAGTGGGAACCGAATAAATGAAACAGCACAATAACAACAACAACTGAATTGATGACAACACTGCACGCCTTGATTAACAATATAAAGATTTATTTACATTAGAAAAACCAAAGGGGGTGGGGTAGATACAGATATAGGGTCGGCCGGACAAACATGTATACAAACATATAGTCGAGGGTTTCCACAACAGGTGGAGGAACTTATAATTACAATCATCAGAAAAAGGAAAAAAAGAAAATAAACATATCATGCAATATATAATAACACCGCGACAGGGTTTACATAAGACAAAGTACAATCAAAAAAAGGTTCATGCAAATACAGAAATATGACAACAACATTTCACTTCTCTTTAACTCACGACTCGTTGCACTGATTTTCAAAAATGAACGTTCTTCTCTTTTCACAAACGATTAAAAACCTGCTAAAGTTCTCTCTCTCAAAATAAGTCATCAAATCAATCCAAAAGGAAAATCTCCGATCAGAACAATCATAGTTCAGTTTCTTTTCTTTTCTTTTCTCCCTTTTTTTTATCCTCTTAATATTGGTAATTCTTTTCAAATAATCTTCTTCATAGTAAGATCCTGTCAAAATGATCAGTCAGATCCCAGAGCAATAGGGTGTGCTTCTTGTCTCGAGCTGAGTTCGGTGAATTGTGAATTTTCTCTCGGACTCGCGCGGATTTTTGGCGCGAATACACTAGTTGCTGTGACGATGAGGTCACTGGGTCGCCTGCACTGTTCGTGAGGCCATCTCAAGAAGAAGTAAAGGGGTGGGGTCCGGCAACCCACCCGTCTCTTAGCCTTATGCCCAATAGTATTAAGAATGTCCTCGCCACGAAGACAAAAAATGCAAGGGTTAAATGAATTTTTAAGTTTCTGGTTTGCCTGCCGCCTACGCACCCATGAATCTACTTTCAGACTGAGTCGACTGTTGAGCTCAGCGATATGTATACTAGTGGACATACTAGTAGGATGTCACAGTAGTCTTGTAGATCAATTACTACTGAATAGTGAGTTCAATCGTTGCTGTATACCACGTCATAATCAGTTTTGGGTAAATAAGGAAGAAATCCCATTGTGGCCTAATGGTTAGCATGCTACTCTTAGATTCATTATTATTGAATAGCGATTTCGATCGTCGCTGGGTGCTCCATACAGGTAAATACGGATTGGGTAAAGAACAGGGCGTTCTATCATGGTTTAATTGTTAGCAAGGTAGTCTCGCAAATTCATTACTGCTGAATAGCGAGTTCGATCATCACTGGATACTCTATACTTGCGGTCTCGTGTAAATCACAATTATTAAAAAATGAACCCTAAAATCTTGAGTGGTTTGGAACAATTTATTTTTAAAGTTTTCTTAATTGCCAGTTGAGATACAGTGATAAACGTATTCGTTTAACGTCTTTTCTTTATTACCATGTAAAAATTCTTTTAAAAGCTATGAATTAAAAACGTAACATGTTTCGTATTACAATTTCTTTTATTATTATTATTATTATTATTATTATTATTATTATTATTATTATTATTATTTGTTTACATTTTAAATAGTATTGGGAAAGCAAACAAAAACTGTTTGGAATATTTTCATGATTTTTTTTCTTACCATTAATACTTTGGCATTAGTTGAATTCGTTTTATCGAGTATGGATGATTTTTTTTATATCCCCTATTTTTTTTTTTAATCGCTTAGAATTTACGTATTAAAATGTTCGTTTATTTTAGGAATTGTTTTTTGTTTATATTGAGAATATTTTGAAAAGGTAACTAATCTAAAAAAATAAGTTATTTTGAAAAACATATTTAGAAAGATTATTTTATTTACTTTCGAACCAAATAAATATTTTAAAGACTGGACCATGAATACGCGCGAAATAAGATTTGATTTTTCGTTAAAATTTAGTCTCTGAAAAAATCTTACTTCGTATTCTCGGCTGTCTGAAGCAAAATATTTCTTTAACTCGCTGTAAAAAAATAATTCAATGGATAAAAACACAAACAAATTACGTATTTAGAAATATCATTTTATTTTCTTTCGAACCAAATAAATATTTTAAAGATTGGGCCATAAATACGCGAGAAATACCGAGCTGAACTGTTTAGAGTACGATTTTGTTCACTACAATTAAACTAAACTGTTAGTATCGCTATAATAGAAAGCAGTCGGCGAGCAATATTTTATCAGCAGCAGCAGCTGGTGTACGGCCAGTTCCACAAATCGGATTTTGGGTTAATTAATTGATTATATCCCTTAATAATTAAAAATCAATAACCAAATTTGGTGTGTTTCTTAGTTAGAAGTTTATTAAGATGAATGCAAGATTTCGAGGGACGTCTCTTTTCTGAGTTATACGTCGACACGTACATACCAAATATTCTTTTATATATATATACTAGCTAAAGTACCCAGTCTATGACCGGACTAAAAAAAAAAAAAAAGGAACACCAAAGAGGAGAGAAAATAAGAGAAAATTATTTATCGATTTTTTTAAAATCGCCGGGAATTGTCTAATGAATAAACGGTCGAAATAATCGTTAATATTCGAGACTAATATGAATTAATTAAAGTAACTTCTAAAGTTTTTTAAAAAAGTTAATAAATGAGTAAAAGAAATATCGAGATAAGTATATAGTATATACTATATACATATTTGTCGAAAGACCATTTATCTTGACGGTTTTTAGTAAAAAAAATTTTAAAAAAGAAAGAAAAAAAAGGAAGTGGTGACTTCATTTTTTTTTAAAATCTGCCTATTTATTCATTATTATAATTATATTCTTTATTAAATAACAAATTTTCTTATTCAAGTTACATACATTAGAATCATTTTTATTTTATGTTTGTTTAGTATTTAATAAACACGAAACAAACATAAAGATTACCTTAACATTTCGTATATAAACACTGTTTATTTTCATTTTTAAAATGTTGTTATTGTTATTATTGTTATAACAAATTTAAATGTTAAATTCAATAAAAAAAATGTAAAGATAAATAAACATTCGACAACTATATGTATGTATTTATTTACTGTTTGTTTACTTATTTACGAAATGTAAGTTAAGTTTCTTCAAATAAGTTATATGACTTAACTACCTCGTACTTTTTAAACTCCTGTCTAGATTTTTGTAAAAGGCTTTTTTTCTAAAACTCTTTTGTACATACGAAAAAAATTAAATACTGATTAAAAACAAAGTGTTATTATTAATGATTAAATTAAATGTTTTCGCTTATTATTGTTATTTACTTCGCTGTAAAAAATAATTCAATCGATAAAACTACATACAAATTACATATTTAGAAAGACTATTTTCTTTTCTTTCTAACCAAATAAATATTTCTAAGATTATACCGGTGATACACGAGAAATTCCGAGCTGAAACGATTAGGGCACAAATTTGTCAACTTCAAATTACCAGCAGCGGCACCATTTTACTGTTGGTACAGGCAGCAGCCAGCGGAATTTTTTATATTAGCAGCAGCAGCTATGCCATGATTATCGCAAATCATTTGATTTTTGTTTAATTAATTAATTATATTCCTTAATCAGTAAAAAATAACAATAACCAAATTTGGCGTGTTTCTTAGACGGATATTAACGTGTTTCTTAGACGGATATTAATGTGAGTACAAGATTTCGAATCTGAGTGACCTTCTGTTTTGGAGTTATACGTCGACACGTACATACCAAACTTCCTTTTATATATATATATATACTAGCAAATGTAACCGGTCCATGACCGTATTAAAATGATTTTAGGAACACCAGGAAGTGAGAGAGAAAGGGAGAAGACAGGACTAAGAGAGTGGATAAGAGGAAAATAATTTAGACAAGATTCTTATGAAATAAAAAAAAATCGCTGTATAGTGAGTTTGATCCTCGATGGTTAACTCCTACTTGCGACTTCGTGTCACATGCTACACGTGGAGAGTAAATACCTACATTTAAAACATTATTTAAAGAATGTAACCTTAAACTCTCGATTGGTTTCAAACAATTTTATTTTACTAAAGGTTAATTCTTCCTTGCTTGTTGAGTTACAAGAATTAAAAATGTAATTTTTTTTTAATAAAAGTAGCAGTTGGTTTGAAACAAGTGATATAATTCAATAATTAAACAAGTTATGAGAAACACTTTAATTTGTATTATTGCAACAATACCAGCTAGAATATAAACATTGAATTCACAGACTGCTTTTATCCATGTTTCCCATTTAGTGTGTGTGCAATGAGTTGTATTTGCCTCTCATCTCACTAATGAGGGCGTGACACAAGGACATTTTTATGTGGGCCCACCCACAAGCCAAAGCTGATGGGTGGGAAATAACAAAAAATGCGTCGATCCCTTCGGCATTCCCCCACAAGAGAGAGGGGGATAGCCCCCTGGGATCGACGCTATTATTAAACTCTCGACAAGTCCAGCGGCCAAAGCCCACTGGACCCCCGGCGTTAACCGGAAAACCGAATATATTTGTCGCATACTCCACTTGTATGGACTGGGCACAAGGCCTCGTTTTAACGTGGGCCCGCCCACAAGCCGAAGCTCATGGGTGGGGAAGAACAAAAATTGCGTCGATCCCTTGGCATTCCCCCACAAGGGAGGGGGGCGCCTCAGGAATCGACGCTATTATTAAATTCTCGATAAGTCCAGCGGCGTTAACCGGAAAACCGTACGGGCAATGAGGATATTTGTCTCATACCCCACTTATATTGACTGGGCACAAGGCCTCGTTTTAACGTGGGCCCACCCACAAGCCGAAGCTCATGGGTGGGAAAGAACAAAAATTGCGTCGTTGCCCGGGGGGATAGCCCCCTGGGATCGACGATATTATTAAACTCTCGGCGAGTCCAGCGGCCGAAGCTCGCTGGACCCCCGGTGTTAACCGGAAAAACGAGTGCAATGAGTTCATAAAAAAAAAGATACATTTAATTCAAAAGAAATAAAGATTATATAAAATGGTTTTACCTACATAGTACAGATGGTTTGCGTAATTTGCAATATATCTTTAACAATCTTTGTTTAATTAATAACTATTAGTTGTAATTGATTCCTAATATTATTATTTTATTCTAAAACGTATTAAAAGCAACCCTATGTATAATTCTATATCGAAATCAATTCAAAATTAGAATTAAATTTCTAAATTAAATTGAAATAATTGTAATCTTTTTATATCCGGAATCTCTATATAACAGAATGGCGCAGTACTTCCGTTTCGTCTTATAACTCATAAAAGACACGTTATTCAGCATTTTTCGATTTAAAATTATACATAGGATTACTTTGAATAAGTTTGAAAATAAAACATTGATATTAGATGTCAATTACATCCTATAATCATTTATTAAAACGGGATTGTTCAAAGTAATATGCAGATTACGCAAACCATCTGTACATAGTAATATAGTATAGAGAGAGAGAGAGAGAGAGAGAGAGAGAGAGAGAGAGAGAGAGAGAGAGAGAGAGAGAGAGAGAGATTGTTTGTTTGTTCGTTTGTTTGTTTGTTTTTGTAGCTTAAATTACGGAAATAAACGGAAGGAAAACTAAAACAGAAAGCTTTTTGGTACTCCCCTTATGGCAGTTTAAATGCAGTCTATGAATTCATATTTTGCGAACTAGGTTACGGTTTTAGGGGATTATGGTTGTTTTTAATAACGTATTGCTTAAAAAGATAAACAACAACAAAATTTACTGTACATTAAATTAACTGTTGAAATTAATTATTGATTCTATTATTGAGACATTTGTTTCTGTTAGTATTGCAATGTATAATTTCAATTAAACTTAGTTTAAAAAGATATTTTTCAACATTAAATGTATATTTATTGTTTTTTGGGGGGGAGGGATTTTTAAGCAATATGTATTTAAAACAACCTTAATCCCCTAGACCGTAACCCAATTCGCAAAAAGTTCATTCATAGACTGTAGTCAAACTGTCATAAAATTATTTCAAAATACTAAAAAATTCAGGATTACATTTTTTTTAAATATTTTCATTTTTTTTTTAAATCCCTAAAATAAACACTGCAATACATTAATTTTCAGTGATTTTATTTTTGATATTATCAGCGTTATTCGGACTATTGTCCCCATCTTCATTGTTATTTGTACAACGTATGTATTTCTTGTCGGACTCAGGAACCTTCTCGGGAATAGGGAACCTTCTTTTCGAACTCGGGAGCTATCACGGAACTTTGAACCTAACCGTTTAGTTAGTCCACGGGTGTATCCTGTTCGCATTCTGCTAACCATAGCTGGGGTAGGAGTTGTATTTATTATTTTTCTAACTGCCTCTACTTAGGATTGAACTCGGGATACAGAGATAACTGTCACTTAGAACTGTCTTAACCTAACTACCTTATCCACTAGACCATGTGTCCAATTGGACATTTGAGAGTGAATTTTGGGAACTTATAAACCTAATGTCTTGATTTGGCTAGAATATCTACCTATTTACTTATGTATGTTTTTTTTACCTAGACTCATATTATGTTTTTTTTTCAATCTGATCTAGCCTTCTTAATTATGGGTTCCCATATTGTATTCATTTCTATGTTAGGTCTACTTAACAGCCCAGTACAGCCTATCATATGTGCTGATTCTTTGAGGCGTCTTCTCTTCCAATGTTCTTTATCTATTATTCTAACTTCATCCCATATGGGCAGATGGTTTCCCTTTTCATTCCATATATGGTCAGCCATACCTGACTTTTCTATTTCTCCTCGGACCACTGCTTTACGATGTTCTTCTAGTCTTACTTTCAGTGGGCGGCATGTTTCACCTTTGTATTCTTTACCACAGCTGCATGGGATGGAATACACACAATTATTGGTCATGTTGTATTCTGTTGGGGGCTTGACTCGGACGAGATGTTTACGAAGAGTTGAGTCACTCCTGAATGTTGTCCTGGTGTCATAGGGATTACATATCTTTTGAATTTTTTCGGCCAAGCCTTTCACATAGGGCAGACAGACTGTGGTGAGTTTTCGGGTATCATCCTCTGTCCTGCTATCCAGATTTCTCATAGCCGATGTTATGCTTTCAGGATTATTACGACGGAGGGTCTCTCTTAAGCTGTCCATTTCATTCTGGTATACTTCATCACTGCTGATGGCTTTTGCTCGATGTTGTAAACAACGAACGATACCTTTCTTTATATTATATGGATGGTGGGAATTGAAGTTGAGATACTGTCCAGTGAAGGTAGGCTTACGATACACGGATGAACTGAATCCTTGCTCTGTGCGAGTTATCAACACATCTAGGAAGGACAATTTGTTGTCTTGTTCTTTTTCCATATTGAACTGTATAGATGGATGGATTGAGTTCACACGATCCAGTAGTATTTGAACATCTTCCTGATGGGGCCAGAGAATGAATGTGTCATCTACGTATCTAAGCCACATTGATGGCTTTAATGGTGTAGATCCCAAGGCCATCTCTTCAAAGTATTCCATGTATATATTCGCCAACACCGGGGATAATGGTGATCCCATAGCCAGGCCCTCCTCTTGTCGGTATATGTCAGAACCCATATCGAAGTAAGTTGTTTCTACACAGAACGTCAGCATCTCCATTAGATTGTCTATTGGGATACAGGTGCGTTCTTCCAAATCTGAATCTGCAGTTAACTTATTCCGTACCACTGTCAGAGTCTCATCAGTGGGTACCTTCGTGAACAGACTCACTACATCTAGACTCACCATTTGGTTGGAATGGATGGGAGCATTTTTGATTTTTTTGTTCCCGAGTCCGACAAGAAATACCTGAAGAAGGCCGGAGGGCATATCGGTTGAAACGTTGTACAGATAACAATGAAGATGAGGACAATAGTCCGAATAACGCAGATAATACTAATCTTCTAGCCTCGTCTCAAACATTCAGAGAAATAGTTTATTTTTGGTGTTCCTAAAAAATCTTTTCGTCCGGTCATGGACTGGGTAATTTTGCTAGTATAATATATTGTTATTGTAATTATTGTAAATATTACTTTTCTTAGAGTTAGTTAGTTAGTTTAACTCACCGAAACAAAAGGTCTGAACTTGCACAACGGATGGTAAATTTTAGCGTAAAGTTTTTGGGGACACTCTTTAATGACAGTTTAACTAAAGCCTATGAATCAACATTTTGCGATTTAGGTGACGGTTTTAGGGGATTAAGGTTGTTTTTAATTACGTATTGCTGAAAAAGATAAACAACAACAAAATATTTACTATACATTAAATTAACCATTGAAATTAATTATTGAACCCATATTGAGACAGTTTTTTCTGTTAGTATTGCAATTTATAATTTCAATTAAACTTAGTTTAAAAAGATATTTGTCAACATTATATGTATAGTAATTTGGGTTTGTTTTTTTGTTGCTGTTTTTTTTTAAAGTTATATGTATTTAAAAACAACCTCGCAAAAAGTTCATTCATAGACTGTAGTTAAACTGTCATGGGGACCACAACAAAATAAAGATAATAGTCTGAATAATTATATCAAAAGATTTTTTTGAAGTTTCTATACGGGATTTTTTTTATTATAAAAAAAACGTATTCTGAATTCTACATAAAAAAATGTTAATATTATGACATAAAATTATTTCAAAACACTCAAAAATTCAGGATTATATTTTTAAAAATATTTTCAATTTAAAAAAAAAATCCCTAAAATAAACGCTGTAATAAATTTTCAGTGATTTTTTTTTTTCAATTTTATTTTTGGTGTTCCTAAAAAATCTTTTCGTCCGGTCATGGACCGGGTAATTTTGCTTGATTTTTGATCGTTTGATTTTTGTTTGATTGATTAATTAATTATATCCCTTAATCAGTATAAATCAATAACCAAATTTGGAGTGTTTCTTAGTTAGAACGATATCAATGTGTATGCAAGATTTTAAATCTGAGTGACTTCCCGTTTTGGAGTTATACGTCAACACGTACATACCAAAATCTCTCCTTTATATATTAGATATATATGTGTGTGTGTGTGTGTGTGTGGGTGTGTGTGTGTGTGCGTGTGCGCGCGCGTGTGTGTGTGTGTGTGTGTGTGTGTGTGTGACGAATGAGAAAAATTATTATATATATATGTGTGTGTGTGTGTGTGTGTTAAGATAGCAAATGCATAACGTCAACGGCACTTGGTAAGTCAGTTTCTCGCCAATGCGACTTTCAAACCAAATTGGATATATATGCTCTATCAATTTATCAATGATATTAAGCAATCTTTACCTATAAATATAGCAAACAAACTTATCAATATTAATACACACACACACACACACACACACACACATATATATATATATATATATATATATATATATATATATATATTAATTGAAAGAATAAAACGACCGTAATTATTATATATATGCGTGTAGGGGGACGCAACCTGGTATCACTACAGAGTCATGAGAAAATTCATTCTTGTAATAACAATCATTTTAAAACTTCAAAGATATATTTCATTTTTTCATATGTGATGACTAGATAGACTAATCTTTTTCTTCTTCGGTGGGGTGAATGAGACCCTTGCACCAGCTCTGTGTCACTTCATTCTCATTTTTTTAAAATTCTTTCTCCTTCTAGCACACTTGGCTTTCTTTCTTACTTTCATTTTCGTTATTTTTAAGGGTTTAGATTTATTCTTTTTTTCCATAGTTAGACCATAACTTGAATAGTTATGATCGATGCGTTGCTAGTTACTATTAATTGTGATAATTTGTAGGTAATTACGTTCATAGTCACTATTAATTTTGTTAAACTGTAAATTATTACGTTGATAGTTATTCTTGATTCATTTACCCTGTCACTGATTATGAGGACAGTTCGTAATTCTGTTAGACTATATACATTTGCTCTTAATTTTGTGAGGTCGTATATAGCATGGATAGTTGTGATTAATTTTCTTACAATAAAGAACCTTATACGTAAATTTTACTATTCAATAAATCTTTACCAATATCACTACGTTTGGCTTTTCATATTGTACATCCTTACGTGGATGGTTATACTTAATTTTTGTTAAGAAGAAGTAACAAACACAGATATATGTAAGGATCTGCTGCAGAGTTTCTTTTTAATAAAATCAAGTATTTGACTTTGGATAGGAAAAAAGAAAGAAAATGACCAACAACGATATCGCTTGCGTCTTGTCTTTTTAGTATGAGACGTTTTTTTATGGGATCTAATGATGTTCAAAATACGTAGTTTAAACATGTTTTAAACATATATGGCGCTAACGTATCTCCTTGTATGACTCCACTGACGATATCACAGAAATCCGTGTCGCCATCAGGCGAGCGTACCATTGATTTAGTGTTTTGGTATCAATATGGCGGTAACTGGTAACGGAGGTCGTATGCTAGAAGTATTTGCTCCATTTTTCCTCTGTGTATGGGGTCAATTGCCTTGAAGAAATCTACAAATAGTAGAGTTGCCTCAAGATTCTTGGCTCGAACCCCTTCTATGATTCGACGAATAGTCAGGATTTCCTCTATTTCAGATCTGATGCGATTAAGAAGGGCGTTATATATTTTAGCAGTTATAGTAGTAAGGGTTATGCCTCTGTAGTTCTTAGCGATTCCCAGATCTCCTTTTTTTGGAGAATGGGTTTATTTTTCTATCGTATTTTTTTGTATACTGCATTGCATAGTCTAAGTAGTATGTCATCGAATATTCTTATTTTCCAGACCTCAGATGGTATTTCGTCGAGGCCCGCATTAAGTTCTTCCATTTTAAAGTCTCTTAGCTTAATGTTTAGTTGGTTATTCATCATTTTGGGGTATTATTTTCTATGATTTTAGGTGGTTCAGTTTCTGGAAGTGATCTTTCTATTTCTGTAGTCTATTTTTTTGACTGGTTGTCTTTAACTTTGATCTAGAGGTACTTTTCCTACCACTAATTTCATGTACAGTTTTCCATGCTAATCGCGACTTCTGCATGTTATAATTTTCTACTGAATGTCTGATTTTATTTATTTGCTCTTGGATGTATTCTATCTGTTCTGTGTGTTTCAGTTAGTTCTACCTGGGATTTCTTCAGGCTTTCTATGGTGATGTTAGTTGGATTTGTATTATTGCGTTAGGATACTTTTTTTAATATGAGTTCTCTTTACTCTAACTGATTCTGTCTCTTAGGGAACAGTGTGTTTGGCTTTTAGTTTGGTCGGTATGCATTCTGCTGCAGATTCTAGGTGGACACTGACAAAGTTTTCGTCTTCCTCATTTGGAATGTACCTTGCTGATGTCTCTTGGGGGATGTCGGACTTATTCTTTACTGTTACTGAGTAGCGATTGCCTATATCACTGTTGTCGAGTGATGACCAGTCGTATTGTACAGATTTACTGGTTTGTCCTTTGTTTCTACGTAGACTTAGGCATAGTTTGGCTGTGATTATTCTGTGATCGGAGGATACTCCTTCAAAAGAGGAGTATGCTTCGCAGTTCATAGCTCTGTTTATCCATTTTTTTATTCATTAAGATGTAGTCTAGTTGCGCTTTACTGGTTTTTGGGAAGGTGTAGGTTTATTGTTTGCTCTTTTGCTTTTAGAATTTGATGTTTAGGCATACAGGCCTATTTTCAAGGGAAAACTCGGCTAGGAGTTCACTGTTCCTGTTTGGGGTGTTATATAAACAGAATCTATTGTTTTCGTTTTTACTTTCTGCGCATTCATGTCTCCCCCGATTATCAATACGTAGTGTTTGGGAGTGTGTCTGCATGTTGAGGATAGTTCGTCGTAAAAGGATTCGATGTCATTAATGTCATCGCTAACATTTGTGGGGTTATAACACGAGACTAAAGTTTTGCAGTTACTGCCATTAAACGTAGCACTCATGATTCTCGGTTGAATTTTTTCAATGCTGTTTAGTTGTTTAGAGAGGACTGAGAATTATTCCTACAACTATAGTGGCATTAGCGGAGTTTTTCCATGCAGATGCCGACACAAACGTCCAGCCATTACCAGATTCATTGTATTTTAATTATAATTTGCTATGGTCAAATCTGTTTAGCACACATATGTTGTCTATATATTTTTTCAGTTGCAAACACCGTTAACTCGGGAGTTGGCTTATCACTTTTAACGTTCTAACGTTAAATGTTGCTAATTTAAGAGGGGGTTTTGCATCTAAGTAGATCTGTTTTGTGTTTAAGTTCTGTGACTGTATTTTCAGATACTGTGGCCAGAGCTATGATTTCTGTAGTGTATGTGTCTTGTTTGTCTGTGTTGAGAGTGATGTGGTTTGAGGATGTGATGTTGTTGGTGCTCCGTAGCTTATTTTTCGAACCTCAGCAGAACACGCAACTCGAATGGTGATGGTATCTCTTTTTTCCATTTTCCGTACTGTCATAGGGGTTTGGGTTGGTTCGATCTTATTGATACCTATCGGCAGTTGTTTTGTTAACTCATCAATAGACGCTAAACTTAGAGATGCGGAGCATAGTTCTGTTTGATCCTGTTCGTTGGCCCGTTTTGTGATCCTCCGCCCAGCATCTTGTTAGCTACGCCGTTGGCCCATTTTAAGTTCATCCGTCACGTCTCACATACACTACGCTGCCATCCATGGTTTCCTGTGTGACACGCGCTAGTCTTGTGGCATCTAAAATTTTGCATAGAACTGTTGTACAATAGTAATTTAAAAAGTGGAGGTCACCTTTTGAGATATCAAAGTTTTAAGTTAGTTAAAGTCCACATGTTATTTTTCATATTAATATTGAGCAAACACGCTTGTGTCTAGTTTTGTTTTTCTTTTCCTCTTCTTCCTCTTTTCCTTTCCAATTTTTCTTTTCTGTCTTTTAAATCCCAAACAGACGTTTTCTGTGCTAGAATACAGGCATTTTTATGAATTTTCTTTTGGCTTACCTTTGAACAATGATAGTTTGAAGTAGCAAAATCGGAAAGCAGACTTAAGACTTCGTGTCGAAATACTCGTGTGAACTTTTGTGAAAAACAATTTTCAATTCAATCCTTTAGAACTAGCATTTCAAAAGGGCAAAGGGGGTTAACTGACATTTTTTTTAAAGTAGTACATTTAACAGAAATAAAATAAGAAGCAATTCCTGCACTAACCTAGACATTAACAAGGAAAGATTATTAGGTTAAGGGTACGTACCGTTCTTTTTCTTTTTAGGAATGTTCTTTTGGCTAACTTTTGAAGAATGATAGAATATCAGTTGCATAATCAGAAAGCAGGCTTGGGACTTCGTGTCGAGGCACTCGTGTCGAAACACTCGTGTGGAGTTTTGTCAAAAATATATATATATATATATATATATATATATATATATATATATATATATATATATATATATATATTGATAGGTGGGGTTTTTTATTGTACGATAAACTATAAACCGACGTTTATTTGACGTAATTTTTGCATGAAGACTCGCCAGACATACGCTTAACAGACAGGAAATATGAAGCCGTTATTAGAAGTCCATAAAGAAAGAAAAACAAAAAGGAACAACAAAAATGCTGGGTTTAATTATTATATTAATATCATAAAATAATAGGCAACCCTCCGTTTCATGCAAATTGACCCGCATAGGCACGCCGTAATTACTTTCTGTCCCTTTCTTTATCCATATTTCATTGTTATGGTATAATACAGGTCTACGTCAATGTCGGATTATTTGAAGATTAACTGATATATCCCTGCATAATTTACAGTATTTTACAGTATCATCATAATCATCATGTCGCGCAGTTAGCACGGATATCCATGGCTATCTCTCGCCAACCTTCTCTATCATTTATTGTACCGGGGAGGTCCTCCGTGCGGTATCCAGTATCCTCGCAGAGTGGGTCAATGTAGATCCTTGGTGGGCGGCCCACACTAGCACGTCCATGTGTTGGCTTCCACATGAGAACGTCGCTTATGAGCTCGTCCTTGCTTCTCCAGCAGTGTCCAGCATGCTTTGTCCGTCTCAGTCGGATGGTTTGTGAGATGGGGGGCAGGTGACCATACAGCTGCTTCCTTGTGGGTGCTGTTTCCACGACTTGTTCAAGACCGTACGCAGCATTCTTGTGCAGCTCCCATCTAGCTTATTCTCAAGGCGCTCCGTTAGGGTCCAAGTGGTGCAGCCATACAGCAGTACTAATATAACCACAGCCTGGAAGAATTGACGCGTTAACTTGCCAGTGAGATCGGATTTCCATATGACTGATAATTTGTGGCCGACCATGCCTTTCCTATTCGTGTATTAACATCGCTTTCTGTGGATGAGATATTACTACCTAGGTATGTGAATTGTTCTACTGGCTTAAGAGGCTTACCATCGAATGTGGAGATTTCTTTCTTTTGAAACCCATGAACTCGGTTTTATCGGAGTTCACAAAGAGGCCGATATTCTTTGCTGCCTCCTCGAAGCTATGTAGTAATGACTCAGCCTGTGCTGGGATATCTGCAAGTAGTGCGAGGTCATCAGCGTAGTCTGCGTCTGTGGTGGTTTGTGCGGGATATCGCCTGCTTCTTGCCTTTCTTAGTGTGAAACCTTTTTCTTTTATGGTATCTAATGATGTTCGGAGTAAGTAATCTAGGCATATTATAGATATATACGGTGCTAATGTATCTCCTTGAAGGACTCCAGCAGCGATGTCAAAGAAATCTTTGACGCCATTAGGTGCATAATTATAGCGGCAACCGTTTCTTTGAGGAGACCGTATGCTAGTAGTATTTGTTCCATTTTTTTCTCTGTATATGGAATCGAATGCCTTGGAGAAATCTATGAATTGACGCATTAACTTGCCAGTGAGATCGGATTTCCAGTCGTTGCTTCTAGATTCTTTGCTTGAACCCCTTCTATGATCCATCTGAGAGGTTGTGGATCGATTTCTGCAGAATCTGTTTTGGTTTATTCTAAGGATTTTCTCTATTTCGGGTCGGATGCGATTAAGAAGAAGGGAATTATATATCTTGGATGCAGTAGCAATAAGAGTTATGCCTGTGTAGTTCTTAGCGATTCCGAGGTCTCCCTTTCTGGGGAATCGGAGGATGCTGCCTTTCGTCCATTTATCTATTTTATTTTGTCTATATACTGCATTGCATAGGCTAAGCAGTATGTCATTGAACTTTCTCATCTTCCATACCTCGGGGGGGTATTTCGTCAAGACCTGCAGCTTTTCTACCTTTTAGTTTATTTAAGACTTCTTTAAGTTCTTCTGTTTTTAAATCCCCCATTTTGATGTCTAGTTGTCTATCTACAATCTTTTGGATATTATTTTTTATGATTCCCCAGAAGTTTCCGGAAATAGTCTTTCCATTTTTTAAGTCTATATTTTTGGCTGGTTGCCTTTAGTTTTGATCTAGAGTTACTTTTCCTACCATTAATTTCATTTACTGTTTGCCATGCTAATCGCGACTGTTGGTCTTCTACCGATTGTCTGATATCATTTATCTGTACTTGGATGTATTCTATTTGTTATTTTTTGTATGTTTTGGTTAGGTCTATCTGGGCTTTCTTAATGTTGTGTAGATTGGTGTTAGTTGGGTTTGTTTGATTACGTTGGGCTGCTTTTTCATATTGTTTTTCTTTTCTCTAACTGCTTCTGTCTCCCAGGGAACAGAGTGTATGGCTCTTAGTTTGGTCGGTACGCACTCAGCTGTTTCTAGGTGGGCACTGACAAAGTTTTCGTATTCCTCGTTTGTGGTGAAGCTTTCAGATGCCTCCTGGAGGATATTGAATTTATTTCTTACTGCCACAGCGTAGCGATTGCATATATCGCTGTTGACAAGTGTCGACCAGTCGTATCGTACAGATTTACTGGTTTGCTTTTTGTTTCTACGTAGGCGTAGTCGTAATTTTGCTGTGACCATTCTGTGATCGGAGAATACTCCTTCAAAAGAGGAGTATGCTTCACAGTTCATTGCACTATTTATCCATTTTTTATTTATTAGGATATAGTCTAATTTGGCTTTTGTATTGTTTGGGTATGTGTAGGTATGTTTACCTTTTCTTTTTTGGTATTTTGTATTTAAGCATACCAGCCTGTTCTCAAGAGAGAACTCGGCTAGGAGTTTGCCATTTCTATTTGGGATGTCATTTAGGCAGTATCTATTGTTCTCCTTTTTGCCTATCTGCGCATTCATATCAACCCCCTCCCCCCAATGACCAGGACATTGTGTTTAGGAATCAGTCTGTATAGGGAGGATAACTCATAACAGAACTTTGCAATGTCCGTTTCTTCGTTGACATTAGTGGGGCTATAGCACGAGACCACTGTCATGCAGGGATTCCCATTAAACGTAGCGCATATAATTCTTGGTTGGATTTTTTCTACAATGTTTAGTGCTCTTATAGCTCGGGGACTGAGGAGCATTCCTACGCCTCCTATGGTGGAATTTGTGGGGGTTTTCTACGCAGATGCCGACACAAGCGTCCATCCATGACCTGTTTCGTGATATTTTATTTCTAATTCATTTTGATCACATCTATGCTCTTAACGCAGATTATGCCTATATTTTTATCCACTGCAGACGCCGTTAGTTGAATTCAGTGAAGGGGCACGCCTCATACATTTCGATGCTCTTGAACCATTAGATACAGTCTGTAATACTCCACCATTGGTTAACATTCAAAGCAGTTTTTAATGTGACGCAGATATCTTTCAGTATTATTTTACTTGTTTTACCCATTTCTGTTTTTTGTGGGATTCAGCAGTCTATAGGATGGGTTATTAATGAAGTCAACCTTATGATCTTTGAAGGTTATAAAACGCTTCTTTTTTTTTTTTTTTTTTTTTTTTTTTGCTTTAAAGGTTTTTATTGTTTTTTGGGGGCTTTTTTCTTTTGCTGAATGTTTCAACTAGGCCCGTTCAATTTAGTTGCAAGCAGTTTGGCTTCATTATTAATTTCCGCTTGCAATTCGGGTGGGGCTTTTTAGTAAAATTTAATTTCTTCTTTTTGTAATAATTTATTGTATCTATTAGAGTCCATATAGGTTACCCGATTTATTTGAGAAAATTTATTGGAGATTTATGTATGGTCCTTCTCGATTTGACTTTGAGGGTTTTTGATGGTTTTGAATGAGATGTTTTTCACTAAGTCAATCAAATATGATTGCTTGATTAATATTTAAAAAGAAAAAGGAATTTAAAAACTAATTCCTAAAAAAAATAAACCATCTCCCGCGCAACGATTGTATGATATTTACTTTTTATAGTTTTTAATAATATCTATCAACACACACAGAGACACAGACACAGGCACACACGCACACACACATATGTATATTATATATATTACAATGCTGGTGTTCCTAAAAGATACGACCGTTATCATCTTGCAACACCCTCTGATTAAAAATGAGACCATCCAAATAGTTCATGATGAAATGCAAAATGTAAATCCTGATTATCAGGTATCGTCTATCCGCTGAATTCTTATTTTACCCACTTTAATATGAATTGTTCTAAACGTTGCAATTTGTCTTTGGATGTTGTATGATTGAAATTTAAAGATATACACATTTTATATATAATATATATATATATATATATACAGAAGTATCCTAGGTATGAAACGAAACAACATCCGGTAGTAAGTAAGATTTGGAGAATGTAGTGCATCACGTCAATGTCATTACTCCGAGGTCCACTTTGACCCGGAGTGGTTGTACCTGTTTATGGGTCAAATACATGTTTAAAAATGATTCGTATTCAATAGGACTGTTTGCAAAAAAATATATATAATTTAAGAAGCCACTACACAAAATATGTAAATAGGAATGTACAATGAACGCGATTCCCTAACCCTTAGGCATAAAATAACCCTAGACAGGTTGATATATTGTTAAAATCAATCAATCACACACACACACACACACACACACACACACACACAAATGCGTCTATATACATACATGACTGTGTATTCATTCATATATGTTAACTGTTATATTGGTTCAGCCAGTAGAGCATCTACTTTATACAAGTCCCCGCCAAATCAGTGCATGAGTAGCACAGCTTGGGTGATCTAATCTGTGCGGTGAAGTGTGACGATCCACCTTAGCAAAAAAAAAAAAAAAAAAAAAAAAAAAAAAAACAATCTCCCTGGTCTAGCGTTAGCGAAAAGGGTATAGACTCCTACACTGTTCAACTGATACCGATAATAGGCCACTCCGCCGACTACTACGCATACATTTAATACATATTTGCATGTATTTAATGTGTATATTTATGTATATTCGAACATGGATACAAATATATATTCATCACTGACAAAAATTTCTGTATAGTATGTGATATAATGAATATGCAAATACCTTGGTACCCCCTCACTGTAATCTGATTGGACAGTTCATATATAAACTGTTGTTCCCGCGTCCGACTGCCGACTTCTCCTATACTGGTGGCCTAACCAAGGTTAAAGAGCCTAGTCTGTCCTACAATTTACCCATAGCTTGGGGGAGAGTAATTGAATTCATACCTTCCCCAATGGTATTAGCGCTATGTGAACTGTAGCTTCGCCCAGGACTTAAACTCGGGTCGACGAGTCCATTTCCTACGGCTCTAACCATTTGACCACGCGCCACCAACTAAACCACGCGCCTAACAGGAATACAAAGTTTATGGATACATGCTACTATGAAAAACAGGTAATGCTGTAAAAGTATGCACAATATTTAGATATATATGTGATTATATATTTACGAGTATGGATAGTATGGATGCACATTTCTAAACCTATTTCACACAAGCAAGTGCGCGCACACGCACACATACACTCACAGAAAGAAAGAAAAAAAGAAAGAAAGAAAGAAAGAAAGAAAGAAGGAAAGAATGGCATGAAAATTGTAGTATATGAACTACCAAACTTCATAATAAATCATATTTTGTACGTACTAAAAACTGAACACGATGTGTGTTTCGGATTTTAAATAATGTGTGTGCAAAATATTTGAAACTGAAAAACTGTGAGAAAGAAGTGACAGTCATATGCGCTTTGTGGGGTTATTTCCCGGACAATTGACCAATCTCTGTCGTGGTAACTGAACTCCCTTGTCACGTGATTATCCAACTTTGAATTTGTTTTAAGTTCTGAGATTATTTTCCATATATTTTTGTTCGGACTATTTTCTTTACCTTTTTTTTGTTCATTTCAAGTTTGGTCAGCACTAAATTCTTAGACACAAAATTATTTGTTTCAATGACATGGCTTATAAATTATAGGTTTGCTCATTTTCACGCACCTGCTTATAAGGGGGATCACAGGAAATTCAACTAAAATCAACTAACTATTCGATTTCAATAAAACTTTCGGCATATTAAATAATGAATTTTATTGTAAATAAATGTTTACTAAATTGAAAAGGCTAATTATTTTTGTTCGTTAGTTTTTGTTTCGCGCATTGATCCCCAGTACAAATTTCTTGGTAATTTCTTCTTCTTCTTTTTTTTTTTTTTTTTTTGCATGAAAATGAATTTTACATTTTTGGAAAGATAATTCAATGAAGGAACATATGTAAAAAAAAAAATTGATACTCTGACATTTTTGGTAGCATGACGTGTTAACATTTGAAACTTAAGTCTCGAAAATAAGAAAAATATTTATCCCCCCTCTTTTTTCTAGATTATTTTCTAAGGAATATTATATTAAAAGTTCCAGTTGTCTACTTTTTATTATTTTTTAGAGATTTTTTTTTTTAATTTATAAAATGTATAATAAATACTCCCGTTCACTGTCGTGCAAAATCGTATTTATTTAATTAAAGAAAATATTGTATTAAAAATATGTAGCTAAAAATAATGAGATTGCATTTAACGATCTTTAAAAATTGTTGTACCGGCCGTTCCTACAGTGGAGAATATACACCGGTTCTCACTATAAATAGTGAGACACCGAGTGAAAAGGTTGTACTGTTACCGTTTAACGGCAAGCTAGCCGTTCCTGTACCATTATTGTAAATACACTTGTCTTATTTTACCCTACCTCGACTTGACTTCTTTTTTACTGTTGGATTAACATCACAACAAAAATAATACTGAAAATAATGTTTGAATTAAAAATTGTGGTCGTTTTTTATTATAGGGGGCGTTGGGGGACATAATATTCTATTCGCATTTGAAGTTCAAATAGGTTCAAATCTGTGGCCTCGTCATACATATACAAATTAACAAGAAAAATTGGGAAGCAGATGAGAAAAGGCGGAATTATGACATCAAGGAACAAGTTAACAACGATATGAAATGCAAAGCGGTCATAACCCAGTTCTCAAACATTAAACTTTTTGCAAAGTATAAAAATTAACAAGAAAAACAATAGGGTAAGCAGATGAGAAAGCGCGGATTATGACATCAAGGAACGAGAGATACAACGATATGAAATGCAACAGTTTTAATACATATATATGCACATTAAAAGGGTACACAAAGAGAAGAAAGTTCTTAGTTTAGTTAGGACAAGCAACCCGAGGTTTAATAACAGTTCTTTTAGAAGTTAACGGCACCTGCTCGTGATGTATTGCCGTGTGTTATTATTTTAGTTCTCAGCTCCTTAAGGTCTTAGCCGTAGTCATTAGTTTAGTTTACTTTTGGTAGTTTTTGGTTACAGCACTGTTCTAGGTAAGCCGTAATTAGTTGGTTGTGGGTTTGTTTAAGGTTGCAAAAAGTTTATTTCTGCTAGCAGCCTTTCGACTGCATTGGTATCAAAGGGTGATGCTTGTCCGAGGTTGCATTTATCTCATCGGCTCCCCTAGTTGTTATCCTGGTGAATAAAGGTAATTGCTTTCAGCCTTCATGGGTCAAAAGATAGCAATCTCACTTGAGAAGGAGGGAATAGATGAAAGTCCGTCGTGGGTTTTTCTATCCGTAAGCCAAGTTCGTAGGGAGAGAGACAGCAAAGCCCTTACCTGTAGTAGTCACCCAAGGGGGTGCGGGTGTGGAAGAGGTGTTAACCCCTTGAAGGATGCGTGGTGGGCCGAAACCAGCAATCAGCCCACAGAAGGGGTACAACTAAAAGAGAATGAATCGCTAATGACAAGGACTTTTATAAGGATCACCACGTGACTATGATGCCTATCATCATAGTCACGTGGTGATCCTTATAAAAGGGATGGCTGCTGCTGCTGTGTCGGTGACATTCGACCCCTGTCCCCTAGGGACATAAATGCTGGTGTTGTATGAAGATAACATAAAATTTCAATATACACTAAGAATTTTACTAACTACACAATGGCCAAATTAGTGTTTTGTAAATTAGTATTTCATTCTCCAAACTTGGATATATATCTATTTATCATTTTCAATAAAGAATTAAGAATATAATTGTTTCAGACTAAAAATTATTACATGTATGATTCTCCATAGAAAATTGCGTTGCTCTAATTTTTCGCACCAAGATGCTATAACCATGTCAACAATGATTAAGAATTTATCGTAAATTTATTTAAAATGCAAAAACGTACGTTACATGTAACAGAAATTTTTTCCCCCCTTTTTTAACACATAAACTTGGAATTGTTCTTTATATTTAACGTAAAAGAAAACAGTAAAAAAGATATTTTTCCATTTTTTATTGACGTTTTAAAATATTTCGGACCATATAACTTTTAGGCACCCCTTTTGCGATCTCGATTCTTTTCCATTTACACCGTCAAAATCCGGTTAATTGTTAACAGACGATTTTTTTTTAAATTATAAAACTAACCCCTAACATTAACCCTAACCCCTAACAAACAACCTGATTTTGACGGTGTGAATGAGAAAAGTGTCCTTATGAGTCGAGATCGCGGAAGGAGTGCTTAAAGATCATATGGTCCAATATTTCTTTACAATTTACGCACGTATGAAAACTCCGTAAATTGAGCACATCTACAAACATAGGGTACTAGGGACCACCAATTGACCAGTTTAGGCCATCTTGAATAAAACGGAAATAAATATTTCCGAACTTTGTTTATCAAAAATCTCGTAAAAAACAATTAAAGATCGTACAAGGTTGTTACAAAGAAAAAACAGTTAATTCAAAGATCAAATTATCCGATTGGGAAAAAGTACATCGTTATCTTAATAATAAACCTATCCGTATTACATGCGAAAGGGTAATTTTCAGGTCGAAATTTAGACAGAAAAAATTACATATTATTACCCTCTTACGGTGATCTCTCTGCATATGGTTGGATGTAACGGACAATACTTTTTTTTAGCCAAAATTTTTCTATTAAAATGAATAAAATCTTTAAAAACTTTATTAAAATTTACTATTAAAATGAATAAAAACTTGAAAAAATGTAATATTAAAATTTCGCAGTGAAATTGACTTAAAAAAAAAGATGTCTTCGGTTTTGATATTAATCTTTAAAATCGAAAATAAAATGAAAATTTGAATATTTTTTCTAAGAGAAAAACTGATAAAATAATCAATATATATTTACTTTTTATTCTAATTAGTCGAAAAAGTAAATAAAATATTTTTTACGCTAAGAAAAACAAACTGAGAAGCGTCTCGTCTCTTTATATAAAAACAAAACAAATATGTCAGTTTTGCTCTTCCGTATATTCTAAGAATCACACATTACTATTCAACAATAAAAAATACAAATTCTTTTTAAAATATTAATCGAGCTCGGATCGGACCAACCTGAATTCTAAAATTCATATTTTTAAATATCCGTTAAAAATTCGATTTTTTTGACGCAGAAAAAAAAAAAAAAATTAATTTATTTCACGCAGAAAATAAAATTATTTAATCACACAAAAGATTGAAAATCTCTTAAAAATTAATTTCTTTAAAAATTTTTTTTTTTTTGACAATTTAATAGAATATAGTACATACCAATTACAAAAGTAAAAAAAAAAGTTTTAAAATATTAATATTATGACATTTTTTGGCACGTTTTATTTCCGATTTCATTAATTTTTCCTTAAAAAAAACTACACCTTGTACGTTATACAATTTCATTGATATAGTTAATTCAGTTATATTTCATTAACTATATCAATTTCATTGATATAGTTAATTCAGTAATTATAGTTAATAATTTTTATAGAAAAAAAGTTTTTAAAATTTTCTGACGCGTCATTTTTTTTATCTCATAAAATAAAAATGCCCCCCCCCCTAGACCCCGTAAAAAATATTTCCCCTAATATATTTTAGAAAAAAACTATTTCAGATGTATTTACATCCAATGGTAAACATTTATGGACATTTTTGTGAAAATCGGATTATTAATTGATTTTTCATAGAATTTAAAAAAAAAAAACCTCTTATCGTAACTTGTTTTCTACGTTAAATTTCAGTTGATTTAACAGTGCAAAAATGAAAACATTGTTTTTCAATTATAATTTTCATCATTTCCCTAAGGTGAAATTTTTTTTTTAAATCATCAGTTTATGTTTATTTAATGTTTTTTTTATTTCGAATGAAAAAAATTTTTCAAGAAAATATTAATTTTTCTGCAAGTTTCATTGTGTTAAATATAGGAGGGGGGGTAAATTTAACAGGGGAAAATTGGTGGTACCTATAGGGTACTCTTCGCAGAGAACCGTTCCAGTCTCCTGTCTCAAAGATCGCTAGGCGGTGGCTGCTGAAAAAAAATCACCAGCTACGATTGAAGTCCGTAGCCGAAGCGGTGTCACTTGCAACCCCCCCCCCCCAAAAAAAAACAAACAAAAAAACAAACAAAAAACAACCAACTTCGGGCGTTTTTCCCGAAAACCCAACCGCAACCCTAACCCTACCCCCTAGTTAGAATTAACAGTTTTATTACAAAATTTGTGGGTTCTGTTTTTTCTGGGTCACCCTGTATACAGGGTGATCCAGAAAAAAATAGAGCCCAAATTATTTATTTATTTTCCCATTTAAACTAATCCTAAACCCCAACCCTAAACCTAAACCTAGTTTGTTTGTTTTTTCAAGTGACACCGCTTCGGCTACGGACTTCAATCGTAGCTGGGGTTTTTTCAGCAGCCACCGGCTAGTGAATTTTGAGGCAGTGGGGCCGGGACGTTTCTCCGCGAAGAGTACCAACCATAGGACAAGTTTCTTCAATCCCATGGACAATGAAAAACATTTTAATGCCAGTAGTTACTAAAAACAAAATAAAACAACAGTTACTTTCTTTTTTAAATTAAATAAAAGTTGTTTTTTTTTGGGGGGGGGTTCTTGTAGAGAAGGCCGAGACAAATAAACCATAACACCATCAAAAACGAATAAAGTATGTATACTACTACTTTTTTCACCCGCCACCCCATGAGCTTCGGCTTGTGGGTGGTCCCACATAAATAGGGCCTTCGTGCCTGACCCGTACAAGTGGGGTACGTGGAAAATATCATGTATACTACTAATGAAAAGAAAAATTGAAACCTTAAAAAACCAAAATAAACGAAATTTAGAGTAAGTAGCCATAATCCCCGGTTTGAAATAAACGAAGAAAAATCAAATCAAAAGAAATCTTCCGTTATCATTTGAGGAATAAACATATCTGAAATTAGTTGAAAATGTTGTGTGTAGGGTTTAGTAAGCCCTAAAAGAAACTCTGGGAAAGTAAATGAAGGAAAAGTAGATATTGTGCCCGGTAATATATCACAAGAGGAATTTGTTTCAAGTCACCGGTTCTTGAAATTATAAATAAAACCACACATTCACCTAATTTAAATAAGAAAAGTTTTCTTTTTAGCGTTTTACTTTTCGCACGAGACAAATACATTTTTATTAAATTAAAAATATTGAGTCTTTTCAGTATTTCCGACTTATTTGAGGGGTGAGGAGGCAATTTTTTTTTTTTTTAAATCAAAAAACAACGAAAATAAAATCCATTATTAAACTAGCGATATTCTTCGTTAATTTTTTTTTTAAGATGGCCGTTTCAGTTTTATTCAATTTAATTTAAAAAATTATAAAAGCAATGTTTTCTGTGGATGAAAGAGTGTTGAATTTTGAATAAAATTTCAACCACGCGCTTGATAAAGTGTCTGGAATAAGTCTTCTTTAAGGACTCAACTTCTCATTGAAGTTGCCGCCAGATATAACTAGGAGTTGATCGTTTTAGTATCTCATTTATTTGGCCTTACTTTAAAACTTTAAAATTATGGTAATAAAGGACTATTTGCTCGTAAATTCCTACCGTAAAATAAACTGAACCCCCATTTTATGTCCCTGTTCTTTGTATGAAATATTTTATTTTTCTTGCACCCGTTATGTTACAATATAAAATATATTTTATTTATTTATTTTAATATTCATTTCAATATGCATATTCTAAAAGTTTTTATTTTGTGAGAATGTTTAGTTTTAAAGTGGGGGCTCGTTTTACAATTTAAGCATAAATTGGATCCTTCCTTTATGACCGTAATTTTGTTTTTTCGTCGATGATGATTAAAATTTGACGTTTTTATTTTAGAGTACCAAAGCCAAAAACAAAAAAAATAACAACAAAAAGTAATATTCAACTTTTTACTCGTAAATTCCTGCCATAAAATTAGGCTTGGGCATTTTATGGTAGGAATTTACGAGTAAAAAATTGAAGTGTAAAAACGAACCCCTACTTTAAAACTAAGCATTCTCAAAAAAATAAAAGCTTTTAGAATATACACATTGAAGTAAATATTAAAATAAATAAAGGAAATATATTTTGCAGAAATAATTTTTTATTGTAACATAACGGGTGCAAGAAAAATAAAACATTTATTGCAAAAACACGGACATAAAATGGGGGTTCAGTTTTTATTTTCTGGTAGGAATTTACGAGCAAATAGTCCTTTATTACCGAATTTGCTTAAGACTATGGTTTAATGTTTTTTGGCATTGCAGAAAAACAGTTTTTAATGGTAAAGAAAGAACATATTTATTTTTTAAAAAGAAGAAGAAAAATATATTTGCGTACAAGCATACATATACACGCACGCACACATATGTGTGTGTGTGTGTGTGTGTGGCATAAATATTCAATTGGCAAAATCATTAAACATAAGTAATTACGACAAAGAAAACTTATTTTTTATATCAATCAAAATAATTCAATTAATTAGTGAGTTAATTATAGTGAATTTACTGCGTGTAGTGTGTATGTGTGTGCGTCACTCTGCGTGCCATTTGCATGTTACTTGTTACATCTAACAGTCTATAATCGCAGTAATAATTTTGAAATATGGTAAAGTTATGATAGTTGAACATTAACAATCAGTTTTAAAACAGTAGTACTAAGTAGTATCTGTTCAAGAAAACCCGTTGAAGTTAATAACAACCAGTAGCGTCAATCCCCTCTTCTAACAGCAACTACTTCGTTAAGAAGAGCAGAATAACTTTCTGTGGTGATGAAATCGTTTTTCTTTCGCAAAAATCTCTCTTTAAATTCTATGGGCAAAAACATCGTTATTTAATTTTTTTTTAAATTTTTTTTTTTTAGTTTAAACTAATTTTTTGATTAATTCAATCGATCTGATAAAGGTCCAACACCAAGCTATACCGGAATGTGTGCAGCAGTAGTTGCCCATTTCTTGTAGCATATAAATATTATTTATAGTCACAAAAGTGCTGAGAGAAGTAGCGGTGTTAATAGTAGTAAGTACTAGTAGCAGTATTGGTTGGAGTCATACAAGTGTGTACAATGGTAGCTACATAGAAAATTGTGTAGTGCTGTGTCACAGGATGGAAAGAAAAAACGAAAGAAACTGGTGATACATGTCTCACCGGTGGTGGTGGTAGTGGTGATGGTGGGGAGTGTTATATATATATATATATATATATATATATATATATATATATATATAGAGAGAGAGAGAGAGAGAGAGAGAGAGAGAGATAAAAGAGTATGAAAACACACAATGTTGTTAAATAAATAATTTATAAAATAAAACCAAGGAAAGAAAATCCAATTGTATTTCCAACAACGTTGTTATTGTTATTGAATAATCCCGGAATCCGTTTATTTGGTTTGTAGTTATTTTATTCTTAATAACACCAATTTATTTTATTTTATTTGCGTGTCGTCGTCTGATTGATCGTCATCACTATCATCATCATTCTTGTAATCACTGTAGAGACGGTATCACACAAACATGACAATAAACTTAATGTAATTAATTATAACAAACATTCATGTAATTGTGAAAAAAGAACTTATTTTTTGTTTCTTCTTTCTATCCTCTTCATCTTTGTGATGAACTGGGTTGCTTCGTTTCCTTAGAAAAGAAAGAAAGAAAGAAAAATGAAAAAAAAATGGAAAGAAAAAAAGGTTTACAATACTTTATGAATAACCACAGTAATAAATGTGTCACTATCCATCAACTGATCCAATGTCACTTTTTCTTCCTCATTTTACATCACTTTCTCCATCTCTCACTCAACTTGTTTTCTGTCTTCTACATCCTCAAATCTACCTTATACAGGTATTCTCACCTTATTTCTCTTTTCTTTTTTCTAGATCCTCTCCTATTCATTCTCCCAGTCGTTTAACCACTCTCTCACCTACACCCACATATAAGTTAAAAAGTAATGCACTTTTCTGTCCTCTAACCCTAATCTTTCATAATTTAAGTTTTCTCTATAGACATCTAGAATATTGCCATTAACCTGATTCTTCTTTAAATAATCCCCTTCTCCAGTTGTAGATTTCTTCCCTTATTCCACCTTCCTTTATACACCCACTCACGGCGATATATAACGCCTACTCTCATATGACCCTTGTCTCTTACACTCCTACACATATTTCTTCTTAACTCTTACAAGTGACCAAAGTCACGTAATATTTTCAATCGTTGTATTTTGGTTGATTTTTTCTTTCTTTTTTAAACCGTCTATTTTTACTCCCACGTTTGAAGATGTTTTATCTTGTTTATCTATTTTTCTATAAATCGTTCATATTCACACATCTAACCACTCGAGAAAAAAAAAATTCGTTTCTCAAGTTATATGTCAACATAACAATCAAGAAATCAATCAATCACTCGAGTTGATATTATTCTCCAATAAGTCAACGTTCATAATCTCTCATACTCAAAGCAATAGAAATCCCTGTAAACCATTTTATTACATTCTTAAGAACTGAGTGGTATTGTCACATTCAATAACGATGTTCTCTTAGGATCATTTTCGCTTTCAAATGACCAAATAAGTTACATGCAATTATTATGTTCTCCTTGTTTAAATGACTAAAAAAATCTATCACACTTAAGAAATAGTGGACCTCAATTATCATTTTTGATGATATTTATCTGTAATGACTGTCTCACAAAATAACATTAAACAGCTCCCTGTGTAGCCTATTCGGTAATGCATTTGATGGAAATGAAATATAATGTTACAAGTGTATTGACAAAATCGAATTCACTAGAGAAGTAATCGTCTGCTAGGTTAGCTTACCAGCAATTGCTCCACGGCAAGACGTTCACAACTAATATTATTCATGTCCACTCAAGTAATTTTTTTTATTCTCTAATATATACATCAGCACATAAGCTATTTAACACATGTGACAATATGTTCGAAATTCTACCGATAATACTCAATCGGTAATAATATGGAAAAGTTTGAGCGTCTGTGTGTGTTTGTTCGAGAATCACGGCCAAACCGGAAAGGTGAAGCACTTGTATGTTTGTTTGTTTGTTGTTGTTGTTGTTGGTGGTGGTGTGTTTTTTTTTTTTGTTTTTGTTTTTGTTTTTTGTTTTTTTGGAGGGTATATGGATATTGACTTGACCTCGGGCCCCAACACAAACGATGAGAGGTTGACCTCCGAGGTCATTTAAAGATTTGAAGTTATTAGACGATAAAACATGCCACTTCTGACCAAACAGAGTTAGACAGTGACTTAGATATCAAATATGTAAATTAACATTAAATTGTAAATTAAATTGTGTAGTGTTTAGTCACAGGATATTAATAAATAGTAAGATGGACGATGTTAGATCCATGTTTTTTTTTTCATATGGTCAGTTATATGTTGGAATTTTACAACAAGTGAAAAGAGACTCGACATGCAAAAAAATGGAAGAATTAGAAATACTACGTACAAATAGGTGTTAAGAAACTAATCAGAACTGTTCGTTATTTTGAGTTTTAAAACTCTTTTTGATGTATACTTATGGCAGGTTGTTATTTACTAAGCTTTGCTTAGGCTAGGACATATGAGGTTGCTTACAGTACTTGCTGTTAATAATTAGTCACCCACTTAAGTATGGAATAGGCTCATAGCGGCTTATCTTCGGTTACATAGCGGGTACCAATGCGTTCACCGTGACTGGAAGTCATTTAGGCCATGTTAATATTTCTATATCCATAGAATCTTACTAAAAGATATATCAGAATTATTCAATTAAAACATCAATTAAAACATTTGGTCTCATGTTTTTCTCGAACCATGCCCGTTACTTCAGCTAGTGGATTTGATATATATATATATATATATATATATATATATATATATATATATATATATATATATGAAAATAAAATGGAAATTAATCCGACAGTGTGAATATGATATATTGAAAAAAACAAAGGATGTTTACAAATGCATGGGCTCATCAGGAGAGAATGTGCAAACCGTTTCGGGGCCTTCCTCTCGACGGTGAGGTAGGGCCGGTGTTGCTTTTTAAACCGTCGAGAGGAAGGCCCCGAAACGGTTTGCACATTCTCTCCTGATGAGCCCATGCTTTTGTAAACATCCTTTGTTTTTTCAATATATCATATTCATATATATATATATATGTAATATACCAAGCGTGTTGGTAAATCCTTGCGGAGTGAAAAAAACCAGCAAATAGTTTGATTGTAAAAATATACTACCAAATATCAACCAGGGAGAAAAAAATTTTGAAAAAAAGAAAAGACCAAGATATTCGTACCAACAAAAAATAATCTATTGGTACAGTATTTGGCCAAAAGAAAAACCAATTTATATGCATATATATGTATATAAGATATATATATATATATATATATATATATATATATATATATATATATATATATATATTCATATAACCGCTAGGAGAAAGCTAATAAGTAAAAAGTGCTCGATACCTAAGTAGAGCCAATAATAAAGATAATCTAATGAGTCAGACGAACCTACTATTAGTTTCGCATAAAGCTCTTCAGGGCTAAAGTCAGATTTTAGCCCCGAAGAGCTTTATGCGAAACTAATAGTAGGTTCGTCTGACTCATATATATATATATATATATATATATATATATATATATATATATATATATATTGTTCAACAGACTACCAATCATAGCGGAGAAATTTCTACCTGAAGCACAGCATGGGTTCCGTGCAAACTGGGAAACTACAGACATGATCTTTTCCGTGAGACAAATCCAAGAGAAATGCATTGAACAGAATATGGCCCTCTACATGATCTTTGTTGATTTTACAAAAGCCTTCGACACAGTTAACAGAGAAGCACTATGGGACATCTTACGGAGAATGGGGTGCCCTGGCCACTTCATCAAGCTCGTATCTGCCTTGCACACAGGAATAAGGGAATAGGCCAGCTTAAGGGGAGAACTCTGAGTCATTTGAGGTTTTGGAAGCAGAGTGAAACAACGCCATGTCCTTGCGCCCTCTCTGTTCCCAATTCTTCTCTCTAAGGTCATCTCTGATGCTTTCACTAACTCCACCCAAGGTGTATGGATACAGGCTAGACCGGGGCAGACCTGTTCAATATCAAACAATTCAGATCTGCAAGAAAGATAAATTTAAAAAAAAACACGTCCTGGTGCGTGAACTCATGCATGCAGGCGACGCTGCCTTCCTGGCACACAACCACCAAAATATCCAGGATTCGCGGACTCTGCCAAGGCATTTGGGATGAAAGGGAACCTCACTAAGACCGAGGTTATGTATCAGCCCCTTCAGACATCAGATGACACTAGATAAGACATTGATAGAGGGTCAGGTTCTAGCTCTGGTAAATACCTTCAAATACCTGGGCTCCACAGTTGCCACCAACAACAGACTGAATGTAGAGCTTGATCTCCGAATACTTCCAAAACCGGTTGAAGCTGGTTCAACAGACATCTCCTTGAGAATTAAATGTGCAGTATACCCGTGCCATAGTTCTCTCAACCTTCCTGTACGGTGCGGAAGCCTAGACGGTATACAAAGCGGATGCCCACAGACTACATGTCTACTACATGCGTCACTTGTGCAGTATATTAAATATCAAGTGGTGGCAGCATGTTTCAAACAGGACCATCCTGGAGAGAACTAGATTCCCTGGCATGCACGACATACTGGTCCAGCGCAACCTGAGATGGGCCGACCACATAAACAGACTCGCCAAAGCAAATTCTGTACTTTCAACTGAGAGAGGGATAACGTGGAATCGGTAGACCAAAACTTAGGTACAAAGACAATATCAAAAGAAACCTGGAGGACTTGAACATCCTCATAGACAGATGGCAATACGCAACCAGAGATCGAATCAAATGGAGAAAACAGATTCGCATAGTGTCATCATCGAATACGATGGACAGCAAGTAATAATAATAATAATAATATAATAATAATAA
This sequence comes from Doryteuthis pealeii, assembly GCA_023376005.1. Classification (NCBI taxonomy): domain Eukaryota; kingdom Metazoa; phylum Mollusca; class Cephalopoda; order Myopsida; family Loliginidae; genus Doryteuthis; species Doryteuthis pealeii. The sequence goes on along the minus strand of CM042147.1, from coordinate 102,532,787 downwards.
TAATAATAATAAATAAAACTAGACACGACTGGGTTGGGAAGGTGATCCACTGGGAATTATGCAAGAAATTAAATTTTGACCACACAACAAAATGGTATATGCATAAACCAGAATCTGTTCTTGAGAACGAAACGCACAAAATTCTCTGGGACTTTGAAATTAAAACGGATCACCTTATCCCAGCAAGAAGACCAGACCTAGTGTTGATTAACAAAAAAGAAAGAACTTGTCAACTGGTGGATTTTGCAGTGCCAGCGGATCACAGGGTGAAGTTAAAGGAAAATGAAAAAATTGACAAATATCTGGACCTTGCCAGAGAACTGAAAAAGTTATGGAATATGAAAGTGAAAGTTATACCAATTGTAGTTGGTGCACTTGGAACAGTCCCAAAAGGATTAGAAAAGGGTTTGGAAAGTTTGGATATCAGAGGAAGGATTGAAACCATTCAGAACACTGCACTGCTGCAATCTGCCAGAATACTCAGAAGAGTCCTGGAGACCTGAGGAGACTTGCTGTCACTCAGACTCCAGTGAAAGACCATCAGCTAACACTGATGTGAAAACTCAAAAGGAATAATAATAATAATAATAATAATAATACACAAACACGCACGCACACACACACACACACACACACACACACACACACACATATATATATATATATATATATATATATATATATATATATATATATATATATAAAGAAACATTTTCAGATGTAATGACAACTTTGACGGAATTGGAAATTGTTCTCTATTCTAACACAATTGGCTAAATATCAACCTGGGATACTTTGTGTGATTTAAATGAGCGAACATACAGATTATAGTAACTGTACATGTCTGGCAATGAAATAATGATTGCAAGTCATACACTACATAATGAATTCGTCCAGTGATTTAAAAAAATGGTAACAATGGTGACCAAGTAGATTTACTTAATTGCTTTCAATATGATGTTGTAAAAAATGAAAGTTCCATAATATTCTTTAAGGAAATCTGTTTGTGCTCAGGATATTATCTTTCTTCTCTAGAATATACCATAGTTAGCCTTGCATTCGGTTGTCCATGCCATTACTATTCCAACTCATTGAGAAAAACCGATAACGAAAACTTCTAGTATATATTTAGCAGCCCCCCCCCCCCCCCATTGGCTACTGCTAAAGTGGAGGGATGCAACACGCGGTTAATTTTATTTTGGTTACTCTCCAGCGTATGGATGAGTGGACTGGCTCCCTCAGTATTTTTCTTTTGTCACCTCAGGCATCATAGGGATTGACCCTGATCCTCTCTCCTTTCAGTGTAATGAAGGGGGTGCTGCTTGGTGGGGGACGAACAGTCTCCTGAAGCTGAGCTAGATAATTATTCCTTACCAGGTAGGTATATATTCACATTCAAGTGAAACTATTCCAAATGATATATTTTAGTAAAACTCAAATAACATTGGCTTTGACAATGACCCCTTCTATTTTCACCTCTTCACCACATTACTATATTCTAGGGACTGGCAAACGGAGCCTAAAATGCGTTTTTGACCAAATGACTTTAACCCCCCCCCTACAGAAAATAATTTACCAAAAATCAGGAAATTATCGGATTTTAATGAAATTTTCAGTGTTTATGTATCAATGAATGATCTTTATAATGCATTATTTATTTTATTTCAAAACTTTCTCATTTTTTTCAAGTCACTTAATTTTGACCCCCCTTATGCTGGGGGCGTAAAATTGTTTCGAGCTGGTCATATGTTATACTAATTACAGTATAAATAAAGAGATAAAAGACCGAGGTTATGAATAGAAACAAAAAAAAAGTTTTACGGTTGCGCTTCTATGAGAAAATAAGTACCGAAAATCGAAAAATAAAATATAAAAAAATAATAAATAATTTATTTTTTGGAGATTTCTTTTTTACTCATTTCGATAATTATTCAATTGGCTATTATTTTATAAAAGAAAAAATTATACATCGATGTTTTTTCTGCTTAAAAAGGGGAGGGGGTACAATTTCAATCGAGTTTTTCTTCAAAACTTATTACTTTTGGCACCTAAAATAAGGTTTGCATTAAGTAGATATTTATTTTTAGAATCTAAGAATATAACATTTTAAACTTAACATCAGGATTTTCATATTTTAAATGAATTTTATATATTATTTTTTTATAGCAAAAATACTAAATTAAAGTTTTGAAATAAAATAACTGATGCATTATAAAATTTATTAATTGTTAAATCAATACTGAAATTTTCATTAAAATCAGATAATTACCTGATTTTTGGTAAAAAAATTTTCCATCCCAAATGTTACGTTAAAATTGTAAACAAACGCCTAAAACCATTGAAAAACAGCCAAAATGGCGGATCACGTCGAAATTGACCAAAACAAATAGTTTTAAATCTTTTAAAAATAAACTGCATATGTAAATATATTTTTCTTTTTTTAATGATGGTTATTATGCTACTACTTATCGATTTGGACAAAGTTTAACCTTAAATAATAGATTTAATTATTCTTAATTCGCTTTTAAAACTCGTAGTAACCGATTTTTTCTGCCAGTCCCTAATACTATATTCACTCGATCATACTCTTTCAAATTAATCTCCTTAAAAAATACAATTTATCAAATCAAAATAAATAATGAAACTTATCGATCTTGTGAGTGACAATCGCTTAAATCTCAACCTTTATTCCAGTCGATCAGACCATTTCTTCGCTACTTTCGAATTCACGGTTTTCTACCGCAACATCCGAGATGGATATGGTCGCTCGTAACTTGTAAGTCCAGAAAAACACTGGGTCTCCATTTATGATTTCTTGACCGACAACCAGATTTTATCACGGATCTATGGTTTTCTGTGTAAAATTAAAATCATCTTAGATCAAGACACCCTTCCATATCCTTAGAGGACAATCAACTATTAATATCTTTGTAAATTACTGTATTTTTTTCATTCTTTTTTTATATTGTTTGACAGCACAGTGGTGATCTAGGTATGTACAAAATGCGCAGTTGCTAAATCATTGCCCCCCCCCCACCAAAAAAAAAATAATAATCGGATTTTCATAAAACTTTCAGTATTTAAAGTAATAAAAGACGAGTGTTTTGGGGTTTTTTTTGTTTTTGTTTTTTAAATTCTATCTTAAAAGTCTGAATACAACATGTTTTTATTGTTTTATAGTCATGCACCAACCCACTTTCAATCATTTTTGTTAATTTGATTCTCTTAATGAAGATTCAATATGAATGATTTTTTGCATGTTTTAAAGATAACTCCATGGAAAATTAGATTTTGTTTACATTTTAAAAAATGTAAACAAAATCTAAAGGTGTGTCTATTTTCTTCGTGCAGACGCCTTATTTTCTAAATTGAAAAAAAAAAAGAACCGGTAAAATAAGGCAAAATATTGTTCTTCTATTCATTTTTGTTTTACTTTATTCGTTTTCGTAGCTTAAACTTCTAAGAATGTGGTTAAAAAAAGAAAAAAATCAAGTTAAACGTTGTTTTTTTTTTAGATTTAAAATTGATATCCGTATATTAAACTCTTCCACTCACTACATGTGACTGGGATTTTGTTAATTAATGTAAAAGTTACTGAATAAATAATTTTGACTGATTAGATTTTTTTTTAAAGTCTAAATAATTATTTTTTAGCATAAGAATAGAATAATATAAAAAGAGAATTTATTAACATAAAAAACACGTATTATTACCCTCATCCATACTTTACAAGACAAGAACGCGTCGCTGTTAGGAATTTCTGATAGTTAGATATGTTCAAACCCCAAGTTAGAGGGAGATGACTCGTGTTTTTCTCTGCAAAAAGTTTTGCCCCAGTTGTAACTGAGGCAAAGTTATGGTGGCCTAGATATGTAAAATTTAATAGAGGAAAGTTATACTGCGTATCCAGAAAGAAAAAAAAATAACAACAATGAAAATCTTGCATTTTGAAGTAAAAGGGAGAAAAAAACTCATGTTTGTACTTATCACTGTAATTCTTCCATAAATGAAAAAGAACAATCGTTATCTATAATTTTAACTATATAAAAATCTCGGAAAATATGTTGCGCAAAACTGAGCATTTTTTATCATACATTTTTTTTTTTTTTTTGATAGATTAAATAAATCTTGATTACTGAGAAAAATATCGTGTTCAACATGCCACCTTCCAGACATTTAAAATTCACTATAAAATTTTTACCAAAGTTAATAAAAATGGGCCAATTGAAGCAAAGACATTTTTTGCATCAGTTCAAAGAAAAAATATTGTTTTTAAAACTACGAAAAGAGAAAATTATTTTTTGAGTTTTAAGATATTTTCCTAAAACTCAAAGAATAATTTTTATATCGTGTTTTAAATTTTCAAATAACTCTTTTCGGATGTTGAATTTATTTTTATTTTTAATTTATTCTTTTTTTATGAGGTCTTCTGGATTTGATCTTTCTAGAAATATAAAAAAACAGGGACTGGAAATTTTTATTCAAATAACCAAATTGATAAAAACATTTTTTTTTTCAAGATTTGTTTAGAAATAAGCTATTCATTATAAAATTCGGTCATTAATGAATAAAGCGCTGAAAATTTCATTAAAAATGTCAAATTCCCTGATTTTTATAAATGGTTCTAAATTTTAAAAAAATTATTACCTCCCTTGATCAGTAATGTACTGCGAGAGAAATGTGCGTTTTTGTTTATCCCTACTTTTACTTCTTCATCCTTTCTATTCATTCTTTCGTGATTTTATTTGGACTTCCAAGTGCTTTGTGATATTTTTTTAAGTTACTTATTTTCGACTATATTGTAATTACTTCTCTAAGAAAACGAATAGTTTGTCGGGTTGTACATTTTTGGTACGGCTGTACGCTTACTCGATTTGGTACTAAGCAAAAAATATTCCGTTTTAAAAGTCAAATAGTTGTTTTACTTCTAAATAAATGTAAATAAGCTCTTTTTTTTTCTCTCTCTCTCTCTTTATAAAAAAGGCCTGGGTGCGGCGGAGAAATCTGCGCATGCCTAAAGCTGGCATCAGCTGATTTAGTTCGCCTACCGAATCGAGCAAGCGTACAGCCGTACCAAAAACGTACAACCGGTGTTTGTCCTTTGGTCTCTTTTTATTTTCTAGCGTCGCATGGAAGATATTACTTCAATTCAACAAAAGGAAGTTCAGGACAGCACAAATACCTTCTAAATGAATTTTCATTAAATAGAACTTTTTATAGAATTTGGTAATTCATGAGGAAGTGCGTCCCGGTCTCCTGCCTCAGAAATTGCTACCCGGTGACTATTAAAATAACGTCCCCAGCTATGTCGTCTCGGCGGTGTTACTTGAAAGAAAACAACCGATTTAGGGCGTTAAATGTATTTTAGAGGGGGGGGGGTTCTCTTTTTTGATATGAACAAATGGAGATGGGTGGATAGATATATATAAACAAAGTAAAAAATGAACAAATTGAGGTAGATAGATTGATAGATATCCATCTTCATATCTAAACAAGAATTACAACAAATTTCTATAAATAAACAAGAATTACGACAAATTTCTATTAATAAATTTCTGAACAAATTACGATAAATAAATAAGAATTACGACAAAAAAAGAGAGCCCCCCCCCACACACACCTCTAAAATACATTTAACGCCCTAAGTTGGTTGTTTTCTTTCAAGTAACACCACCGAGACGACATAGCTAGGGACGTTATTTTGATAGTCACTGGGTAGCAATTTCTGAGGCAGGAGACCGGGACGCACTTCCTCATAAATTACCTCGAATTTACATTTAAGATAAAAAATCAAGATAGAGTAGGACATTGTCATCCACAAAATTTCCAACTTATCCGTAGTTACCCAATAAAATATAAAAACTTTTTGCAAAATAGTAACATTTTGCATACGTCTTTTATAATGATAATAATAATAATTGTTTAGAATGTAAATGTTCTCAAAGTCATCAGAGGGTGAGGAGAAAAGCTAAAATTAATAAAAAGAAACGTTTCTTACATTGACTATTGAAATATTTTAAGATAATTTATTTCATTTTTACTTACGTACGTCCAATATATTTCAAGTCAAGGAAGTTGCGTTCCCTCTGTCGTTAAATGGGCTTACATTGTATATTAAAACAGCACCCCACCCAACCACCAAATCGATTGCGATATCACAATACTTGACAAATAATATGGGCTTTTTTTTAAATAGCAAAAACAAGAAAAAAAATTACGTTTTAAACATAGTATCAAGTTACTGGTGAAAGTTTTTGGACATACTTAGTATATATTGTTCATCATCCGAGGGAACGAAGTCCTATTGTACAATTATAATAATCATGTGTTGAATTCTTACAGTATAGTTAATGATTATTGACCATTGATTCATTTCTATGATATTTTAGGAACTGATGAGATCATTCCTTTCTAAAAATTCCTTTGTGTAACTCATGGGGCAATAGCGTTCATTTTTCTTACCATTTTTCACGTTCTGTGAACCTTTCAAGTTCAGTTAGGATATACTAGCTGAATTACACATCTACACGGACTATGCGGCCAAGAGTCGGATTTTAAACTCATTGAAACTAACGGACAAATATTCAAAACCCCTTCTACTCAGATTTATCAATTATATATATATAAATTTAATATTATTAACATTTTCATTTTTGTAGAGAAACATTTTCTAAAAGAGTGACGTTTAAGAGATTCAATGATTTTAATATTTTCGTTTGTTGTTTGAACTAAGGAATAACGTTTGTAATTGTTTTACATCTCCAAGTTGAAGTACTATCTATAAACCTAATTAACAATGTGTAATTAAATGCGTATCATTTTATTAATAAAACAAATAATTTGTTAATTCTTTTCTTTTTTTACCTTTTAGGGTAGAGACATTTAAATCTTGTACGATTAGATATGTTTTGAAGGAACATGGCTTTTCACTGATTGTTTTTTCTTAGATATCATTTTTTTTTAAATCCCTTACTCCATGACGAACAAAAATTATGTTAAAACTTTCAACTGGGTCCAATAAGTTTGCATACTGAATTCATCAGACCATTTAGCCGTCTATAGAGGACAGACAAACCGTTCTCAATTATAAAGATAGCTCTTTATCTTGTAAACAATATAGTCATTGAATTTACAAGTTATCGCCTCCACTGTGGGTTTTTTCGTATTGTTTGGGATATTTTAACATCAAACCCTTCCACTTGTGGAGGTTATATTCTCATTCCTTTGTCTTTATTTTCTTCTTTTTACTCAATGCAAAATCGGTCTGCAGACAATTAGTCTTTAGCTTTTGCACCTTAGCTGCTGTTACGATACTCGAAAACATCAATTAGATAATTCGATTTTGTTGTAATTGTCTTCATTGGAAGCAAAATCCTTTGTGCTTATTGTGGCATTGCAATAATTGCTAAAGTCTTATTTTATTCCGTGATATTGAGATTAAATCATCGGGATTTGTAGGGTGAGAAAACTGGCTTCAACAACCGGAATTAACTGGTCATAATACAATGTAATTTAATGAAAATCAACGTCTTATTTTCTTTAAACGCACGCCACAATTTTTCGAATATCATTCATCCACATTTTATTATAATTCCCCTAATGTCTTTTTTGTCCACCTGATTGTCAACAATGGCCATCAGTTTTTTTTTTTGTGGTTACTAATGGAACCCCATGCGATCAGTCAGATAAAGTTCAAGAGAGTCATAAAAGGTTACGACCACCATGAAGTTGAACCAGTTAGATAATATATTTAGGTGGCTAACTTTTAGAGAAAATGGGTCTTGAAGAAGTTAATGGTCTGAAAATTGGGGACACAGAGACTGATAAAAAAGTAATGGTTATAATTTTAGGAGAAATCGCAGACACGATGTATAAGAAGAAAATTATTAGTATCTACTTTCTGAGTGGTCGAATCCATAGTGTTGTGTAGGGGTGGAATCTGCATATATTCAGCATGTTCAAGCCCCTTCAGCAGTTTCAGACTGGCCGTCAGAGTGAGAGTGTCATCCCAGTAGCAGTAGATAGAAAATAGGTAGAGACCCACATCAGTGTAGCCAGTAATCGACATGGTTAAGACAACGTTCTTGCCAACTGACAACATAGACTTAAGTGTCCTCTGCTCCACCACAAACTGCACAAAGTGTCACACCTTCCTCCTCAATTAGCGTCCTGTTATCAAACTTTGTGTTGTGTTTTTTTTATCCTTGTAAACCTGTTTTGGTTTCATACCTTTTGAATCAGCCAGTACAGAACATTACATCGAAGGATCATTGACATTGTGCAACGATGGTGAACGAGTGCAGACAGCAGGATTCTCACATTGATGCAGTGAACAGGATAATGTGAGAATCCTGCTGTCTGCACTTGTGCACCTTTATTGCACAATGTTGATGTCCCCACGTTGTAATGTTCTGTGCTGGCCAATTCAAAGTGTACGAGCCAGAGACAGGTTTAAGTGTTATGCTAAATGTTACACAACAGAAATAAATATCTCTCCTGATTCACAAATTCACTAATTTGATACACCCATTCAACCAACAAATCAAAACACTCCAGAACAGAATCCAACAAAAATATATTGGGTTGAAGAAATGTAACATCAACCAGATGTTGATCCAACAGTAGCTTCAAACACAATGAACAAAACATGTTTTTGTGCATGGAGGCTCCATGCAAGCTTTCAGGTGAAAAACTAAATTAACAGACAATTAAAAAAGTTATTTTTTCAATCAATCATAAACTTTCCCTAAAAGCTTCTCAGAGACGATTTTGATCCCAAACACGGCTATAAAACAGTTGATCAAAAGTCACGAACATTAGTTGACTTCAGCACTAGGACACATCACATTTTGGACAAGATCAAAGACAGCTGAACCTACTGACCCACACCGCACCACCATGCCACACACAACCAAGAACAGATTTACACCCTCTTGTCTCCACACAACTGAATGAATGAAAGAAAGACAACATTACTTATAAACCTACCAACTTTTGTTTATATGAAATAAATGAAATTAATCCAATTCTCTCGTCCATTTTCTTTTGCAACCATATGCTTGTTTTATATCATAACCTATAAGCATGTTAAAAATATGCATTCTTTTACTGGCAACATAATGACAAGTGACATGTTCATTCTTCTAAAGTATTGATTACCTGTAGATTTTTTTTATGTTAATAGATTCTTGGAAAAGGGTTGTTTTCCAACACTTTTTATATTGGTTCTCTTGTGGGCCTATGTAGAAAAAAACACACTAAAACAAAAACAAAGACTAAAAAAAGAATGATTTATATAAAATACTTTTATATTTAATCAGTCAAATTTATTTATTCAGTATTTTTACACTAAGAAAATCACAATCACCTGCAGTGAGTTGAAGAATTTAATCTATGGATGTCAATGTTTAACCTGTAAAAAAAAAGTTTAACCTGAATATTATTTTCTTTTATTAACCCCATCCTTAGAAGATTAGGCTACGAAAACGAATAAAGTAAAACAAAAATGCCTAGTGCAACATAACCTTAGTTGCAGCACCAGTTATGAGTTAACCCACTCGAACAGTACACTACTTGCTTTATTTGTCATATCAGTCATGCTGTGTTGTTGTCAACATTAGACTCCATCATTGTGTGCTATCAAAGCTTCACCGAGCCTGAGACGGGGGACACAAAGGAAAATGAAATAGAACAAAGATGAGTGAATTTTCAGGGGATGTAAGACACTCAATGCAACTGCTTCTCTGGTGCTATTCATCATTCTCTTTCACTCTCAGCTCTTGGACTTTTAACTGCAGTGCATGAGAGGACATGAGGGAAGAGTTCCTTTTGGGGCCCAGTTCTTCCATTCTCAGTCAATCTGTTTCTAGTGTGCATCTAACTCCATCTGCCCAGAACTGCTATCCAGCTTAGTTAAAACACTTCACCTAACTCCTCTCTCGACTGGCACTGAACTGACTGTAACTGCCAGCTCTAACTGACACTCCCCAAAGTCCAGAATGAGCAGTATATATGCAGAAGCCACCCCTCCTTTAACTTCCAGATAGACCTCTCACAAAATAACCTACGAGTTTAGTTTTAGACTTTGTGAGGCCAATTTCTCTTGAAAATGTAAACATAAAAATTATTCCTCATCAACTCATCCCTAATATAAAAAGACATTAAATTTTAGTTTTGGCCAATTCGGGTTTTATGCTTTTCCTAAACTTTTAACCAAGAGGTTCTAGCCGCAACATGTACACACACACACTCACACATATATATACATATAAATACCCATGTACATATACATATAAATACCCATGTACATATACATACATACACATATACATGCATACATATGTACATATACAAATATAGATATCTATCCGATTTCCTAATGCCAAGTTTGCATATACGTACACACTTGTTGTCACACTAGAAGAGCAATATTGTGCCTTAATTTACTGTTTGTTGAACTTCAAAAATAAGGCATCTATATGAACAAAATAGATAAACTGCTATAAAGAATGTAAACAAAACTTCATTCTCCACAGAGGTTCCTTTAAAACATGTAAAAAAAATAATTCAACCGTACATTCATTAAATGAATCAAATTAACAAAATAATTGGCACATGACTACAAAACAATTAATAAAATCATTTTGTCTTCAAAATGTTGATGCAAAATGTCTTTTAAAAGAAACCTCATTTTTTATTGCTTTAACTCTTTACCTACTTTAAGCCACTCACAGTAGCTCACCCACCACTGAGATCCTACTGTATCCATTGGCAGCAACTGAAAAACTGAAAAATCACTTTATTCGAATAGAATGAGTTTTGAGGTGAATAGATATTGAACTTTGAAATATCGCAACATACAGGTAAAATATGTGGGGTAAATTTGGTAGGCAAAGAGTTAAATACCAAAAAATTTTATGGACATCCAATATTAGGCAATTTGGGGAGAATTTAAAGCAAAATTAGTGCTTTAGCAGGTTTTTGTACAACCCTACTAAACTGGATCCTTACATTGTCTGTCAGGTTGGCTAAACCGAATCTTTATCTTTTTGTTTGATTGTATAAAGTAGGCATTTAGCTTAAAATTTTCTTGCCAGAAACCAAAGTTATAACATTTGTTTTTCCATTACCTTTTTTCTTCTATAAATATTTTTCTTTTTTTTTTCTTTTGCTATCAGAAAATCAAGTTTAAAAAAATATATTTGTAATACGAGCAATGAATACCAGGGCTCTATAAACATTAACATCTTGATGACATTTATTAACTTATACATCCTCACAAGATCAGTTCAGTTATGTCTGTGTTGCTGCAATAAAAAAAGGGGAAAAATAAATTTATGATCAGTTTATGTAACTCAAAATCTGACCGCAGGGCAGGTTTTCAGCTAGTTAGATTAATCAACTATGTGACCTTCAGTCATTTGATTTCCCTCACTCAACGATTTCTTCTTCTGCTGTTTAAATATATGTTCTCAACTCATTTTTTTTCTACTTAAAATTCTTGTACTTCTTGTTTTTCATCATTCCATTTTCAACTCACACTCAAGTGATCCTTAATTTCACATTTTAGGATTCTTGCTCGATCTTATGTATACTGTTTATTTCTATTTCTCTCTCTCTCACACACACACACACACACACAGAGAATAGGTCCTCTGGCGGCCTTTGATCACATGACAAATGCAGACACTACAACACAATATTTTGAGTTTTGATTTTTATTAAAAAAAGTCATAAAAAAAAGAAATTTGGTTTTTAACAGGGAAATTTTCAGTTAGATAAACAAACAAAACTAATTCTTCAGCGACCATCTTAAAATGCATATGTAATATGGGTAAGTACTGAGAGTTTTGTTAATTGACTGTAACGAAATTGATAACTAGAGATTACAGTTGTTTGTTAAGAGTAACATTTTGAATACATGGCAGTTTTTACATAACTTTATTGTAAATATTCTGAAAATTATGATATGCAAGAAAATACTAGCTTTGCTTGTCATCCTGTTTTATTTTCAATAAATTTTATTGAACAATTTTCTGTCAGTTTTATCATAAGAGTAATAATTCATTATAACAAGTATTATGCATTACTCTTCCTTAGTAGAAATGTTTAGCCTATTTTAAAATAGAAACATTTTCTCTTGCATTTTAAGAGCTCTTACCTGGCTGGCATAACATATATTGGGTAATTGGTCATTGACTTTTAAATGATTAATAACTTTGAATCAGTGATTCTGCATATGTGTCTTGGGATGCACTCGCACTTGGTACTGTTTCACATATAATCAAGTTTTTCACTTAAGTCTCTAATAGTGTTTTATCTTATTGTTCTCATTCTATTTTTCACTACAAATTCTCTCTTACCTTACTTTCACTCAAGACACAAAATATCTTAATACAATTCCTGTGGCCCTATTTATTGACTCAGTTGGACTTAATGTAGACGTTTGGTTGGATGAATGCTTTCCATAATCCATTAGATCATCAAGTTACCATGCCAAGCAATACTTCTTCATGGCATATCTGAAGGTAATGAGTGCCTATCTCCTCTATAATAACATGCGACAGGTTGTACAAAGTTGCAGCAATAAGGAACGATCCCTATTATCAAACGCCCAAAATATAGTTTTTTTAGTTAATTGTCCTATAAGGATATGGAAGGAGATCTTGATCTAAGATGATTTAAGACTCCAAAAACTCTAATATTTAGAAGAGGGGGAAAATAGATTCATGCCTTTCTCAAAGGGCAATATCACAAAGTGAATACAAACTGCCTCAATCATGTTTTGAACTTATTTCTAATCCATTCTCTACATTGCTGTTACCTTACCATATACCTTTGGTCAGATAGTTGTTAACTATTGTTAATAAGTGCTCCATAACTGTAGCCTTGTGCCAAACTTGACTTAATGAATATATTTTTTGTGTTTACAAATCCACATTTTGGAGGCGTGCTTAGCGTAATGGTTATCATCATAGGAAATAGATGCAACAACCAGAGTTCAAATCCTGGACAAGGTTGTTTACATTTCACTTCACACTAATGTCCTTGGGAAAGGCAAGATTCTATCTATTCTCCCCTTAGCTATGGGAATCTGGTTGCCTAAACAAGGCTAGAGAACTGTCCTACTATTAAGTAGGACAGTTCTCTAGCCTTGTTTAGGCAACTAGACTAGGAAAATGAAAACTCTGAATTCAAACCTGCTTTTAAAAATTGACCTTGTATCACATCTAGCCTGTGGTGTAGAGATTGGGTAAATACATACAAATCCACATTTACTCTTGGAGATTGTGAAATATCCATGGCTACCATTCTCTGTCATCAGATGGTCTTGTTTCTCAACCATTTGTTTCCAAGAAATCTTCAGCTCAATGCTTTTAATTCCTCATTAACACTATCCAATAATCATTTCATCATTCACATGAGTCAAATGACAATCAGCAATATTTATCTAGTCTCTTACTAAAGTTCTCATTAAAAAAATAAAAAAAGATTCAGTCTCGATACTTTTTGGTCAAATTTTGTGTATACAGTACACAAAGTTTGATTAAAAAATATTGAGAATGAATCTTTAGTTTTTCTTAAATTCTAAATATAGAAAAGTCAATGCCAATTCAGGATACCTTTTTATCAGCATTTTGGGATGAAACACAAGATTGTGCAAGTGCGAAACCCAACATACCATGCAACTTTTTCTTGATTCCTCAAATTAAAACACATTTCCAGGGTAAAGGTGTGGAGGACATTAAAAGAAATAGAACAGCACAGATTCATGCTATATTAAGACAAATTGCAGAGGTGATTCAACCAATGGAAAACTAGCTTGAATAAATGTGTTGAATACCAAGTGGACTATTTAGAAAAAAAATGAATGTTTCATTTGAACAACCGCTTCTTCCTGCCCCAAACAAGTTTGTAAATAGTCTGCAATATAACTTTACAAACGTATTGATTTTTTTCCAAATGAGGTTAACTGATATGTATTTTGCTTTTAAAAACTGTCTGTTAAAAACCAAAACAAAAAGCAGGTTATTTTATTAGAAAAATGAAGACTGAAAATGAATTATGTTTTATTGTTCATTTTCAATTTTATTTTTTTGAATATTCTGTTTTCTTTTTCTTTTTTATAATTCATTATTTTGTTAATAGTTTTTATAATTATTCTTGGCCGCGATAGTGTTGCTCACAATCTTCATCTTCTTATGACCCGGAAACATTAGCTGTATTGTAAATAAAAAAAAAAAACACCAAAAAAGTTAACTAATTTTTCTCAAAACTAAGATAAACATACTTATTTAGAAAAGTGAGCAACTTCATAACAGAATCTTTATTTGTTCATTCAATTTCTGTTTTGTTTGTTATTGCACATTTATTTTTGTTAGATTCATGTGTTGTTATTAATTCAACAAATTTTAAAATAGAAGCAGAAATAAATGACGTTTATCTCAGAATGCTATAGTTAATTTTTTTATTATAGTCTATTTTTTACAGTTATTGTATATATATTCCTAGGAACTGCTAGTATGCACTCACACATATACATATGTAACCATAACCCAACAAAAATATCACATCAAAGTAAAATTTTGATTAGAGAAATACATTTAAAATGCTCTTAAAAAATAAAATAATTTTTAGTCCAGTTTGCAACTCAATGATAACTTTGTAAACTTCATGATGAACATCATTTAAAATCTTTCACTCCTTCCTAAATAGAAGCATAAATATCATTATAGACTACTGTTTCACAGGGCATCTAACTTCTACATAAGGTTTCACTTTGGTTTCACTTTGGTTTCTTTGTTTAATGGTATATCAACCTTCATAGGTTATTTAATAGCAAATCCATCCTTGCAGAAGAACAGTAGTTGTACTATTTAACTCAAAGCTGGGGGATGAGAGGGCTCATACTTTTCCCAAGGGTATTAGTCTGAAAGTGAATGTATTAGAGTAGCATTGCCAGCACTTTTGCTGAAATCAGTAGACATTGACAAATTTGTAACCTTAATCAGTTTAATTCACAATTTCTTGAGTATTTCTGATCCAATCTTAAAAATATTTATATGGTTGGAAAGAAAAGAAAATAATCTTTCTAAATATGTAATTTGTATGTGTTTTTATCCATTGAATTATCTTTTACAGCAATTTAAAACAGTATTTTGCTTCAAACAGCCAAAAACACGAAATATGAATTTTTTTCTGAGGGTAAATTTTACTTGTTAGTTTGTTTTGCAAAATCAAAGAGCGTAATCTTTATCAATATTCTTGAAATTATACACTTAATTAGAAGACACCTTAAAATACATCAAGGAGGTTGTTTTTTCTTCTTCGACCTTTGGAAGTGAAACCACTACCAATGAAAGTTGATGCAGTTTCCTTCAAAAAGTATAGGATGAGCAAAAAAAGAGCACTATATTCTTAACAGAAGATAGTCTCAGAATTATTTTGATATATAATTTAGATGATATATAATTTATCCCATTTAGATGATGGTTAACCGTCAGGATTTTTTGTCAACACATTTTTTTTTTTGCCAAACTTTTAATCTTGGAAAAAATGAACTTACAAACTTGTATTAAAATGTAAGTCTTTGTTTAAAAAAAAAAATGTAAATAGGTATTCTATTTCTTGTATGTAATACAACATAGCAAGTATTTAAAAAGGTATTTTTAAGTTCAAAGTGATGTTATTTATTTAAACTAATAACATATATGTATACATACAATATTGAAACAAAAATATATGTGTATACATGCAGTATTAAAATGAAAATGCTGAATAATCTTGTAGTAAACTTTTTTTTTTTTAAATTGTTTAATTCTCTAAATAATGGGTTATAGCAAGAGATACATAAAATTTGAGTGTAGAATCAGAAAGAACATATAATTTTACATAAGAATTCAAAAATTTATCAAAATTCCTTCAAAAATGAAGAAATGGTAAAGAAATTACTGAATTTCTTGTTATGAATTGACATAGTTTTTTAACAAAATCATGTCCACTTTTGTACCCCCAATTTCGGGGCTTCAAATTCTCGTACTTCTGACTTCTGAGAAGAATGTGGTGACTTTGGCCCCTATGTAAGTACATCAGTCAGCAGGGGACAAGGCAATCAGGACACCGACCATGAAAACAGAATGAACAATGGAACAAAACTGACTTGCTTGTTGTTGTTGTTGTGGCGAGCATCAAAGAAAACTATTGAAACCCAAATCCTTCATAATTCTGATCAAAGATACTGTATTGGTAACAAAGAGAATAAGGAAACTGATATCCTGTGAAAGAATGGAATTTTCTTCTCACTGTACATTTCGGTTGTCTGATGAGGAAGGTGAGTAAACAACAGCATCATAAAAAAAAAAAAAACAGGAGCTGGAAAAGAGTGGATGAGCTCTAGGGGAGCCAACGACCATCTACACTGACAGTAGTAAGATTGGTGTACTTACTACACACATTGGCCCTGGTCATCAACCCATCTAGGACCAAGAAGAGCATTATAAAACCACCGCTGCTGAGTGGCTTACATGATCCTGAGTAAAGTGTAGGGGAGTAAACCCTGAAAACAAATCCAAAGCTGGAGTCCCTAAAGTGGAGTTATGCTGAATTTCAATGCTACACAGCAACTCCTACAACACTGCCATTGCCAAATTGCATTAGCTTCTTACCTTTCCTTTGGACCACAGTGGCAGTGTGGAGAGGGGGGGTCTGTGGCTTGGGCAACAGCACATCCTCCATATCAACCTGCCCAGGTTATGTAGTTCCAAAGAAACAACGCCATCATCTTTCACAGACGGAAGAATGCCAACAACCAAATTCTCATAACTTTTGAACCACTAGATAATTCAAACAGTTTTGAACTCCATTTACAGAGCTCTATATCACAATAACCTCAAATAAAAAAATCAACTGGGAATGCTAATTAGTGTGACAAGAATTCAAACTCATTTACTATGATATTGCAGTCTAGCACCCTCTTTTACATAAGTATTACTTTCATTGTCAAATCTAATCAATGTGTTTCTTTGATCTCTCTACATGATACTTGACAGGCACCTGTATATTAACTCAGCTGGTAAAAAGACCCATCCTGTTGTCACAACACTTCTATATCCTTTCATTCTTTTTTTTTTTTTTTACTTCTAAATCATTTTTATAAGTCATCAAATTACTTGCAGTCATTCTTATATTCTTTTGCAAATGACCTCCACTAGGACCAATATCTCCTCACACTCATTTAAGAGATATCTTCACTATTCCATGTGACCAAGCAATTTGCACATCACCCATTAAGAGGTCCTATTTATACTCATGAGTTTGGTATGTGAGGGAGGGGCAAACATAATTTATGCAACCCTGAATGAGGTGTTATTAGTGAGAGGATTTGAAAGTAGGAATCTTTTAGAGGTTGGGGATCAAAGGATTAATGCAAATGGTGATGCACTTTCTGTACAGATTGAACACGTTGTGTAAAAAAAGGTTGTCTGTTCAAAGTGGGTCGAGACTGAAGTTGTATTTACTAAGACAGAAATTAACAATAAATGAAACATTAATTTTCCTCAAAATCACCTCTTTGATGTTCAACATGCTTATTCCATTGAATTTTCCATTAGTCAAAGCATCCCAGAAAATTCTCTTTTCATATAATTTGAAGTTATGCCATCTTCTTTTAATGCCTTCAAATCTTATTCTTAAGTAGAATTTTCAGTTGGGGATAGAAGAAAAAATCACATGAACCTGGTGGTTTGGTATATGAAGAGTGCTGCACATGCACAATCTTGTGTTTAATCAAAAACTGTATAGAAATTGGTTTCATAATTTTTTTTTCCAAATTGGCAGATTTGTCTAGACATCAACTTTATTATATAAGTTGATTAACTGAGGACACACATCTTCATTTGAATTTCAAAATTATCAAAAAAATTTAAAGCTCCAGTCTTGATACTTTTTGATCCCACCTTGTTTATTATTGGCATTTCAGTCTTGGAAGACTATAATAAAGTTTTTATGCCCCTGAAGTTACAGCGCCTCCTGTGACTGTGAAGTCCGATGTTTGAAAAACATTCTCGACCACAGATGTCACATTTAAAGATTGTTCCTGAAGATGTTGATGTGCCGGTGCTTTGTTGTCGTTGCTTTCTTCTGGACCTCTTAGCTTCATGGTGTTGCATCAGGGTAACTTCTGACATGAGCAATCCTCTATGGAGAGTCTGCCGCCACCGAGGGCAATCCTGAGCCAAATTTTCCCAGCTGGAAGGGGCAATGCCAAAGCATCTGAGATCCTTGCAGACATCTTTGAATCGCAGCTGGGGGTGACCAATCTGTCTCTTACCAGACAAAAGCTCTCCATCGAGAATGACTTTCAGGATTCGTCCATCATCTATTCGGCAGACATGGGCCAGCCATCGGAAACGACATTGTCTCAGTAGAGAACACAAGCTAGGAAGTTGAGCTCTCTCTAGAACTGCTGTGTTAGTGATCCTGTCCCTCCAGTTGATGCCCAGTATACGTCTAAGGCAGCGAAGGTAGAAGCTATTTAGCCACCGTTCTTTGTGGGAGTACAAGGTCCATGTTTCACTTCCATACATGAGGGTGCTGATAACACATGCCCTATACACTTGTACCTTTGTACGGATAGTGAGCCTGCTGTTGTCCCAAACTCTCGCTGTGAACTTCTCAAAAGTTGAGGCAGCTTTTCAGTTCAAATTTCTCTTTCAAATTTACATGGAGATAATTTTTCGTAACTGCTACATTTTTACATTTAAATGTTAAACTAAGGGTTTAAAAAAAATTGTAAAGATTAAAAAACTTTAATTTATTTATCTAGATATTTATTTTATTCACTTATTCATGTTTTCTTTTTTTTTAGAAGTTACTTTAATCCATTTCTATTAGTGACGTTTAAATTCATTTCTATTTGTTGCCTCTTGAATTTTAACGTATATTTCTATCATTTATTCCCACCGTTTATATTTTGAATATATCCCTTTTCACTTCATCTCCAGGTAAAGTGGCAGTAGTACTGAAGGTAGAGTTCTCAGTTTTATGATAGGAACTTCATTGATCAGCACAGATATCTCAGTGGTCAGGGTTGTGACCATCAACTAACTTTAGAGAAAACAATCATAAAATAATGTGAATTAGAAAGAAATTTTGCTATTTCTGCCATAGGATTAGTATTACTGAAAATTTACTGAACTAAAATATTTATATAATAACTCACAAGAAATAAATCTGAACACTCTTGGAATACCTCATTATTGACCTAACATTTTACTTATAATCAACTTTTAAGTGATGCTAATATTCACACTAACTGAAATACATATTAACGCTGCTATGATGTCATTGCCAAGGATTGTAATTGGTTAAGTGTCGCTTTGGAGATTTATCGATTTAAACATTTCTGCTTTTTATCCATTATGTCAGCTTTAACATTGAAACAATAATGTTATACAATTATTTTACCTCTCCAGATTGAAACCTAATTAGTAATGCTTAATGAAATATGAATAATTATTTTAATAAGGCTAATAATCCATTAATCTTTTTTCTGGAAATTTAAATTCTGTACAATTAGTTATGTCTTACCCTTTTAAACATATATATATATATATATATATATATATATATATATATATATATATATGTGTGTGTGTGTGTGTGTGTCTGTGTGTGTGTGTATATATTAAAACCTTCATGTTTCCAAGTGTACATGCCAAATTTCGTTGCTCTACATCATCAAACCGTTCAGTTCTCTATAGAGGACAGACGAACAAACTTTTCCCAATTACTAATATAGATTTCATAGTTTTTATGTTAGTCTTAGATTTAATATCGTTCACCTCTAATAAATAAATAAGATTTAATTTGCAATCTCAAATATGACCAAATCAATTACAATTGATAGATGTTTCACTAAATGCTGATTGTCATTTGAACCAATATCTTCTTTTCATCCATTCACAAGTGACTAAACTTTATAACTTAAGCCTCATCGGATGCTCCAGCACTGCTGCGAAATATTGACAGCCGATTCTCAAATGATTAATCTCACACATCCAAACTCCATCCTCACTCACACTCAAGCAAACCTCTACCTAACATCTCACTATCAAGGGTCAATTCGCCCTCTTACAGATGACCGAACGTCTCATCAAACCCAATGTCTGACACACCCGTAAATAATTCTATCAATTAATTTCTAAATTAATACCGACCTCACACATATTCAGCCTTCGCTCTACGCACATATACTCTTAACATAACAACAACACTAGACTTAACTCACCCAGTCTTTTAACCGTGTCTCCATTTCTACTAAGATTTTTTTCGTCTCTTAACTTAAACTGAGTCTCTGTTTGGTTCATGCTTTCTTTTCCGTCTCCCTTTCCTCGTCACTCAACCTTTCTCCTCCCACGACAGGTTCCGGCTCCTCCCACCCCCAGTCCTCCTACTACGTTGTTGTATGTCCTCCTACCAATACCATTATTGCTAGACTGCTATCTAGTACCGCTGAGGTTACAAAGCTCCGATATTGCGGACTGTCTCCCTTGTTTTAATTATATTTTTTGTTGAGGACGATCACATAAAGCCAGCAAACTGAATTCCTTGTTCTTTTTCTCCAAGATGGGGTGTTTCCGGCGAACCAGGGAGGATGAGGATGATAAGATACGAAAAGAACAAAACAAGAAGATCGAGAAACAACTGCAAAAGGATAAACAGGTCTATAGATCTACACATAGACTGTTATTATTAGGTCAGTGTTTTTTTTTACGCTTGTGATGCACCTTTCATTTTATTTTCTACTTAAACATTTTGTCCTAACACTAGAGTCAACAATTAAAAATATTACCTAAAGTGTCACACACACACACATACATATATATATATATATATATAGGTTAGAGAAATATACTTATATTTCTCTCTAATTATCTACATATTTGTATATGTGTTTTAAGTTTACAGACATGTACCTATTCTAATATATAAGACGGCAAGAAGAAAAGTCGGGGATCATTATTTAATGAATCTTATTTCCAAAATAATCCCACTCTTCAAAGCCATTTTCGCTTGTGTCATACGGTGGCCGACATGCCTTGACATATTAATAATACATTCTGAATTTATGTGATGATATTTTGGTTTGTAGTAACGTAATTTGTTTCTAAGTAAATGAACTCAGAGCCAAGAAATTGAAAATCGTCTCATTTTAATATATTTCAATTATCGATTACTTCATTCGCATAAACAAACATACGTAAGTAATAAGATATTTAAATATTGATCGACTGCTGTAAATTTTCTTAAATTTAGTGTTCAATGTTTCTTATCTATTTTGTGAATATTTCTTTAAGAATGTCTTTTACATTTTGATATGTTTAAATTTCTATTTATCGCTAAAAGACATGTATACATAATAATAGCCACACTGCCAAAAAGTCGGGGGTCATTGTTCAGTGCCGGTATAAACTAAAAATGATCCCTTACTTTATAGCCGACATCATAGTATAAGCAAGTTATGTGTCAAGACGGCCAATACTCACATATTCATTTTTCCATGAAGAAAGTGTAAGGATTATATAACAATAAATATTGTGTATTCCACCCTTTCTTGTTTAATGTGTGTATGATTGACTTGTGTATCAAAGTGTCTGATAAGCTTATATACCTGTCATCAGCTGTGATGTTTAGGTTTAATGATGTTTATATATATATATATATATATATATATATATATATATATATATATACAATTTCGTTTATTTTACTAAATGTTTATCCTCTTCAAAAAGCTGATGAAGCCTATTTGGCTTTAAAAAATCCTTTGAATGTCATAGTTTTAAAGATATTTCATAATGTCAAATAAATGAGATTTTAAAAAGTTAAGCTGTTTAGTGTTTCTTGTAAGATCCAGACATTTTAAAAAAACTTATGTTTCCTTTTTATTTTTTTGTTGTTATTTTTTCTTTCTTTCTTATCTTTGCTTTTTTCTTGTATAATTTAGGTGCCGGAGAATCGGGCAAATCTACAATTGTGAAACAAATGAAGATTTTACATGTTGACGGTGGATTCGGGCCCGAGTAAGTAATCCTGTTTCCATTACCTGGAAATAACGATCATTACATTATTACAACTATCTAAACTTACATTCTTTACTTTATATGTCATTAGTTTACGATCCTTCTGAACAATATTAATTAGTTTGAGCAATGTCAATAGCTTTTCTAAGTAAATCAGTTAATGTACTTTTTGGGGATTGGGGGGAAAGTCACGAAAACTTGACAATTCTTAAGAACGTGATGTCGTATTTCATATGCACAAAATATTCCGTTTTTAATCAATAAAAAATAAATAAAAGGTTTATCATCTTCCTGGTATTAATACTAAAATTTTTTTAAATTTCCTTTCCAGGGAGAGGAGACAGAAAATTGAATATATTAAGCGAAATATCAGAGATGCAATTTTGGTAAGTAGTTAAAAAAAAAAGTGTTAAAGACAAATCCTGAATTTGAAAGTATGTCTAACTCATAGATCTGTATTGGATCACTTCTTTTTCTCTTCATGGTTGTATATTTACTACAGTGGAGGATTGTTCTTGATAAACTTTAAGAGAAAACTGTTCATTAATTCATTACAATAGTTGCTGGACAGTAGAAAAAAAACAACATTTTCTCCATCGTTGATATTGCTTCTTTATGTTTATATTCACATGTATATATTTTTAAAGTTTGAAATTAGTAGGAGGGTAATGCTCAAATAATAAATTCATAAACAGTGAATATACACATTACTTAACCGGGCTATCATTAAATATGCGATCATGTGGATACGACTGCGGAGACTATTTTCTTTTAAAAATTGCATTTAATTTTTTAGTATTTATTTAAGTTTTCAGATACTCCTCCTTTCCGTACATTACTTCAACTCGGCGAACTGTCTGTCTGTGTGTGTTCACTTGTAGATTTTTCCTTCCTTAAAGACTGTTCTTTGCTGACATTCTTTAAAGCAAAGATTTATTAATAATATCAATCCTGTATTTTCTCACCTCTCTGAAGTATTATCCTTTTCTCCAATCCTTTTGCTCTGATAACCTCTCAGAACAGAAAGCGTGTATATACGCACACGCGTATACACAGCCCGGCCGCCATAATACTTTCCAATATGGCGGTGGTCGCAAAAATATGGCGGACCTGGCGCAGTCAGTCAGTCACTCGCTCGCTCGCTCGCTCACTTTTATTGAAAACTCTTTGCAAGCAATGGTTTTCATTTACAGAAAACTGACGACGATGACAACGTCTTGCTACAAATTGTACAGTCTTCTTCTTTCGCTAGCTCATGTGGAAGTCTGTACCCCCACAACTATATTTTATTCTTTTCTTTCTTTCTTTCTTTCTTTCTCAACCCCACCCTCGATATCCCTCTGCCCTTCTTCCTCTTAAGGTCTTTAAGAATTAGGAGATTCTAGTTGTAAAAAGACAGTTTGGGGGATTTTTCATTATTGTTTTTATTTGTTTTTTAATGTTTGTATACGGCTTTACTTCCTCTTTCCCCCGTTCATAACAACTTTAGTTCATACATAAGATATTCATTCACTTTCAACCATCACCACCACCTGTAGGTCGTGTATGCTAAATTCTTTCGTTACAGTCAGGAACAAAATTCAAATTTAGTTTTTCAGTTTACTCAATATCTCCGCCATTCTAAAATACTTGTTAGATAAAATATAAATATTTATCTAAGTTTTGTGGTCTGGAAAGATGATTTTGAAAAAGTCTTTTTATATATTATTTCATTTCAATGTTTTTTTTTTTTTGTAAGTATGCATTTTCTAAGAAGAAAAAAAGAAATCTCCTTTTCCGAAGGAGTCTGGCTAACTAAAAAGAAAATTCACTAAATTCCACGACTTAATTTTTTATGCTTATTGCTTGGTGATTCTTGTAAAAGTAATACAATACAGTAGATTTCTTTGCCGGAAATAATAAACGCTATTTTCTAGTGACCTTATTAATCTAGCAATAAATTGTTTAATTTGACTTTCGATTTATTTAAAATGGGAATTATTCAAATAACTTGTTTTTGATGAGTCTATAAATAACAATTTTTTTCGAAATTATAATTGTGCTTGTCCCCCCCCCCCATAATGAAAATTGTGCTATTCCTTCGATTTTAAACAAACGTAAACATTTATTTAAAAAATAATAGATAGTTCTTTTTCTTTCTTGTGTTAAAAAATCTTATTACAATTTCTTGCTAATTTATGACGTGCTTTATACATCGGTTAAGGGTCTGCTGTGTAGTAAACAAATGGTTCAATAGTGAATTCGTTTCTCACTGTGTGCCCTGTTCTACAGTAAGCTAATGCGTGATATCTATCTATCTCCGACTACTAGTTGCTGTCATTAACGTCGTCAGTGATCATTTAAACTATTTGGTTCTTGTATAGAATAGTTCAATAAAGCAAATTTCTGCGGTATTCTACAAAAATACATAGAAATGTAATACTTACAATACATTCATTCTCCATACAAGAGTAAGTTTTAGTGGTTTGCTTCATTTTTTTTATTGAACAGTTACATTTAAAAATTACGTCCTCAGCTTGCCAATCCGCCATATTTCTTTAGTCTTTCCCTCCTCCAACCACTAAGAAGATGTCGACTTACGACCGGTTGACGATATATAATTTTGGGAATTTAAATGTAACTTAACTAAATAAAATTAAAAAAAAGACGCAAATGGCTAAACTTACTCTTGTGGGTGGTGACTAAGTATCATATCAATATATTTTTTGCACGTTACCACAGAAATAACAAGTTTTCTTATTGAACTATTACTATTCGATACAAGTACCCTCTTTTTTTTCTTAGCTACATTTGCTACTTCACAAATATTAGAAACGGTTTAAACTAAACCATTATTTCAAAAATTTAGCAATGAGATTTTCAACAACTTCGTTATCGTCGAACTGACTCGCTGGCATTTTAAAAATTGGTATCTTTAGAAATAGCAAAGGTGCGTCGACCTAATGCTTGCAGTGGTACAGACAAACAAGGAAGGAAATGTTAAAATGTAGGTAGTAATAGTTGTAGTAGTAATCTACCTGGACCAGAAGGTTGGGTAGAGATGTTTGTATGAATGTGAGAGTGTTTTCTTAACTACCACCTTCTTCATCTTTTTTACTTTCTTTTCCTCTTTTGGGGTCAGAAAGCCGGTGTCTTTTCATGTTCGTTTTTTATTTATTTTGTTTTCTTCGCAATAATGTAGTAATAATAATAGTAATATACTTTTGTTGGATTGATCTATCCACCCACACTTTTGATGATCAATTAAAAATTAAGCTCTCATGCCAGGTTATTATTTTCCACTTTAGTTAGACATGAAGGGAATAACCTGAGTAATAAGATTTTATTGAAGGTTATTTACGGATTTTCTTTGGAAAAAGTTTGAGTGTTCGTACTGCCTTAAATCTGTTATTTATGTATTTATTTATTAAAGAAAAATCGGACTTATTTGAAATGTTTTGTCATTCGTCTTAAAGTATGGAGTTTTCGAACCGAACAAAGTTTAATACACACACACACAAGTTTTAAAAAATTCGATTGATTTTAAACATAAAATTAAGATTTTTAATTGTAAAAGTAGTAGTATTATAAAAAATAAAAAAGTTTAACATTGTGTCTTCTTTCTTGGATGATTTTTAAGTCTTAGATAAACCTGTTTCTAGTAATAAGAATTTTCCAATCACAGGTTGTATGTGACAATAAAACACTTATTCTTAGCAATTGGAAATAATACTAATATAATACTGGTTGAACTGTCCTATAATTTTTAACAGTAGACAATTGTAGTATCATTGCCATATGCATTATATCAAATCGCTATTAGTTACACTAAACGTCTCGAAATATTGTCTTCATCTTCGGTGTAATATTCAGATTGTTTCAGCCGGTGTATCTTTTAGGCCTTCTTCAGCTGTCTTTTGTCGTAGTCAATAAGCTTGAAGTATTACTTCTAGGGTATATCTTATAATCTCTTACACCTCTCTTTTATTCGTCAGTGTGTTTATTTGTTTTGATTTAGACAGGTAGTTATGTCAATATGTAGATGACTTCAAAATTCTATGACTTTTTAAA
This sequence comes from Doryteuthis pealeii, assembly GCA_023376005.1. NCBI lineage: Eukaryota > Metazoa > Mollusca > Cephalopoda > Myopsida > Loliginidae > Doryteuthis > Doryteuthis pealeii. The sequence goes on along the minus strand of CM042147.1, from coordinate 102,506,655 downwards.
ATCATTTATGACCATGACAATTGAAGGAAATGAATGAAACCTTACCTTTTTATGGATTTTTTTTTATTACTGTAATTGGGATTTTAAATTTGTATTTAATTAATCAGCGTATCTATTTAATTATAATAAATATTAAAGTTTGACTATTATTATGTAAAGTAATTTTAAAATTACTCTTGAGGTATCTGCATGAGTTTAATTCATACTTTCAAAGCATCGTCTTTATTTTAGGGCTTATTTTAATTTATTATGCACATCTAAAAATAATTGAAACTGCTTTTTATTAAGGAAGGCAATATCAATGATACTTGAAGCAGTGTCCCCCGCCCTGTTGTGATGATCTTTACTGGGTACTATCCCATACCATCTTATTTTATGACTTTTGTGAATGACTGAAAATATTGGATACATGAAGTATAAAAATCAACACCTCCTCCTTAACTTTCTGTTGGTTTTGTTTTCCTTTTTCTTCTTTGTTGCATGTTACAGTTAGGGTGGGAGTAATTAGTTATTCACTCAAATGCTACTGCTATAATGCAGAAAAATGTATGAAATCAAAATATGTGCACGTTGCTGAGCTTCCTTGTCCTCCCTCTCTTCATATCGAGTTCATGTTATACTTACTGAATATGTAATCTGTTATTCTATTACCGCATTAGCTGTAGGGTGTGGAAATTTTATTTTTATTTATTTTCGTTTTTAAAGATGTAGTCCAGAATATTAAAACTGATACTCATTAGAGGATGAATTTACAAATATAACTCTTGAGCTTTTGTGTGTGTGTGTGTGTGTGTGTGTGTGTGTTGAGGTGATATAGTTTATCTGGTGATTTTTGTTGGTTCAAACTAGCTACATAGTTATTAATATATTAAGTTTTAAACCATAAAACACCTACCAGAGTAATATTGCATGTAGAACTCAAATAATCAAATCCTGTAAGATATTGCTGGTTTTACAAGTTGTATATAAGCTATGAAAAAATTGTGCAAGTTTTGGTTGATAAATCTACTCAATTACTTTATTATTTTATTCTTTGCTATAAGATTTGTATACTCAAAATCATTCAAAACTTTTCAAAATGGTTATTATGGGTTTGATGTTCATTTTGAATGATGTCAAATCAACCTGAGACATTCAAACTAACAGATTAGAAATCAATATTACAATATTTTCAGATACATTTCATTTGCTCATGGTTATAAAAAAACTTAAAGTACAGATTAATGCTATTTTTATCTTTATTTTTTTAACCTTGTTAAAATTTCACATAACACTTGTTTACAGATCTGAATAATAACTCACTGAACCAGTAGACTTGTTATTTTAGAGTGAGCACTATTTTACTATACACCAATATTTCAAACTTGAGAGATATCATCAAATACTAACAATAAAAGTATTTGATGATATGGCCATTCACAGTAAAATTTGAATGTGTTTTGTGCTCAAATTTAAAAAAAGAAAAAGAAAGAAAAAAACAGTCACAATGACTTGATTAAGCTTTCTTTTCTCAAAGTGATTGAAAAAAAAAAAACAATTTAAAATTCCTACATGTTTATTTTTTAAACTGGATCTTTTAACAGTATTTTATGCATTAATATAAATCTATCTTGGTCATGACAGTTGTTGTTGTAGGAAATAAACTTGGCAACATGAGTTCAAATCTTGAATGAGGCTGCTTGCATTTCACATAGTGCTAATATGCTTGGGAAAGTTATGAATTCAACTATTCTCCCTCCAGATATGAGTAGATAGTAGAGCAGATGAACTCGTTAACCTTGGTATGATAACCAGTCTAGGAGAAGGAAAACTAAATTCAAACCAATAATTGGAGAAAGTTCAGCTCCACCAAGCTATTCCTGCTAAGACACTACATGAGTAGCTCCTCCAGAACCAAACTAGGTTATGGGAAAATATCTTAGTATCTTATAAATCTATCAGGAAAACTCAACGATTTTAGTAGGATTGAAAACTTTCGCATTTAAAAAAATTTTTTTAATGAATTTATGAAGTGTTTTCTATAAGCATCCATCATGTTTTTAGTTCACACAGAACAACTAGCAAGAGAATTAATGGTTACTTAACATTTGAACCCCTGAACCTAAATGTACCCTCTGCTGTTTGAGCATGATCTCCACACCAGTAAATCAATGCTACAATATGTGAGGAGTAATAAAAGTATCACCAGTGTAATGGGCTGAACGTGTAAAGACAGTCTTCTTTGAACTCTACCTGTCAGTAATTTGATGGCAAAACCCCACAGACACCAGGTACCTTCTATTATAGGCATTGTAAGTTGGTACTTATATTCTACCAAACAATTAAAACTGTATTTTATTCAGTAGGATTGGTAATCTAACTGCTTGAAAAATACCTTAGAAAATATTTGTTAATTTTGGAGAGTTTTAAAATATTTAAAATAAATCACATATGTTTGATTGTTTTATTCATTTTTTAAAATTTAGATGTGTGATGATTTCTTTTAATAAGGGTTCCTATAAAAATAGGGATATAACTACTGTTATAATCCTATACCATAAAATATGATGTTGCTACAATTGAGGTCATTTGTTTTTGAAATGGCTTATTAAAATAAACCAATTTGTTAAACAAAATACTGAATTTGCTACCAAATACATTTTTCTGATTATAAAAAATGAAAATTAGATTATTTATATGGGTTTGTTTGAAAGAAAAATAAATGTAGTCAACAATGGTTGATTTGATTGTTTTGTGAAACAAAAATATATAAAACCCCAATCTTAAATAGCAGCATTGTAATTTCTTTGCAAAATATTCTGTAAGCAATCATTTAAAATTTTTAAATTCTTTTATTATACATTCACTGGTCATTAAGCTTGATTTTTAAATCACATCCTGTTTATAGATTTTATATTATAATTGGAAATAAGGGTTACTACTCTATAATTAACATTTAATAGTTATCTCCCTTGAGAAATTATATTGATTGCGGTGAACATGAATGTTGATCCTACATTCAAATTTGATTAGAAATGACTTGGAGTATTTTAACACTATTGTACTAACAGAAATCTCTCTAAAATGTGCCATTACTGATACACTAACATTGATCATTATAATATAGACAACAGCACTCTACAATATCTTATTATAATGAAGATTGTGTGTTTTTCTGTCTGTAACCGAAACTATATTACTACTTATGTCACAATTCCCTTAGTTATTGACATCGCATTCTCCATGAGTGTATTTTTATTTTAAACTCAATTATTAATAAAATTGTTTTACATTATACTGTTAACCATATCTACATACATGCAATTATATTTATATATACAACAAAATAACAGTTTACAGTGTGAACGGGAAGGCTAATTTGCATATTGATATTAAAAATATGATTTTAATAAATATGTGCTTAGTATTATTGATTTCTAACTGTTTGGTTTTATTTTAATGAATATAAGCAAAAATCTCTTCAATGAATCTTAAATTTATTCTTTACTTCCTCTTTTAACTAAATAATTAAATTAGAAAAAAATAACAATGAAAGATGAGAGTGATGGAAGAGTAAGTTTCAATTGTTCTATCTTTTAATTTTATCCCCCTCTGTTTCAAATCTTTTTATCTGCATTCTTATTTAGTTTCATTAGTGTTTCTAATTTAATACGATATTTCATTACATTAATACTTAAATACTTGCACCCAGAGGGTGCATATATTTGCTAGTAAGAGTAAATAATTTGGCTGGTTTACATACCTGCACCTAATAATTTAAAAATATATTTCCATTTCCATTCTTTTATGAAAAACAGCCAATAATTATATAAACATATCCACAGCATTCCATATTGAAATTCTATCTCCTTTACTAAGTCTTCATTGCAATTTTTATATTTCTGCATAATACCTACCTTGTTACATAGTTATTTCATTTGAAAACATTATTTATTTTGGTAAATTTATATACCTAACCCTTTTTATATAAATACATATTGCAAACTAATTGCTTTCATTATTCTTTTTAACAAAGGCAGAATATGTTAGTCATTTTTGTTATGCACAATCATTGCATCTAGTTTGTAAGCCAACCAATTAGACTGACAAATTGCAATTTCTTAATAGCTATATGCAATTCTACAATAAATATCTTATATTCATGTATTTTATAGGCAAGTGCTGTTGTGAATTGCTACATCTTTGTTCAATGAGACACAATGAAAGTCTTTGGAAACAAATATGTATATCATTAAAGATTAGGAACAAAATCTTTATAAGACAAGAAGCTGTTAACACAGTCCGAACATGTGAAAGAAACATTTAGTGTCTCTTACTTAAAATAGGCTTAAAGAGTTCTCATCTGATAACATCTTTCGAAGATGCATTATGTGAACATTGTTCTTTATACTGTCATTGATAATGATAAACCCATTCAAGTTCACTGAGTACATTTTAGGATTTTTTTACATGAAGCTTTGAAGTAACAAGCAAGATTGTCAGATTCCACTATTCATGAAAAAAGCTTGCATATAAATTAGAGATATTGGCTCAATGCAAACTGACTGAAGAGAATGAACAAATGTTATAATTGTATTGAAGCAAAGGCCTATTTATGAAGCGATTAATGTTGTGTGATTAAAGTATGGTTTCTGAAAAAACTTTGGTTAGGATCTTTGCTCAAAATAGGTATTCATCCAACCTGTTCGCCACACGGAGGATGTGATACAAAGTCGCAAGTATGGACATCCAGCAAAAGGTCTTTGCTCAAAGTGTATATATATATATATATATATATATATATATATATATATGAATCTTCTTTTTTTTTTTTTTTTTTTTTTTTTTTTTTTTTTTTTTTTAACCACTTATAGAATGACATCTGTTAGATTTCTTTCCTTGGGATTATTATTAATAATATTTTTCAGCATTTTTCTAATTTTGCTAAATTATATTGGGTTCCTGTTGTAACAGTGTCATGTTCAGCACCAATGCAGACCCTACAAGATTCAATTAGAAATTTTATTTTTAAAGTTAAAACATTGCTAAGTATATATTGCTCTAATAAAAATCTTGCCATGATGTGCTGTTTTCTTGGGTTACAGTTACACACACACACACATACACGCACATATCTTGCTCCTTTTTCATGGCTATGTGTATGTATGTATGTATGTATATATATATATATATATATATATATATATATATATAAAATGTGTGTACATATACATACATATTCTTTGTAAAAGATGCAACCATAAAAGTATTATATGGGCAGAATTAATGTCCACATAGATTTTATGCTATTAGTCACATGGCAGCACTGTACTCAGACAAAAGTATTTTACAGTTGAAATGATTGCATCATATGCCAGCTTCACTCAAGCATCCATTTCTTTGTGTTATGTCAGCTATGTTGCTTTCCAAGAATGAATGTATGTTCATTGTTAAAAATTATTTCACATGTAAATCTTTCTTCCTTTGGGGATTTTTGAAAGGTGTAGTGTTTCTAAACGATCCTCGTACACTTGAAGAATTTAAAACTAACAATAAAAAGAAAGATCTTAAAGATAAGTGAACAAAGATTCCCAAAATGGTTGACATTGTCATGAAACAAAGCTAAAATATATTTATAATTAGAATCTTTTTTTAAATTTAAATTTAAATTTAAATTTTTTAATTTTTTTAGAGTTAATTGAATTTAAATGTTATTTCCATCAGCCTATTTTTTTCTTTTCCATTGTAGAATTCTGCCTTTAACAAGGAAAACTTAAGGAGTAATGCTAACTCATGACATGATTGCAGGGGATTTAGATTTAGAGTTGTCCTTTTACTCAGGCTAGAGAGCTTAGAATGCTTTTACTCGGGCTAGAGAGCTTGGTATGCTTTTACTTGGGCTAGAGAGCTTGGTATGCTTTTACTCGGGCTAGAGAGCTTGGTATGCTTTTACTCGGGCTAGAGAGCTTGGTATGCTTTTACTCGGGCTAGAGAGCTTACTATTTTTACCTAGCTTGACAGGCATGAATCCATCAATTCTTCCTTCCCAAGAGCATTAGTTTTAAGTAAACACAGACTTGGCTAAAATTTGGACTTAGCATATAGATTCCATTTTACATACCAATAACTGTTACACCATCTGTATATCCTCTGTATGAGTATAAGCACGGACAGGTTTTTGTATTATCTGCCCTCAAAATATCTGATACTGATATTATATCATTCATCCGTTGGAAATATTTTGCTAATTAAATTCTAAACTTAAGTTTATTTATTTTCACATAATGCTTGGAAAAAAAACTGTATGGCATTCAATGGCTGGCCTTGTTTTATAGGAAATAATTGTTAGACACCAGTATCCACATTTAGCAACCATTCCCATGTTAAGTATGTACTTAGCTTGTGCCATTTCCTATTTGTAAAAATGACCAGAATTGAATCTAAGTGCTTTCCCACACTTTATGTTACGCTCTTTTCTGGGTGGCCTTGTCTTGTAAGCTATAAAAATCTTTAGGCTGGGTAGTAGGATTATATCTTCTCACAGGTGGTTAAGAAATATGCTACTCGTTTAAACATGATTATTTGATGATGATGATTTTAATTTATTTTTTCTTTGTTTTTATTCTAATTATGTGCTATAAGTGTGTCTATATATTTCTGTATGTCTTTATAAATGTGAGTGGATGAGTTTGAATGTTTGCTTATCTGTCCACATTTTTATATGGACACTTTCACATGAATGTCGTATGTGATATATTTTCTCATTAAGAATCTCTTTGCTCAAACATTGACATAACAAATGTATAGCTATACTGTCACATTAATGTGTGTGTGTGTGTGTGTACATATATAATGTAATTCTGTATGGTGGACAACAAACCAGTTTATTGGAATTTAGTTGTTTTTAAATGTAACTTGTGCAACAGCTTTTAATTAGAATTCTCTCAAATATCTTGAATGAATTAAAGTAGCTAAATAAGTGATTAGAATAAAAATATATAACAATTTTCTATTTTAAACAAGAATGTAATTGTAGACCACAAAAAACAAGGCTGATCTGAATCTTTTGTGTCTGTCAATAATTTTACACATTGCATATTGGATATATCTATATTAAAATGATCTGATCTTTTTATGTTTATCATTCTACAGCAAAAATGTTACATTGTAACCAGATTTGTGTTAGTGAAATAGTAATAAAATGAGAATAAAACAATTCCTAATCCAATTTACAACTTATTATAGTGCGGGGGTCTGCATTTATGCTCACCCTGATCATTATAATTTCTTAATGGAGATAACTCTTATATGTTACGTATAGAGAACATACCGTTTTTTTTATCTATTTGCAAATAATTATAATATAGATTCTATAAAAAGGATTTAATGGTGGTCTTTAAATGAGTTATTTTAAAGATTAAAAAAAAATGAATAACATTAGTTATCTCTCAAATTTTGTTCAGTCGACTGAATTTTTTTTCTTTGTTTACTTAATATTGTTATCAAAAATTTTAGCCAAACCATTATTCAATCCTTGCCAAATGTACAATCTATAAGAACAAAGGAAAATAAGATTCTTGTAAAAATTTCTATTAGAGAAATAAGGGTTTTCCTCTTTTATTGATTGCACAACTGACAAGTGTTGGATCAGCCAAAATGTGTTAATGATAAGAAAATGAAGAATAAATCTTTGAATGTAAATGACTGTTCCTAAAATTATGGGTAGTATATCAGAGATATATATATATATATATATATATATTATTATACATTGATTTATTGGTGGTTGTTATAGTCACAATATTTGAGCTATTGTACCTTCTGATAACTGTCATCTTTTGTAAACTTTTAAGAATTTCAAACTGAATCTTTTAATCTATAGGAACCAATTGTTCTCATTCTACTGTCCATACTAGGATTACTTATTTACTAAGCTCAGCATCATTTTGGCCCTCGGATAGAGCCATGGTGCACTTGGTAAGGATTAAACTCACTACTCTGTAATAATGATCTAAGACTAGCTTACTAAATGTTATATCAGAAGATGTTCTGTCTCAAATTAATTAATTATTGTGATGATACCTATGTTCCACTTCCTGGCCCAGGAATTGAATTAAAAAAAACATATTGACTTAAATTGATTCAACCATTATTTGCCTTAAAATTTCCGGAAGGTTATTAAATGACATGTACCTGTATGAAAGCCAAAATATTGTAACTATATTAACTCCACTTTGAATAAATGGCTTTATAGTGATAATAATTTGTCATAAGAAATTATCAGTTATTCAAAATGTAATCCTCTTTGCATGTATATATGCATATTTGCTTCTTTTAATAAGGAGGAACTATTTGACAATATCAATAATTGTGTAGTTTAGTTTATACTTCCTCTATAATTTAATTTTCCAATTCTATGGTGAGGATGTGGGTTTGTGACTAGGTTTTGTTAGTTTGGATATTGAATTTGTATCATTCTTAAGATTGGCTTTATATCATATAAACTCAAAACTATTTAGTTTGTTAGGGGTAATCTCCCTACCAAATATGAAACCCTTTTCAGATGGTCATTGTGAAAGCAATTTGTTATTCTCCCTGTAAACACTTTCAGTTTCACTCTTTTCATTTTTAAGAAGCATGTATGAGTGTACTGGCACAATGAAATGCTATTTTTAGTAAGTAGTATTTTTAAGTGTGTCATATAGGGATTTTGTTTTATCATATTAGATTCATTGTTGCAACCATTGAGAGAGAATCTTTGTCTAAATTATGCTGAGTTCTATAGGCAAGATTAGCTTGCATTTAAAAAAATTTTTTTTAGAAAAGTTTTACTATTGCTAGTATAAATCCATGCCAAAAAAAGAAAGAATAATTATGAAAACTGTAAGCTGCATTTATAAAGTTAAAAGATGACAACATTTATCATCTTTTATTTGATTGGTTTGTTTTAATTCATTTAAATATCAATTGATGTTTGGCACACCATGTATTTTTTAAACATTGTGTAATATGAAATGAACTAATACCTTAATTTCTAGTGATCCAAGAGTAATTTATTTATTTCCTCTCAAATATATATTCAGCAAATATTATTGAAATCCAAACCATTTACCTTCTATTATTATCTTATCTTTTTTGGATTAACACCTGAGTACATGCATAACCTAATTGATGGAATTAATTTAAAAAAAGTTATCAAATCAGATAAAATTAATAAGGAATTTTTATGATTCTTGTTTTGTGTTGTTCGTAAACAGTATCTAATAAATTTATATAATTTTTGTATCTTACCATAACATGGTAAAATAGAACATCATAGCAAGATTTTGGTTTGTGCAAAATAATTAAAATTTCAAAATTAGAGAATAAGATAATTTTCAATCCAATTTGGATGCTCACTCTGATTATTATTTTCCAAGGAAGATAACGTAAATAGTAATTATAGAATACGTCCCCCATAGTATTTTTTTTAATAATATAAAATCTTTAAATAGGATTAAAATCCTATTTAAAGATTTTATATTATTCAACATAAATCTCCACCCTGTCGGCTGGGGCATTAGAATGTACCGACTGCACCTCTGCAGATGGGTAAGACTTCCCCAATCAGGCCACCTGTTGGCCGTGGCTGGTGACCCGTGATGCTTAAGGATAGAACTCAGGTGGCTGAGCAGTCCATGACTTGCAATATTCCACTTTAGGCTTTTCTTGGGCTAGACGGGCAGTCGGAGAGGCCCCCTCCAATCAATCAGCTGGCCACATCAAGCCCTAGCACCTATATGATTGCCTCAACCCTATTGCCCTTATGGCAACCCCCAATCTTTCTTATCATATGGGTGCTAGAAGGCGGTGGCTAAGGGTCTACATGTCCTTGGAATGACGTTAAACTCTATCTGATGGTGAGGTTCCAGTTCTGGAGGTTTGGGGAATGTGGAGCACCCCTTCATAACCATTGTTCTCTGGTCCACTCTGACCCAGAGTGGTAGTACCTGTTAGGGTCCCATCTATGGGTTAAATAGAAAAACGTGTTGATAAACAAAATTGTATTATCTATTAAGAATTGATTTATTTCAAAACTTTATTGGCATTAAATGACCCACCGAGGTTGATATGCCATAAAACAAAACAAACCAAACCAAATCAGCATAAATCTTTAAGTAAGTATGAATAATGCTTCCTTCAAATTTCAATTTCATGTGTTTGTAGATTTCTAATACTTTGTATTAGGTGTTAAACAGATCATATAATTTATATTTTGCTAATTCAGATATTATTCCAATAACTTTATTATGTTTGTAATGATTGCATTACTTCCTAACTTCTAACAATCCTTTCTTTATCTTTCTTCCATTGCACAACATGCAGATTGAGTTTCAAAAACAAATTTTATGTAAATAAATAACAAAATTTGATGTTTTACTCATCAATTATTTCTTGTCATCAGAAATATCTAATTTATTAGGGCATAAAAATGACTGAAATGTTAGAGTAGCAATAAAATCAGTAGGGATTGATAGGGAAAGTTGAAAATTTGCCAGTTCAAATGCCATCAGATTCAAAAATCAATTGTAATTTTACTTCTCCATCCTCTAATACCAGAATTTGCTGTGGTGCTATACATGTATTAATTAAGGAGAATAACATTTTTATGTATTTAAATAAATTCCATTTGTAATATCACAACAGGTGTGTGTGTGTGTGTGTGTGTGTGTGTGTGTGTGAACCCATTTTCTTTTTGAGAAGTTCAATGTAGTACTATTTTTTGTCTAGCCTGGAGGAGAATAGTCTTCATGGACAACCTTTGCCTAAGAAAAGAAAACTGTCAATGTGACCTTTGGCTTTTTTCAGTTGGGTCATAACCATAGACTCAGATTTATCTGACTTTTTTCATTTTTATTTTTATTTAGGAAATCTTTGTCATTGTTAGTGATTTTAAACAACTCCTGTGCACAACATTTTCTGCTTTTGTGACATAAGCTAAGGAACACATTTTGCTGCTATATGTTTTATAGCAAGATCCTCCATGAAAATATCTCAAACAATACTCTGTACAATCCTCAGAGTTTTCTATATATCTTGAATAATGAAATTTATTGTCTGAAGTGCTCAGGTGCACCACATCTTATCAAAGTCTCATGTCTAGTATATAGAATAATGTATTAGTGTCAAGAACATGAATAGGGTACAATCATAATATACATGTATGTGTGTGCGTGAGTGTATATGTGTGTGGATATCAGGTATAGTGTTGGCAGATTACAGGAAGCATGGAGGCTTTGAAAGATGCAGTGTTTTGCCAGCCTACAACGGATGCAGGCAGTTTATTCCATGATTTGGCAATTCTGAGCGTGAAAAAATGTTTCCGAAATTCATGTGAGCTATGCTGTTTTCTGACTTTGTAGGCATGCCCATGAAACATGGATATCAAAAATGTGCTCAAGGTTGCTGTTGTTAAGATAATTAATGACCTTATACCAGGTCAGTTGCCAGACGCCAGAGTTTTAACGAATCCATTCCCAGGGTAGCAAGATGTTCAGAATATGGCAGATGCCTGATGGAGGGTATTTGTTTGGTTGCACGTCTTTGTACAGTTTCCTGGAGGTTAATGTTCTGAGCGAGATAGGGGTTCCAGACTGATGATACAAATTCCAAGTGTGGCTTTATACAGCTTTAAATAGATAACCGGTGAGTAGCTGCCAGAGCTCTTGTTGAGCGACGCCAGGACACCGTCGGCCTTCTTGACAATTTTAGAGATGTGCTTCGTCCAACGTAAGTCACTGCTGACAGTAATACCCAGATCGCACTCACAAGAAGATTCCTTAATATTAGTGTTGTGGAGGGAGTATGTGTATGATGGGTTTTTCCTCCCAAAATGCATGGTGGTACATTTGTCTACAGCCAGCTTGAGTTGCCAGTCAGTGATCCATTGCTGCACTGTGTCCAGGTCTGACAGCAAGAAAGATCAGCAGCATTCAGGATCTGTCTTTTTGATCTCAAGGTACAGCTTGATGTCATCGGCATACTTCAGTACTGTGGTATTCCTTAAGTTAGCATCTATATCATTGATATACACAACAAACAATAGGGGGCCAAGAACAGATCCCTGTGGTACCCCAGACGATATCTCATACAGTGAGAAGTGTTGCCCAAAAACTGTAACCACCTCTCTCCGGTTGAAAATGAAGGACTTTAACCAGTTAAAAAGATCATCCTTCACACCCATTGCAGAGAGTTTTGCCATAAGTCTTTTGTCCAGCACAAAATTGAAGGCCTTAGCAAAGTCAGTCACCCATGAGCCACCATCAGTGATCTGGGTGATGTCTTCTAGGAACCTCAATAAGTTGATCACAACAGCTAGAGTTTGGGATAAATCCAAACTGTGAGGGTCAGATAAGACTGTGCAAGTTCCAGAAATTCCAAAGTCTTTCTCTGATGCAGGACTCCATCAGCTTGGCAATGCAACTAGTAAGACTGACTGGACAATAGTTAACAGGTGATGTGCGGTCGCCCTTTTTGAACAGTGGAATTACACTAGTAGTTTTCCACTGTTCTGGGGTAGCACCATTGTTTATACAAAATTGAAAAAAGAGAGCTAGCTGGTGCAGAAGGAAGTACTTGCCACATTTGAGAAGCAAGTATTTCACACCATTAAGACCAGTAGAGGCATGGTTGTGTTTACTCTTGAGGTGGCGTCGCAGCATAGCAGGCATAAATTCTATAGTGGTTATAGAAGTTGATGTCAGAGGTGGAGGAGATGGTACATTTTGGTCCTCGACTGTGAAAATGCCTGCATAGCATTCAGCAATAAGTACTGCACATTCTTTGGGGTCATCAGTAATCTGGCTTGTATGAGGATTGCGAAGAGGGTCAACTGTTTCGAATGTACATATTTCCAGAACACCTTACTGTTAAGGCTGGTCACTTTGCGCTGCTTAAATTCAAGTACCACCTTTTTTGTCACCTGCTTGAGATGGTTGGATGATTTGTTCCACTTTCTCCTATTGACATCTGACTTGTGATGTTTGTACTCTCGCTTAGCATTATGGCGTTCCTTCCTGGTGAGATGGACCGCTGCAGTCTCCAAAATTGCTCTCCCTGGATGTTTCTTCTGCTTACATGGTACTGATGCCACACATGCTGTCCATATTTTTAGGATGTTCTGGAGTATAGTGCTGACATCTCCAAAGTCATAGAATTCAGGCCAGTTTGGGCGTTGCAGCAACAGCCCCAGTCAGCTTTATTCCACTTAAAGTGAGCATTTCAGGGATGGTTTTGTTTTTTGTTGCTCACATTGGACAGATTGGCAATGATCATATCATGATCAGAGTCACCTAGACGTTCCTCAGTAGTAACACTAATAACTGTTTCAGGAGGAGATCCAAAGTGTTGTCACCTCTTGTTGGGGAGGTGACTACTTGGGACCAGTTCAAATCCAGCATTAGCTCAAGGAAATCATTCGCACTTTGCAGCCATCGAAAAGTTTCCCAATCAATTTCAGGATAGTTGAAGTCCAAAATATGGACTTATTTCAACAGATTCCCAACCAAATTTGAATTGTCAGTATTAAAACTTTCTCTGGGTTTAATGAGCCAATCATTAAATCATTTCTAAAAACCTAAATTGTTTGAATAGTTTCTATATATAAGTTTCAAGCAAAATTCATTGATCCACTTGCTTGATCATTGGGAATGTGATGGTCACACAGTACAAAATCTCACTCATTGTCTCTCAACCTGTTCTAGATATTCAGAATGGTTTGATAATTTCCACTTTGTATAATCTTTGAATTTGTTTATAACTTTTTTTTTCTCATAAATCAAATAGATTAAAATTAATAATTGTTTCCATGTTATATTCAAATACCAATGATTGTATATTAAGAAAAGAGCCTTTTCTATTGCAATTATTAATTTTATTTTTTAAAGTTCTATTTACTTTCTGCAGAGACAGTTTTGAATCCTTGAGTAAAGCTTTTAAAATAACATGAAAAAAACTTTATTGATTTTGGTATCTAGTTTGCTCTAGTATAAAATCTGTTTTCCTTTTCCTTGGTGAGTTTCTTAACTGTACTTGGCATGAAAAATCAAAATTGTTGACCGACCATATTTGCTTGTGTTATTACATGAATGTCAAGTGGAATTGCATATAACTAAGATAATGTATATTTTCTTGAATGCCATCTGCTACATTTCAGTTTATAAGCCTTCAGGCATATATATTTTTTTACAGCTCTATGTAATTAGCCTATCAGATTATTTGTGAAGTGATAGTGGTGGGGGAAACTAGGCCCAATTCTATTTAAACAGAAAATAGTTTGGTCTGCCCAAATGTTTGCTAGTGAAACTGCTTCTATAGAGAAATGTATTAATTTTATAATCTCCATTTGAATTTTGCAATATTTCATTGTATTCATAATTTTGATTGACTGTTGCGCATTTTGTATGGGAACAAACTGATTAAAAAAAAATTGGGAGGTGTGAATGGCCTAACATTGGTGCAGAGAATGGGATCTGTAAATTCAAATTTTTTCTGGGAAATTTTATGGTCACTTTGTTCTAATGCTTTTGATAAAGGCATGAATCCATTTTTCCTTTTTCAGTTTTGGGTTAATAACAATGCAACTGAAGCCTATTACAAGCCAATTCCTCTTAGATGTTTGATAATAGGTCAGGTATCATTCATTACTGATGGTACCATTTAACCCAGTATAGCTGGTTGCCTGTTACTTGGAAAGAGATGTCATAAAGGGGTATTACTTGACTTTGTACTCTGATGACATAATAGTTCATGGGAAATGTCCATTCATGTTCTTTGACTCAAACTATCTTGCAAGTTAAAATGTCTATATAACAGCATACAGTTTGATTAATTTTTGCTGTGACTCTTGCCAATATTGTTGGTAATAGTTGTTTAAGGATAATACTTTGAACTCTCAGATATTGTACCTGAGCTCATTAAATTCAGAAAAACAATCAAGTACAACATACATTCAAATTTTGTTCCAGGCCATAGACATCCATTTATTCCATTAAAATAAAATAGCTGTGATTCATTGCTATATTAAATATTTACGAGCAGTATGTGACTTTATCTCTCCGAGCCCAAAATATTAAGTTTATATTGTATAGTAAGATAGCAGTTGGCTCAAAATTTTGAGTTCAAAGTGGCTTATTAGATTTGAAAGTTCTAAAATATGTCATGGTGAAATCTGTAATCTTAAATTGGTATCTTTATAGAATACACTATATCAGCAAAAAGTTAGCAAATTTATTTCTTCTCTCAACTAAGATTCTTATTTGTAAACATTCAGTACAATCATTCTCTGCCTAAAGAGTCCATTTTGCTCTTTTTTTTAGATTTCCTTTTTGTAAAGTATGTTTAGTAAAGTATATATTTGATACTTATGATAATAGATTCATAAACCTTATAGTTGCTTATAATACAATGCTTTAACTAGCAATGATCATAGCACCTTAGACACTTGCATTTTTGGTAGGTTCTATCTGAAAAATGATTATAAAATCAATATAAACCCATAAAATGCTGTCAAACGATACCTCAGACAAAAGGAAATATATTTATTTAGTTATTCCCTTAAAATGATAAAAAGCAGTATTTCATTCACAAAGTAAAAGATTCAATCTTATATTTATGTTGGAAATATCTTCCTCATCTCAATAAAAGCAGGTAGTAGCTTGAGAGTGTAGTCCTATAAGTGGATGTTGCACTGCAGGCCACTTATAGGTTGATTTGTCTCTTCTGGTGAACCTGCTCATTCAGACTTCCTGTGCCCATGTTGTATTGATTGACCTGCAGGAAAGTTGTGGAAGAGCTGATTCAGACTTATCTCAGTTCTGGCTGAGTTTGAAAATGATCAAATTTACCAGTGCTGTTAACTACTGTCAATCATTTCAATAATTTAGAAATGCTTGTTAACAGGTGTAAATAACAAAACCTTTATTTATTATACTATGATTAAAATCATGTACAAATAACAAAGGGGTTTCAATCTTGAAGTTTGAATTTCCTGAACTGGGGATTCTTTGGTTGGAAGTAATGAGCTAACTGTTGATAATTTGTACAGTTAATTAGCCTCAAGTCTATCTTAGAGTTGATGAATTCTGTTTGAATGGTCAAGTTCAGGGCTTTGGGTTTTCTGGCTATGGAACCAGCCTCTGATCTGTTATTCTGATCTCCGATCCAACCATTTTTGGGGTTTTCTTTTATGGGGGTCCAGACTCCCAAATACAAGGCTCTGATAGGTCAGCCAATAGAAACTCTGGACCAATGGTCATGTGGCGTAATCATCAGGGTTGAGTAGAAAAGCCCCCGAGGTCCACATTTGATTGGACGGCCAATTAAAACTATGGCCTTGAGTTGCACATCTTGGGGAGGAGCCAAAAGCACCACCCCATTTTTCTTTTGGTGAGCCACTTGATAATACTCTATTATTGTATCATGGTCTTGTGCCATACTTTTAGCTGTAAATTTCCAATCAAGTTAGTATTGATTAACATCTGATTTTTTTAAACAGTTGATTTCTGTTTAACTCCCAAATCAAAATTAAACAATGACCTTTTCAATTTTCTTTTTTAATAAAACAACCCAGAATTTCTCTTTGACGAGAAATTTGATTTGACTATAAATGAATCCAGCTTCCCATGCTAGTTTAGGTGACCTTTCTAAGTACAAACCCAATAATTCTTATGATTATTCTGTTTGTTTGTTTTTTACACTACCTTATCAAAAGTATTGTAACTAACTTTTAATAAATTATCATAATTAATCTTAAGTATTTAATTTAATATTGCCAGTCAACTTATAACACTATAAGTGTTATAGAGAATTCCAGTTCTACTAATTTTTAAGGTAAATCAGTGTAGATGATGCATACTTTTTGAGATTATTCTAAACAAACTACTAGATATAAATTTATAAATTTTCAATTTTGGAAAAAATGAACTTACAAGCTAGTGATAAAATGTAAACAAAACACGCTGGACCGTTTTTGTTTTAAAAAAAAATATGCAAGAGGTATTCTATTTTTTGTATGTAATACAACATAGCAGGTATTTAAAAAGGTATTTTTAAGTTCAAAATGATGTTATTTATTTAAATTAATACTATGTGTATGCATGTAGTATTAAAATGTTGAATAATCTTGTGGTAAACTTGAAAAAAAAAACACTAAAAAATCCTGCTATCTGTACCTCTTATTCTCTAAATAATGGGTTACAGCATAGAGATACATAAAATTTGAGTGCAGAATCAGAAAGAACATACAATTTGACATAAGAACGCCAAGTTTTATCAAATTTGCTCCAAAAATAAAGAAATGGTGAAGAATTTATATCAACTGGGAATGCTACAGTGATGTGTTATCTTAAGGTTTCTATAATATTCACCATAATATTCAAATTTTACATGTGCATGCCAAATTTCTTTGTTCTTTCTTGAATAGCTTTTGCTGTAAATGGGATTTGTCAATGAAAACATTGATAAAAAGTATTATTTGTATTTTGTGGACTGTTATCCTCATCTTTATTGTTATATGCCCAACATTTAGGCTACAAACTCAGGAATCTTCTCTTCGACTTCTGGAACCTTCTTGTTAAACTCAAAAGCCTTTCACCTGAACAGGGTAAACTGTTCTCATTTTGTTAACTATGACTGGTTACAAGTGTTAAGCCATGTTATATATTCTGTATTATTATCGCTTGTGGTCAGGGTTAAACCTGCTGCATACAGTTGATTGTCACTTAGAACTGTATTTTGAGTTAGCCCTTATGGAATGAAGTTAATATAATAGATAGGGAAGAACATTGGAGAAAAAGAAGTCTCAAAGAATAAGCTCATATGTTAGGCTATAGTAACACAGATGAATACTATATGGGAACCAATAATTAAAAAGGCTAGATTCGATTTTTTTCCCCCAAATTGCAATATGAGTCAAAGTAAAAAAAATTATACACAAGTATAAAGGTAAATATTCTAGGTAAACGGGTCATTAGATTTATAAGTTCCAAAAATTCATTCTGGATTGTCCAGTTGGACACATAACGCAATGGATATAGGGGTTGAGTTAATACAGTTCTAAGTGACAGTCATCTGTAGGTTGCAGGTTCAATCCTGACCACTGGTAATAATAACAGAATAATTAACATAGCTTAACATTCATACTTCTTCATGTTTAACAGAACAGCCCCAGTGGATTGAATAAAGGGTTTGGTTCAAAGTTCTGTGAAGGCTCTTGAGTTCAACAAGAAATACTTGAAGAAGGCTGGAGAGCACATCAGCCAAAATGTTGTGTATATAACAATAAAAATGACAACAGCCTCATCTAAAAAAAATCAGACAAAACATTGATAATAAAAAAAATCTATATTTCATGAATATTTGTTATAGGTAAATTCCATTTTAAATTTTTTAGTGTACATTGCTACTTTAATAAAAAAAATCAAATAAAATATTGTACATATTCCTTCTTTGGTATAACTATAAAATATCTTATTCTGTAGCAAGACCTGGTTGTATGACATATTTATAGTCATATTATTATTTTTTTAAAATTTTTTATAAGTATATTATTATTTGTTCTGATAGAAATTTGTCTTTGTATGTGTAGACATAGATTTAGTTCATTATTATTTCTGATTTCTTCAAGTTAAAGTTTGAGGATACCAAGTTTACCAACTTTTTGAACAGTAAGGCTGTGTGGTTAAGCTAACTGAAATATTTTACATGTTATCATAACCTTAGGGATTTTTTTAAGTTGATGAAATGCTATATGCAGAATCTGCTAAAAGTGTACTGACTTCTGAAGGAGTGACTTTACTAAAGTAGAAATTAGGAGTGCAACAGGGATGAGAAGGGATGAATGATATCAGAAGTAGGCTTGGCATTGAGTTTTTAAGGGCAGCCAAGTTAAAATGATCAGGATGTTTGGAAGTGTAGGAAATCTGATGTAGAGGATAAAAATTTTGCTAATTATATGGTTAAATTAATTATGTTTATAAATCTGATGTTTGGCATGGGTGGAAAATTCTGCTTTGTTCATAAGTGAGTAAAAACTCTAGGATATGGTGCTTTTGGCTATCTTTGGGTTTTAGTCTGGAAGTTGCAGATCATGTTTGAATTGGGCAAACAATCATTGAAAAATATTTACAGACTTTATTAATATTCTTGAAATTTTACAATTAAATAGGGGACACTTTTAACTACAAGCAGAAATTTGTTTTTTTCTTTTCCGACCTTTGGGAGTGAAACTACAATAGACCAAAGTTAAAAGCAATTTTTTTCAAAAAATTTAAGATAAGCAAAAAAAAAAAAAAAGCACTATGTGTTGAATACTAGACAGCCTTAGGATTATTTCCATATAAAATATGTGAAATAAAAACAATTGTATACGGTCAGGGATTTGCTTTGAAACTTTGGATTTTGAAGAAAAAAAAAAAACCCTCAAATTTAGTTGTCTCTTCCATAACGTAAACAACTTTCAACTAGGCATCATTTATCCAGACCGTAAAGTTTAAATAGTGATTCATTGCTTATTTCTCATCCAATTTTTAAGATATTTATATGGTTGGAAATAAAATCAAATCTTTCTAAATATGTAAATTTTATGTGTTTTTAACAATTGAATTATTTTTTACATCAGTTTCAATTTTGGAAAAGAAAAAAAAACTTAAAATTATGAGAAATGTAAATAAGACATAGCACACGTGGATCGTGGACCGGGTTTATGTAAAAACATTTGTAAATAGGTAATCTATTTCTTTTATGTAATTCAACATAAGCATTTAGAAATGTATTTTTAACTTCAAAGTGATGTCATATTTAAATTAATATATATGTGTATACATGCAGTATAAAAATGAAAATGTTGAATAATCTTGTGGTAAACTTAAAAAAAAACACAAAAAATCTTGATATTCCTACTTTTTATTCCCCAAATAATGGGGACTAGCATGGAGATACATAAAATTTAAGTACAGAATCAGAAAGAACATAGAATTTTACATAAGAATGCAAAGTTTTATCAAAATTGCTTAAAAAATAAAGAAATGGTGAAGAAATTACTGAATTTCTTGTTCTGAATTGGTCCACGAGTTGACATTTTTTTATCAAAATCTTGTCCAATTTCGGGGCTTTAAATTCTCATAACTTTTGAACCACTGGGGATATTTGCATAATTCAAAAAGTTCTGAACTCCATTTACAAAGCTCTATATAACTAACATGATTAAATAACAATAACCACAAATAAAAAAAAATCAACTGGTAATGCTATTTTAAGTTGCACTGGTCTATACGCATAACTGAATTTTTATTACCCTTACTTAAAACCAAATATCAGCCCTTACACACCAATTGACAGAACTTTGAGCATCCAAAATGACAGCATTTATGGAGCGTTTATATTACATGATAGGAAAGAATATGTTGCAAATGTCATATTTGAAAAAATAAGTAATCTGCAAAGTCAACTTCTGAGTTGTATTTCAGTTTCTGAGGGGTTAAAAATTGGACAGAATGGAGATTCAAAGTTTTATTTTCAGAAATCTTTCATGAATCTCTGATTAATGTTTTAAGGAGTTAACCGTTGAAAATGAATAATAGAAGTTTGATTTCAACAGACGATAAAACTTAGATGATTGAGTCACAAAGTTGACTACATCATTTTGGAAATAATGGCATAATTCAACTAAACATTAAATGACCCCAATTTTCTTAACACATTTTGAAAGAATTAAAACAAAATTTAAAAAAACAAACAAAACAATGATTGATTTTTGTTATTGAAAATTACATTAAAACCCCAGATTCCGTTTAAAATTAATGATTCTACAAATCCAGAAAATTGATCCAAAAATATCTAATCATTAGGCATATTAAAAATGCTGAGTTCAAAGGAGATATGTAATGTTTCACATTTTAACTTTGTCAGTGAAAAAAGGAAAAAAAATTAAGGGAGCCTATAGATGTCAATTTCATACAGCAAAGTTTTAAGTGAATAACAATAGTTCAATTGTATGAAAGAAAATACTTTTTTGCATCAATGCAAAGAAAAATATTGTTTTTAAAACTTAAAAGAAAAAGAGAAAACTCACTTCAAAAATTATTTTGGGTTTTAAGAAAATAATTTAAATTATCAAATAACTTTTTTCGGATGTTGAACTTTTAAAATTTTTCATTTTTAAAATTTTTTTGTGATGTGGTCTTGATCATTTTAGAAATTTGGGACTGGAAATTTAGAAAAAATCAAATGTGAAAATGATCCCCCTCCCCCATCTTAACATTTTCTTTCAAGATTTTTTTTTAATATAATAAGCTATTAATCATAAAATTAAGACACTAATGAATAAAGTGCTGAAAATTTCATTGAAATTGGACAATTTCCTGATATTTGGTAATTGTTTTAAAATTAAAGTTTAAAAAAAAATTATTACATCCCTTGAGTAAAATAGCACATACCTATTAATCATCCTTACACAAGAGAATGAATGGTTTTCTTAGACAGAAAAAAATGCTAAATTAAATCCGAAACTAAACCAAAGTATCAAGGGGAAAAAACCAAAATTGATACAGAAATCAAAATTGCCAAATTGCCCATATCCTATATATATATATATATATATATATATATATATAAAGTTTGTATCAGCCAGACAGCTTATCCCCTTTTTCACTAGTGCTGGACCAAAGAGATTGTTTTTTTAGCATCTGAGGTGGATCACCACCTACCATCAGCTCCTCACTTTACCACATATGCTACTCATATGCTGAGTTAGCAAGGGCTGGCAACCTTGAGGTTCCTAGCCAGACACTCCACCGACTGAGCTAAACGATATATTAAGATTGCCATGGATAAATTTTTGTTTGAATTACATAAAAATAATCATGGCACTGACATTTCATTTTATCAGATATATTTACGAAAATTACATGAAATTATCTTGTAATTAAATTCATTGAAAGCAATCGATGTTGTCTTCAACCATAACCTCTAGACGACTTCAGAATCTTCTGCAATCCTTTCCAAAGGTGGTAAATGTTGCCATTATCGCTGCTTTCAATTCATTTTTGGTATTACATAGTGTTCTGTTGGTTCCTTTCTCAACCATACCCCAAACACAATAATCAAGTGGATTGCAATCTGGTGAATTAGGTGTCAGACTTTAGGCTGATATGGCTGCAGAAATTTTCTCACAGCCAACACTGCTTGTGTGGAAGGATGCAGAATCCTGTTGTTAGATGTAGGATCTTCCAGCAGACACCCTTTCAATCCTGCACAGCACTAACTTCTCCAGGCACTTGATTTAGGCCTTTGTGTTGAATCCGAGGCCATGTGGGAAGATAAATAGAGGCATAATATTGCTAATGACTACCCCAGAACACCTTGATGTGGACTGGGTTTTTGCTTTTCATCACTATCGGTATGTTTTATGAGTACAGAGCAAGCCAATGGTTATTTTGTTAGTTCATCATCTGATCCTGGCAGAAATGTTACTCATCTGAGAAAAAAAAAACAAGTATTATTAGATTGGAAGGGATGCTTGAGTTTGTTGAAAACCTTTGCAGTGTGGTCTTTCCTTTTGTTCTTTATAACTTATGATACAAATTGGTCTCTTCTCATCTTGTATGAGATAGCGAATGTCTTAATTCACTACCTGCTGCTAAGAATCTGAAACATTCCCATGTCCCAGGCTATGGACCTGATTGATTTGCTGGGTTCATTGTCAGTCATGGCCTGGATATCACCAAGAAATTCAGGAGTTCTTTTCTTAGCAGAAGGATTAGAGGATAACTTCTGAGCTGCAGTACCTTCATAATCACCATTAGACTCCTTCAGCTCTTTTCAAATCCTCATCACTTTCCTCAGATTGACATCTGAACTCTCTGAAATCTTAATATTGGAGCTTTCAGTATGAACACCAAGCAGTTCCAAATTTCAGGTGGAGTGAATTGTGTCACAGTACTGATTTCTTCTTAGTTTACTTCACAGTAGACAAAAGCTGAAACAAACAAAGCACATGCATAGAATTAATAATTTAAAATTGTGACAATTTATACATATATGAAATCATCTCTGCGTGTGTAATTTAATTATATCTTAAATTAATTTTAGCTTTGGGATCAATGGATTTACTGGAATCATTTTTACCTTTAGTTTCATATTACAAAAGTATTGATTATTTTAAAAGATTTAATATTATCATTTTTTACCCAGAAAGTGTATTTGAAATAAAGTTAGGAACTTTTTTTACTAAGTAATATTTGGATTATTCAGACTATTGTCCTCATCTTTATTGTTATCTGTACAATGTTTCGGCCAAGGTATTTCTTGTCGGATTTGGGAACCTTCTTGAACTCTGGAACCTTCTTGTTGTAATTGAGAACCATCACGGAACTCTTAAGCTGTCCATTTCCTTCTGATATATTCAAGGTCTGGGACTTATTGAGTGATTAACTGTAAATTTTCTTGAGGCAACACACTCCATCCTGTTAAAAAATTATGTTTCTCTAATAAACTCTCTCTAATAAGTTTATGTATAAAACTGCATCAGTTTTCATCTAATGAATTTAAAAACATTTTCCCAATTAAATTAACTTTCCCTGAAATGCCATTAATCCATCCCAGCCTCCCATAAACACCATAATATTTTGTTATGTATTTTTAAATATGAAAAATAGCATTGTATTGTATAAAAACAATAAATTAGAATGTAATCAATTCTGTACTGTAATATGTTTTAATATTAATTTTTTATAAATGATATTTTTCTTTGATATAATACATTTGGAAACTTGAATGATTTTACTGAACTTATTAACATGAACATATCTGAAACTCAATTGTACCCCAAATTTTAGCTCACAACACAAAGTAAAAAAAAAAAATCAACTGAGTGATATGGAAAACTCCCAAGTTGGGGCACTCATAAGTCAAGCTACTACTGTATATATAACATGAAAAAATGAAAAATATGAATTTAAAGTTTCCAAAATGTTGCATACTTTAAAAATATCCTTTCACTCAGTAACAACTTTTACTTCATGTTTTTTAAATAATCACTTACTAATTTATGGAGAGAAATAGAAGTTTAAGGTGCAGATGGAAAAGTTTGATTTAATAGAATAATTTTGGTTTCTATGTCCATACACCTGGCTAACTGGCTTAATTTAAATGTTAGTCATATTGATTCACACTGTGGCCTTAAATGCTCAGTCTGTGTGTAAAGCAACTAATTCTAGCCTAGTTTCCTTGTGGCTTTGGTTGTCATGAAAACTACATACACATTGTGCCACTAAATATCACAAACAGTGAAATTTATTTATAGATACAAAAGAACTGAAATCTTATATTTACTCCCATTTATAAAGAAAAAAAAACTAGTTTTCAGGTTTAAGGTTTCCTCTTGAGTCATAACTCTTTTTTATTTAAAATACCAATCTATTTATAAATTAATATAAACATTTACAATATTTGTATATGGGTGATCTCTGATTTTATTCTTGCTGCATATGTATATTTTGGTTAAAGGAAGCTGTATGTAGGATAATTTCAGTTTTAATATTATGAATTAAATGACAGTAACTAGTCAGATAAAAAAAAATGACACGCAGGTATAGACATTTAGTATAAGATATTTAAAATACTAGACAACCTGTGAACCTGATGGGTTCCTATTGTAACAGCAGTATCTAATGATATTAATGCTTCTATTTAGAAAGGAGTGATAGATTCTAATTACATAATTATCTGTTATATCAAGAATTTGAACAATTAAAAAATGACATGCACCACAAACACAAACCCTAAAAAATTATTATTCATTTGTAAATCTGACTTGAAGTTAATTTATTCTGTTGTTAGAAGGTTTTCAGTGTATTGCTGTAATAAAAATGTTGCTGTGATGTGCAGTTTTTACTTGGGTGCATATATATATATATATATATATATATATATATATGTGTGTGTGTGTGTGAATTTTGTAATATATAGATAGAGCAGCAGGCTTTTGTAACTAAACAGAAGTTAAAATTGAATCTCAATTATTCTTGTCTATTTGAACAACTTTGCAAGAAAAACCATGACCCTTACATGTATAACCTATTAGTATACCATATATACATTTGATCAATTTATTTTGTAGTCATCATTTTAAAATCTGACAGGTCTTTTGACATAGCCATAAAATATAAAGGTTAGAAAAAACTGTTAGTTTTTGTCCTTTGTAACTTAATGCTGTGTAAAATCCTCCAACCCATCTAAAAGTAAATCAAGTGGTACTTTAAAAGGTTTCATATTTTACTCTATCTTGTTATTATGATTGTATCCTATTTATTATTATTATTATTATTATTATTATTATTATTATTATTACTAGGTGAGTTTCACCAGTACTTCCATTTTTTTTTTTGGAGGGGGGGGGGTCATATTTTTGCAACCTTTAAAGACATTATTTGTTCTTTTTCTTATTAATGTCTTGTATATGCTATATTGATGTCTATGCTTGGCCTACTAATCGATTTATAGTTAATATTAATTTGCTATTCATAGAACTTCCTTTATTCAATACACTGGGTTAGACTGTTCTCTCCAGTGGATTAAATAAAGGGTTTGGTTCAAGGTTCTGTGATGGCTCCTGATTATGACATGAAGGTTCCAGAGTTTCACAAGAAGGTTCCCATATTTGAAGAGAAGGTTCCTAACTTAAAGAAATTTCCTGAGTTCAACAAAAAACACCTGAAGAAGGTCAGAGGGCACATCGGCTGAAACATTGTGTATAATAAAGATCCGGATAACAGTACGAAAAATCCAAATAATACAAATTATCAAGCCTTATCTCAAAAATTCAGACAAAGATTTCTTGCAGATTGTTGTCTTAAAGGTTTGTTTTCACAAAATTACCCCAGCCAGAAATGGGCAACCTATAGCTCTTTATGACTTTCTGTATCAAACACTTAATTTTACAATTATAGTAGTATAATAACTTTTTTGTTTCATCCTCACTCATTCACTTATGCTTTCTCTCAATCAAAGTTTGCTGCCTGAATTTTCTTTAAAATTAGTTTTATTTAGATGTACTTTGTATCAAATATGTTTTTTTCTTTTTTTTTTTTTTTATCTTTGTGGTCTGATTTATAGTGTCCAATATCTCATGAAGCCCACTTCTTGAAAAAGTTTGACCTAGAAAGAAATAGTGAAAATAAATATCAAACCATGAGAAGTGCTTTTCTCTTTAGTGGTATTTTTTTCACAATTTATAATATACATTTGCATGGGTTTAAATTGGATTTCCATCAATACTAAGTATAAAGATAAACTGTTATGCATTCATTTTCACATTTGTGTGTGTTTTCACTGAGGTAAAGGTTTTAAAAATGTGTTTCATTTAATGTTTCATGCTATACAGCTTAAAAATGTTCAAGTTTGATTCAAAATTGATTTTTTAAAAATCTTTAATGATTTAAATGATTCAAAAGAATTATGCCTATCTACTTATATGTAAAACAATGTGACTTAATGTTTATCAAACTACAAAGTAATTTTTTTAGCAATACATCAGATTTCATTTTTTTTATGTAGCTAACCCATCTCTTTAATAATTCACTTTTCTTCATCCTCTATGTCTGTTTTTCTTTTCATTCATTTACTTGATTGAAATACATTTATATTACTCAACCATTGCTCTTACATTCTCAACTCCCCAACATAACTTTAATCCATCAACAAACGGAATTGCTGATCCAAATATCCCATCTTTTATGGCAGTATTACTAAAAGTTGCCTTTTCACTTTCGTTATAATTTCTAATAAGAAAGCTAGTATAGTTCATATCATAAATAACAGGTTTTTTTATGTATAGATTAACTCTCTCTCTGTGTCTCTCTGTCAAAGAAAACAAAGTATGTCACCTTAAATAAAGGAATAGGAACTGGGCAGTAGGGGAACTAGTCTCTAACTGTAACTTTTTATTACATTCACCACCACCACCTCCTACTCTTTAAGATTCATGTAGATAGGTGGGTACACTTTTTAATCCTCAAACTACATCACAAATTTTCTTCATGGGAATTTTGAATTGTAGGCTCTGAGCCTCTATCTTGACCAACAGGAAGATCTGGGGTTGTGTGATCCACCATTTAGTCATTATTGAATAGATCTTCAGAAGGGGCTGGGCATGTTTCTGCAAAATTTAGTTTAGATGCAAGATACCTTAAAGAAACAATGTTAGTACTTCCATCAGGGAACTTTATATGGACATATTCTGAGTTGGCCTGAACAATTTCCACTTCCTCCTCAAAGGGGTCATACTTAGTATGTCATACTTGCCTCTTCAGATATACAGGACCCTTGGATGCAATCCAAGAGAGCAATGATTGACCAGAAATCAAGCTATGAGTATATTTGTGAGGAATACTGTTAAAAACTGAATATAGAAGGGATCTTATTGAATGAAGGGTCTTGGCTAGCACCTCCTCCCACTGAGAAATATCTAAATTATGGGCTTTTGCTACTAAAAGCACAAATCTCCAAATTATGTCATTATGATGCTCCACTTGTCCATTCCCTTGTGGATTATAAGGAGTTGTACAACTAATTGCTACCCCTTGTTTTTAACAAGAAATCTTTCAATTCTTCAGACATGAAATAGGGCCTCTATCTGAGTACATAAGCAGGCATTCCACATAAAAAGAAACAGATGGGTTAAACATTTTACAACACTGTTAGTAGAAAGATCAGGACATGGAAATACAAAAGGGAATTGGGAAAATTTGTCAATTATAGTTTGAATACATTTGTTCCAAGACTGAGATGGTAAAGATCCTTTAAAATCCAGATTAAGCCTTTTAAATGGCTGTGTAGCTTTAAAAAGTCAGGTTTTATTTCAGAATAAGTGGAACATGAGGATGTCATCTTCTTAACATCTTCTATTGAGACTGGTAGATTAAGGCAGCATACAAAATATACCATGCATGTAAATCCTGGGTGGCATAGATTATCATGTAGAACCTTCAGTCTCTCATTAATGCAAGTGAAGCTGCATATCAATGTGAGGGCTTCTGCTGACACATTCTGTTTGACGGCATGTACATGGTGTCGTAATTATAGTACAAAAGCTCAACCCACCAGTAGGCGATTTTCTCATTTTTTATTTTGCAGGAAGACTTAAACATGAAGTTTATTCTGCACTGATCTATAGTGAACTGAAAGTGTCGACCAATGGGGTAATTGCACCACTCTCATAAGGTCTCAACTATAGTACATATTTTTTCATTTGATTGACAATTAATTCTGTGTTCCCTATGTGTGAGAAAAGAATGCAACTGGTCATTTATTTTGAGTTGAAGTAGTAGCTATGGTATATTTAGAGTCATTAGTTTCAACCATAAAGGAACCGGTTAGGTCAATAGCCTCTGTCACAGAATCAGCAATGACTTTCTTTAGAGTTTCAAATATCTGTAAAGCAGCCTGGAGCAAAAAAAAAAATCTCAGCATGCACAAAAGCATACAATTTCTCTGAAAACAGAGGAATCAACCTTGAGTAATGTGCCAGCATTATCATTGTCCAACAGAAAGAGGCAGTATCTTTGGACAGGGGATGTTTCATCAGTGGCTCCAGTCGATCTGGATCAGGTCAGATCTTGCGGTTGTCTATGGAAGATCCAAGTAAAGTAATTGAAAATAGTTTATAGGAACATCTATCTTGATTCAGAGTTAGATTATATTTCCTAGCTACTTCCAAGAATTGACTAAGATTATTACCGTTTTTTTCTTCAGATTCTCTACATGTTATCTATATATGCATAAGACCCCTTGAGATGATCCTTTTCTATGATTATGTCAATCACACGCTGAAAACTTGTTACCTCATTAGTAACCCCAAAAGTAATTTTAATTAAACTTGTACAATTTACCCTCAGCTTCAAAAGCCGTGTAGTAATTTCTATTCTTCTTTTTATAGTAACCTGGTGTCTCAAGCACTACAGTGATCCAAACGACTAAATAATTTGTATTTAACAATTTTATTTACTATGTTGTCTGTTCTAGGGAGATGCTAGCCATCAAGCTGTGTGTATTTATCAATGGTCAGTGA
Organism: Doryteuthis pealeii; assembly: GCA_023376005.1. Taxonomy (NCBI): domain Eukaryota; kingdom Metazoa; phylum Mollusca; class Cephalopoda; order Myopsida; family Loliginidae; genus Doryteuthis; species Doryteuthis pealeii. The sequence continues at coordinate 102,477,572 of CM042147.1, read as the reverse complement.
GTTATCAATGACCATCTTCTTTTTGTAGTAGTCTGAAGAGGTACCAATAACTGGACTCTCCAGGGAGATTTTTAGTAAGATTTTTGTCCGTAATGGTATGTCCTGGATTTAATAGTAATAGGTTTACAATTGGCAGTTAAGTTAGCAAAAAGTTAGGTGGGAGGGAGGTAATTTTAACTACAGCAAGGCCGCATAATTTAAACGGATATTTAGGTCTTCCAAACATGGTGCTGTAGGAATTCCTGTCCCAAAATCACATCAGTGCATAAGTCTGGCAAAACTGTTGATTTGGTAATAGGGTAAACCTCACCTTGAAGTTATAAATTCACAGAGCAGTAAGCGAGTATTTTAGTGGAATGAGAAGAATCAGCCATAGCCACCTCACTTTTACAGGAAACTATTTTACCTTACTACTACTTTCTTTTTTTTTTTACTAAGTTTTCTGAACTTCCTGTGTCTATCAGTACATCAATAAGCACTCCATTGATTGTCAAAGTCCTCATAGATTTGGATAGACAAACAGAAGTGGCACTAGTCACAGAAGCTAGCATAGAGCTGGAGATAATGCTATCAGGTGTTGCATTTGCAAATTGTTTCAATCTACACACTTTAGCATAGCATTTTTTTTTAGCTGAGGTTTTCGTTATTTAATCATATTAGTTAAATAGAGCTGTGTAAATGGAGTTCAAAACTGTTTGAATTATGTAAATATCCCCAGTGGTTCAACAGTTATGAGAATTTAAAGCCCCGAAATTGGACATGATTTTGTTAACAAAATGTAAAATCACGGACAAGAAATTCAGTAATTTCTTCACCATTTCTTTATTTTTGGAGCAATTTTGATCAAACTTGGCATTCTTATATAAAATTGTATGTTCTTTATGATTCTGCACGTAAATTGTATCTCTATGCTGTAACCCATTATTTAGAGAATAAGAGGTACGGATAGCAGTTTAAAAAAAACAATTTTTTTTAAAGTTTACTACAAGATTATTCAACATTTTCATTTTAATATTGCATGTATACACATATATAATATTAATTTAAATATATTACATCACTTTGAACTTAAAAATACATTTCTAAATGCCTATGTTGAATTACATACAAGAAATAGAATATCTATTTACATATGTTTTTACACAAAGCTGGTCCTGCGTGTGCTGAGTTTTGTTTACATTTCTTGTAATTTTAAATTGTTTTTTTCCAAAATTGAAAGTTTGATGAAGAAATCCTGACGGTTTAGCAACATCCAAATGTTACATGTTATATATGAAAATAATTCTGAGACTTCTATTAGTGATATAGTGCTTTTTTTTTTCTTTTTTTTTTTTCTGATCTTATACTTTTTAAAGAAATCTCCATCAACTTTTGTCTATCATATTTTCGCTTCCAAAGGTCAGAAAAGAAAATATCAAGTTACTTCTTGTATTTTAAGATGTGTGCTAATTAAATGTGAAATTTCAAGAATATTGATAAAGATTAGCCACTTTGATTTTACGAAATATATTACTGGGTAAATTTTATTCTGAGAAAAAAAAAAAAAAATCTTATTTTGTGTTTACGGCTTTCAAAGCAAAATACTGTTTTAACTCGTCGTAAAAAGTAATTCAATGGATAAAAACACATAGAATTAAATATTTAGAAAGATTATTTTATTTTCTTTCCAACCATATAAATATTTTTAAGTTTGGACCAGTAATACACGAGAAATTGTGATTTAAACCGATTAAGGTCAGAATTTTTCAATGTCCACCACGAAACTGCTGGTGTTGCTAGTGTGATGCTTAAACCCACAGAAGAAACAATACCGAGGCACAGATGTGGCAGCAGAATAATCACCTGTTGTGGTTTCTTTGTTGGTATAGAGAGTGTTCCTAGTCTCAGATGAGAGAATGAGAACCAAAGATATCATCATCAGGTTGCGATGACATCACAGATACCCAGGATTCTCACTCATCAATTGTCCTTGTTGTAAATTGTTGAATGTCCAGAACCAGGGCAGCCAGTCACTCATTGCTTTGTGGGAGCTGGTGTCAAAGTGATCCAGTCTAAAAACTCTCTTCATCTCATAGACTGATGCTTAATAAACTGAAGTAAGGAAGACAAAATCCAAACTCTGTCCATCTTGGACTTTATTAAGCATACTTGACATACAATGAAAAGAAAGAATATCACCTTAAATAAAGGTGAAATTCTTGGTAGTAGGGGAAGTAGTCTCTAATTATAAATTCTTAATACACAATCAGATTTTTAGGTACACTTTATTGCTTTTCTAGCAAGATGTGGAGATCTTGAATGTAATAAGGCTTTATCAGAATGTAAAATCTATTCAATTTTTCCTGATATCTTTCTGTCCAGATCTATTGTCATACATAGATCCACTTGTACTGAATTTCTTCAGTAATTTATAACTGGTCTTGTCTCTTGAGCCTGTTTTCTATAATTCATGCCTTTTATCTTATATCAACCTATTCTTGCACATTTTTGATTATGTGTTTGTAAAACTAACAATAAAAATGTGTAGCAATTCAAACATTACAAATACAGGGATTTTTTTATGACAGTTATACTAATATTACAATTGTTTAAAATAGCTCTGTTTCACCAAATTAAATAATTATTTTGCAACATCCAGTATTGTTGAGCTATTATCAAGAGTGAATAGATTAAATAGCAACAGTTTGCACAAATGTATCTACATTCTGATCCTTAATCTGTTAAGACTTGGAACAAATACCTAAATGTAGAGGTTAACATAGCAATGGTCTTTTCACACTATGTGCTCCATATTAATTAGTCTTTCTACTTAGACTTCTTTTTGTTTAGGTTTTATACAAATGAATTTGCTTGTATGTACATTTACCTTATTTTTTAACATACACAAATTTTTATTTACTCAATCAAAAATTTTAGAAGTATTTAGTTACTTTTCTGCCTCCTTCATTTCAAATAAATTTGGAAGACAAAACCAAGTACTTTTTTGCTGTAATTCACCAGATATCTTTTTGTCTCATATGATAACTTAAGGAGACCTAGAGTTATTGCCACCAAATTTTTTTCTGGTTATTAATGGGACCATAGAACAAGATTTTAGCATTTATTTTTTACAAAACCGTGTTCATAAAGTTAACTAAACCAAACATTTATCTTTTTTGTTTAACAGTATAAAGTTAACATCTAAGCTGAAAATTTCTTAACCAGAAAATCCCTTTAAAAACTGTGTTGAGTTTACATTTGTAGTTTGGCCACTGACCACTAAGGAAGCATAAACATTAACCTCTTGGCAACATTTATTGATTTGGATATTAAGTAGGTGATTTACAAAGTCTGGTCATTCTCTTTCTAAAATGTGTCAACAGTTAGGACATATATACATGCATAATCATGTTCTTACTTTGGCACAATGCAATGTTTTGGTTACAAAGTTTGACTTTTACAAACAATGACATACAATACTACCTCATTAGAAAAAAAAATTCTCAGGTTAATAATTGGTATATAATCAAATTTTTGCAGCAATTTGAACAGTATTTCTGCTTCCCATAATAGTCGTTTTATTTAGTGTATGAAATATATATGCAAATATAGCAACAATTATAGCATAAAGCTAGTATTATGACTAGTATTGATATTGTTTTGTTTTTTATCACAACTTCCTGGTCTGATAAGATCTTTAAGTACTTGAGCAAATAGTAATAGATAAATGAATAGCTTTTGATAAAACTTGAACATCTATCACACTAAACTGCATCTGATGATGTGGTGCCAGTTCTGAATATGTGGGGGAGTGTGGAGTGCCATTATTCCCAGGTCCACTCTGACCTGGAGTATTTTTACCCAACCTGTTCATCATGGGTAGGATGTGACACAAGGTTGCAAGTATGGGGCATCCAATGAGGATCAAACTCACTATTCAGTAGTAATGGATCTTCAAGACTAGCTGGCTATCCATTATAGGGGGGGGGCGCGGTCCCTGTAGTGTAGTGGGTAACATGCTGGATTGGGAAATTGTAGTAACCAGGTTCAAACTCCAATGGCACTATTACATTCACTTTCAGACTAATACCCTTGGGAAAGGTATGAACCCCCTTGTCTCCCCAGTTATGTTCTTCTGCAAGGATGGCTTTAACATTAAATAACCCATGAAGGTTGATATGCCATTAAACAAAGAAACCAAACCTAACCCTTACATTACAATACCTGTTAGGATACTCTCAATGGCTCAAGTAGATCAGTTTAAAAATTATTCATATTCAATCGGACCATGTGAAAATAAAACTCTTAAAAAACAACTACACAAAAATTGTAAATAGAACCATACAATAAATGTTATTCTCTAATCTCTAAGCATAAAACAACTTTAGATATGTTGACATACTGTCAAAATCAATCCTTGAACATGTATTTTGCATTTTGGGAAACTTTCATGAATTTTACCTTAATGACTTCTGCCATAAAAGCTTTAAATAATATAGACTAAAACTACTAATAAAATAATAATAGTGAAAATGCTTCATTTTTCCATAAATTATTCATCTATCATAGAATTATAAAATAAATGTAATTATATAAGTTAGAAATAAATATAATTAGAGAGGAGGTTGTGACTAGAGATTTTTTGCTCATTGAAGCTTTATATTTACCTGCCTTGTAAGGAAAAATATATCAATATTTACTACTGATCAGTGTTAGAATCTGGTAAAAGCTACATTTTCCAAAGCTGATTTAAAAAAAAATTTTTTTTGTTTTTTTTTGTTTTGTTTAGGTAGATTTATAAGATTAGTGCAGTACATTCTTCCCAATGTACTTCTGTCCTATATTAAGTTTAACTTAGTACAAGTTGGAATTTAGATTCATTGTAGGATGGTACTCGTCTTTGATTTGACTTGTAAAATATTTGTTTTATCAGTGTAACTTAATTGCATTATTTTTAATGTTTAGATATTTCAAAGTATTTTTAAAAGTATTCATTTTTCCCTAATTTTGTTTTTGTCAATAATTTACATATTTATGCTTTAGATTTGTTATACAAAAAATATCTATAATAATTACATTTAACAATGTGGCATATTTTGAATGACTTGCATTCTATCTAATTGACATTCACTGTTACAATAAAAAAAAAAGAAAAAACTCGTTTGAACTTGTCACATAACTTTTGCAATCACTCAATGATATATTTAGCTAATAATTCAATATATCACATGTTAATATGTCTGTTTATAATATTAATACATTTAAAAAAAAAATTGTTACAGCATTAATAAGTATTTCAAGGATGAAATTTAGTTTCATAAATTTTACAAGAACTGGTGTCCCCTAATAGAAATGAGGTTTTTTTGTTAATATAGAGAGTGTCCCTAGTTTCAGATGAGAGAACAAGAACCAAATCATCAGGTCATACTGACATCACAGATACCCATGAGTCTCTTTTACCAATCGGTCATCATGACTGGCAGGTTCTCTGCAGCATTTAGAAACTGCACAGAGCTGATGTATGTTTTTGCTGGTTGGCCTACACTGGTGTGTCCACAGGAGAACATTGCTTATGAGTACGTCCTTGTGTCTCCAGCAGTATTCTGCTCTTTTATACTAGTGTATTATGTTGGCAATTGTTAATTTAAAAGTGAAACAATAAAAGCAATTTTTAAAATACTCAAAAAAAGATTTTAGTAAAATTTCTACTAGATTTTAAAAACTCTTGTATTGTATATACTCAAGTATCATCCAATACTGACTTTTACAGTTAGAAATTGTAGGCATACCACACAAAGTTAGTGTCTAGGGTCTAATATTATGCTAAAATTTAGGTCTCAGAAAGTTGCATATGTGAGTATATACAGTATATTCCTTTCATAATCTCCATAATATATGAATTGGACATGTCTTTATATATAAGTCTTGTGAAAATACCTGCAATTATTACAATACATCTTGGAAATAATAGCCAGTTTTGCAGAAACTTGTAAAGGTTTATTTATTTCTTTGATGCCAATCCACATATATAAAAATGCAATGTATATTCATGTTTATAACTAGATAACATTTAAACACATTGAGTTCTTGTTGTATCATCAGTCTATGATGATATTGATGCTACTATTAAGAAAAGAGTGAAGGATTCTAATTTATATTTTATATTTATTGATATTATATCAAGAATTTGGATGATTAAAAAAAAATGACATTTAGCTTGAGTCTCAACAAAATTATCGTTCATTTGCAAATTGGATTGGAAGTTGTTTTATTTTCTAATTTTAGGCATTTAAAAAAAAGATCTCACCATTTTTACTGGTCATCAGAATTCAGTAATATATACATGGGTAATTGGGATGTAAGTGTTAGACAGAGACTTTTCTATGCTGCCATAACAACTGAATTTTTAAAAAATCAATAACAGAATAGAAACTCTGATAGAAATTTAAATGTATAGGATACTAATATATGAATATGTTATTTATTTATTTTTTAATAATTTTTTTCAAAGTAAAAGAAAATTATCTTGTAGAAAACTAAAGGTATGTATCCATAATTTTTTCATGGGTAATATCTTGTATTTATTTATATATATATATATTACACATCCAGAGGAAATATGCCAAGATAAAGTTTTCCAGCCAATGCTATTTTAGATGGTTAATCAATATGCAAAGAAAACTTTACCCTAAAACAACTTAGAACACTAATATTGCATGGTGATATTATCAGTGTTTGAATGTTTCCAGTTAAAATTTGCATGAAACTGCACCACTAGTATTTGGTCAAGTATTTTATATACTTTTTTTTCTCTGTATTATCTCTCTCTATGTAATTGACACTTCAGCAGAAACAGAAATTTATTAAAGCGCTATAATCATTCAATGGTGAACATGGAATATTCTTGTGATGGAGAAATATAATTTTTTGTTATTTTAAACTTGACAAATTATATTTGTCAAGTTTAAAATCATAATTTATTTATGTCTGAAATTTATTTTAGCTACAAGATTACTTTTTTAGTTTGGAGCGTAATTTTACATTTGCATCTATATTTGTAAAATAATAAAACTTGAATATTGCCATTGTTTGTTTTGTTTTAATAACATGTGTAAACTAGAGTTATAAGAACTTAGAATGAAGCAAATGTTTGATATAATTATTTATTTGAAGAAAAAGAAAGTTGTAGATTTTTTGTTAACCTTTGCAAATACTATTATTTTTCTTTACATATTAACTTAATATTCATTTTACTTTTATTTGTGAATTATTTTTCAAATTTATAATTTGGATGGTTTCATTTGATACATTGGGAAAGATCTGATCATCATTAGATAGCTGTTTATTGTTTTAATTTTAAGTTAAACATTGGAAGAGAGCAACAGTTATTCTGGAAATTCTAGTTGAGTGCTGTAGCTAATTTAAGGTTTCTATTGGTATTAAAATAGCCAATTAAGTTGTTTTGTTTTTGTTTTTAATGAAACCTAGTAATGTTCTTTTAAATCATCTAATGTTTTATTTTTTTGATCAATTCTTTAACCTATATTAAGGTATGCTTTTGAAAAAGCAAAATAATTTGAGCCTAGGCTAAACTTCTGAGGTCAACAAATAACCCCATCTATACATATATAAAGGGCAGTTGTATGTATGTATGTCTGAAGGAAATTATGAAAATACAACAGTTAAAGACAAAGTAAATACATATACACATTCACTGTTACTGAGTCTAGCTTATTATGCAAAAATTATGACGATTTCATTTATATTCACAAAGATATTTAAAAATTAAAATAGCATTAAAATTCGACTTCAAAATGTCAGTGAATCTCAAAGTTAAACAAATCAATATGGAAGCCCAAAACAATCAATTTTTTTTTAGACCAGATTAACATAAGATCTTTTTACGTGGGGATTTTTATGGGACATCCAGCAAGGATTCAACTCACTATTCAGGGGTAATGGATCTGCAAGACTAGCTTGCTAACCGTTATACCACTTTTTTCCCCCTCTACCCAGGTGATGCCAGGTAGTTGCTTCTAGTTTTATATAAAATAATATTATTTTATTTACTCTATCCCATTACATAAGTTATTTTATTAACCTATTATTGGTATACAATTAATAAGTTAAGAGTTGAAACAAACAAACATTGACTATGGTGGCAGTCATTTACATTCTGTACTGTATAGATATGAAAAATCACATAGTTTGCCTTTTGTTAAGGGAAAATGTTTAAATTATGAAAATTTAAATTACATGTACTGAATCTATTACTGTTAATTTAAAACCTAGATTCAAACATTCCACAGAGTATATAAGAAACGCATGATTTATTAGAAAAGACATTGAACATTATACAAGTATATATGGTATTTATTTTAGAAAATTAATCTTCTTGTGGCAATGGTTTTATACAAGAGCAGTGGACTGATGCACAATTAGTTTGAGCTTTATTTATAAATGATATCAGTAAAATTTGGTATCATATACTTAGCAAAACTATGCATATTATAGACTGTAATACTTTAAAGACAGTAATTGATAAATTTTTACTATTTGAGCATTAAGTTATACTTAAAATATCTTCTAAAATCTGTTTCAATGTTAATAGGTTTTACTCTATTCACTTTTCTTTTATTATAACATTGGCCTACATGTCAATAACAAGCATCCTATTGTCATTTAACCATTTGTTGTTTCTATGTTAGAATTTGTCTTGTGAATATATAATACACTCAGGCCTTTGTTACCACTACACCTTCCATGTTCTGTACTAAAAACTGTCACATGTCCAAACCTGTTGCTATGTCACAAATTAATCCTGTAAGAATTAGTTTGTGTTGCCTTTTCATCTCCTGTTAGAAAATTATACCTCTCCAATCATTTTTCTTCTATTTTTATCCAATCAGCTATAAGTTTCTCTTCTCACTTATTAGCTTTTATCTAAAAGTTCCTTTTAGTGTGTCCTGATTAGTTATGTGCCAATCATATCATGGTAGCTAGCAATTTCAGGCTAATTCAATAAATATAGAATTCAATCCTTGTTGGATGCTCCAATGCTGTGTTTAATACTGTTTTGCCAAAATCTAATGGTGAGTTTGCAAGTCTTGCAAATAACTATCTCTTTAGTGAGCTCCTCACCAGTCACCTCCATACTTATGGCCATGTAAGTTAAGCTTTAAAATACCTGTGTGGATTAATTGGTACTGAATCCACTAAATATTTTCTACATCACTTGGCTAACAAGTTATGGTACACATAAATGTCCTTTTGAAAAGAATCCATCCTCCAAATATGCAAAATTGTATGTGTGAAGTTTACATTTTGTTTCTTTTCATAAGGATAAGTTTGGGATATGGAACTAAGAAAAGTATGTAGATTGTTGCATATGATGATATTTGTATTGTATATAATTTAGGTCAAATCATTATTAATAGTTAGAATAATATTCATTCTTGTTAAGAGATCTTGTGGAGAACTTTTCATTGTAGAGCCAACATATTGCCTTTGATTTATTTCTTTGCTGCAACCTAACTCTATCCTAAAAGGCTGTGTAGAAACTTTATTTTTGTGCCACTTTGGCACAATATGCTTGTGAAAAGTCCTGATGAAAATAAAATTTTTAAAAATCAAATTACAATCTGAGATCTTCAAATTTTCAAATATTTTAGTGTTAAATTTACAAAATTATTTTTATCAATATCTAGAATCATCTTAAAATATCACTGAAATAAATAGCAGTGCCATTTTTATTGTAAGAATGATATTTTTATTGATTTCTTTTTTGATGAGTACCACTATTTAATTTGATTAACAAAGTATTTCTTGATTTTTATTCCTAATTCTATTTTAGGATCTGCTCTAATCCTTTTATACTGCCTTTATGATCTTGTAACCTTTGTACTTGTAAAATATGCAATAATCATCAGACCTAAATATTTACTCCACTATATATTGTCACTGCTAGGAAATGGCTCTGACTTTATCTATTTTCACCAATCAGATTTCTGAAAGTGTGTGTTATTTCATTTTTTTTTTAAATCAACAGGCCTTGAATCATCTGTACCAAGAATAAAATATCTACTTATATTAATGCTATTATCACACAGATATTATTATTATAAGTTCATACCAATAAGTTTGAAATTCACTAACAAGGGAAAAGACTTAATCAAGGCATTGTACAAGAAGAGGCACAGAAAAGTAATTCTTCCATTGCAAGGATGTAAATGTATGTGGCAGAATGTATTCAAATCAGTCTAACAATGCAAAAAGAAAAATTTTAATTAGCAAGATAGCTACAGTCTGTGCCACACTAAGTTGTTAGATAGTTTTTTTTTGTTGTTTTTTTAATTTGTTTTTCCCAATAACTTAAATTAATTCAGACAATTGAACTCTTTTTATGTACCCATATAAGGAAAGAACCTCTACATGTAAAGTAGGCTGGAGAATGTACCAGTTAAAACATCAAAAACAATTTTTTAAAATTTTCAGTCAAAATTATATGCATACCGATTTTTGTGGCAGCTTGTACTGAAAATATTTTGTTTGAAGGTTAGAATGTATAAAGCATTTTTTTTAAATGCATTTACAAATATGTCTCCTATCTTTTAAATAAATACAAGCATCTCCTCTTTTCTGTACAAGATTATTAGGTCTACCCCCATCAGCTAGTTCAACAAAATGATTTCCTGGGTCAAAATTAGGATCAAACTTAATAAATTTTGATTTGTCATTCGTTACATGTTGAGTCGCTCCACAGTTGACAAGCAAATTATTTTTATCTGAAAGGATATCATATCCAAGGGCAAAGAAATAGGTTTGGTTTTTTGAGGAGGTTTTTACATTTTGAAAAAAAGAAAAAAATCCTTATTTTTTATTTCTACATTGATAAGCCTTATGGCCTTCTTTATTACAAATATAACAAACAATATTTGTCTTCCCTGGTGAAAAAGTATTATACTTTTTACTACAGTAAACAAATTATAACAAACCTCACGTTTGTTATAATTTGTTGATTTACAATCATAACGTGAATTGTTTCTTATCTCTTTTTAAAAAAAATTCCATGCAGTTTTCATTTGTAGTATGTTGTTAGATTCTGTTGAGAGGCAACACATGCTAACTGTCTCCTCATAGTTTCTTAAACATACCTTAAACTCAATGAAAGCTAAGGTTTTTTCTTTTTGGGTTATTACCATGGTGAAGGGTTTAAAATTAGAAGGCAATCTCTTTAAAACCCTGGCGATTAGTAATCCATCACTAATCACTTGACCAGCTCTCTTTAGAGAATTTGCAATATTTTTTTGCTTTTATCATGTAGTTAGTGATAGATTCAGAACCTGATCTATTCAAAGAGGTTAGCTCTGTGTTGAAGGAAATAATTTTAGTCTTTCCTTTCGGTAAATAATAGTCCCTTAATATCGCTACTGCTCTCTGCCGTCTTTGACATCTCACATTAACAATGAGAGACTTCTGTCATCCAAGCATTGTATTAACTCAGCAAATAAAAAAGTAAAGATGTCAGGGTGGCCTAATGTTGGTATCAGCCAAACAGCAAGGAAGTCTAACCCTTTTTCACTAGCACTAGACCGAGGAGATTGTCTTGTGTCTGAGATGAAGTGTCACATCTACCATCAGCTTCTCACTTTATTGCACAGATCCTTGTGCTACTCATGCGCGGAGTTGGCGAGGGCCAATATTAAACCAGGAACCATGTGGTTCCCAGGAGGATACTTTTTCCACAAAATCTGTGTCTTCACTTTGATCAGAGGGTGAGAGTATTATTTGATGTAATTTTAGAATTCTTGAGCAACTGAGAAATTTTATTTCCTATAATTTATATTTAGATTTATTGCCATCAAATAAGTCTTGCATTTCTGGGCCCATAACTTGTTATGTTTCTTGTCACCATTTTAAGTGTTTTGGTCTCCTAATAGTAAATCCAATGATAGAAAAGGGATGTAGTCTCAGTATTAGAAAGTCCAGTTGTAGTCCTTAGAATCCTAGGAACAAGAGTGTACTTGTAGCAGAGAATCCAATCATAGTCCATCTGGTATTAAGTTCAGTTAGCAACTGACTTCAGGACAATTTACCAACAACCTTAAATGCATTCTATGTCATTTTTGGTCAATGCCTGATCCTGCTATTTGTAAAAGTCTATAAAGAAAGAAAGAAATATATTTTCACACATTACATTTTTTTACAAAAAACACAACAAACAATTAATGTATGAATATGTGGAGGATGATCACTAATTAGGACTGAGCTTGTTTGTTTTTGTGTGTAAAAAAAGAAATTAGAAGACCTCATCCTTTTTTAGAGTGAGGCATTTTTTCTTTTACAAAATAAAACATTGTGTTTGTTTTTAAAGAGCCTTCAGGAGCTGTTAAAAATATTTTAACAGATATAAGTAATTTTTTAAAAGAAGAACAAAAGTTATTAATTTTAAATATACAGTAGAGACTGGGTCTCTTTTTTTGTTGGTATTTGATTACTTCTCTCTCTTTAGATATTTATTTAAATAAAAGTGGTGACTTTTTGTACAGCTTATACCCCTGATAATCCAACAGAGTTCATTTAGCCAAATAATTCTCAAAATGTTAACGACCCTTCTCAAAAGTCTAGACTGTAACTCAACTGACTGTTGATCCACTTCTCTTTTAGAATAGATATTCCCCCTGCCCTTTGAACTATTAGTAATCCATATTATTTCCAATATCATAATTTTCTGTTTTATTAGTTCACTACAGATGGTTCTAACAAAATTTTTAGCTAAACAATCTTTGAATCTCTACTCATTGACTGTTCAAAAATTAACCAAATGAAGATTGAACTGAAAAAAAAACTGATGGATTCTTGTTATGACAAACTGTCTACTAAATTGGTAAGAGAATGAAGTAGTCAAGTATTACACTTGACTACTGTTTTCTCTTACCAATTTAAGAAATAGCTTCCTTTTGACTACTCTACCATAATAACCCATGTGATGAAGATACTGTATTGTTGTGGTTAAACTGGCTTGAACACACTATACCATATCTGTTTCCCTACAATAGGGGATTTTTTCCCAATTTCCTGTCTCATTGCATTAAGATAATTTTCTGATGGTCCAGATTGTCCAGAAAAAGATTTGGTGGTCTCCTTTGCTTCATTGGTAAATTTGTAATCATATAGTCCAAAATTGTAAATAGAATTCACAACTTGAATATATTTGTCATTCTCTCTCTCTCTCTCTCTCTCTCTCTCTCTCTCTCTCTCTCTCTCTCTCTCTCTCTATATATATATATATATATATATATATATATATATATATATATATATAATAGAAATTTTTTGAAGGCAGTTGACAATGCCTTATGTTTATTTACCCCTTTTTTTTTTTTTTTTTTTTTTTCTTTTTTTAACATACTTAATATTTTTGGAATGAAATTCCATCATCAGAGTTGTTAGAAGTTTTTAAAAGTACTAGGTGTTTTTTTTAATAGTACTTATCCCACGCTGGTGTAATTCAACTGTTGTTTGAGACGTTGAAGAACACTAGAAATTTGAAAGTTTTTTCAATCGGTTAATTCCGTGTGTTTCCGTGGTGTTGTAGGTCCGCTTGATTTTGCAAAGAGATAGCATTAGTTTACTTAAACTTAGCTCTTTATATTGAGCACCTTTTAAATCGTTTTTTTTTTTTTTTTTAAATCCAAAAGTAAATAGTATTTTATATTTGTTTACTTGGTGGATTCATGGTATATATATGTGTGTGTGTGTTACATTTGATCTAATATTGTTCTAATCTTTAGGAGTCTGCTTCTCATTCATTCTTAGATACTAAGAGTAATATTAATTGGAAATGATATATTTGCTATTATACACTTATGTATAAGTGTCTTTATATTGATTGTTATAGACACAACATTTTGATTATTTTACTTTCCAGCCTTCTTCATGTGTCTGTTTAGTCAGTAACATTCTGTGAATTTCAGATCAAACCCTAGGGGGATAACAATAGCCTTGTGAATAAAAGGATTAAGTGTATATAGTTACCTGGCGCTTCTGGTTCAGATAAAAATGCATTTATTAGTTAAAAGAGAGTATGTAACTTTAAAATTAATTCATTCTAGAATTATAAATGTCTATCATTTTTATTTGTATGAATGAGCTGATGTGTTGCATCAAGCTTTTATGAACTTGAAAACTAGTTAGGTCAAATTAAGTCTTCAGCTCAACTCTAGAGACTTATTTCCAATATTTCAGATGACTCAGCACCAGCTGTTGTTGAATGTCTTTGTGTTGTGGTAGTATCATGTCTTCAGACTGCTGTTGCTGCTTTACTGAAGGATTTGACTTTTAAAGGCCTATACATTATTATTCCTCTATTCTTTTTATCAGTCATTATTTAGTAAATGATTGTTGGATATTCCATGTCTTTTATCAATGATAATGATACCATTAAATGCTTATATGTTGGGCTCTATTGGTTCATTTATCGTTTAATACCTGAACTTGTGAATGTCTTTAATTCACAAAAGATATACATGGTTATTGGATTTACCTTTTTTGGGGGAAAAAGGTGGGTCTTTCTGCTTGTTATAAATAACAGAATATTAACCCATCAAAATGATTGGATTCTTTATATATGGATTGTTAGTTCTGCCTACGACCAGAATAATATCTGTTTACTTTGCCTAAGATCAGTGTTGCTCTCTGACACTTCTGCTTAAAATAAAAATATAAGTCTCTGGTCTTTGTGCTAGGATCTGAGCATAGTATCTGCTCCACCATGTCAAGATATATATAAGATTATAATTATAAAATATAATAAAGTTTTCTAATTAAAATATTATAAAAACAATTAAAAAAAAAATTGAGAGAATTTAAAGAATAGTAGATTTATAAAATGATATAATATACCTTGAAGTTGAGAAAATTTGGACAATTAATAACAATAACAAGAACAGATAGCAAATAAATATTGAAATAAGATAGGTCTGTTTTTTATTTTGTATTTGTTGTATTAATATTAATTTTTGGTTCAAATTTTGTTAATTATAAAAGTTTATAGAGTTTTTTTGTATTGTATTAGAAACCAAGAAACCCAGTCTCACTATTGAGTAATGAGAAGTTTCATTATTATAATAACATAAGGCATGTTTGTTGTAGAGTAATGACTTATACAATCATAACAATGGAATTTCTCATTACTCCGTAGTGAGACCAGGTTGTATATATCACATTGTTTGATATAGAAGCAGATTCTTATAACTGATATAAGATAATTAACCAGCTATAAAAGTAGATTTTCTATGGAGAAAATTTCTCACATTATTTCTCTCAAAAAGTGAATTTAGTTGTCAATCCTTTTGTTGACTTGTTCAAAAATTCTAATTCTTCTTGTTGTAGCAGTCACTTAACACCAAATGACTTTAGATATATGTGTCTTATTTTACTATAAACACACAAATATATCATAAAATGTGACAACTGAATAAAAAAAATAGTTATTTATACTCCGGGGGTGAAAAGTACAATTGGAGGAGGAGGATTGTTTTTGCTTTGAGAATCATTAATCTGACATTTTAAATAAAACTCTAAAACTCAGTCCACTAATCAGTCAAAAACAATATGATTTGTAATTCATATTTCTCATGTGAATTTGTAAGCTGTGGAGTTTATTTATTGGTGCCTCGAACTCGGAAACCTTGTCTTTGAACTCGGGGAACCTTCATAATCGGGAGCCTTCATGTAACTTTGAACCGAATCTTTTAATATAATATATATATATATATATTTATGTATATATTTGCATATATATTTATGTATATATTTGCATATTTATAACACCAGTTATTGGACTTGGTTCAAATGATTTAATGACAGAATGTCAGGTTCCATTTAAAATACTGACCTGTAAACTATCCTGTGTTACAGTGTTCCTAATAATAGGTCTTCGTCACACATTGGCAACTAGCAAAGCTTCCTAAAAATTCTGTGAATGTTGGCTTTGTCCTAGAATCCAAAAATAGCTATCAGAAAACTAAATTGACATTAAGAATAATTCACACTAACTCAATCTTCCTGACATATGGTGCTTGGTCAATAGAGATGGTAAAACATGAGGGTCTGATGACACCAGTCCTGATCAAACAGTTGATAAGAAAGAAATGCCTTCTTGTGCAACAATAGCTTATTATATTTACAGCTTTCTCACAAGAATGACCAGAGCAAAGAAAGAAAAAGATGCTATGTTTGTCTATTTTTGTATGCTTTTAACAATATAGTTTGTATCAAGATATATCACTAAATAAATTATGAATACTAAAACATTGTAACTACTGATTGTGTGTGTGTGTGTGTATATATATATATATATAAATAATGTAGTTTGCTATATTTATAGATATAGAGTGATCAATATTAGCGATGAATAGGTTATTTTATTCAATAAAATTGGGTAGGGTGGGGGCAATATCTGCTCTTTTGATTAAAAAAAATGTCTACTCCCTAATTTTACATTTTTAGAAAGATAAATCCAGAAGACCTCATCATAATAACAAAAATTTTAAAATTCAAAAATTTCAAGAACTGAAAAATGTTATTGGAAAATTTAAGTTTTTTTCTTAAAACTCAAAAAATAATTTTTGTTGTGAGTTCTCTCTCCGCATTT
Source organism: Doryteuthis pealeii (assembly GCA_023376005.1). NCBI lineage: Eukaryota > Metazoa > Mollusca > Cephalopoda > Myopsida > Loliginidae > Doryteuthis > Doryteuthis pealeii. The sequence goes on along the minus strand of CM042147.1, from coordinate 102,460,936 downwards.
TCAACATTCTTAACGATTAGATATTTAGGGGGTTCAATTTTCTGGATTCAGGGAATCGTTAATCATCATCATCATGTCGCATTAGTGGCACAGATATTCATTATTATCTCTCGCCAACCATCCCTATCATTCGTTGTCTTCGAATGGTCCTCTGCACAGCATCCAGTAATTGAGCAGTCAATGTAGGTCTTTGCTGGACAGCCTGCACGGACATGTCCATGTGCTGGTTTCTACAATAGAACGTTGCTTATGAGTTCATCCTTGCTTCTCCAGCAGTGCCCATCATGTCTTGTTCATCTCACTCGGATGGTTTGTGTGATAGGGGGAAGTGGCCATACAGCTGCTTTGTTGTGGAGTGTTGTTTCCACAATAGGTTTAATACCACACAGCATTCTTGTGCAGCTCCCATCTAGCTTATTCCTTAGGCATTTTGTTAAGTTCCAAGTGGTGCAGCCATACAGTAGCACTGATACAACTACAGCTGGGAAGAATTGTCTCTTTAACTTGTCAGTGAGATCTGATTTCCATATGACTGATAATCTGTTTATAGCAGACCATGCCTTCCCCATGCATGCATTAACATCGCTTTCTGTGAATGAAATATTACTATCTAGGTATGTAAATTGTTGTACTGGCTTTAGAGGCTTACCATCAAGTGTGGAGATGTCTCTTTTCTTTTTAAAACACACAAACTCAGTTTTATCAGAGTTCACAATGTTCCCAGTTGCCTTCTCCATGCTATGTAGCAGGGATTCGGCTTGTGTAGGTGTATTTGCAAGAAGTACCAGATCATCAGCATAGTCTGCATCTGTAATAGTCTCTGCTGGATATCGCCTGCTTCTTGCCTTTTTCTTTTATTAGATCTAATGACGTATCTCCTTGTATGACTCTACAGGCATAACTCTTACTGCTATAGTTGCTAAGATATATAATGCTCTTTTTCTTAATTGCATCCAACCTGAAATAGAGGAAATCCTTAGGAAAAAACAAAACGGATTCTGCAGAAATCGTTCCACAACTTCTCATATCCTGACTATTTGTTGAATCGTAGAAGGGGTTCAAGCAAAATATCTTGAATTTGTAGATTTCTCCAAGGCATTTGATTCCATACACAGAGGAAAGTACTACTAGCATACTCTCTCCCCAAAGAAACAGTTATCGCTATAATGATGTTCTACAAAGACACTAAAGCAATAGTACATTCACCTGATGGTGACACAGACTTCTTTGACAAAGTTGTTAGAGTCATATACAGAGAAAAAGTTTTTTTAATGTAATTTTTGATAGTAAATAACAAAATTAATCATTGTTTTTTGTTGTGTTTTTTAAATTGTTTTAATTCTTTCAAAACTTAAGGAAATTGGGGTAATATTTAGTTGAATTATGCCATTATTTCCATAATGATGGTCAGCTTTGTGTCTCAATCATATAAGTTTTATGGAATTGTCTGTTGAAATCAAACTTCTATTCATTTTCAACAGTTAACTCCTTAAAATGGTAACTAGTATGCAGAGTTAAAAGGAGACTTGATATTTCACTTCGAATTTGTCAGGGAAAATTGGAGGAAAAAAATTCATGTCAATTTCATAGAGCAAAGTTACACTGCCACTATTAAAATTTTAAATAGTCTTTTCTCTTATTCAAGTGACCTTTCTTTTTTCATTAATTCAAAGAAAAATATTGTTTTTTAAAATATGAAAAGAGAAAACTCACAGTCTTAAGAAAATAACTTAAATTTTCAAATAACTTTTTTTGAGTCTTGAAAGTTTTGAATTTTGAATTTTCATTTTTATGATATGGTTTTCTAGAAATGTAAAAATTAGGGACTGGAAATTAAAAAAAAAACCCAAACCCCTCCCCCAATGATCCTAATATTTTTTTCTCAAGTTTTTTTTTTAATAATAGATAACTCATTCATTACAAAATTAAGTCATTAATGAATAAAGCGATGAAAATTTAATTAAATTTGGACAATTCCCTGATTTTTGGTAATTGCTGTGAAAAATTTTTTTTAAGAATGTTTTATAGTAAATTGCAAATTACTATTCATCATTACACAAGAGAATAAATGGTTTCTTTAGAAATAAAAAATACTAAATTAAAAAAACAAACCAAAAAACGCAGTATCAAGGGAAAACTAACCAATACCAAAATCAAAATTGCCAAACCGCACAACTCTATTCTATTTATCATATAAAGTAGGTATTAAACAACCTTCTTTGAATTGTGGGTCTCATGAGATATTGCTCATCAAAAATCAAGCCAAATCATGAAAAGAAAAATTTCAGAAATATAAGTATTGTTTAAAAATGTATTATTAAAAAAAAAAGGGTAAGATTATGAATTTGAGTAAGAAACTTGATGTTGAAGTTATACATATATATCATATACCCGAAGGATATAGATATCACAGAAATCACAAACAGATTAAACAAAGTTGAACCCACTATACAATTTACACACAAACTGGAATCCAATAACCTTTTCTAAATATCCTACTGACAAAAAACAACAACAAACTGGAATTCAAAGTCCACCACAAACCCACAGCCAAAAATGACCATATAGATTATTACTCACACCATGACACCCACACTAAAAGAGGTATTATAATAGGATTTTACCTTAGAGCCCTCCGTATCTGCACACCTAAACATTTGAATGACAAATTTACTTACATAAAGAACACCTTCTGAAACCTCCTATATTCCAAGTCCTTTACACAACAGGTTATGGCCAAAGCCCTCAAAATCCACACTAAGAACAAATCCCAAACCACTACACACACAAACCCCTGCAAATTATGTATCGGGGGGGGGGGATACATAATTTTACCAAAAACTATGCCCACAGCACCATAGATAAAAATTCAAACAGCCTAGGAATCAAAATAGTTACCATAGCCTCAATTCAATCCACAATATAATCAAAAATTCTCGACAATGCGTAAAATCGGAGGCAGGTGTATACATGATTTTGTGTATGGACTGGCATAATACAGAAACCTGAAAAAACGTATTTATGAACATAAACGCAACATTAAATTAGGCAACCATAACAATTGTATGTTCCAACACATATCAGAAACACTACATAATTTCGACTTCAACAGTGCTTCCATGCTAGCATACATTCATAATAAGAGATTAAGGCAAATCTTTGAAGCCAGCATGATAAATAACATACAGAATGTAAACTCTAGATCCAGCTTTTTTAACATATCTTGGCAAAGCAGCAGTCATTAATAGCTATAGAGTGACAAATTCTGGCCATAGCAACAACACTACATAAAAAAAAAAAATTCCCCTTACCACTACTACTTCCCCACCTACCACTTCTCAACTCCTCTATGCACCACCATAGATGAACCCCACTTCCATCCCAAATATTCACCCCACATCCACTAAGTGACCCAATGCATATTATCCCTACCCTAACACTATAGGTGACCTCTACTTCCTTCCCAAACATTCACCCCAGATCATCATCAGCTGACCTCCACCCTCCTCCCGCTCACAACCAAAAGACAGTAAGAAAATTGAATTCTTCTATACAAGAACTCGGTTTGCGTCCTGAAGAAGGTCTGAAAGACTGAAACTTTATAGCGTTGACATTATCACCAGAAATAAACTTCCATCCATTATAATATCCCTTGTTTGTCTACATTGCCCCCCCCATATATATATATATATATATATATATATATATATATAGTGAAATGGTATAATCAGATAGCCTACTCAAGTTTCACCAGGAGGATCATCAGGGTTGATTGCGATGAATTAATTAATAAGAACAAAAGCAGAAGTAAACAAAGGCATTATAACAATTTTGTAGATTAAAAGAATGCTGATTGCTGAATTTGACTCATCACCACGTGTTTATAGTAGCTAGTTGTCAAATTGCCACATGTAAATGAGGTTGTCTGTTGTTTTGATTTCTTTCTCCAACAGTGGCCAGTATTTGTTTATATCTCTAATTGTTAAGCTGCACTGTGAATTTATGGCAGCACCTGTTCAAAATTTTGGATCTTTGGTTCAACAACTCTTTAGAATTATTATACCAAGCAGTAACTAATTTTTCTTCTGAACATAAAAGACAGGATTTATTGTCCAGCTTATATCTGTATGTTTTCTTTACAATTTCCAATTTTACATCTATACTGTGTGTTTAGAAAGTGCTTTACTATGCATATATTTTATATTAGTAAAGCTAGATTATAAAGTCTTTTTTTTTTAAGTGTCTTGTGTTGAGTCTGTATATATCTTTTTATTATCACTTTGATTATTAATTTGTACTGTAGCTTTATATACTAAACAAACACTTTGGCATTCTTCATTTAGGAAGCATATATTTTCTTTATTATTACAATTGCAAGGAAGGATATCATTATTATGCTTTTTTGTTTAATTTTATAATGTTGGTTTTGCTGATGTGTCGATTAACATTCAGCATACAACTATAACTTAATTTTACAATATTTTTATAATTTGTTTACATGTGGAAAAAAAATTTTTTTTTTAATTTTGAAAAAGTTACTTCTTAATTTAAGTTTAATTGCTATATTAAATGGAGGACCGAACCAAAGAATATTCCTCAATATATTTCTTTTTTTTGTTTTTGTTTCCCATTCGTGGTTGAATGTTATTGGCTTTACTAGCATAACAAAACCACCCTTCGGGCGGTGTAAAAATAAAATTTTAAAAATATAGCCTGAGCCGAGTGGGATTTAAAATTCAATGTCAGAGGGGTAGTATCCAAGTAAAATTAATAAATCAAATAAAGTAATAAAAAACAACAATGCCAAAATATGCCAAAAACTTTAACAGGACATTCAACATTTAATGATTTTAGTAATTAAAATCATCAAATTCATTAAAGGAGTAAAAAATAAACAATTTGAAATAGAAATTAGGAAAGTTAACTTTCTACACCAAAGTTTTTCCTGAAATGATATTCAATAATAAAATTAAATTTGGTCTATCAATGAATAAAACAATCAACTACACAAAATGATTTTTTATTATTTTGATTATTTCTAAAATCTTTGAAATAAAACAATAAATATTCACCTTATTTATTTTACATTTAACAAACATTTAGCTTTAGTGTAAATAAATATTATATAAAATAAAATAGAGTAATGATACTTAAATCAATATTTAAATGCTAAATAATACCTAATATTAATTATTTTTTTAATCGGAGTAAATAAAAATATCTAATTTATAGATTTATTTTCAACTAAATTTTATTTGGTAAAATTCTGTAAAAAGATAAATTCTTTAAAAATTTTCTTCAATAAATAAAATCTTTTGATAAGAGATTCAGTATCAATTTGTCTGTAACTAAAACTATGTTGCTGTAAAATTAATAAATCAAATAAAGTAATAAAAAACAACAATGCCAAAATATGCCAAAAACTTTAAAAGTACATTCAACATTTAATGATTTTAGTAATTAAAATCATTGAATTCATTAAAGGAGTAAAAAATAAACAATTTGAAATAGAAATTAGGAAAGTTAACTTTCTACACAAAAACATTTTTCCTGAAATAATATTTAATGATAAAATTAAATTTGGTTTATCAATGAATAAAACAATCAACTACACAAAATGATTTTTTATTGTTTTGATTATTTCTAAAAATTTTGAAATAAAAAAAATAAGCATTCACCTTATTTATTTTACATTTAACAAACATTTAGTTTTAGTGTAAATATATATTACATGAAATAAAATAGAGTAATGATACTTAAATCAATATTTAAATGCTAAATAATACCTAATATTAATTATTTTTTTTAATCGGAGTAAATAAAAATATCTAATTTATAGATTTATTTTCAACTAAATTTTATTTGGTAAAATTCTGTAAAAAGATAAATTCTTTAAAAATTTTCTTCAATAAATAAAATCTTTTGATAAGAGATTCAGTATCAATTTGTCTGTAACTAAAACTATGTTGCTGTAAAATTAATAAATCAAATAAAGTAATAAAAACAACAATGCTAAAATATGCCAAAAACTTTAAAAGTACATTCAACATTTAATGATTTTAGTAATTAAAATCATTGAATTCATTAAAGGAGTAAAAAAATAAACAATTTGAAATAGAAATTAAGAAAGTTAACTTTCTACACAAAAATATTTTTCCTGAAATAATATTTAATGATAAAATTAAATTTGGTTTATCAATGAATAAAACAATCAACTACACAAAATGATTTTTTATTGTTTTGATTATTTCTAAAAATTTTGAAATAAAAAAAAAATAAGCATTCCCCTTATTTATTTTACATTTAACAAACATTTAGTTTTAGTGTAAATAAGTATTGCATAAAATAAAATAGAGTAATGATACTTAAATCAATTTTTAAATGCTAAATAATACCTAATATTAATTATTTTTTTAATCGGAGTAAATAAAAATATCTAATTCATAGATTTATTTTCAACTAAATTTTGTTTGGTACACTTATGTAAAAATATGAATTTTGTAAAAAAATTTTTCAATAAATAAAATCTTTTGATAATATATTCAATATCAATTTGTCTGTAACTAAAACTATGTTGCTGTAAAATTAATAAATCAAATAAAGTAATAAAAAACAACAATGCTAAAATATGCCAAAAACTTTAAAAGTACATTCAACATTTAATGATTTTAGTAATTAAAATCATTGAATTCATTAAAGGAGTAAAAAATAAACAATTTGAAATAGAAATTAGGAAAGTTAACTTTCTACACAAAAATATTTTTCCTGAAATAATATTTAATGATAAAATTAAATTTGGTTTATCAATGAATAAAACAATCAACTACACAAAATGATTTTTTATTGTTTTGATTATTCCTAAAAATTTTGAAAAAAAAAAAATAAGCATTCACCTTATTTATTTTACATTTAACAAACATTTAGTTTTAGTGTAAATAAGTATTGCATAAAATAAAATAGAGTAATGATACTTAAATCAATTTTTAAATGCTAAATAATACCTAATATTAATTTTTTTTAATCGGAGTAAATAAAAATATCTAATTCATAGATTTATTTTCAACTAAATTTTGTTTGGTACACTTATGTAAAAATATGAATTTTGTAAAAAAATTTTTCAATAAATAAAATCTTTTGATAATATATTCAGTATCAATTTGTCTGTAACTAAAACTGTCACTGCTTACATCAAAACACTGTCATTGATAAAAATATTATTTGATTAATAATCAATAGATGCATGCAATATTTTGATTTGAGGGGGACAGAAGTAAGTTTCCATTTCAAATGGTTTCATTTTTCTTTACTCCTTTAATAAATTTGATGATTTTACCGATAATACAAACCCTCTTATATGGAAATTTTAACTCAGACAATATCTTTCAAAAATTAATTTTTATAACCGCCCAGATGGCATTTTTTGCTAGTTTATGTAAAAATGTTTGTACAATAAATTAATGAATATAATATATGTTGTTACACTCTTAATTCATTTTCTTAGAGATTTAATAAATTTTATATCCATTAACGTAAGCATTAAATTGAATAATTGGCTGACCTGAGCATCTGGAAACCCCCCATCTAAAATTTTTGTTTTTAATTTGTTTTTCTTTCTTTTAATGGATTATTATCAATTGCACACCAATCTATCAGATTGTAAAAGAAAAAAAAAATCAAAAAAGTTATTTATTTTTCGCGGTGCTCAGTTCCCCGTATAAGTTTATCGTAAATCAATCCCCCATATCAGAACCGCTACAAAATTTATTCATTTATTTATTTTATTGTTTTCCTTCAATGGATTATTATCGATTACACACCAATCTATCAGGTTTTTAAAAAAATTCTTAAATGTTCTTTATTTTTTGAGTTTTCAGGGGTGCTCATGCCGACATATAAGTTTATAGTAAATCGCTGCCCCATATCAGAACCGCTCGAAAGGAAACTGGCGCAAATGTGTCAAAGTTAGGGTGGCCCAGAAAAAACAGAACCCAAATTATTTATTTATTTTCCCATTAAACTAACCTTAAACCCCAACACCAACCCTAACCTCAAATCCTAACCCTAAACCCCCCTAGTTAAAATTAGCAGTTTTATTACAAAATTTGTGGGTTCTGTTTTTTCAGTGTCACCCTGTATACATGGTGACCAAGAAAAAACAGAACCCAAATTATTTATTTATTTTCCCATTAAACTAACCTTAAACCCCAACACCAACCCTAACCTCAAATCCTAACCCTAAACCCCCCTAGTTACAATTAACAGTTTTATTACAAAATTTGTGGGTTCTGTTTTTTCAGTGTCACCTTAATTTTGACACCTTTGTGCAAATTCAGCCCAACTGTTCAGGTAGAGCGCTCTTTTTTTTTTTTTTACAATCTGATAGATTGGTGTGTAATCGATAACAATCCATTGAAGAAAAAAAAAATTTTTTTTAGCGGTTCCGATATGGGGGATCGATTTACAATAAACTTATAGGGGGAACTGAGCACCCCTGAAAACTCGAAAAATAAATAACTTTTTTGAATTTTTTTTTTTACAATCTGATAGATTGGTGTGTAATCGATAATAATCCATTGAAGAAAAAGAAAAAAGATTAAAAAAATTTTAGATGGGGGTTTCAGATGCTCAGGTCCGACGAATTATTTTATTTATTTAATTTTTTTAAAACAAAACAAAATTTATATAAACTCGAAGTAAAATGCTATTTTCAATCATCTAATATAGAATAGTATTCCTCTTATTGATGAATGTTTATTGTTTAAAGATTGTTTAAACATTGAACAAAATACTATTAATTTCTCGCTACAATTAATTTAAATAAATGATGAAAAATAACATTAGTAATATGAAATAACCGTAAACAAATTTTGAATTAAAAATAAAAGTAAACATCTTTTTTTAATTCCTAATAGGAATAAAATAATTTGAAATAAAAAATACTTGTTATATTTGTGAAGGTGCCGCGAAAATTAAAAATATATTTTATCTATAAATTTTTTCATGGTTGTATCATTTGTTATTGTTTTAGGTGGCCTCGATTTAGATAGGGGACTTTTTTTTTATCACCGCTTTTGTTTATACAAACCGATCTTCGGTTAAACATTGTTGAATAATGAATTTTAAAAGTATTGCGTCAATTATGATAAAAAATAAAGATAAATTTTTAGTTTAAGAAAGAAGCGCTAAGTGTTAAAAAAACAAACACATAAAATCATTTTTTTTGTTTTCATTTTTTTTTTGTCGTCTGATTCAGACCTACTTGTATTTTTTTTTTAAATCAACAAACTATTTTCTGTAAATGGTTGACAAGGTCCAAGGGTATATTTAAGACAAATCAAAATTAAAAGATATTTCTTAATTTCTAAATAAATCACGGTCATCATATTTAGCGGAAAAGCATCGCTCAGAACTGGTTGTTATTTTAATTTTAATATTACTAATACGGAATAACCGTAAACAAATTTTGAATTAAAAATAAATGTAAACATCTTTTTTAAATTCCTAATAGGAATAATAAAATTTGAAATAAAAAATACTTGTTATATTTGTGAAGGTGCCGCGAAAATTAAAAATAAATTTTATCTATAAATTTTTTATCTATAAATTTTTTCATTAAAAATTAACTCTATTAAAACTTTAAAAATATTTTTTTTTTACCACAACGAAAACGGAAGTAGTCACGGACAAAATACCATAACTAATAATTTAACGTAACATTTAAATTAGTGGCTGTGTCTTTATTTTTAAATTAATTTCTCGCAAAACTTTATACATGAAATAATTATAAATACAAATAAAAATTAAAATATCAATTAGAAACTGTTTAGAACTAAACATGCATTTATTAAAAGATTCGTTGAAAATTGGCTATGCAAATATTACAAACCAGATATTACAAACGCATCTCAATACTTGTATATAAAGCAATTTGTTCCTTTAATATTATGTATAACACAAATTGATTATATATTAGGTTCTCATTGATAAACGCTAGAGTTTAGTTTGGAATATCTGACGTCAGCCGTGACGTAGTTTCGGCTTCAGACAAAAATGCAGTCTATCTCCATTATATATAGATATGTAAGGTTAGTTTTGAATCCACTTTAAGTGCTTGCTTGTATTCACTTTTTTTGTTAAAGATATTGCTATTGGAGAAATTATTGGATAACCTAGTTGATATGCCGATAGGGATTTGTTTAAATACCTGGTGGTTAGAACCGTGTTGATATAACAAGATGTATGGTTGAGTTTTTTTTAAATAGGAATATAGATCCATCATTGAGGTTAAATCCAGTGACTTAGATTGGTTTGGATTTCAAGTTTAAAACCAAATATATAAAATAGCCATTGTAATTTTTTACATGTGATGTCTCTTTTTCTTGGAGTTATGTTATCTAATAAAAGTAAATTGTCCTTACGATAAAACCTGTGGTTGCTAGTGTCTACTATGGTGTTGATATTATAATAATAAGCAACCCCTTTAACTCACATCTCTGCTCCATCATAGGAACCCATTGGAATGTCAGTTTTTATTAGTGCCTTTTTTAATCCAGATTTCCTTGTTATGGTATAATAATGTTTTACGGCAATGCTGAATAATTTGTATGTTTTCCTTCAGTATTTTCATATATTCATTATCCAGGTATAAATCTTTATTTACAGTGTTTTCTGTTATTGAGGAGTAGAAATCCTTAATATCATATTTAATAAATGAACATCTTTCATATGTATAAATATTTTTAAACCACTGGATACAGTCTTTAGTGCTGTGCTATTGGTTTGTGTTTAAAGTTGCACAAATATCTTGCAGAATTATTTTGCTTATCTTACCCATTTCTGTTTTGGTGGGATTTAATAATCTGCACATTGGGTTGTTGATAAAGTTAACCTTGTGATCTCTTCTAGAGTGATAAAGAATTGTTTTTGTTAAACTTTTCCACCCAATCTGCTATTTTTAATTTAGAAGTATTTTTAATTTGGCTTCATTATTGATCTTGTCTTCTAATTCAGGTGGAGCTTTTTTATAAAATTTAGTTTCTTCATTGTGTAACAATCTTTTATATTTTTCTGGGTGTAATCTATGGGTAATTCCATGTCAAATCATCCAGGCCATATCACCCACTCCCTTAAAGTTTTCTGAAATATTGTCCAGGTGTGGATTATGATAAGGTTAGCCAATTCCCAAAAATTGGCGGAGTTATGTTGATTTTTAGCTCTCCAAAGGGGGGTCGCAAAAAATGGTGACTTTTTGTAATATATTTTTGTCTGTAAATGAGTTCTAGAGCTTCCCTACTCCTAAAAATTGGTTTCTAAGAGCATCTTAGCCCAAGCGATCCAGATCTACTGTCAAAAAAGTATTAAAGTTAACCAATGTTTAGTTATTAATGATTTCTAATTTGCAAAATTTTAACTGATGTTGTAGCTTTGGTTCTGAGCAAATATCAAACTATCTTTTTGGTACAAATAATGTTCAATATATGTGAAATAATAATAGAAAATAAATTTTGCCATAGATGCAGTGCCACATCGGGATATTGATCTTGCTAGGAATAAATCAGAAATCATCAATAACTTAAAATTGGTTGACTTTAAGACTTTTTTGATTGCATTTTTGAATTCCTTGGACAAAATGCTTTTATAAACCAATTTTTAGTAGTAGGGAAGCTCTAGAATTCATTTTACAGACAAAAATAGGTTACAAAAAGTCACCATTTTTCACCAACACCACCACCAAATTTTTAGAGCTAAAAATCAACATAATTCCGCCAATTTTTGGAATTGGGGCTCAAATTTTGGGGAACATCTAATGTTAACATAGTCCACATCTGGAAAAAATTTCAGAAAAATTGAAAGAGGAGGGTGACAATTTTACTTTTTTCTGGATGATTTGACATGGAATTACCCCTATGTAATTTTTCCATTTTATCTGATTTGACAAAAATTTTAGAAGATTTTTGTATAGATATGAGATCTTTTGCAATCTGGTATTGTATATAATTTTTTACAGGTTTGAATTCAATGTTTTTAATTATGCCGATAAGAAGTTTTTTTATTTCCTTTATATAGTGGATGTTCATTGATATTAAAACCATATGTTTCCTGTTTTTTATGATCTTCAAGAGATGTTTGGGTAATGTAAAAGTACGCTTTCTATCTCATACATGAAATGAAGGACTCAATATTTTTCAGTAAATGCAATTTGTATTGGTGTAGCATTCCTAGCTCATTTTTTTTTATTTGAGGTTATTGTTGTTTAATCACATTAGTTATATAGAGCTGTGTAAATGGAGTTCAGAACAGTTTGAATTATGCAAATATCCCCAGTGGTTCAAAAGTTATGAGAATTTAAAGCCCCGAAATTGGGGGTACAAATGTGGACATGATTTTGTTTCAAAAATATGTCAAATCACAGACCATTAAAAAAAAAAGAAATTCAGTGATTTCTTCACCGTTTCTTTATTTTTGGAGCCATTTTGATAGAATTTGGTATTCTTATGTAAAATTGTATGTATCTCTATGCTTTAACCCATTATTTAGAGAATAAGAGATACAGATAGCAGTGTTTTTGGGTTTTTTAAAAGTTTCACACCCAATTATTCAACATTTTTATTATAATAGTGCATGTATATACATGTATAGTATTAATTCAAATAAATAACACCACTTTCAAGAAAAATAAAACATATATATATAAAGCACAATTGTATATCTAATAATACAAACAGACCACCATGAATATTTTTTATTTATGGTGAATATCGAACTTCATTTATTTAAAATAAAAATACCATTTTTCAAAATAAAAGTCTGACAAAATTCCTTTCAAAATGGAATATTATTTTTTAACAATTCAATGTTCTTATTTGAAAGTTATGATTTTGAAGAAAAAAACTCAAATTTATTTGTCCGACGAGCATAAAAAATCCTGTCAACAGTTTAAAATGTGCCTTTAACTAGCGTCACAAAGTTGGACATTATTGATTTAAAATCACAATTTCTCACATATTTATGGTTCAAACATAAAAAATATTTTCATGGTTGTAAAGAAAAGAAAATAATCTTCCTAAATATGTAATTTGTATATGTTTTTATTCATTGAATTAGTTTTTACAGCTAACATGAATTTATCCGATTTGAAAAACAAACAGCTTGCGTAGTAGTAGCAGCAGCAGCAGCAGCAGCAGATGTTGTTTAATTTTTCTTAAGTTCTATTTTTCACATTCATTGCATAAATATTAAGAATATTTTCATACTAAATGGTTTTAAAGAACATTGAATTGTTAAAAAATAATATTCCATTTTGAAAGGAATTTTGTCAGACTTTTATTTTGAAAAATGGTATTTTTATTTTAAATAAATGAAGTTCGATATTCACCATAAATAAAAATATTCATGGTGGTCTGTTTGTATTATAATTGTGCTTTAGATATGATCAAAAGTAAGTTTTAAAATAAATAAATAAGATAAAATAAAAATAAGATGAGAAAAATTTAAAAAAATTTTTTTTTAAATATTTACCGTTGAAAAATATTTACCTTTGAAAATTTCAAATATTTACCCTTGAAAAAATCAACCAGTGCAAAATACGTAAGGACAATGTACATTTCTTTGAAATGTACATTGTATATTTCAAAATAAACTATGACCCAGCAAAAACAGAACCCACATTTTGTAATAAAACTATTAATTTTAACTAGGGGGGGGGTAGGGTTAGTTTAATGGGAAAATAAATAATTTGGGTTCTGTTTTTTCTGGGTCACGTAAATTCCTACCATAAAATAAACTGAACCCCCATTTTATGTCCGTGTTTTTGCAATAAATGTTTTATTTTTCTTCAAAGTGGTGTTATTTATTTGACTTAATACTATACATGTATATACATGCAGTATTATAATGAAAATGTTGAATGATTTAGTGTTAAACTTTAAAAAAAAAACCAAAATTGCTGCTATCTGTATCTCTTATTCTCTAAATAATGGGTTAAAGCATAGAGATACATACAATTTGAGTGCATAATCAGAAAGAACATACAATTTTACATAAGAATACCAAATTCTATCAAAATTGCTCCAAAAATAAAGAAACGGTGAGGAAATCACTGAATTTCTTTTTTTTTTAATGGTCCGTGATTTGACATTTTTGAAACAAAATCATGTCCACATTTGTACCCCCAATTTCAGGGCTTTAAATTCTCATAACTTTTGAACCACTGGGAATATTTACATAATTCAAACTGTTCTGAACTCCATTTACACAGCTCTATATAACTAATGTGATTAAACAACAATAACCTCAAATAAAAAAAATCAACTGGGAATGCTATTAATAGTGGAATAAACTAGAGCAAAATGACGAGTTAGTCAGAACTTCGACCATCAATAAAATAATTAGCTAAAAAATTGGTTATAAAGAATATAAGAATGCTCAATACATTTGTAGAGTAGAATATTCGGTTGATTATTTTATCAACGCTTGAAGTTGCGACTAACTTGATATTTTATATTATCCGTTAAGTCACACAGTTTTCATAAATATATACTCACACACACACACAAGATTTTCACTATTTTCTGATGGGAGAAGTATATTGTAAATTGACTTTGATGTTTATCAACTATATCAAACCTTGATTGAGAGAAGGCTCCTTGGCATAGTAACTAACATGCTGGAGTGTGACATTGCAGTAAGTGAGTTCAAACTCCAGTTGCACTATTGTTACATAATCAATGGGTTGCCTATCAATTATGTACTGCAGTATAGTTAAAATTAAATTAACAGTTTCATAGAAAAGCACAGAGTTAGTTGATTGACAGATTTTAATCTGTAATTGACCTCGGCTCTCAGTTGACAGAGCCAACATGAGAAACTTAGCTAAGAAAATGATATTATAATGTCTTATTATGATGTAAAAGGGCCATTTCTCATGAGCGTTTTGAGTTGATCTGGGTTTAATAAATAAAGATATCTATAAAAAAAGAAGATAGTCTTGTTTGTTAATCAAAAATTAAACAGTACAGGACAAGAAATCCCAAGACAAGAGCCAAGAAATCATCAAGAAACTCAAGACAAAAGATCAAGGAAAAAGATCCAGCTACCCAACCCAAATATCCAGATAGATGAGGAAGACAATAGCAGATCCAAGATACATATAGCAGATATACAGAGAACTCAACTCGGCTTGAAGACTTAGAGAAACAGAATAAAATAAGTATACATCAATTGAAAAGGGTCCTGAGTTCAACAAGAAATACCTGAAGAAGGCCAGAGAGTACATTGGCCAAAACGTTGTGTAATTAACAATAAAGATGAGGACAATAGTCTAAATAATCCAAATAATCAAGCCACATCTAAAAATTTCAAAGAAATTAAAAGGCTATATAACACTATTACATTCACTTTGGTTCATTGGTTTTACACAAAGAAGTTAATTTAAATAATATATGCATTTAGCTTCTTTTTTTTTTTTGTAATTTATACCAAAGCTGTAAGTGGTCACACAGATAAAAAATCAATAAACGACAATTATATGAAAACATTTTCAATAAATAATATCTATGATTGAATATGTTTTTGCAGTTATTTCATAACTTGACGGTTAACATATTTAGACTAATTGGCTAGTAGTAATTGCTTATCCTAAGACATTTGCTACATTTTACCTAAAACTGAGTTAAAAGTAAGGCAGGTTTATAATATTCAACTATTTTGCATACCCATAATCCTATAACCCATGGTGACTATACCCATAATTCTATG
The DNA here is from genome assembly GCA_023376005.1 of Doryteuthis pealeii. Lineage (NCBI taxonomy): Eukaryota > Metazoa > Mollusca > Cephalopoda > Myopsida > Loliginidae > Doryteuthis > Doryteuthis pealeii. The sequence goes on along the minus strand of CM042147.1, from coordinate 102,445,180 downwards.
ACCCAGGATGACTTTACCCATAGTCCTATGACCCATGATGACTTTACCAATAGTCCTATGACTCGTGATGACTTTACCTGTAGTCCTATGACCCGTGATGACTTTACCCATAGTCCTATGACCCTATGATGACTTTACCCGTAATCTTATGACCCGTGATGACTTTACCCATAGTCCTATGACCCTATGATGACTTTACCCGTAATCTTATGACCCATGGTGACTTTACCCATAGTCCTATGACCCATGGTGACTTTAATACAACATTTGTATCAGATTTAAAAGACAATAGCTCTGTTTGAAATCAATTTTTTTTTTTTTAGCTTTTTATACAAAAATTTAACTTATATGAATCAGTAATTTAGTCCACTTAAAACTTTTTTTAAGCTAATTATTTTTCTGCTTTAACTCTTTGAACTCATAAGCTGAATTTCAAGCTCAGTGAGATCATGTCAGATCCTAATAATAAAATGCTCAATGACCACTCACAGCTTTTCTTCTAATGAAATAATTTAGGGTTTGTTTTAAACGAAAATGTCTGTGCTCTGGAGCAAATTTTAAATATGTTTTGAGCTGCTGCTGCTGTGTCTTCTGTTGTGTGTGTCTGTGTGTATTTTGTGAGCTGAAGTCCAGGGTCTTGTAGGGCAAAAGTATAGGTTCAAAGGATTAGAACTTTCTCCAAAAGTGCACTGAAGTTATCATATAGGTAAAAATAATGCTTCCTGTAATTCGCCAACACTATACCTGATACCCCCCTCCACACACATATGCGCGCACACATACATGTATATTATTACTGTATGCTATTCACACTGTACACAATAAATTTCATTATTATTATTATTATTATTATTATTAGGAATACCTACATGATAGTTCAGATTCAACACCCAACAGATATCAGCCAAAAAGAAAAGGACTTTTTTATTGGTTACTTTTCAGTTAATACCATATTTTCTAGTGTTAAACAAGCCCATATTTTTCATTCATTTTAATCATAAATTTCAAAATAGTATCATTACTTTGGTTGTTTTTTTAATTTATGAATAAAGACTGATCCTATTTTTAAAAGGAAAAATTATATGTCATTAAAATTGGGTTTTTAAATAATGTCATTTATATATACCAGGTTTTTAAGAAATTCATGTTTGCAAATGGATTGATAAAGACTAGGGACTGGCAAACTGTGCCTAAAATGTGTTTTTGACAAAATGACTAACCCCCTACAGAAAATAATTTACCAAAAATCAGGGAATCAGATTTTAATGAAATTTTCAGTGTTTATTTATCAATGAAAAATCTTTATAATGCATTATTTATTTTATTTCAAAACTTTCTCATTTTTTTCAGGTCGCTTAATTTTCACCCCCCTTATGTTGGGGGCGTAAAATGTTTTTCAAGTTGGTCATATATTATACTAATTACAGTATAAATAATGAGATAAAAGACCGAACTTATGAATAGAAACAAAAAAAAAAAATTTTATGGTTGCGCTTCTATGAGAAAATAAGTACCGAAAATCGAAAAATAAAATGTAAAAAAATAATAAATAATTTATTTTTTGGAGATTTCTTTTTTACTCATTTCGATAATTATTCAATTGGCTATTTATTATTCTATAAAAGAAAAAATTATACATCAATGTTTTTTCTGCTTAAAAAGAGGAGGGGTACATTTTCAATCGAGTTTTTCTTCAAAACGTATACTTTTTTTCGAAAAAATAAGGTTTGCATTAAGTAGATATTTACTTTTAGAATCTAAAAATATAACATTTTAAACTTAAAATCTGAAATTTTTTAATTTTAAATGAATTTTATATGTTAATTTTTCATAGCAAAAATACTAAATTAAAGTTTTGAAATAAAATAACTGATGCATTATAAAATTCATTAATTGTTAAATCAATACTGAAAATTTCATTAAAATTGGATAATTACCTGATTTTTGGTAAATTTTTTTTCCACCCCAAAGGTTACGTAAAAATTGTAAACAAGCGCCTAAAACCATTGAAAAAGAGGCAAAATGGCGGATCGCGTCGAAATTGACCAAAACAAATAGTTTTAAATCTTTTAAAAATAAGCTGCATATGTAATTACATTTTTCTTTTTTTTACTGATGGTTATTATGTTACTACTTATCGATTTAGACAAAGTTTAACCTTAAATAATAGATTTAATTAATCTTAATTCACTTTTAAAACTTGTAGTATCCAATTTTTTTTGCTAGTCCCTAATAAAGACAATATTTTTGTGTAGATGTCCAAAGACAAATATCTGGCAATTCTGGCTAAGCATATTGTCTTTGAAATTCAAATATTTATTTAAGATAAAAGCTTTTCTTTCAGTACTTCATTTAACAAAAAATATTTTAAAATTAGATTATTAGTTTATTTTTATTTTTTTTATTTAAAAAAAAAATTTTTTTAAAATAAATTTCCTGCAATCTGCTATTTTAGCAGGTGATTCTAGTTTCTGTGTGATGCTAAAAATGACCTTTGAAATTTTAATTCTAGTTTTAACTTCAAGATAATATAAATTTAATAGTTTGAAAGATAAAAAGGAAGCATACTTTTTGGGCATATTTAAAAATGTAAATCAGAATGAATCTAATATTGGAGGTTTGGGATTTTTTCTGTTTATTCACTACAAATAAGGTAAAGTTATTTATCACAAATATTAATTGACTTTAAAAAATAAATTAGCTTATTTTGGGGTGAATTAGCAGAAAAGATCAGTTTTATTTATTAACATTTTTCTTCTTTTTTTTCTCATTTTATTTTATTTATTTATTTATTTTATTTTTTTTTTTTTAGAGCAAAAGGCTTTATTATTTGAACTAGCAACAAAACAAAACAAAAAAACAAAATGCCCTCCGGTTAGTGTAAAATAAATTTTTAAAAGATATTCTCTGGGGGTGGTGGGAAAATTAAATAAATAGAATAAAATGTTTAATGTTTTTTTAAAAATTAATTACGTACATAAAAAATATTATATTCACTCTACTCCACAGATATTTGTTTTGTTTTACGACAGTAGGGACCTCCAAAATGTTTCTAAAAATTTCTGATTTAATTATTTAGATTCCTATCTTTTATAAAAAAAAATTTTAAATCATGAGTAAAATATATTTTGTTCAGATTTTATAAAATTAAATAGGGGAGGGGCGTGTTGACCTAGTAAAAAATATTTCTCCTAATATATTTTAAGGAAACCTTTATTTAAAGTTTCATCGTGTCAAATATGAGGAAGAGTAATTTTACACATCAAATTGGAGGTCCCTATACATCTGTCAGATGACAATATTTTTTTTTTTAAATACACACATTTTTACATAATTCTACAAAATTTTATTTAATTGGACAATATTTTAATTTTAGCGTATAAAAAAATATACTTCTGTTAAATTTTATGTGAATTTTGTCAACGTCCAAAATTAAATAAGGTTTTTTTTTTTTTTTTTTTTTTTTTGTAAAACGTAAACAAATCTTAGAAATGTCAGACATGTGCAAAACCAAGAACAGAGACAGCTAAATACATAAACCTTTTGAAATTCAATATTAAAGGAGAATATATAACTTTTTTATTTGTAAATCTTTTTTTCATAAAACTCTATACATTAAATAACATTGAATATATATTAAAATCAAATAAACTATACACACACACACACACACACACACACACACACACACACACACAAGCTCCTCCGCACGAGCAGGATACGACACAAGGTCAATTTCTTAAGCGGAGTTCAACAGGTTTCAATTCAGAGTTTTCCTTCTCCTAGACTGGTTACCTATCCATGGGTAAAGAACCCAGTCTGCCCTGCTATTTACCCATAGCTGGAGGGAGAGTATGATTCATACCTTTCCCAAGGGTATTAGCACTAAGTGAAATGCAATTACCACGTCCAGGATTTGAACTCAGGGCGACGAGTCCATTTCCCATGACTTTAACCATTAAACTATATATAAATCAATAATATTGGGCATGTATTTATTAAGACTTGTTTTAAAAGCACTGGGGACCATCAAATGTTCCACACTTAAGTTATAAGTATAATTCTGCATTGTTCTTTATTTTATGTAGTAATGATATTAACTATAAATTAAATTCTCTTTGATTAACTTACTTAATTCCTGAAATGACTGTGACGTAAGCAGTGATGTAGTTTCAGTTACAAATACATAGACCAAATCTTTATTATTGATAGATGAGTAGTAAAAATGTAATTTGTATAGTCAAAAATATCTTGATGAGTGAAATATCACTTCAGTCCATTCTGTGGGAATTGGTCCTGTAATTATGGAAATGGCAAGATTAATGACAAAAAATGATAGCGTACACATAATAATTTAAATGTTTTTAGTTTTGTTTGCTAAATCAAAACAAAAGACCCCAAACAGGCAAATTTACATAGTGGTTAAACATCAGATGTATTTATAAACTGGGGAAAGATTTTTTGATACAACAACAAATGCTGTTGAGCTGTTGAGCCCCTACTTTGTAACCCATCCAGTGTAATTTGTTTTTAAAAATTATGGAAAGGTTTATTAAAAATTAAAAAAACAAACGAAACAAAGCTATTTTCTGCCAAATAGCAAAGAACTTGCATTCCTGCAGGGCCCTGAACTGTCACAGGTTTGTTGTGTGCAATGTATCAAGATTTTTTAATGAAAAATTGCATAGATATATATTTATATATACTAGCAAATATATGCACCCTCCGGGTGCAAGTATTTAAGTTTTAATGGAATGAAATATCATATTAAATTAGAAAGTCTAATAAGAATGCAGATAAAAAGACTTGAAACAGAGTGGGGGTATAATAGAAAAATAGAAATGAAACTTACTCTTCCATCACTGCCATCTTTCATTGCTGAATTTTACTTATTTAACTATTTAGTTAAATTAGGAAATAAAGAATAAAATTACACTTATTTTTTCTTGTTAATGGATTTCATTTAAGATTCATTGGAGAGATTGTTGCTTATATTCATTAAAATAAAACCAAACAATTAGAAATCAATAATACTAAGCACATATTTAATAAAATCACATTTTTAATATCAATATGCAAATTAGCCTTCCCTTTCACACTGCAAACCGCTATTTTTTGTATATATAAATACAATAGCATATTATTAGTATGTAGATGTACAACGCTAATAAAAAGATGAAGCAATTTTATTAATAATTGAGGTTTAAATATCAATAAAATCATAAAGAATGTAATGAAAATAACTATGTTAATTGTGACTCGATTAGTAATATAGTTTCGGTTACAGACAGAAAAACACACAATCTCCATTATAATAAGATATAGATATAAATATATATATGTATAGATAGATATATAGATATATATATATATGTATATATATATATGTATATAGATATATATGTATATAGATATATATATATAGTATATATAGATATATATATGATGTATAGATATATATATGTATATAGATATATAGATATATAGATATATAGATATATGATATATAGATATATATAGATATGTATAGATATATAGATATAGATATATATATATATATAGATATATAGATGTATAGATATATAGATATAGATGTATAGATATATAGATATATGTATAGATATATATATGTATAATATATAGATAGATATATATATGTATATAGATATATAGATATATATATGTATAATGTATAGATATATAGATATATATATGATATATGTATAGATATAGATATATATGTATATATAGATAGATATATATATGTATATATATAGATATATATATATAGATGTATATATATAGATAGATATATATATGTATATATATAGATATATATATGTATATAGATATATATATATATATATATATATGTATGTATAGATGTATAGATATATAGATAGATATATATATAGTATATGTATATATAGATATATATAATGTATATAGATATAGATAGATATATATATGTATATAGTATATAGATAGATATATATATATATAGATAATATATATATGTATATAGATATAGATGATATATTATATATATAGATATATATATATGTATATATATATAGATATATATATATATATAGATATATATATATGTATATAGATATAGATATATATATATATATATATAGATATATATAGATATAGATATATATATATATATATATATGATATATATATAGATATAGATATATATAGATATATATATAGATAGATATATAGATATATATATATATAGATATAGATATAGATATATATAGATATAGATATATATGATATATATATATAGATATAGATATATATAGATATATATATAGATATATAGATATAGATATAGATATATATGATATATATATATAGATATAGATATATATGTATATATATAGATAGATATAGATATATATGTATATATATAGATAGATATAGATATATAATGTTATAATATACATCATAATACATATATA
>CM042147.1:102379224-102438604 GCA_023376005.1 Doryteuthis pealeii | reverse complement strand
GATATCACGCCCTAAAAAAAAATTCGGACCAGATAAAGCGAATCCTTCGAAGCTTGGAAGACGAATACTGTGGAATTAATTGGCTAAGTCTAGTTTAATTTTCAATTGTTATCTCCTTTGCGTTTTTTAATAAATATGTTTATTATTATTCAGTGATTTAAATTGTTATAATATTCAATTTGCTGACACTTAACAATATTAATCTTATTTTTTTGGTATTTTTTTTGTTTTTGTTTTTTGAAGATTAACTCCAGCGTCACTGAAAACATTAATTTTCATCTGCTTACTGATCTTGATCTCGATAATTATAATGGTATCTGTGGACTCATACTAAGTTAAAACTTAGTTTTTTTTTTTTTTTTTTTTTTCCGGAGTGGTGGAAACCGAATCTCACCAGATTTATCACCTGCGTTCATCCCAAATCCATCATCTGCCTCGGCTTGTCACTAATGCTTGACTTTGGGGAAGGAGAAGCATGTGGTGCGTGTCGCACAAGCGCGCACGTTAAAACAAAAACATGTGCAGATATTTCTACAAAGTCCCAGAGTGATGGAGGGATGTTGAGATGTGCAGGCCTGACGGAATGGAAGCATGCAAATTTGAATCTACATACGGCGTGATTCATGACCTACTTAACGTCACCGCCTTGCTGATTGAACAGCAACGTGCCTCGGCGAGTTGTGGGTGAATGAGCAGCCCCTTGGTTCAACACTGTTCACCCAACCACTTGGGAGGTGTCTAGAAAAGATGACCTAAACAAATGCCGATTCACCTATCAAGCTGGCCAGAAACCAACATTTTCGACGGTGTCCACATTAAGCTGGGCGAAAACTAGAAAATAACTACAACACAAAAACAAGGCTAAAACAGCACTTGGAATGTCTGGACACCTCCCGATCTTGAGAGGGAAGTATCTCGATAAGGGGCAGACAGATGCCTCTTGCGGAAATCAGCTTCAGCTATAAGGACCAATTGACAGAAGGGGTGGGCTGGATACACATCCTCATGGAAAGACAGGCCGATGATAGCTATAATAAGTTTGAGGTAAGGTGACTCGAGCCTCCATTCTGAAGCGAACATGACGGACGCCAATGGAACATTTCCTACATTGAAGTTGACCTGTGTGGCAGCGCTGTATGTCGAGGATTTTATATGTGTTATAAGGGTACATAAAACAAGCTGGATCTGTGGGCCATCTGCATGCTCACAACTGCTCACATCTGGACTACTTGTAGAAATGGCTTATTCTGTCAAGAAGCGGCAATCAATCATATATATATATATATATACAAGGTGTGTTCAAAAAGTATTTGAGATTTTTGTTTACTATTTGACACACTTTGTATTCTGAAAAAAAAAAAACAACAAAAAAAAAAACGTTCATTCATTCTTCATTTCTATTCTTGGTAAAGAGCTTTAAACTTGGTACTTTTTGACAACCTTGTAATTCTGAAAAATTAATGAATGAACGTTATTTTTTGCAGAATACAGGGTGTGTCAAAAAGTACAGAAAAATCAATACTTTTTTGACACACCTCTGTTTGTATGTGTGTGGTTGTTATATATATATAATATATATATAATATATATATATATATTAATATATATATATATATAAACAATGGAAAGAAACAAAACGAACACTTCCTGAAAATAAAAAAAAATCTTTAATAAATGCTCAAACTACTTTACCTAGTAACAGAGAAATGAACAAATTTTACAATCTTTTAAATCAATTAAAAACAAAAAAAAACAAACCAATAAACACAAATTAGATATCACAGTTATTAATCTTTTAAAAAAAAAAAAGAAGAAAAAATGAAAGAAAAAAAAAAATAGAGAAAAAAAGAAAGAAAACTTTTATAAACTTTTGTTTTAGCAGAGACATAGATCTATAGATATGAACAGCAATAAGACAGACTGGGATAGATAGATAGATAGATAGATAGATAGATATGAGCGAAATGAGACAGACTGGGATAGACCATAGAGCGAAATGAGAAAGACTGGGATAGACATGAAGCGAAATGAGAACAGACTGGATAGACATGAGCAAAATGAGACAGACTGGGAACATGATGAGACAGACTGGATAGGAAGCGAAATGAGCAGACTGGGATATGAGCGAAATGAGAACAGACTGGATAGACATGATCGAAATGAGACAGACCTGGGATAGACATGAGCGAAATGAGACAGACTCATACACAACATTCAGTGAGGAAAGACAAACTGATATTATACTTTTTAACTTGATTATTCCCTTCGTTGTGCAAAATTTTATTAAATTCTGTTGTTTTATTTTTAAAATTGTCTGATTGTTTTTTCCCAAAGCCGTTTTCCGCAATTGGTGGTCATTATTAAATATATTATCTTGATGGTAGTTTTTTAAAATTTTTATTTAAAACGTTCTTTTTTTAAAATTTTTTAAATAGCGTTTGTTGTGGTTTGAATTTTTTTTAAAATTATCTTGTACATGATGTAACAAACATTCGAGTTAGTTAAATATTCAATGCTTTTTCATTATATCGAAAACTTTTCTTTGAATATGTTTGCTTTTAATTGCTTGATTTATTTTTCATTTATTAATTGATAATGTACTAGCAGACCATATTGTATATATATTAAATAGATAATATATGTATATATATTGATATTGATATAGACATATATGTATATATATTGATATAGATATATATATAGATATATAGATATATATTGATATAGATATATATAGATATATAGATATATATATTGATATATATATATATATATATATATATATATATATATATATATATATATTGATATAGATATATTTAGATATATAGATATGTATATATAATATTTTTCTTTGGAAGATGAAAATTTAATTCTGTACGACTTGGTTATGTTTTGCAGCAACTAGACCTCCCACTGATTATTTGTTTATAATTGATCCTCTCTTAAGGAGAGTCCCTCCTTTGCTATGATGAACATTTTTTTTTCTCCTGTTAAAACCTTCCTCGGAGTCTAATAAGTATGTATACCAAATTTTGTAGCTCTACATCAAACTATTTGGCTGTTTTTTGAGGACAAACAAACGTTTCCTAATTATCAGTATAGATAGATTTTAGTATTCATATATGTAATTAATGTTGGTCAGTGTGGATCTACTCCTGGAGCTTTAATTTTTTAAAGAATAGATAAATAAAAAGAACTAAAAAAAAGAAAAGAAATTCTGCTCATTCAGTTGAATGAAATCCAGCTGTAAACCATTCCATTGACTTTTGTCTACATATAATTTTTATGTACAAGATGTACAAAATTAGTTTCATTCTTTTCAGTTTAACTTAATCAAATCTCTGTTTTCATAAGAAGATTGATTTGTATTTGTCAAATGTATTGATGTATTAAAACTGAAATAGGACAGTAAATGATATTTTTGAATTGTTCCTGAACAACTTGTGTTGCATATATTCTAGATCAAGTGATCTGTAACAAAGTTGTATTATAACATTAGAACTATATAGACTAAAATTGGCCTTTAGAATTTCACATTTATTATAAGATGTTACTTAGGTTTTAACCACTCCCACACATACTACATAAGGTTATGTCTAGCATAGCCAGTACTTCTCTGAACTGCACTTGAACTCTGGTTCAGTAGGTTATGTATTGGCAGCTGGTCACACTCAGTCTTACTTCCTTGGCAACCAGTCTCTTGTTCTTGTAATGATACTAATGTTACTTTAGGCTTACTATTTTTTTCTCCCCTCTGAAAAATGATCACAGCAGATATTTTATAAAATATCAATGTCAGTTTAAAGCTAGAAGTAAATATGTATAAAGACATTTTCAAAATTATAAAACTCTTCTGGGGTTATTGAAATTTTCTGCTACATCAGATTTGATAAAATTCTTCAATTATTCAATGGTAAATAGAATGCTTTTGTCAATTTGTGAGTCTCAAAACATTTTATATCTGAGAGGTAAACAGATGTTTATACATGATTATACAAGAAATATTATGTTAAAGAAAGTCTTAAACTGCAATTGACACTGTAGATAAATAAACTTTTAAAGTAAGATACATTTAAATTTGCCTGCGTATTGAAAATTAGTTTCATTTATAACAAAGGAACATGACAGACCATTATTATCATAATTTTTCCTTTGATCTGCAATATTACTTAAATATTACAGTTATTCTTTTGTCAGCATGGGTAAATTAATTCTTTTTCTCCTGCCTTTATGTAAATTGTAGTATAGACTGAGATCTCTTATCTTTGTAAAGGCAACTGGTCTATGAGAAAGAAATATTCTAAATTTAAACTTCTTCCCAGTGTGTCAGGGTAACTGGCTATGGTAGAGAGTTAAAATCAAGAGCTGGGAGTCCTGAAGGCTGCCCAACATCTTCAGTGTCATTTTATCAACTCCTTCTGTGACACACCAAGTTGTATGACACTTTGCCCTTCCCTTTGGAAACCATTAATATCATGAAGAGGGAGACCTGCAGCAGTCTTTCATACAATCTTGCCCAGGTCTGTGCCAAGATCCAGAGTCTTGCAAGGTTGATAGATGCCATTAGAAGATATATACTTATATAATGACCTAAGAAAATTATTTTATTCTCAAAGTTCAAGCATTTTAATGTTATTGTGCTAATAATAACTTACCCAATAGCTTTTTATTGGTCAAAATTTATATCATTTTAATCTCTTTTTATACAAAATTCCATTGAAATTCCATAAGCTTTGTACAACCAGTTATTTATTTGCTTGATTAATATAATAACTGAAAATAAATTAGTAATTGAGTATACATTTTTTCCTACTAAAAATATATTGTTAAATGGTGCATGAATTTGAAGCACTGTTAAAAATTTACAAGACTTCTATAATTAGTATATTAACCTTTTTTTATTGTCACTTAATCATTCTACTGCATATTGTATATTTACTTCAACTGCTGTCATAAATGTCAAACAAATTCTTCATTTTGAAATCTGATATATTATTGTCATGTCACCAGTCAAGTTTTTAATTTTTTTAAATGTTGAAAACATAAAATATCTACTTTTAAAGAACAGATTTAGTCTGTAATACTATTGTAGCTAACTTTATCTATACCCACATATACACCCCACCCTGAACTTTAACTTGTGTCAAATCTTACCTGATGGAGAAAAGGATAAATACTAGTTTTGCATAATCACTTTCAGTAATATCCCCTTTAAGGATTAACTAAATTTTAAAATCTGGATTAATTAGTCTTAGTGATCATTTGGCATCAGCCAATCAGTTTTCCAATTTTCCCTTTACACTGCTAATATGATAAACCTCTCTTTCTATACAGACAGTTGAGGGAACAAATCAGTTGAAATGTTCTATTGACAATATCAAAGACACAAAGGAGAGATTCAGTTGTTGCCCCCCACCACCACCCCAAAAGGAAAAAAAGAAAAAAAGAAAGAAATGTTATTGATGTTTATAGGCAAGTTCTTATCCAAAACTTATTGTAATAAATTTAAGTTTTATGAAAGATGTTTTAACTCTAAAATTGTCAACAAAGTATCAAAGATGGAATTTTCATCATTAGTTGCTTATATAGTTCAGAATGACTTGAGACTTGTTGCACTTTGCTAACTCTCATTTATAAGGTTTGTATGGTAGTGAAAAAAGTTTCATCTCTAGTTATGTGCAAGCTATTCTTAGCTGGCATCTAAAACTTAGAGGCTATCACACAAAATGAATTCTGTTTTGAACTCTATGTGGGGTTGATACAGTTCAGCATGGTTTATCAGATGATGGTGGTTTTGTGTGTACATGTATTGAGGGGGTAGGGGTGGGGTAGAAAGAGACTGCTTTTAACTGAGTATTTAAAACGCAGTAGTTTGCCTGTGTATTGACTCCAGACATTTCTTATAGAGATTAGATTTGATGCCTGGAGATCTTGACAAGAATGGTTGTGGGAGTAGGGGATGGCTAAAAGATTTTCTTGGAGAAACCTGCTCTGACTCAATTCTTCTATATTTGTGTTCACTATATAATTGCAAGTGGCGTACTGATTTCTGTTGGTTTTTACTCCCCTCTTTTGCGTGTACATACACAAACAATAGGTATTGATTGTTGCTGTATTGATTAGCCATTGATTGATTGATACTAAAAATTTATTTATTTTTTTGATTTTCATCACCACCTTTTAGATGTTCTGTTGATTAATTCTAATTTGCTTAAACTACAATTCATACACATTTTAAAATTTCTGATAACTTAACTGTCTTCCCCTTTCTTTTTTTTTCTTTTGAAATATCTGCTTTAAGGAAATTCCCTCTTACCCAATCAATTAGAATTCACATGTTGTATGTAATCTTTGAGTCATTATTATTTCTTTCTTTGTCACCTTTCATCTTCTATAATTCTTTTCGTACTCTCTCTCTCTCTCTCTCTGGACTTATGTAAACACAAACAATTTTTTTAAACTTACACATGCTAGGTTTATATATATATATATAAAGATAATCTAATGAGTCAGACGAACCTACTATTAGTCAGATTTTAGCCCTGAAGAGCTTTATGCGAAACTTATAGTATGTTCGTCTGACTCATTAGATTATCTTTATTACTTGGTTCTACTTAGGTATCGAGCACTTTTTACATATTAGCTTCTCCTAGCAGTTATATGAATATATATATATCTTATATACATATATATACATATAAATTGTTTTTTCTTTTGGCCAAATACTGTACCATTATATTATTAGATTATTTTTTGTTGGTACGAATATCTTGGTCCTTTCTTTTTTTCAAAAATTTTTTTCTTCCTGGTTGATGTTTGGTAATATATTTTTACAATCAAACTTTCTACTGTTTTTTTTCTCTCCACAAGGATCTACCAACACGCTTGGTATATTATATATATATATATATATATATATATATATATATATATATTACTAAAATTTTCATTGTGTGTGTAACTGTAACCAAGCAAAAATGACACATGGAAAATGGTATATTATATATATATATATATATATATATATATATATATATATATATATATATATATTAAAAATTTTCATTGTGTGTGTAACTGTAACCAAGCAAAAATGACACATTATAGTGAGATTTTATTAGAGCAATACTGCTCTTGAATAATAAAACAATTTCCAGTACAACCTGCAATTGAATAACTTGGTTATTACAATGAGAGCACAATTTTTTTTTTAACTTGCACATGCTAGGTTTTTATATCTATATTGTGGGTTGTTTAATATTAGCTATAAACATTAAATATAAGTTTAATCTATACTTTTTCTTGGAGAATTTAAGCCATATTAGTATTTTCTCTTGCAATGTGAATGTTAAAGAACAAATAATTCACAGGTTTTTGTTAAAAATGATTGCAGAAAAAAAAGGAGAAATTATTACTTTTCCTTAAGTGTAAACAATTAAGCAAAGGTAATAATTTTTTGTGAAAGAAAAAAAAAACCAACACCATAAGATGGTTGTACAGGATGTGGTAGAAACACTTCCCATATTTTTAATTGTCATCTGTGTAATGCAAATGAATTTAGGCAATTGTGACAATTGTATCTCCATCTAGCTAATGTCTTAACTTTTTATGAATACTATCTCTCCCATAATGTCCCTTTTTTTTCTGTCTAGATACGATCATCGCTTTTACCGGTGCACACTGTGCATTTGCTGTTGAAATGTTTGTTTTTTAAGACAGATGAATCTGTAATTGCAACACAGAGCTTTTTATATTCATTTCATATAATCTCAGAATGATGCTGTTCTGGATAGATTTTCCGACATAACATGAAATGAGCACAAAAAGCTCTCTGCGTAGCAATTACCAATTTATCAGTCTTAAAAACAGTAACCTGGTTCAAGCCATGACCACATCTGGAAAAAGAAATGGTAATACATTAGCTAGATGGAGCTACCATTTCCACTTGCCCAAGTTCACTTGCACCATAAAGGTGTCAGTTTAAAATATGGGAGCTATATCTGATGCACCCTGTATGATAATTCACTAGTTGTCAGGAGTTGAGATTAACAGTGTCCCATTATCCCAGGGACTCTAGAATATTCATTAGGACACCCCACAGGACAGTAGGTTTAAAGAATTGAAAAATTAAAATAAGAATATCCAACTAGTAAAAGATGGAAAATTTTAGTTTTCTTTAGTTCATCCAAATCTGTGAAAATGTTTGTTCTTTTACAACGGGGATCACAGTACTCACCTGTGCTGAGATGGCTGTCTGATATACTTTTTTTTATCTCCATAATAAGAGGGGTAAAAAAAATAATTAAAAAAAATTTTTTTTTTTTTAATCTTTTTTTTTTTTTTAAATCTTTTTTATTTTTTTAAAAAATCTTCATGTGCATTGATACTAGTAATAATGCCACATGACCAAAAAAAATAATTTTCTTCAGATTACAAATATTAGATTTGGGCGGTTTTGCAATTTATATTTTGGTATCGGTTTTCAGTTTTTCTCTCTTGATACCACAGTCTTCGGTTCGGTTTTTAGGTTTTTGATTTAGTATTTTTGCTTTCTAAGGAAACCATTCATTTTCTTGTGTGATGATAGCATTTCCAGTATCTGATTTCGGTTGAGATTGACAAATTTGCAACTTAGTCCACTCAACTCACAATTTCTTGTGTATTTCTGGTCCAATCTTTAAAATATTTATATGGTTGGAAAAAAAAGAAAATAATCTTTCTAAATATGTAATTTGTATGTGCTTTTCTCCAATTAGACACTTTAAACTTACAAGCAAGGTGTTCATTTCTTCTCCCACGTCTTAATATATAATTTTAAGTGCATTAGCTAGACAAAACCATTAGTAAAAAATAAAAGGATTAATTTCCCTTATTTTGAAGAATTTCATAGACAGAACACTACCGAACACTAGTGGCTAAAAAAGAATAATTTTTACTTTAGATTTAAAAAAAAAATGACTTGCAGTTTTGAAAATATTAACATTTTAAAACTGAGATTAAAACTTACTTTATTTTTTAATATGTATTAGGTGTATTCGCTAGATAGAAACAATTTTATTCCAAGATAAACAATGTTACACTAGAGTTGCATGTCGTATTTCTCCTTTTTTTTTTTCTATTTGAAAACATTCTATGATATGAAAGATTTCAAAGTGTTGTATTTCCTTTCTTCTTCTTCTTCTTCTTCTTCTTCTTCTTCTTCTTCTTCTTCTTCTTCTTCTTCATTACTTTAGTAAACAAATAGATTTCACATTTATTTCTTAAAACTAGTCAAATGTTTTTGTTCTATCTCTTCCTCTTACAGTGGTATAAATGTTGATAGAATTTAATTTTATTAAAATCTGAAAGTCTCTTTCAACAGTTTTTTTATCCTCACTCATAATAGCACTAAACCGAACAGTTTCAGTTTATTAAAAAATTACACACGGTTTCAGGGTGTACAGATGAAACCAAAATACTGCGGTTTTTCAGTTAAACCGCACATCTCAAATATCCACAAAAAATAGAGAATTTAAAGAAAGCTGATGTGTATGTAGTAAAAACATACATAAGTGGCTAGGTTTTGCTTAATTCCTTTGTCCTTCCTGTCCACCTTTAGTGTGATGCACACCAATTGCTAAGGATGAAGGAAGATATGTTGGTAGTTACTACAGTGTTAATATATAGATATTTTATGTTAAACTGACAAATATTAGGATAATATTTGTGACCTGTTTTTAGGCCTCAGCATATTTTTTTCTTATATCTTTGATTTTTATTTCTGTTGTACTTTATATCTGTTGTTTGATTGTATAAGAGGATTAGAGTTGGAGTAATGCTTATTGCTTCTTTCAACTGTCACATTTTACCATAGAAATAAAAACTGTTTCAATGATAAACGAGGTACAAGGCCATTTGGCTTCCTGATCTTTGCATTAGTATAAAATGATAGCCGCCATTATTTTAAGCAATGTTATTCATTGAATTTATTAACACTTGTCTACTCCTATTTATATTGTTGGCTAGAAAGAGACCCCTACGCATGAGGGGGTTTGCTATTTATAGAATCCCCAAAGTTGTCGGTGCTTTTCCACCAGTGTCCCTCTAAACAGACATCCTCTATCTCCACATATCCCCCTCCTTCGATGACCACAATGCCCATGTTTTGTGGTCACATGTCCGGATGACTCCGAGTAATCATGTGTCGGTCCTCGCATTGTTGGGGACAGTGGTCTTGGCGGTCGTGCTACGCCATAGAATCAGGCTCGCTGGTGGGTGTTGGTTTTCTTCCACCTCTATATCAGTGTGATCTGTCATTATCTCGTTATCATCTGTCGAATCTACCTCCATCATTTCAGGCAGG
Organism: Doryteuthis pealeii; assembly: GCA_023376005.1. Lineage (NCBI taxonomy): Eukaryota > Metazoa > Mollusca > Cephalopoda > Myopsida > Loliginidae > Doryteuthis > Doryteuthis pealeii. Next base: position 102,428,259 of record CM042147.1, on the reverse strand, counting down.
TTGCTTGGAGATTCATTTTTGATGGGCCTTAGTATTTGTGGGGGTGGTTGTGGGTTTAATTGTTTGGGTGCATAGTCCAGTGTGTCTACAACTGTTAATATTTTTCGTAAGAACCAATGGTTACGTAATGTGACTACTGTTACCATCCAACCATATCCGGTGCTGCTTGTTGCCCATCGTTTCAACAACTCTCCTCATTTTCGTCCACCGCTGTGGATATGGTCCCTCCTGATTCTGGACTTGTACCGACTCGCCAACCTGGAGTTCTTGCAGCATTCAATTTCTGTAAGTCCACTGTTCTCCTGGGCAAACCATCCTTCTTTGGTGTGACCACCATCCTTGAACACCAGAGCGTAGGTGTGCCTGCTGGTACTGGATCAGTGATCCCCAACCTAACGTCCCAGTCCAGGTGCTCTTTCACCCTCTTTTTCCAATGATGAGGGACTGGAATGGGTTTGTGCACTGCTGATGGTTTTGCTTCTCGGGTAAATGTTATGTCCAGTGGCCTCCCAGTCATAACTTATAATGGTTGGTGGGGACAGGTATTGAGTGCACTTGACTTGTAGTACTCTCGTATCCATAGTTCCAAATGGTTCCTATTGCTTACAGTATGTGTGAATGAGATCCTAGCTGGTTTGTCTGGTACCGTTGTTTCGATTCGATTCGAGGACATCCACACGGTGCATTCCCATGTATCTGAGTAGCATTACAGGCATTTAGCTGAAAAACGCTGACATTTTAAAATTTGCGACCTTAATCAGTTAAATTTGCAATTTCTCGAGCATTTCTTAACCAATCTTTAAAAGATTTATATGGTTATAACTAGCGTCACAAAATCGGACCTTATTGATTTAAAATTACAATTTCTCGCATATTTATGGTTCAAACTTAAAAAATATTTTTATGGTTGTAAAGAAAAGAAAATAATCTTCCTAAATATGTAATTTGTATATGTTTTTATTCATTGAATTAGTTTTTACAGCTAACATGAATTTATCCGATTTGAAAAACAAACAGCTTGTGTAGTAGTATTAGTTTGTTTTTTTTTCTTCTTACGTTCTCTTTTCTACATTCATTGCATAAATATTAAGAATATTTTCATACTAAATGGTTTTAAAGAACATTGAATTGTTAAAAAATAATATTCCATTTTGAAAGGAATTTTGTCAGACTTTTATTTTGAAAAATGGTATTTTTATTTTAAATAAATGAAGTTCGATATTCACTATAAATAAAAAATATTCATGGTGGTCTGTTTGTATTATTAGATATACAATTGTGCTTGATACATATGAAAATATAGATATGATCAATAGAAAGTTTTAAAATAAATAAGATAAAATAAAATTAGAAAAAAAATTTTTTCTCGAATATTTACCTTTGAAAAATATTTACCTTTGAAAATTTCAAATATCAACCAGTGCCAAATTCGTAAACGTACGGACACTGTACATTTCAAAGAAATGTACATTGTATATTTCAAAATAAACTATGACCCAGAAAAAACAGAACCCACAAATTTTGTAATAAAACTATTCATTTTAACTGGGGGGGGGGTAGTTTAATGGGAAAATAAATAATTTGGGTTCTGTTTTTTCTGGGTCACCCTGTAATATAATGGGATTTTGATGAGAATTTAGCCGTAATATAATGGGATTTTGAGTATGATTTGCAAGTTTTACCCAATATTTACTTAACATTTTTGGCATGAGAATTTTCAGATTCACACGTAAAAAAATTTGATAATTATCCTATTTTATGGAAATTTCCACAACAACGAAATTACTTTCTTTTTTTTTTTTTTTCTGAACTTTTTTTTTTAGGTATGTCTTAAAATTAGTAATCCTTAACTTTTTCCTCATAAATTCCTACCATAAAATAAACTGAACCCTCATTTTATGTCCGTGTTTTTGCAATAAATGTTTAATTTTTCTTCAAAGTGGTGTTATTTATTTGAATTAATACTATACATGTATATACATGCAGTATTATAATAAAAATGTTGAATAATTGGGTGTGAAACTTTTTAAAAAACCAAAAACGCTGCTATCTGTATCTCTTATTCTCTAAATAATGGGTTAAAGCATAGAGATACATACAATTTGAGTGCATAATCAGAAAGAACATACAATTTTACATAAGAATACCAAATTCTATCATTGCTCAAAAAATAAAGAAACGGTGAAGAAATCACTGAATTTCTTTTTTTCAAATGGTCCGTGATTTGATATATTTTTGAAACAAAATCATGTCCACATTTGTACCCCCAATTTTGGGGCTTTAAATTCTCATAACTTTTGAACCACTGGGATATTTGCATAATTCAAACTGTTCTGAACTCCATTTACACAGCTCTATATAACTAATGTGATTAAACAACAATAACCTCAAATAAAAAAATCAACTGGGAATGCTAATCTGAGGTTGATATGTCAGCTTTCAATGTTTGGCTCGGAAAATTTTGAGGGATTAGTCCCAAGTCCTTTATGGCTGACTCAGACAAGTAAAATCCTGAGGTGTTTTCAGACACATACACGACGTGTCTGGTTTTGTTATTTCCAACCTTGATCCGCATAAAAATTACGCCTTTGATACGTAGTTGGTTGTCCATAATACCGCGAATCCTATGGTTAGTTGGTATCAGAATGTTGCTGTGTGCCACCTACTATTTCCAGTATCACTGGGCCACTCGAACACATTTGAGCAACAGTATCTGCAACGGCCTGGATATGGTGTCTTTGTTGATGTATTCTACTATTCAGAGTCCGCTCAAATTCTGCATGGGATTCTGGTATTAAAGATACCTCGATTTCCAGGGTAGGTGGCGGCTCTGGGGGGCTTCTTTTGAATCTTTCCTGACTCCATGTGAGGTAGTCCTCGTCTTCGTCTCTCCGGTGTTCAGCTACACTTTTCCCTACTGGCGAGTATTTTCGACTGATGTTCTGTCAAGCTACTTGTCAATTCTGTGGTAGGGACTGCCTTTGGTTTTTGGCAAACCTGTTCTAGGTGCCCAGCAACCCCACAGTTTCTGCACCGATGCGTTCTCGCTGGACAGTTTCTCCGTCCCTTCAGCTCGTTGGGGTGCATTGTCTTTCCACACCCATCACATGGCTTGGTATGTGGTGTTTTGGTTTATCTTCACCCTGAGACAGTGGATCTAGGCTGCTTTGCAAATGTGTCTAGTTTCTAAACTGGCCAACCTGTGGAACTTCTGCTCCACCGTTGTAAGGGTATTAGCCTCGGCTAATATTTTACTTTGATATTCCTATATCCAAGCTACCATGTCTTCTGAGTAGTTTATAAATCATTGGCAACTTATGTTTGGGCATTGGATGCTGAACTCGCAGAATCTCGCTTGGGACCGTAGTCTTGCTAAAAATTGTCCCAGATCCTCCACTTCATGCTGTCTCTTGTTGTGGAATTTGTGTCTATGTACTTCCTTGTGTACACCTTTCACTACTATAAGCCGTAAGTGTCGTAAGAGTTGTTCTTCTGTTGCTGTGTTGAGTGCTTCGGACCCTACTAGGTCGAAAAGTAGTCTGTTTACTTCGTTCAAACAAGCCCTCCTCAACTCGTTACAAATCTCAGCTGGGTCTGTTAGGCCGTACATCTGTTTGTATCGACTCCAAGAGTTGTTGAATAGTGCCCAGTCACCCTCGGTGTAACCGTTTTTCGATAACGGGTCTATCAGGTTTTTTCGTGTGGAACCGGTTTGGCATTTCTCTACCAGTATGAAATTTGTTATTTTCACGTTGAAGTTCAATTAACGAGTTGCAGGTATTGTTTATTACCACTGTGTACTGAAGTCATTTCTACTAACTTCAGATCAGTGGTGCATAAAAATCCAAAATTCTAGTAGGTATCCTTCCAATCCTGCCCACAGCGCTATATATTGTTGGCCAGAAAGAGACCCCTATGCACAAGGGGTTTGCTATTTATAGGATCCCCTGAGTTGCTGATGCTTTCCCACCGGTGTCTCTTTAAACGGACGTCCTCTATCTCCGCACTATAGTAAAATACTGCTGTATATACTGAAGATAAGTTCATTACACTTCTTGATTTCTTTAGTATAACTCAACTTGGTTTATATATTTTCTTCCTATTTTGGACCATTGTTATCAGTAGTGAGTTTGGTAACTCATAACAAATCTTCATACTATAAATTGTCAATTTGTTTATGTATACAAATCAAATTAGGATTTAAGTCATTTAAAGACAATATTCTTTATATTTCTCAAAACATTGAAAATATTGGTTGAGATGAAGAAGTTATAAAATGCTTGTTGCTGCCTGACTTATAGATTGTAAAATTTATTAAAGAATTTTTTTTATTGTGATTAGATTTTTATATCCATATATTATAACACAGCAAGAAAATAGCATATCATAATGAGATTTTTATTAGCACAATAGCATCAAAACACCTTAATTTAAAAGAATAAAGCAATTTCTGATCTGGTCCATTATTATAATCATTCAAGGGAGGTAACTAATAAATGCTAATTATAGAATATTTTGCATCATTTATTTGTAATTAATTCTATAACTTTTATAAACAGGATGTGAGTCAACATTGAGCTTAATGATCACAAAACGTGGCTTTAAGTCAAATTTGAATTTTTAAAAAATGTGTTTTTAAAAGTGTATGTGTGTATGCGCATACACTTTTAAATCATAAGCAGGTTTTACACTGTATTGGTCTGGCTAAAATCATTCAAAAACTGTTGTTCATAAGTAACTCTGCCTTTAAATAGCCAAAAGTCATGTCACAAGGTTTTTACCATGCATGCTGAAAGGCAACTTCATTGTGTTGAGTGAATAGGACTTTGCAATCCAATAGGAATTATTTATATATCGGATTCAATAAACCGGCTGTTAATTATGGCACATTGTCTAACACATGTGAAAGACTAATATAAATTGTGGGCTGAAAGAAGTACCAAGTGCAAAAAAATAAACTTAACAACAAATCACTTAGAGCATTTCCTTGAATTTCAAACTTGTATCACCAAGTGAAGGTTTTAATGAAAAAAGCATCTTGTCTATTCAACATATCTAATAGTCATTTTGAGAACAGAACTCTATTGTGCTTAATCATTTAAAATGTGGTTTAATTTGTTTAATATAAATAGTTTATTTAATTAGTATAAAGAATATTTGCTGTAGATTATTTTGTAGTTTTTCTATGAGTTTTTTTTTTTTTGTCTTATCCTATTGAGTGCTAGAATATATTGAAACCTTAAACTTGTATGATTAGTAAAGAAAAGCAATACCAAGCCGGCTTGTTACATGAGATGCTAACTGAGAACTCCAAGTGCTCAAAGTAATAATAATTATTAATATATATATATATATATATATATATATATATATATATATATATATATATATATTTAAGTAACACTTGTGTTGGCTTATTGGATAAAACTAGACTTGCGGTTGAGTGGTCATACTGGAATTATTTGGAGAGGCTTATATCTTATCTATCTATATTGATACATATATAAAGGGCAGTTGTGTGTATGCATGTATGTGTGTCTGTATGTCTGGAGAAACTACGAAAATAAAACAATTAATGACAATGTAAATATATATATACACATTCACTTGCTTTTTGTGCAAAAATGAAATTTTATTTATATCTGGAAAAATATTTAAAAATTAGGATTTGAATAGTAAAAAAAGGGAAAGTCATTGGTTGTATTCTTGATTAAAACATAAATCAATTTTGTACAACCAAAACCATCAATGGGTCTGCAAGATTAACTTTTTATTAGCCACTTCTAATTTTTAATAAAAGAAACTGATTTCAGACTATCACAAAAGGCCTTTTTTTCTTTTTCTTTTTTGATTTCTAAAATCTACAAATAGTTGTAACCAGATTATAACAACTACCCATAACATTTTCAACCCCCCCCCCTATTAAGATATAGACAGAATATCATAAAAATGTTACTGTTTATTGTTGTATTTATATGTAATAGTGCCTCGCCTCTGACCTATTTATCATAAAGTAGTTCTTTAAAATTATCAGTGTCTGTCATTATTCATTGTTAAATGTATTTGATCGAAAGTAACTTTAGAAAACACATATTTTATACAAATCATTAGAATTATTTATAACTATGTTAACAGTCATTCATTTTTTTCTTTATTTTGATTAACACAAAAAATCTGCACAATTGGAAAGCATTTAAAATAGTATTTTATTGTGAATATTTAAAACAAATTGCTTTCCTTTTTGATCCATTTTTATTTGCCTTATATGACATAAATTTAGTGGTTTTCACTAAGGAAAACCTTACTTTATTGGAAAATGAAGACATTTATCTGTATTGATAATTTTTTTAGTAATTAAGGGGGTGGTTTAGCTCAGACAGTAGAGCATTTGCCTAGGAATCCTAAGGTTCCAGATTCAATACCAGTCCTTGCCAACTCAGCACATGAGTAGCACAGCTTGGGTAATCTGACTTGTGTAGTAAAGTGAGTAGCTGACAGTAGGTGCAATGCTCTGCTCAGCAAAACAATATCTCTGGTCTAGCACTTGTGGAACTGGGAAAGACTCTTACACTGTCCAACTGATAACAACAATATGCTACTCTGATGACTTTTTTCTTTTAGATTGGATAATCATATTTTTAAGATAATTTAATATATCACTACTTACATGTTTTAGTGGAATTAAATTTATAATTTCTGAAAAGAAAAATTCATGATTACAACCATAAGTATTTTCAATTACAGAAGTAATTGTAATTCTTAAATGAATGAAGGAAACAAGTAAAAAAAATAAAGAGCAAATAACTCCAATTGGTATGAACATTTAAGGAAAAAAGTTTGAATTTTCAGTTAGATTCATCTAGGAGTTTTGCTGTCTATATTGTCTACATATATATACATGTATACACATCTTTAAGAAAGAAAAACAACTTTTCTTTTCTTTTTTAATTCAAAATATCAACTGTAGGATTACGTAATTCAAGGATTTCATGTATTTACATTTTAAGACATTTTTTATTGCTCCAGAAAGGCTATCAATGTTTTTTTTTTTGTTGTTTTTTTTTAATGGGGGAGGTATATTTTAAGGTATGAAATATGAAATACATTTCAGTTTTATAGAAAAGGTTATTTGTACTTGTTACAATAATTTTTAGAATGTTAAATTGATTAAATTAACTGAAATAACTTTTTAATATTTTCATTAAGATGTCAAACTTAATTCTAAACTGATCTGGGGTAGGATTGTTCTTAGAAGTCATCTGAAGAGGATCCTTCCGATAATCTCTTGTCGGTTCTGATATATTTTATTTGAATGTTTAAAGCTTTAATGAAAACTGTGTGTTTCTGTCTACTTAGCATCTGCATCCTCTTCCACCACTTAAGAAATAATTTGCTTATTAACCAATTTTTTTCTTTCTTGTCTAAATTTTCTATATAGCATTTATGTATAAGTGTATGTGTATGATATTTCTCTGTATAACACTTTTCACAGAGCATACAGATACTACACACTTATCATAGTATTTATTCACTTCTCCTCAAAGGCTAATTTATTACAGGGTAAGTTTATTGTGGAGTCCAGTAAAAAAAAAATTGTCCAATTCCCTTAACCTGTGTGAAAAAGGCATCAGATTTCTACCCCATTATGGTGCAATGAGGAGATGCTGTTTCAAGATTGGAATCTTGCCTGGGGATGAGAACACAATTGAGAAAAGGGAATAGAGTATGTACCTGGATCCTAGCCTAAAAGTAGAATTACCAATCCGTATGTGTGTGTATATATATATATATATATATATATATATATATATATATATGGATTGGTAATTCTACAAGTTAACGATTGTATTTGACCCTATGCTAACCTTTTATTAGCATAATGATGGGATTATATATATATATATATATATATATATATATATAATCCCATCATTATGCTAATAAAAGGTTAGCATAGGGTCAAATACAATGGTTAACTTTTTGACAACCGTCAATAGGGGGGGGGGTATTTGCCTGCTCATCCCATTTATGAGGGCTGGACACAAGGTCTCGTTTTTACGTGGGCGCATAAAAATTGCGTCGATCCAGGGGGATGGTCCCCCTGGATCGACACTATTAATTGTACTTTACTGGTCCAGAGGCCGAAGCACACAGGACCCCCAGCCGAGGCCAGGTATAGAAGGCAAGGGTATTTGCCTGCTCATCCCACTTATGAGGGCTGGACACAAGGTCTCGTTTTTACGTGGGCACATAAAAATTGCAAGGATCTGGGGGGATGGTCCCCCTGGATCGATGCTATTAATTGTACTTCACCGGTCCAGAGGCCGAAGCACACTGGACCCCCAGCCGAGGCCGGGTACAGAAGGCAAGTCTCAAAGCATAGAATCTGGAACAGATACTACACTTTGATCCTCCCTTCTAAAAGTTGTACTGTCAATAGTAAAGTCAGTGGGGACTAAATAATAAACATATCTGTGCTAATATTATGAAAGGCATAGATAAGTTGTTAGCTGATTCCATTTCATTACTTTCATAATTGATGGACCAATATTTCTCTTCTGCTGCCTAGATAGGTAAAAAGTATGACTTGTGTTTTTATCCCAACATTTGTAAATGAAAACATTGCCTAATTTTATTCATCTCATATTTAGGAACCTACATCTAAAGAAATAGATGCAGTTATAGTCACTCCTGTATAAGAATATGCTTATTTCAACAGATAATAATATATTCAAACACATCAGCTTATATACATGCAATAAATACATTATGTATGTGTAATTATTTGTGTCAACTAGTATATGTTTAGATTTATCAATGAATATTTCAGTTTTTCTAGTTAAAACAAAAATTAAATTATTCAGTCTGGAAGTCAGTAATATAAAACTAACATACACATACATTTTTTGGAAAAAAATATTTAAGAATGGCTAAAGCTATGGCCATAAAATTTTATGAGATACTATTGGGACTCTGGAGCATATATTTAGCATATCCGTCTTTGAAAATTCCAAAATACTAAGGTTTTGGCAAGGGATTTTATGATTTAATTACAAAAATAGTAAACTGAACCCTTGTTTTTTGTTCATCAGACTCTAATAGGAAAAGGTTTTATACATAACTATTCACTCAGACACTTTTTTTAAACAAAGATATCTATTTCTTTTCTTGGAGAAAAGTTTGCATTTGTTTTGTACTTGTGTTTTTTTTTTGTTTTTTTTGTGATCTAAGGTACCCGTATTATCTGAGTATTAATATAAAAGGAAATTAATGAAAATACTTGCTTTATTTTTATTGTATTATATAATTTCACATTATTCAAACATTTTTAAAAGTACAAATAAAAATTTTTTTGTAAAACTTTCTTGTATCAAACTATTTTAAGGTTATTAATATCCATTTGATAAAGATTTTTAAATAAATGGAAAATTCTAGTTTTCCGAGGTATCTTATAGAAATAATATTTATCATTGATTTAAAAAATTTTTTTTTTTAATTCAACTTGTTAATAGTTTTGTAAATATTATTGAGAAGATCAAAGCAGAAATTGTTCAGACAATTGAACCTCTTTGCATTCTTGATGTTGTAAGCGCAATGTTTTAGCTGATCCATTCATCAACCTTTTTCAAGTTTACCTTGTTAATAGTTTGTTTCATATTAGGCATTGGATTAGAATCTAAACCCTAATCACACATGTGCTACTTTCTACTTGTGAGTACCTCAAGTATGGAAATGCTATTGTTTAATGCAGCAAATGACTTTACAAACAGTATGCAATGATCACCTATGCAAAATATGTGAAATTTAATTTTATCAGTCATTATGAACCTTTTTTTTTAATCTTATTTTGTTTTATTTATAACAACTTTTTGCTGGATTACTCAGTGAAATGATTCTAACTTGATCCAGTATTTTTCCCAACCACTTCTGCCTTGTGGAATTTTTCAGGGCCTCTAAATTAATATTATTCCTGGTTTGTCACGATGATGTCCATCACAATCTGTTCATCCAGCTGTTGGTTATTCCTTCTTTTCCAAGTCTTACAACCACGCTGTCTCTCTTATTTGTGCTTTTTCTAAATACAGCCATAGAACTATTAATACTACTTGTATGCCCAGCATTGTTATAGATTCATTAGGCTTGCCACAGGAATTTGATCTATGTATTATTATTCATCACTTCAGTGCCACTTGCTGGAAGTACAGCCAGCAGACTACAGTAATGATGATGATGATGATAATAATGATGATATCAGCATAGCAATGGCAACTACCATTGCTTCCTCCATAACACAGTTTGTATCCAAATGCAGATTCTGCTCTACTGCCACTACTACTTTGGGTCTTTCTATTTTGCTGATAATCTGTGTAATAAACTCACCTGTCACTCTATTTTGCTACAAGCCCCTCTACTTTTATAATTTCTTCCTAGTCTGTTTGCCAATTCATTTCATTCATTCATCTCTTGTGTTGCAGATTGAGTGCAGTTGGGGGAGTAAAACACTCTGATTTTACCACATTAGCTTGTAAATGATATAAATATTTCATTTCTTTCATTTTGAATTAAAAATTTTGATATCTTTGAAATATTTTTCTATGTTTGTCATTCTTTTATCCATTCATATAGATGAATGACCTGTGAGAGTGGTATACTGACCTCCAACACTTCACTCTGCTACACAGTATTGTTTTTTTTTAAATATGTAACTGCTAGTTTTCTTATGAAAAATCTGTCTTATGTAATACTAGACAACCTGTGAACCTGTTAGGTTTCTGTTGTAACATGGGTCCATGATGATAAATCTAATTAATATTTCATGGTTATTTTTGCTATATTAAAAAATTGGATGGTTAAAAAAAAATGATTCAGCACAAAATCAAACAAAATTCTCATTCAGTTGCAAATTTGAATTATTTTACCAAGTTCAACACTTTCATTCATTGGTAAAGATAATTGACTTAATTCTCCAGCTCTCTACACCCGCTCAAATATTTCTTTCTTTTTCTTTTTTAGATAGTTTATAAACAAGAATGATTATACATTTGCTATGTATAGCAAATGTATAATCATTCTTGTTTATAAACTATCTAAAAAAGAAAAAGAAAGAAATATTTGAGCAGGTGTAGAGAGCTGGAGAATATCACTGGTAGTTTTCTCATGACAAATTTGTCTTATGCAATATTACTGAGTTTTCTTTATTTTAAACTACCAATGTAGACTTTGGAGGGTGCTTGGAAAATTTAATTATGGAAGTGATAAATACTATTAATACCTTAAATGTTTTTGTTTTTACATTTGAAGTAGCTTTATAGATGAAGGGGTGTTTCTCATGACTTACATTGTTTGAGTATCATGCTGATTATTTCTCTTCATGGCATCTTGACAGTACCTATCTCTTCTCCAAGTAACATGCAACAGGTTGTATTGGGTTACATGGTACCAGCAACAAAGAACAATCTGTGATCTGACATTTCTGTTATCTAAAATAGAGAACAAATTTTCAAAGACCACTGCATCGGTGATACAATGGGTTACTGAAAAGTTATCTGCTTAAGAAGAAAATTTTATAAATATAATCTCAGAAAGAGCCAAAATATTGTAAGTTAAAATTTTTGGAAATTTCAGTTTTAACCTGTTTTCACATTTTCAACAGGCCAGTTTGAGATACCTACTTCTAGTCTAACCTCTTATTCAATGACTTGTTAGATTAACATGCTGAATACTGCATTACAAGTAAGTACATAGTGGGAAAGATTTTATGTTTGCATCCAATACGTATACTGTTGTATTTTGAGATGGTTGCATTCAGTCAATAGATGTAAAGATTAAGTAACATTGGATGAATTTTGACATTTAACCAAAGTTGTTAGCCATTTGAATATTGTTTATTTTTAAATGAATAAAAGTTCATAAAAATGCATCAATATATCAATTTTGTTTTTAGGTAAGTTTTTTGTTTTTGCTTTAATAAGTCATCAGTTTTGATGCAAAGATTCACTTTTCAAACATCATCTTTTTTTCCTAATTGTAATAACTACAATTAGTTATTTAGTTTTTAAAAAAAATCTATTTTATTTTAATTTAATTTTTTTTTTGTTATTTCTCATCCTTACAAGCTATATGTTAAATATGTAATTACTGTGAAATGAAAAAAAAAAAAAGAAAAAAAAGAAATAAATACTACCTCTGTTCAAAAATAGTTATTTACTAAGCTGTTGGCTCATTTTTATTTTAAAAACAAATTAAAATTAATTAAATCGATTATTTAAGGTCAAATTTTTGTCTAAGTTGAAAAGTAGTAACATAATGAGCATTTAAAAAAAAAAGGCAAAATAATATTAGATATGTACTTTATTTTTAATACATTTTTAACATTAAATTATCTCGAATATTTTACCAAAAATGGCGCTTTGTGTGAAGTAATTTATGGACTAAAATACCTACATTAGTTAAGATTTTAAAAATTATAACAGTTTCTTCTTAGAAATCAATAACAAAAAACATTAAATACACTATATACAGAAAAATTACTAACTTGTTTATATTTATGAAAACATAATATAATTTTTTCGTTCCAAACACGAAGTGTGTAAAAACTTGTTTACATTGAGTTTATATTACCTTTTGTAGGGAAAGAAGTTTGAGATATGCTCACAACTAAACCAGATTGATAAACAAAAAATTAGCTAAAATCAGGGAATTATCTAATTTTAATGAAATTTTCAGTGTTGACCTATTAATCAACGAATTCTTTCTTTTAAATTACTGAATCGTTTCAATCAAACTGATTCAATGGAAATAAATCAAAATTCTTTAAAATAAATATTACTATTAGAGTCATCCATAGTAGCATCTTGAACAACAATTTATATACCTAATTAATAGATAAAATTCATTTCAAATATGAAACTCCTAATTTTAAGTTTTGAATTTCATATTTTTAGATTCTAAAAATAAATTTATTTAATAACAAACCTACTTTAGTAATATTATCTAATCATTTTTGGAGAAAATACAATTGAAAAGTTAGGCCCCCACTTTTTAGACAGAAAAAATATTGATGTATAATTTTTTCACTAATGTTCTAAATTGTATACCAAAACAACGGAGTAAAAAAAAATCTCTGAAAAAATTTTTTTTGTTTAAAAATATTTTTTTTTTTTTTACATTTAATTCGGATTTAATTCAGATTTTTGGTACCTGAGTCTCTACCTTAATTTTTTTCTTCTTCTATTTGCACCTTTGGTCTTTTGTCTTTTATTTATACTGTAATTAGTTTTGAAAGTATATAACCCCACTAATATTTTGCACCACAAAAATAAGAATGTGAGGAGTTCAAAGTTAAGTGATCTGAAAAAAATCAGAATGTTTTGAAATAATATAACTGATGCATTATAAAATTCATTCACTGATAAATCAACACTGAAATTTCATTAAAATCAGATAATTCCCTGATTTTTGCTAAAAAAATTTTTTAATCTGGGGGGTTAAATTTATTATGTAAGGTATGCCTATAATGTCAACATTGGCAGATCTTAGCTTAGTTTGACAAATAGGTCTTACAGTACCTGGTTTTTAGTCAGCCATCTAAGTAGTGAGCAGACTATTCACCACTGCTTGATCTAATGTGAACCTGTAAGTTCAGCATGATTTGACCATAAGTCCTGGCCTATGATATTTGTTACATTTAGATATATTAGAATTAGTAATTATCATAAAATTAACATTTTTTTGTATCAGTTTAAAAATAAGTTTTATACATCCAATTCCACTCTAATAGAACAACATTACATATATTTTAATACTCTTCATACAGAACTAGAGTATTGGCAATTAGTATTAGATTTACTTTCATTAAAATATCATTTATTTAATTAGTAAATTACATGACTTATTCTATCATACAGAATTTCTCCTTATTCTGTAGAGACACCAGGTTTTGTGATTGATATATAAAAGTACTATTGTGTTTTATAAATATCAGTACTCTTTCTCTCTCACTTTTTATTGAGGAAAAAAAATTCAAAAAAGGTTTAGAAACTTAGAATTCTGGTCTCTCTTTGCTGTTTTACTGTAACGATAATTTCTTTAATAATCATAAACACCTTTTCTTATATATATATATATATATATATATATATTTTGTTGGGTCAAAGATAATACACACTTTGTGAGTTGTAGTACTCTCCTCCACCCAATATTTCTCCACCTCTAAGTGAGGCAGCCTTGATCTTTGACCTTATTGCTAGTGCTCAATTTCAACCTAGTCTCCTCTTCATTCTTTTTCTCGTAGGCCTTTTAGGTTGGTCCTTACAAACTATTCTAAATTTAGAATGTAGAACTAACTAAACAAGAAAAGGTACAGGTTTGTGTGTTGTATACGTACGTGTATACAGTTGCAATGCTCTGTTATTATTTGAATGAATATGGGAACAGTGTGAGTTTTGTTATTGCTATATATACAATATTATCTAATTCAATAAAAAAACTCAAGTCCTGTTGTAGTAACCATCTAAATGCTAATCCTCCTCATCCTGTTATAAATTAAACAAAATGTCTATTTTGTTCTTCTGTTTCTGAACTAAATTAATGGTGTGCTAATTGTATTTTTATTTTTCCTCCTCTGAACATTTGTGTATGATATGCACACAATGACATGGCTCTGTTAGTTGTATTTATGTATATCTTTTTTTTTTTGTACATAAACATTGTGCAAATAACTTTCAAATGAGTTTGGAAAATATTACAGGTTGTCCCAAAAAAGGCACAAATGAGTTCAAAAACATTATTTACATTTTTCTCTGCATATTTTCAAAGTTTTAAATTTGAAAAGAAAATGATTAGTTAAATTTAAAACCCATTTTTGACCTTTGGAACATTTTGTGCTGAGTATTGACATTGAAAACATCCAACTCTTCTTAAACACACACACACATTGTTTATGTTATAAATTGTATCCTGCTGCATTCTAAATTTGTATTCTTTCTGAATCTTATTTTAGAATTATGTTGCAAAAGGAATTATCTTGTTTTATTTAGGAGTGGAAATTTGTTTGGTACTATATAAAATGTTAACTTAATGATTTTTTCATTGTTCATAATATTTTTGCTCTTTAAGTAGTTTATTCACACATATATATCAAATTTGGCAAATCTTAGTGTCTTCCTTCCACAATATCTACAGAATCATTAAATTTGTTTATTTTATCACAGGATTTCTAAATCAAAATTCAATATGGCAAAGAATGTGTTAGTTTAAAATGTATAAGACTTTAACTGAAGCAAATAATTCATTATTCAAACTAAATGCTGAAACTAAAACTTTTCAATATTAGTTGAAATTTTAAAAAAATAAAAAAAGGTATTAGTACTTCATTTTTGTGCCCAATTACAATAAACTATACACAAATTTCCCTAAAGAAAGAAAAAAAAAACCTTCATTATTTGTTAATTCTCAAAAATGATGTGATTATTTCAATCTAGATTTGCCCTTCTGCCTTGGATCAGAAGATCTGTGCACTCTGTGAAAGTGTTGCCTTCCTGCACTCTGTCTAAAATATGTGCTCTTTACCTAATTTAGTATTTCCAAGTTAATTTTACTGTGCTGTTCAAGCAGCAGCAGAGTAGATATATCACTTGCTGACCTCCAGTTCTAGACATTTGAATCAGAGCAGGATTCACTTTTTCATTTTATAAATCTGCTTTAGTGTGACAAGTTACAGAGAAACAAATAAAATTATCAAAAAGCTCTAAACTCTAATAAATAACTTTATGATTTTTAAGAAAACCTTATAGGGCCAGTTTAACTCAGTAGAGCATCTAGATTCCTAGTTCGATACCGGGCCTTGCCAACTCAGCGTATGAGTAGTACAGGGATCTGTTTGGTAACGTGAGGAGCTGATGGTAGGTGTGGCGCTCCACCTCAAGACACCAAAACAATCTCCTTGGTCTATCATTAGTGAAAAGGGGATAGACTCCCTTGCTGTCTGGCTGATACCGACTTTAGGCCACCCTGACAACTTTACTTTTATGTATTCCTAGAACATTAGTATTTTCATGAAAGGTCTGATTAAGCATTGAACAAAATTTTCCAAGATATTTGCTTAGAGTTCAATAAAATTTTAATTTTCCCTTTAAAAGTTTTGAAAGCATTTCTTTGAAGTGAAGTAGAGACATAAAAAATGTTAAAAATATTTGCATCTTTTTATGATTGTTTATTTGTAATGTAAGAACATTTTTATAGGTAAAAACAAAAGTTTTTGACAGTTCTATGCATAAAATTGAGAAATTTATAGTTTATTATTAATTTTTTTTATCAAGTTGTTTAAATTTAAATCAATGATTAAAATATAAGTTTTTAGCTTTGTTTTACTGTAAATATGTACAAAGTTTGCTACTTTTTCAATTGGTACCATAATTCCTCTTTAAGAAAAACTAACATATTCTTAAATTTAGTGCAATTTGTTTATAAAGATAAGAGTTGGTTTTTGACAGAATTCCACATCCTTATCTAAATTTAGCAGACAGTTACACTATGTGTATTTTTTTTTCTTGTGCAAAGCGCTTGACTAGATAGGAATGCATTCTCTCCTTTATAAAAAAAAAATTAAAAAAATAGAAATAGTGATGAGACCTCATTTCAAACTTTATATTGTCTTATGTAACCAGTCATCTATAATTCACAAGTGAAATGGATTAGTGTTTAAGAACCAATTAATTGGTTTGACAAAGTAAGGGAGGCACTAATTCTACTTGTGTAACCATAAAAAGTGTCTTGATTTATGAAATTGATATTTTGCTAAGTCTTTACTTTAATTAGAAAGTTTTAAACTTTTTTTTCTTCTTTTTTTATTTTTTTTAAAGTAAACAAATGAATAAATAATCAAAACTTTCTTTTCATGGGGTTATTAATTCTGCATGAAGTCAAATAGGAAATTTTATTTTAATCTTCTAAGAAAATCAGGATTCAAGATCCTTAGTTTTGCTAAGTTCAAAACACCAAATATTAAACTAACTCAACAAATAGTCCCTTCTTACCATAGAAGTTTGTACAAAAAAACAATTGTAATATCTGTCAAAAATTTTGGCATATATAAAATTGATAATTTATTATGAGAAAGTTTGAATATACGTGTCTTTTAAGTATCTTTTTTCAATTATGTATTTGATCCTATGTTGTAGATGTTTTATTTTTCCTTGTTAAAAAAAGCTCAGTCACTTAACCTGAATTAATGTTGCTGCTATTAGATATTACCAGACTAGAAACCGGTTTATTTTGCTATTTTGAATAATGCAGTTTGAATTAGTAAATTCAAAATTATCAAATTTGGCAAAGTAATTGCATATATTTTAGTCATCATAACTTAAAAAAAAAATATGCAAGTGTGTGTGAGTATGTGTAAGTAATGTACACAAATAAAAGTAAACTAATCTTTTAAGTGAGCCTATATTTATCTGAAGCAAATCTTATTTTGCTTTACTGTCAGTACAGACATATTGATTCCTGCTATACAAGGAATAACTAGTTGTGAATATGGCCTTTGTAGCATATTTACTTCACTATTAATCAGAAATAATTATTTGGTTATGATTCATAGATTTAATAAGATTTTTATAGTCAGATGTTCAATCAGTCTCAGAAAAAAGAAAAACATTTTGTTCCTTCAATAACCACTATTAAATAACACCACCCTGTTATTGCTTTTATGACTAGTTATATTCAAACTTAGTAAATTTCTAAATCTCTGGGGGAAAATGCTGATTTGGCAAAAATGTTATATTTGATTAGACTTTCTTCTCTATATAAACTGAAAAACTTTCAAACACAAATCTAACCTCAGCTGTTATCTCTATACGTTTTTATTTTTATTTTTTTATTTTATGTATCGTATGGAAGTGATCAGTTGTTATCACCAACTGTGTCAAGGACTCTTTATCTTGTGTCTCTTACTATTACCTGTATTTTTTCTTTTGGAATGGTATTCTTATTAATGTTTTGTTGTTGTAAATATAAATGACACAGGTTATAAAAAGTTATTTTTAGTTCTTCATTTGAATATCATTGTTACTTTGTTTTTCAATAATTTGCATTTATATATATATATATATATACACACACACACATACATACATACATACATACATACATATACACACACACATGAAAATAACATTTCTTGGCAGAGCTTCATGACATCACACCTTAATATTGCCCTGATGATGGGTAATATATTTAATAATTATTAAAATAATCAAAATACTTGAATGTAGGCAGAAGTATTTATTAATTCATTCATAAATAAATGCATTCTCTGAATATTAGTATTTTCATATTTTTATTTTGTCATTTGGGAAAAAATACAAATATGGATAAGAATGAGAATGATTTGAAAATAAGTAAAGATAAGTATTCACTTTAAATTCCTGTTGAAACCAAACAATCTAATCAATATATGTAAATATTATGTTGACCACATTCAAGTTCATCAATTTTAATGCAATTAACAGAATTTCATATGGAATTTTATGCCAGTAGTTAAAGAAAAAAGTTGTTTCCCCAATGTCAGTGTAGCTAAACTGGTAAGGATATTATTTCTATATCAAATTGAATGGGATGCTATATAGGTTAGTTATTTTTAAATCATTATTACTGGTGAATTTGATTCTCACTGAATGCTTCATATTTCTGGTCTTTCAATAAACTAAGTAAAGTTGGGTAAATGACAATTTTCCAATTCCTTCTGTATTTTCTGAATTGAATCATTGAAACGATAGAATAAGATTTGTTTCTAAGCTTTGTCATATAACTTGAGAAAAATCTATAGATAGGCATTCTGATCAAACTGGGTTGCTGAAAATTTAATATCAAATTGTTGCTAAAAAGAAAATATTGCTATATGAGTAGTATTGCCACCAAGGAATGTCTCTAGTTATTTTAGTTTTAATAACCCAGTTAACAACTGAGAGTTTTTGTCTGAATTTTTTAGAGGATTTATTTTTGAGATTTTTTTTTTTTGTATAAGAGGAAAACTAAATCTGTATGTACTATTGTTTATATTCATTGTTCTTCATTGTTGTCAGAAAATTAAAAAAAAGAATAAGTTGGCATAGAAAGACATTAGTTTAGATAATTTGATAAATTCTATAAGATGTCTAAAATACAAATAGGATTAAAATAATGTAAGATGATTTTTATTAAATTATAAGTTACTAGCTGAAATACTTGTCTACACTAGGTAAGAAGACTTGGATCACAGCTAATCATGACAATAAAACAATTCCTTAGTTTTGATAGTCAGCTTATATAGGAGTGAGCGACACTTGAAAGATTTACTTATCTAAACTATTTTGCTGTTATCTGGCTTGTTAGTCCTAACCAATAATACTATGTAATTATCTTACATCTTCAGCCTTAAACAAAACAAACTATCTATTAACCTACTTAGCAATGTTTAAATAATTATTTTAGTAAGGCAAATAATTCCCCTTTTTTAAGTTCAGTTTTATAAATTCAATATGATTACTTATGTCTTGCAACAATATAGTTTTCTGTGATTGTTGTTTGTTATACACTTTTCCCCACAAGGAACAAGATTTTTTATGTTTAAACCTTCCCTTAGGTCAAATAAATATGCATACAAAATTTAATAGATCGATATCAAATTGTTTGGCCATATAGAGAAGAGTCTCTTCTCAATGATTGATTTCAGATACAACTGATTTTTGTTGAAATGACTTTTTCCTGTTTATCTATTAATTATAATTTGATATTCACATATGATTACTAACTGCTAATTAGAATTTGATTGAGAAGAACAAACATGTCCCATAGCCTAGTGATCAGGAGAATTTGACTTCACTGTTTAATCTTTGTGATTCAGAGCATCAGTATCTTAGACAGGATTGTTTAATTGGATTTGGAGTTGTGTAATAAGAAGCAATTTTTGGGTTAATAAAATCATAGTTGGTAAAAATGTACTGACTGACTCTTAATAAAATAAAATAAAAATTTTATATATCATTGATAAGAATTTGATTAACCTTTCTTTTTGGTTATATAAGTACTTTGGGAAAATTTTACAGTAGGTATGACTATGCTTCCAAAAGTATAACTCTGAGAAATAAAATTCCTCTAATTTGTATAGAAATAATTTTATAATCATAGACTTAATGGCAAAAGCAAGAAGAAAGGTGACAAAAAAATTGATAAAAGTTTAATTGCTTAGAACCAGAGAGTTTTGTGAAAAATGATAATGTAAAAATGTTGTAAAATGTAAACAAAGAAAATGTATTAATTAGAATATTTTTAGGTGAAAGAACACTCAGATAAAAAACAAAAAACTGCCAAAGATCAAATAATTATTGAATTCTTAAAATGATATTCATTCTTTTCTTTTTCTTCTTCTTTTTTTCCCTCTCTCTTCTTGCTCTTTTCATAAATCAAATAGAATTGAACTCTCTCACACACACATTTTTCACGATGAAAGAAAAGATGATCTGTATCTGTGATATATTCAACCTCCATTTTTGTGTTTATTAAAATCATTATGACCGTTTCTGTGTTCCTTGTCTTGTATTAATTTTTAAAATTTTTTAATTTTTCAGACCATAACAGGGGCTATGAGTACATTAAACCCACCTGTAGACCTGGATGATCTGAGTTTAAAATTCAGGGTCAATTACATTCAAGAAGTTGCAAGTCAGCCAGATTTTAATTATCCACCAGTAAGTATGTCCTATCCAGATCTTTCTGCTTTTTCTAAATGTTTATACCCATATATACTCATATTTTCTAAAAATTTATACCCATATACACTCACATCTTGCTTTAGCCATAAAATCATACCTATTATAATGTACAACCTGTCTCATAGTTGTTACATTTGTGTGTAAATTTCATAGATTAAATATAACAACCATTACAAGCATCATTTTAATCTATTCTGTTCTATCTTGATTTTTGTTAAAATCTTGGCTTTTCATTATTAAAAATTTTCAATAAAATCCTCAGTTTATTCTATTTAGTACATTTTATGTATCGAGTTGATTTCAGGTTTTGTTTTTTCACCCCAATCCTTCCTTCCTAGAGCTGATCATTATTTATACTGGGTAGTGATAAGAAATTGACCTTTGAGCAGTGACATATAAATGAACAAAAATTGGTGTAATCAGTTTATAAAATTGCCTGGGAAAAAAAAATTATTTTTCCAATTTGAAATAAATAACAGGATTGTTGTTCTAGAAAATGTGTTAATTTTTGTGAACATTAAACTTCAATGAAGTTTTGGTAATGTTAATTGAATGGTTAGTGTGGATTGACAGGATTATTTATATATGGACTGACACTTTTACCTAGGATTAGAATGTAGTATCTGTACTAGTAGAAATCCCACAGTTATTTTTAAAATTGAAAAAGTATAAAAAGAAAATATATAAAATGATTATTTTTAATGTCCATCTTCAAAATTGACAAAATTTGGACCAAAGATTTGTTTTAATGCAACAAATGTAAAAATTATGTTATCAGAAGAACAGTGGAATTTCTCATTACTGGGTTGGTAATACATTTCAAAAGGGTATGTGTCTGTTGAGAAAAATCAGCAATGCTTTGTGTTACCATAACCTAATTTCTCATTATTCTGAAGATGCACTTAGTGTAATGGTTATCATTGTAGGAAATGGAATCAGTGACCTCAGTTTAAATCCTAAATGAGTCTGAATGCATTTCACTTTAAGCTAATGCCATTAAGAAAGGCCTGAATCCATATGTTCTTCCTCCCAGCTATGGTAAGCAGACTTGGTTCTCAAAGAAGGAAAGCTCTGAATTCAAACCAGGTGTACTCTGCTTAAATATTGACTATGAATCACATTCTGGGGTTGGGCAAATACATGCTCTATAGGGAGATCAGGTTAGATGACATATGAATATAGATAAAGCTACATTGTGTTATAACAATGTGGCTTTATCTTTATTAAAATCGGGTCATTGCAATATAGATTGAAAACTTTTCAGATTTATTATAGACTAGAAGCGGCTACCCAGCAAAGTCTGGGTAGAGGATTAAAAAACCTGGTTTAATAATCGTTTGCAGATCTATTACTACTGAATAACGAGTTTGATCCTCGCAGGATGACCCATAAAAATCACCACGTAAAAAAGATCTTATTTTAATCCAGCCTGGTGGGAAGTTAGGGAATTTTTTTTCTCGTCAGAGTAGAGGAAATGACATCACAATGATATAGGAAGACATTTTAATTCAATGATTAACTATATCTTTTTTTAAAATGAAATATAAATGACATGATTTGCTAAATTTCAAATTAATATTTCAAAGTAAAAAAAAAACATACAAAAATATTAAATAAAGTAATCAAATTAATGTAAAACGATAAATAATCTTTAAAAAAATAACTATTGATTTGGTACAAATACAGAATAGTGCGCAATAGATAATATCATTAAAATTGTATTTTAGAATAAATAACATTAGATGATGAAAACTCCCGAAGAAGCCTAATTCTAACCCACTTATTCAAATCTCTCAAAGTTTTCAGGTATATCCATGAAATGTAATGCATTTTATATGTAATCTAATGGTATTATCTCTTGCGCGCTATTCTGCATTAGTATCATGATTTTATTTGTATTTGTAATATTAAAATAAATAAATTAACGCAATTATTTTATAGACAATGGCTAACATGAAAAATAAAAAACGTTTTTACATTGACGAACGATGGACATCAGTACATAACTATATAAATTTTAATTTTTAAATAAAAAAATGTGTATAGGCATGAAACGTTTGTGAAAAATTAATGACTCCTTTTTAAAATATCAAATGCAAAAAAACAAAAAAATCTAAAAATCTAAACTAATCTTAGAAAGAATTTTGTATTTGTTTAAAAGTTAAATATCAACTCACCGTAATAATTACAATGTCAAAGTGATTAATTCTTAAACTGTCCATAAAAATTGTATAATTAAAAAAAGAAAAAAAGATTAAATAAATGATTGTTTATCCTGTACAATGAAATATTTACTACAACTTTGAATCAGTAAAAATGTAGGTTTAACATGAACCCCCCCCTCCCCCGAAAAAAAAAATGAAAAGAAAAAATTGGTCAAGCTTCAGTTATTCATTTGTTTATTTTTTAGCGAGAAATGCTGAAAAATAGCAGAGTATAACTTTAACATTATTTTATAAGGCTGTTTAATTTTTAGATGTATTCGAAAATATAAATCAAATCTTGAATGTAAAATAAATCTCAAAATGTAAAATAAAGAAAACTTAACAAAAAATACATATCTCAATTTCATGTGAGCAGTGAATGAAATTTAGAAAAAAAAAAAAAAAAAAAAAGAAAAAGAAAGACGTTAACCTTTAATCCAATATAAATTTAGTTTATATTATACTAGCAGCAACTACCAGCGTTGCCTGGGTAGAGGGGGATTTTTTTAAAGTTAGTCCCACAGATCCATTATTGCTGAATCGTGAGTTGAATCCCTGTGTAAAAAAAAAAAAAAAAAAAAAAAAAAGACCTTGCATTGATCCAGCGACTCTGAAAATAAACGTTAATGTCCACTATTCAAAATATTAAATGCAAAAGAATATCCTAATCTGTTATCATTTAAATTTCATTTTTTAATCCTCTTCACAAATATAAATCAAATCTTTATTTATTTTTTCTCAAAAACCAAGCCCTGGTGATATTTAATGTGTATATATATTTACTTTGTCATTAATTGTTTTATTTTCGAAATTTCCTCCGGACATACAGATTCACACAACTACCCTATATATATGTATAGATATAGATAGATAGATGATTGTTCTTTGGAATCAATATTGTCAATATTTAACATATTCCCAGTTGATTTATTTCAGTTTATTATTATTTAATCACATTAGTTATAATGAGGTCTGTAAATGGAGTTAAAAACAGTTTGAATTATGCAAATATCCCCAATGGTTCAAAAGTTATGAGAATTTAAACCCCCAAAATTGGGGGTACAAAAGTGGACATGATTTTGCTCGAAAAATACATCAAATCACAGACCAATTCAAAACAAGAAATTCAATAATTTCTTCAACATTTCTTTATTTTTGGAGCAATTTTAATTGAACTTGGCATTCTTATTTAAAAATCTAGTATAGAATTTGTAAATCTTCACATAACCCTCCTTGTGGACTTCTGTTGGCTGTATAGAGAATTATTTTCTGGATACTGATAGTTTCCCTCAGAATTTTACTGTTACACAAACATCTTGATGTTTGGAGACTTCTTCTAATTGTAGACGGGTTTATTAGTAGTAATTTTTCAAAATTTGTTCTAAAATGTTATTGCATGATAGTAACAGAATTCAGTTTACTTAACTTAAACACACACACAAAATGCCTTCTTAACAGCTATAGTTTTTGACACTTTGACTGACAATGGAACATTTACTGCTGTTAAAAGTTTTATTTATAAACTTTATTTCTCTACAAAAAAAAAAAAACTGGTTCTTTTGTAGGCGCCTAGTAAAATGTATACCTGCTGTGCATATATATTTATGAATAAAATATCCAACAGAAAGGAACACAAATAAGATTTAACTCTAAAAAAAGAAAATGCTTAATTGAACATGAATAAGCTTTTAATTTAAATGCATTTATAACACCAGTTTGAAACAGATCAGTTTTAAAAGTGACTTTCATGTTACTTTATTGGCAAAATAGAAAATATCAAAAACTTTAGAATCTGCTGTATTCTCTTTGTATGAAACAATGAACCAGATTCTATTATGTATCACCTTTTCTGGCAAGATTAAACAAAGCACTATTCTACTTAATTTGATATAGGTATAAAAAAAGAATAAAAACTTATTCCCAACATTCAGATTTTAATTTACTATTTAGTTATGATTTATTGCTAACAATATTTTACTTCACACTCAACAGTTATATTTTCATAGACAGTTTTAATGTTCTCTAGTATTTTTTCCTAAGTTTTAAAGATTTTTTAAATCATTATCTGATGAAGCCCATTCAGGGTGAAACATCATAATGAATATATAAGCACTCTACTTGGTTTTCACATCTTATCTTTACATGCAAATGCATGCGCACCCACACACTCACTATGGTATTACCTTATAGCAGAACTGAAAAGGATAATTATTTATGATGTTAGTTTTGTGTACCATCTGGTTAAGAGAGAAAAAAAGTTGCTAATATAATCAATTGTCATTTTCTTTTTTCTGAAATGAAATGCTTTGATAAGTAAAACTCTTTTATCTCCAAAATGTTAGTCCATAATTTCTCATAACTCTAGTAATGGTTCCATCTCTAGACAAAATTTGTTGTTTTTCCTTCTGCAAACTTCCCAGATTTATTGGTGACAGTACAATTTCAACTATATTGCCCACAGTAATAATATATATTACTAATTTTTTATACATTTTCTTTTATCAAAGAGCAAATAAACTTGTTCTCAATTTCACTATTGTTTATATTTGATATTTTGAAACATTTTTATCTATTTTTCATTTCTAACATTTTTATTTGGAATTGTTTATTCTTAAATACCTTCTCTTTTTCTTTTCTTAGATAGATAATACATTTTGAAATGTCTCACTAAAATAGGATTCTTTTTTAAAAAAAGTTTATTTTCTATCTATATGTATACATTCCTAACAGCCCCTAGTCCACATTTTTATTTGTATTTATGCATTTGCTCTTGGAAAGCTAAATAAACTATCTTTTTATTTTTACCAGTAGACAAAAAGTTAAGATTTAAATTTCACTACTTGTGTGTATTTTATTTTTAAATTAAAAAAAAAAAAAATGTGTGTGGGGTATTCTACATATGTTATAAAGTCGTTGTCAGGGTGGCCTAAAGTTAGTACCAACAAGACAATGAGGAAGTCTATCCCCTTTTTACTAGCACTAGACCAAGGAGATTGTGTTGGCATCTGAGGTGGAGCGCCACACCAGATCCTTGTACTACTCATACGCTGAGTTGGCCAGGGCCTGTATCGAACCAGGGACCTTCCTAAAAAAAAAAAAATGATAAAAATTAGTAGTATGATTTATTTTTTTTAATGCCTGTAGAAATATTTAAAAAATGCTTTTTTGAATTGCCAAATGTTAATTTAAATGTTTTCCAAATTATAATCTGCTTTAGAGTTTGGTCATATGTATATTTTGGGGGGATTTTTTCTAAAAATTCTATTCATGAATGGTTGATGAATTCTGAATATATTATTGCAGGTTTACTACATCTTTTACCAAATGAAATATACTATCATACTTCATAAATTAAATGTAATGATAGGACAGAAGTTGTGTTGGATTTATGAATGGGGAATTTCTCTTATTCCTCTATGGTAATTATGTATAACCAATATTGGTGATTGTTTTGTAACTGAAAACTTGTTCTATTCAAGGGTGATATTGTGCTGCCCTGTATCTGTTGAAATTTTTATGGAATTAAATAGAAGGCACTACTTTCAAAACCTCCCTAGTATATTTACTTATATTCCAGTAGTAAAATAATGATATAAAAATTCATTCAGTACCGATGACTTTTGGCTGTTGCATTCTTGGAGTCTTGAATGATTGTCAGCTTAGAACTTTGTAGTGAAGAATAGCAACAATTGTTGGGATCATTTTATTGATATAAACTATTGAAATACATTTTCTTTGTACACCTTTCAATAAGTCTCTAACTTATGGTTAGAATATAGCAGAAATTGTTGGACCTTTGACCCTCATTTTTATATTCTTGAAGTTGTTGTCCATTACGGTTAATTCATTCTTCAACTTTCATTGGGTGAAAAAAGAAGTGCATTTTCTTTTCAAGGAAAAAGTAGTTTCTAATACGTAAATCTCTAATCTCTTTATTATGGAAAACTTAGAGTAAGTTTCCTGTGTGCTCATTTTCTTTGGTTACATTATTCAAACACACCCATTCCACTATAATGGTATATAAGTAGATTGACTTTTCACCTGAGGAATGAACCTTGTGTAGTGTATTATGCAATACATCTCACTGCCCATTGTTCAAGACAACACTACTGCCATTCTATCAGCAACTAAAAATGATTTATTTTTAATAAATAAATAATTAGTACACACACACACACACACACACATACACATGAACAAAATTACTTCATCATATTCTTAAGTGTTAAATCAACATACCAATGAATGTCATGAACATTAGAAAAAATGTGTTTTTGTTTTACTAGTTTAAATTATCACTTCAAACTACTCAGAAAATCTTGACATATACAGCTGCAAAAGTCATTATATAATAATACTGACTTTGTAGATGCATACTAAGATAATATACTTTTCTTTCAGGTTGAAATAGGTTAAATTTATCTTTACTGGAATCAAAAATCAGTAAAGTCTGACAAGTTTCTGATGTTTATGATTTAAAGCCTTTTAAAAGCAAGTGTTATTGATATTGTCATTCTATTTTGACTCTAAAGTAAGAAGACCTTTTATTATTTTTCCCCAAGGATAATCTTGTAGGAATACCAATGGTCACTTGGCAAATATAGAGTACCATTTCTACCATTCAAAATATTTTCTTCTCATATCAGATGGGTCAGTCAATGCCAAGATTTGCCTCACTCCAATCTTTGCTTTAAGTTGAGGTCATTCACACTGATTGCAAGATTTTGCCTTAATTAAATAAATGTCTTTCTTTAGATTAACTCATTACTGGTGTTTTTGAAAAGAGGTTACCTGGTACTTTGGTTACATTAGTTATCTTTTATTCTACTTTATGACTTATCTGTTATCAAGTGAATTTGGAAATTTTGTCCATTTCTTCTTTTGTTTTTATTTGCATGTTTACATATCCCTCTTACTTTCTCTCATCAGAACTTAAATGTTTTTTGGTTTGTTTTTCTTTTTTGTTATGGGGAGGGAGATGGGTTTGTATATTGATTTTAATTTGCTTATGGTTTTTTAACTTGTAGATATTGCTTTGTGTTGAAATAATTTCATTGCTTAATTCTATTTGCTTCTTGGCCTGTGTACAAACATGGAACTGAAATTATTTTCCTTATATATATATATATATATATATATAGGCTACTCCAAAATAAATAGAACTGACTAGTGTGCTTGTTTGCCTGATTTATCAGGCAAACTACTTAAAGGCCTTCAAATAAAGAATAATCAGAGTGCAGTGTAAAAACTGTTACTGCTATTAACATGACTTGCACAACCAGTACATTCTTATTCTTATGAATTTACACTTTGAGAACCTATTAAGTACTGATATGTAAAATCATCATCATCATCATATTGCCTTAGCAGCTTGGTTATTCATGACAATCTCTCACCCACCGTCCCTATCATTCATTGCCCCTGGGAGGTCCTCTGTGCAGCATCCAATATTCGTGCACAGCTAGTCAATGTATCTCTTTGCTGGATGGCCCACACTGGCATGCCCATGTGCTGGTTTCCACAGAAGAATGTCACTTATGAGTTCATCTCAACTTCTACAACAGTGTTCCGCATGTCTTGTTTGCCTTGCACGGATGGTTTGTGTGATATGGGGGCAGGTGGCTGTGAAACTGTTTACTCATGGGTGCTGTTTCCACGTCTTATTTAAGATTGTACTTAGCATTCTTGTGCAGCTCCCATCTAGCTTATTTTCTAGGCTCTTCATTAGGGTCTAGGTGGTGCAGCCGTACAGTAGCACGGATACAACTATTAGCATTCCCAGTTGATTTTTTTATTTGAAGTTATTGTTGTTTAATCACATTAGTTATATAGAGCTGTGTAAATGGAGTTCAGAACAGTTTGAATTATGCAAATATCCCTAGTGGTTCAAAAGTTATGAGAATTTAAAGCCCCGAAATTGGGGGTACAAATGTGGACATGATTTTGTTTCAAAAATATGTCAAATCACGGACCATTAAAAAAAAAAGAAATTCAGTGATTTCTTCACCGTTTCTTTATTTTTGGAGCAATTTTGATAAAATTTGGTATTCTTATGTAAAATTGTATGTTCTTTCTGATTATGCACTCAAATTGTATGTATCTCTATGCTTTAACCCATTATTTAGAAAATAAGAGATACAGATAGTAGCGTTTTGGTTTTTTAAAAAGTTTAACACCCAATTATTCAACATTTTCATTATAATACTGCATGTATATACATGTATAGTATTAATTCAAATAAATAACATCACTTTGAAGAAAAATAAAACATTTATTGCAAAAACACGGACATTAAATGAGGGTTCAGTTTATTTTATGGTAGGAATTTATGAGGAAAAAGTTAAGGATTACTGACTTTAAAACATATTTAAAAAAAAAAAAAAGTAAATTCGTTGTTGTGGAAATTTCAATAAAATAGGATAATTATCAAATTTTTTTACGTGTGAATCTGAAAATTCTCATGCCAATAATTAATGTTAAATAAATATTGGGTAAAACTTGCAAATCATACTCAAAATCCCATGACCCAGAAAAAACAGAACCCAAATTATTTATTTTCCTATTAAACTAACTCTAACCTCCCCCTAGTTAAAATTAATAGTTTTATTACAAAATTTGTGGGTTCTGTTTTTCCTGGATCATAGTTTGTTTTGAAATGTACGATGCACGATTGAAAAGTACATTGTACGTTTACGAATTTTGCACAGATTGATTTTTCAAACGTAAATATATGTATACACATATATAATATTAATTTAAATATGTAACATCACTTTGAATTTAAAAATGCATTTCTAAATGCTTATGTTGAATTACATAAAAGAAATAGATTATCTATTTACATGTTTTCACACAAACCCGGTTAGTGTGTGCTTTTTTTGTTTACATTTCTCATAATTTCAAGTTTTTTTCTCTCCAAAATTGAAACGGACGTAATAAATAATTTAATTATTAAAAACACATAAAAGTTAAATATTTAGTAAGATTCTTATTTTATTTTCAATGGTATAAATATTTTAAAAATTGGACGAGAAATAAGTGATGAATTTAAACTTTATTATGTGCATAAACAATGCCTACTAGGCCTGTCTCCTCGGCTAGGCATTGCCTAGCCGAGGAGACAGGCATACATCGTACGCCTGTCGGACAAATAAATTTGAGTTTTTTTCTTCAAAATACAAATTTTCAAATAAAAACCTGAAGCAGATAGCAATATTTACATTTTACACATCATATCAAAATAATTCTGAAAGTTTCTAATTCTACACACAAAGTGCGTCTTTTTCGCTAATCATCCTCATTTTGAACAAATATTCTTGGAGTTTGCACTATTTTAATTTTACTTCCATGGGTCCTAGAAACAAAAAAAAAAAAAGCTCCCTTTTGTACTTCCAGGTTTCTTCTAATTGAATGCAAAATTTCAAGAATATTGATAAAGATTAGCCACTTAGATTTTCCAAAGAAATGTAGAGTGTAAAATGTATTCTTGGAAAGAAATTCCTATCACACATTTTCGTTTTTTTAAGCAAAATATGTTTTTAACTCACTGTAAAAAAATATTCAATTAATAAAAACGCATACAAATTACATATTTAGAGAGATTGTTTTATTTCATTTTCTACCATATGAATATTTTTAAGATTGAACAATAAATATACAAGAAATTGTGATTTTAAATCAATAAGGTCCGATTCGTGACGTCAATTGACAGGGTGTTTTTACAACCGAAAGGCACGTAAATTCGAGTTTTTTCTTCAAAATGAAAACTTTCGGATCAAATGCCGAAGCACTTAGCAATCTTTAAATTTCACAAATTTTATAGGAAAATAATTTTGAAACTCTCTAATTTTACAGATGTCTTTTTTGCGTCTTTCATATTTTTTAAACAAATAACCTTCAACTTCGCCATCTCATATTTTCGTTTCTATGGATCCTAGAAACAAAAAAAACAAAACAAAACAAAAAAACCGTCTGTACTTCCAGGAGTCTTCTATTTGAGTGCAAAATTTCAAGAATATTGATAAAGATTAGCTACTTTGATTTTGAAAAACAAAACAGCGTGTAAAATTTATCCTAAAAAAAAAAAACAGTCATATTTTT
This sequence comes from Doryteuthis pealeii, assembly GCA_023376005.1. NCBI lineage: Eukaryota > Metazoa > Mollusca > Cephalopoda > Myopsida > Loliginidae > Doryteuthis > Doryteuthis pealeii. The sequence goes on along the minus strand of CM042147.1, from coordinate 102,397,208 downwards.
GTTTTCAACTGTTCGACCGAAAATACAGTTTTAACTCGCTGTAAAAAATAATTCAATAAACCGATAAAAGTTACATATTTAGAAAGATTACTCTATTCTCTTTCCAACCATATAAATCTTTTTAAGATTGGTTTAGAAATACTTGAGAAATTGCAAATTTAACTGATTAAGATCGCAAATTTCAAAATGTCAGCGTTTTTCAGCTAAATGCTTGTAATGCTACAACTATGGTCTGGAAGAACTGTCGCTTTAAGTTGTCAATGATATCTGATTTCCATATGATTGATAGTCTGTCTATAGCAGACCCTGCATTTCCTATGTATGCATTAACATCGCTTTCTGTTGATGAGATATTGCTGCCTAGGTATGTGAAATGTTTTACTGAGTTTAGGAGTTTACCATTGAGATGTCTCCTTTATTTTTAAACATATGAACTCTATTTTATCAGAGTTCACATAGAGACCGATGTTCTGTGCTGCCTTTTCTAGGTTGCATAACATGAGTTTGGCTTGTGCAGGTGTATTAGGAAGAAGTGCCAGATCATCTGTGTAGTCCGCTTCTGTGATAGTCTATGCTGGATATCGTCTGCTTCTTGCCTTTTTTTAGTGTGAAGCCTTTTCTTTTATGGGATCTAATGATGTTCGAAGTACGTAATCTAGGCATATTATAAATATATATGGCACTAACGTATCTTCTTGTAGAACTCCAGCGACGATGTCAAGGAAATCTGTGTTGCCATCACGTGAGTGTACCATTGTTTTGGTGTTTTGATAGAGCATCATTATGGCGGTAACTGTTTCTTTGGGAAGGTTGTATACGAGTAGGATTTGTTCCATTTTCCCTCTGTGTATGGAATCAAATGCCTTGGAGAAATCTACAAATAGTAGGGTTGTCTTAAGATTCTTTGCTTGAACCCCTATCTATAATTTGACGAATATTCAGGATCTAAGAGGTTGTGGATCGATTTCTGTTCAATCCGTTTTGTTTTTGTTTTTTTCTAAGGATTTTCTCTATTTTTAAGGGTTATGCCTCTGTAGTTCTTAGCAATTCTTAGGTCTCTTTTTTGGGGGAATGGGAGGATGGTACCCATCGTCTATCTTTCTATTGTGTTTTGTCTGTATACTGCATTGCATAGTCGAAGTAATATGTCATTGAATTTCCTTGTTTTCCCAACCTCAGCGGGTATTTTGTCATTTTCTTAGTACTTCATTAAGTTCTTCCATCGTAAAGTCTCCTAGCCTAATGTCTAGTTGATTATTCATTATTTTTTGGGTATTGTTTTCTATGGTTTTAAAGGAGGGGGTGTTCCTAACAGTTTCTGGAAGTGGTGTTTCCATTTCTGGAGTCTATCTTTTTGACTGGTTGCCTTTAACTTTGATCTAGAGGTACTTTTCCTACCACTAAATTTGTTTACAGTTTGCCATGCTAATCATGACTGTCTTTTGCATGTCTGATTTTATTTATTTGTTCTTGGATGTATTCTATCTGTTCTGTATGTTTCAGTTAGTTCTACCTGGGATTTCTTAAGGTTTTCTATGTTGATGTTAGTTGGATTTGTTTTATTGCGTTTTTATATAATTTCTCTTTACACTACCTGCTTCTGTCTTTTAGGGGACAGTGAGTTTGGCTTTTAGTTTGGTTGGTATACATTCTGCTGCAGATTCTAGGTGGGCACTGACAAAGTTTTCATATTCCTCATTTGGAGTGTACCTTGCTGATGTCTCCTGGAGGATGTTGAACTTATTCCTTACTGTTACCGAGTAGTGATTACCTATATCATGGTTGGCAAGTGATGATCAGTCATATTGTACAGATTTACTGGTTTGCCCTTTGTTTCTACATAGGCTTAGGCGTAGTTTGGCTGTGACTATACTGATTGTAGGATACTCCTTGGATGGAAGTGTATGCTTTCATAGCTCTGTTTATCCACTTTTTATTTATTAGGATGTAGTCTAATTGCGCTTTTTGTGCTATTTTGGTAGGTGTAGGTTCATAATTTGCTCTTTCGTTTTTGGAATTTGGTGTTTAGGCATGCAGGCCAGTTCTCAAGGGAGAACTCAGCTGGGAGTTCACCATTCCTGTTTGTGTATGCAGAATCTATTGTTTTTGTTTCTGCCTATCTGTGAATTCAGAAGATTAAAGACATTAAAAAGAAAATATGTAAATAATCTGGTAAAATTTGCAAGAAAGGTGACATGTACACAATTTTGTTTACTGCATTAGTTAAAAGTGAGAACTTTTATCATTGTGGTTCATAAATGTAATTTTAAAAAAAAATCTATTTCCAGAGGGTTTTTTTTTTTTTTTTCAGTACATACTCTGTTTTGATTTAATCATATTACAGTATATATATAAAAAATGCAATACTAATGGTTTTGTATAAAGTGTGATCTATCTGTATGATTTCACTTTTTTCCTTTAGAGAGGTAGAGAAATATACTTATGATTTTGTAAAAGGTTGCAGAAGGGTAGCTTTGTCTGTTTTTTTCCATTTTCAACAGAAAAAGTAATTTTGTTCAACAGGTGTGTGTATAATATACAAATACCAGAAGACAGAATTATTCCTGTTTCATTTTTAAATGTTAAATTATTTTATTGTCAATTTTTCTATGTGGTTAATATTTATATCCAATATTAATAGATATTTGTATTTATATAAAAAATTAAAAAAACATCCAACAGCTGTGGAATAAAAATTTCCTGCCTTTTCTGCAATCATGGCTCTGTACAGATTTCTTTATTAGTAAACTGTGAATTACCATGAATTTTCTTGGAAGCAATAGTGGTTTTCCTATTGTCTTTCTAGACTAGTTGCCCAATGCCATGGCTAGAGAGCCCAATTAACTCTATTTTTCAGAGAGAGAAAAAGAGAAGTGAGAAGTGGATTCATGCCATTCTAAAGAGCATTAGTTCAAAGTGAATGCAAACTTTGCTTGCCTGTTCATTCTGCCACTTAAAAAATAACTTGAAATTTCAAATAAATTGCTTTGTTCCTTAATATTGGAAATTTATTAGGGAATAGAAAATGATTGGAATATGAAGTGGTAAGTTTTCATAAAAACATTATTTTGAAAGAAAGTGCTATTCTGATTGTTGAATAATATTTCCTCAGTTGTTTAATAAGATCTATTGTTAATTCCATTGTCTACTAAATAGTAAACACTTCTTTGTACTAGATGAAATTTGCAGACAACAGCAGTTCATTAAATCTAGAACTAAATGCCATAGTGAAATTTCATATATATATATATATATATATATATATATATATATATATATATGAGAGAGAGAGAGAGAGAGCTATATGGGAAAAATGAAAAAGTTATTGATTTTTTTATATTTTTTATTTTATTTTTTATATCTATATTCATAGACTATAAGATATACTCCTTAAACATGTCAGCACAGTAATGGTATCTTCATCAAAGATCTGATCATATCTGTTACTATGTCTAACATGACAACAGTTCATAATGCTTGACCTTTCTGCTAAAATTATCAAAGGACATATAGATATTTCCCAGATTGACCAAATCCACTTAACCCTAGGGTCACATAAATCACATACAACTCTGTCAGTGACCTTTCAAACTAAAAAGACCTATTCTATTCTTTGTTTGATTTTAGTGAAAAACCAGGTATAGTTATTGGCAATTTATTTACTGTCTACAAGTTTGTTTAGTATGTTTTTCATTATTGAAATCATTTTCACTCCAAATCAACCTTACACTTCAACAATATGATGTCAAATAATTTACAACTACTAACGTTATGTAAATTTTGTTTTGTATATAAAAGGTTCCTATCTTATAATTTTTATACTTTAAAAAATCAATTTTCTTTTTCATGAGTTGACTTAAAAGCCACCTTTAGCAACCAATAAACTCAATGTTAAATCACAACCTATGTATAAAATTATAATTATAATTAACTGCAAATAAATAAGTAGATGTACTCTGTAAATAGCTTTTAATAGTTATCACCTATGAGAAATTATAATGGTAGGAGTGAGTGCAAACTCAAACCACATACAATTAATAAGTTGCAAATTGAACTGGAAAGTGCCTTATTCTCTAAGAACATAATAAAACTATTGCACTAAAAAAAATCTTGCTATGATAAGCTATTTTTTCTGAGTTCCAGTAACATAGATTCAATAAAACAGTGATGCCTGTCCTCTTTAATTACAACAGATTTAATAGTAACATGAAAATGAAGAGAAAAGTCTCAAATTTCCAAATCTCCTGTCCTCACCATTGTGTTATTCTTTCTCAATTATGGTATTCCACTTTCAAATGAGGGTATGTATACCTACCTTATGGAGTGGGCTGCTTCTTTCAGCTAATAATAATAGATCTGCTGCTTTCTGAGTGACTCCTTCATGGATCCAAGCAGATGAATCAGGATCAGGACTTGTAGGGTGGATTCAAAGTTGTCCAACCATGAACTTTGATTGTCTGACCTTTCACCTGGTGTGGAGCCTTTCTTAGTCATGTTGTACATCCAGGTTTTCACCTGTCTGGGCCCCTGAAGCAGGTACTGAGAGGACAGTGGTTCCCCCTGTAAAGATGAAGTGAAAGAGTCAACTCACAAGAAAGAAGACAAGAAGTTTTTATGAGGTTAGCATATATGCCCTCATTCAAAGGTGGAATATCACAATTGAGATGGAAGGAGACCAGATGTTGACAATGAGATCTGGAATCATTTTAGTATGCTTTGTGTGCCTCCATTAAATCTATTGTAATTAAAGAATGTGCATTACTTTTGGATCAGTACTACAATATACAAACATTGGAATATAAATTGTAAAAGTACTGATGTCCTTTTAGGAAATATTACAATTATTGCCCCTGTCCCATAATGATTACATTTAGTGTAGGAAACTTATATGCAAATGTCTCTAGTCAAAACAAGTACTAAATTCAATTGTTACACTGTAGTTCGGTTGAAAACAGGAAATGAATATAAAATATTGAGAAAAATAGAAATCTTAGACAGTTCAAATATCTATTAGCCAATTATGATCTCCCTGTGTCCAAAATATCAGGATTAGAGTTTTTAAGAGTTTTTAAAAATTAAAAAATTTTGCAAGAAAATATGTGAAATCTATAACAAGGTAACAGCCTAATATTGGAGCTTGTTTTGATGTGTGTTTGAACTTAATTTCTTATCTCCTGTAGACTCTTGTCATTATAACATATGGATTTTATATGAAATGTATCAATATTTATTTCAAGCTTGTTTTTTTGTTTTTTTTTGGGGGGGGGTATCTTTTAAATTCATTTTCAGGTTTCTGTGTTACTTTGGCTATGCCACCCAAAGTAATTTTTAAATATTCTAGGTATTTACTAATTTTGATTTTTAAAACATCTACTAAAATCGTGTATAAACTAATCTTCAACAATATAAAAACAAATATTGTCATTAGAACATGTCTGTGAATAGAACAAGTGTTTTATGATGTAATGTCTTCATAGATAACCAACTTATAAAGAAAAATTGTTTACTTGATGGCAAGAATTTATATGGCATGTCATCTAATTTGATGCTGTATTAGGATCAATATTTATTTATATTTTTTAATTCTTTTACACTTTATTCATTTTGTTCTTTGTACATATGAGAGATATTGAAAAGTTCTCAGCCTAACTAAGAAGGGACAGACCAAGAACTATGAAATGTACATGCTATTCTATATATTCAGTCTCAAGTTCAATACAGTTGTCAAAAGTTTCTTGAACCCTTCACAAAAAAGGTTATTGACTTCTTAGTTGGACAGAGAACTTTTGAACCTTTCCTCCTATATTTCCTTTTTAAAAAAATTGGCAACACTTGGATGATATAAATGTATAAAACAAAATGAAACATATAACAAAATCATTTATTCTACTTTTGTATCAAGTTTATGGATTCTGTTTGGTGGGATCCACCATTCCCACAAGTTTGAGTTTAGAGTAGGTTAGTTTCAAAAAGTGCTCTGTCCAGTTAGCATTTCTCTTTTAGGTGTCAAATTTTAGGGATTGATCCTGTTCACTCTACTCTGTGGCATAGCCACCCGGTTTCGACTGGGGGTCTGGCGAGCTTCGGCCGCTGGACCGGTGATGTTATAATAATAGCGTCAATCCCAGGGGGCCATCCCCCCAGGCAACACCTGCCCCCTCGATTTAAAGGGGCAGGGCTGGGTTTATTGCCCAGCGCCTGAGGCGCCCCCCTTGAGGGGGAATGCCGACGGGATCGACGCAATTTTTCACCTGCCACTCCATGAGCTTCGGCTTGTGGGTGGTCCCACGTTAATAGGGACTTTGTGCTTGACCCGTACAAGTGGGGTACGCGGTAAATAAATACTCTGTTATGGGTAATGGGAAAGTACAGCCTAGGAGACTCCTCTGGAATTGGACTTTTCAGGTCTTCACCATGAGGACAGGAAGCAATTAAGGCCTGATTTTATATATTTTCTCTCTCTCTCTCTCTCACACTCACGCACGCACTCACGCACACACACACACACACAAACACACAGAATTTTCAGAAGAAATTATTTTTCAAGGATTCTTAGTTTCTCTCTTTTATCATGACACATGGTAGCTTGAATTGATCTTGTTATTTAAAAGCTGACTGGCTCTTAACAAACATGTCATCTGTTCTAAACACCAAATACTTGTTTGCCCTTCTCTCTAGATAAAGCTTTCTTGTTTCTTTGGTAACAATTGTATTTTTCATGACCTACGTGTTCCTTGTTATAATAGAATGCCACAATATCTCTTTTATACATTTGCAAAACCCTTGAATATCAAGGGGCTTCACAATTTATTAGTAGCATTTTCTAGTATGACAATTAGCAAAAAATTATCAGAGGTAATATTAGAGAATTGGCTTTTATTTTTTGTATGATTTGGTAAATGAAGTATTTATTGTAATATGTGGGAACATGTATTAGCAAATCTAAAACTCTTGTCTTTATGTGTATTAGAGTTGTACATGTGACTAACTGTACATATCAGACTACTTTTTTTTTCTTTTCTTTTTTTCAAATTAAAAATTCTGTATGAAAGTAATCAATGTTCATGAAATATAAAATTGGGAAATGATATATGCAGCAAAAGTGTATGCAGTTTGATAATCTTTACAAAGCTTCTTCCTGATCAAATCCCTATTTTAATAAAGAATGTCCATAAAAAATTACCTTTTACATTTCTTTAGATTTGTTTTGAGCTGTATCATCTTGAGGTAATCAGAATTAGAATTAGATGTACACATTCTTAATATGTTTAATAATGGTCTTTAGCTGGAATGTTAAACACTTTTGTTTTCATTAGACTATTAAAATTCTTTAAATAAGACTTATCATCTATTGAAGGCAATAAGACTGTCAATTTAAAATAATGAACCATACAGTAAATGGGATATTTTTGAGAAATTATACATAGTCAAAACTGGTAAGTATGCAATATAAATGTAGTACTGATTTTATTTTAACAGGAGTGAGGGATTTGTTTAAAAGATGAAATGAAAAATTCAAAAATTCCTTGATATATATATTTCATGTATATGTATATTAGGGTGAATTAAAAGTTTTGCAATATTTTGGTATGTACTAGTTTGCAGCATGCATATCATATAACCAAAGTAGTTCTAGCCATTGAAGATATCTGCTGTGGTTGGTAGTATCATGGATGTTGGTGCACGGACACATTGTGCTTTGTTTCACTCCATGTGTTATTTGAAAGCTGTACAGATGGACATTGCAACATAGTCTAATTTGGGAAATGATGCTTTACAAGTTTGAAATGGTCCATAACTCTGTGGAAGACATCAAAAGCATTTGTTGTGTGAAAGGTGGAGGCCCAGTTGACCACAGTACACTAACTAAATGGTTCAAGAAATTTTACTCAGTTTGCAAGAGCCTAGACTATCAGTGTGTGTGTGTATGTGTATCATTCCAGCCAATTTTACCATGGCTATGTCCTGAAGGTCCTCAAATTTTTCAAAATTTCACCATTTGTTTGTATTCATGTGAAAAGTAAATCCTGAAAATTGCAGTGTTAATAGCATTAATCATTTTTGATTTTAGGGTTATTGCAAATTTTAGGACATATCCAAAAATTTCCATATTTTGAGTTTTTCCCAAATTTGAAAGCTTTCATTTTGAAATTGAATTTGGTACGGTTGTTTTTCTTATCTCTGTATTAAAATGTTTTAAAATCAGAACCAATAGTTTTAATTTATATACCTTTAAAGTGAAGAAAAACACCCCCACTATTTCTATTATTCACAGACCCATCACTCACCCACTAACATATACAACAAAACTTTTTACAATAGATTAAATAAATTAGGAATCCCAATCATTCAAACTACATCACAAACCATTAAAATTTCACTAGTATCTCTAAACGCACAAACAACATAACCACTTCTAATGCTGGCATCTATTCTGTTTCTTGATGAAAAAAATTAGATTGGTGAAACACAACAAAATTTAAGTTAAAGTGTTTACCAACATAAATGAGCAATTAAAATGAATATTTACCATATTTTGATTTTTCCCTTATATAATTTTTCTCTTATTAAACCAATCCACTGTAAAAGTATTTGTTGACTTACCAAATCATCCATTATTTCACATTCTAAACACATCATCAAACAACATTCTGTTTTTTTCCATATTGCACCCAGTTTAGCAAAAACTATAATCTGCAAGTATAATATGTGTAGAAAAAATAGAAAAACATGAAGTATGAAGAAACTTTGTACAGATAACAATAAAGATGAGGACAATAGTCTGAATAATCCAAATTATCAAGCCGTATCTCAAAAATTAGTAAGAAATAGTATTCCAAAAGAGTGTATTCTTGATCGTGATTCGACGTTATTACGTTTTGGTTTTTGCAACCGTTATCAGGACGTGGTGAAATATTGTGTTGAAGATGGTGGGTGACTTGTGGAATATGAGAAATGTTGGTTGTGTCTGAAGAAGGGGGAGTAATCAGAATTAGCTGCACAGATTCCAGGACACATGAAAACCTTAAAGCTGTGGTGTGAGGATGTTGGAGGAGTTGAGTTGATAGGGTTAGTAAAACTGTGAGTGTGTAGTGTGAGAATGTAGGTCAGGTGTTGACTCTTTGATGCATGAGGACATTCTAACAGGGATGCAAGCATGTGGGACGGGGAGTAAATAAGTTGATAGAATTGGTTAGAACTAAACTATTGTAGGTAGTAATCATATAGTAAAAATTTTATGGTAGCAGGTTTTGTATAGGTAAGGAATGGCTTCTTGGTTTGAATTTTGCGTATTAAAGCTATTTACAATTATTTTACCTGAAAAAGGTGAAGTGTGTGTGTATATATGTGTATATGTGTGTGTGTGTGTGTGTGTATGTATATATGTGTGTGTATGTATATATGTGTGTTAATGGGTGTGTGTATATATATATATGTGTGTGTGTGTTAATGTGTGTGTGTATATATGTGTGTGTGTGTGTGTGTTAATGTTGTGTTGTGTGTTAATGTGTGTGTTGTGTGTTAATGTGTGTGTTAATGTGTGTGTATATATATATGTATATGTGTGTGTGTATATATATTATATATATATATATATATATATATATATTATATATGAGGTTCGCAGTGGTGTAATGGTTACTGTCGTAGGAAATGGACACAAGACAAGTTCAAATCCTAGACTATGCTGTTTGCATTTCACATAGGACTAATAACCTTTTGAATGGTATGAATCTAACTATTCTCCCTCCAGATATGGGTAAATAATAGGGCGGGCTAGGCTCTTTAACGTTCGTTAGGCAACCAGTGTAGAAGAAAAACTCAGAATTCAAACTTATACTTTGCTTATCCATATATCTATTATCATACTAAAGCTGAGTGAATGAACTTTTGTTTATTCGCTTTTTACTGTTTAATTTATTGAAACTGTATAGTTTAATGACACAAAGGTTATACTAAATTATTCCTTACTTTTAGGATTGAGTTATGTTTGAAAAAAATTCCATTTTAATTGGTTCTAATTAGTTGTAATTTACAATTAAGTAAAAAACTGACCCGTCTCTTAGCATTCTGCCTATCACTTTCTTCCTCTTTATGTATATCTTGATTACCTCGTTATATATGTTAGTTTCTCTGGGAGAGGAAAGATGGGAGAATTTGAAATGTTTTTGTATTTTAAATTTTATAAGTCTGTAGCTTAAATTAGGTCAAACGTTGCCTCTCTTAGAAATCTTACAAAATGATTTTAATGTTTTGTCCAGCCGCATTTATTTAAGAAAAAATTTAATTCGCTTTGCAAACTCACTTTTCCCTAATATCAATTATCTAACCAGAACTCAAAATGTGACCCAAAGAGTCACGTTTTGTCTAGTATATATATTATATATATATATATATATATATATATATATATATATATTTAAATCCTAGACAATGCTGTTTGTGTGTGTGTGTGTGTGAGAGAGAGAGAGAGAGAGAAAGAGAGAGAGAGAAATGGAAATGAATCCGACAGGTATGTTGAAAAAATGATTGGAAGAAAAATATATATACTTTAGTTTGGATGAAATTTATTGCTGTTATTATTTAGTCAACACATGTTTCAATAAGGTTTTGTTTACATATACAGAATATTCTTTCCAAAATTATTTTGAATATAAAACAAATATAAACAAAATATTGTACATGCAAACTATAGGTCTTCTTCAGGACACAGCATTGTCAATTTTTTAAAATGAGTAATACAAGAAAAACATTCAAAATTGATTACGTCATAAACAATTTTTTTTCCCTCTTAAATCTCAAATTGTTTACTGGTTTGAAAAAATATGGAAACTTTTACAGTTTATGTTTTGAAAATTCAAAAAGAATGTTTGCTTTGTTTAAAACTAAAGTTTAGTCATCTTTTGAAAAAAATAAGCGTATCTGTTGTGTTTTTAGTGAAAAAAAAATGTTAGATAAGTTTTGGGTGTTTAAAAGAAAATCCTTTGAATGATTTAATTTGAAATGATTAAAATGAGGAAAAATTTTTTGTAATTTAATTTCAAAATTTAAAAAAAGATTTTAAGTTTGTTTAATTTCAAATAGTATGTTAATGTATGAAAATACATGGATGTAGTAATTTAAAATATAACATAACCACATAACATTAACTCAAGACTCTACTACTTTCCTTATTGAAAAGAACTTAAATCATTAAGGCATAAAAACCATTACTAGCACATTCCAAACAATCAGACAACTAATTAGAAATACCCACCAAATACCCAACAATTGAGCCATATATTAAGCCAATTATAACCATTCATAGTACTAGTTTGGCTGTTGTTGAAACCTTTACTTACTTGGGTTGTACATTGACCCATGATGGCTCCTTAGATGCTGAAATTCACCTACACATTCAGAAGGCATCTGTGGTTTATAGAAGGCTTGAAAATGGTTTAATAGTAACATTACCCATAAGACAAAGATGAATATTTATAGATCCTGCATGTTGAGTGTTCTATTGTACTCTTCTAAAACGTGGACATTGCTACGTAAACATCTGAAAATTCTTGAGCACTTTTATTGGAAATGTGTGAGATGCATTCTAAACATCAAGTAGAACACCGACATACTTGACAAAGAAGTCTTTACAAGGGCAGGATGCACAAGCGTTTACTCTCATCATAAAGGACCAAATGCGGTGGGCAGGTCATTTTGTGTATACGAGTGATGTTAGAATGCTGAAACAACTCCTTTATGGTAAGTTACATGCTAGCAAAAGGCCACAGCATAAGCCTAGCAAAAATAAAAATAGATTCTGACAACTGGGAGGTTGGTATTGAATAGGACTGAATGGAGAATCCATGTGGATGAGAGCCATACCAGTTTTGAGAGTGAATGAATTAAGCATGAAAACTCCAAGCATCAACTTCAAAAGGGATACACCTGTCATATTGGTGAGAACACTGAGGGTTGGAAATGTCAAACATGTGCTTGGATTCTGCTCTCTCGGCTGGATATATCAATCATCGGAAATCTCATCAGAGACAATTCATGTACACTCCAGGAACAAACAATGTGACTAGTACAATCTGTAAATTGACTTCTGGTTGTAAGAGACATATGGTGGTGCACAAGCATCAAATTTCACCATCTGATCCAATTGATCCAGAGAAAGGAGGGCCTTCTTGTGTCACATTTGTATCAGACTTTGTGGATCAGCAGCGGGATTGATGAATCACTTGAGGGGTCATGAGAGGAAGGGTTCTGGAGTTAAGGTTGTAGGATTGTAAGGGACGGCTGTGGTCTGTAAAGATTGCCATATATATATAATATATATATATATATATATATATATATATATATATATAAAGAGAAATATTGTGGTCCGTGCATATCGTCTTAAAAAAGAGATGTCATTCAGATTTAAAATCTTGCATACACTTTAATATGTTTATAATTAAGGAACACACAAAATTTAGTTATTGATTTGTGGAACTTGTTGCAACTGCTATACTACTTTTACTATTAATCTTTGTCAGCTGCTGTTTACAGCAGCTATTATTCAAAATGTCCGGTACTATTATTACTTTGACTTTAAACTTCCTAAAATAGTAATCATTACTTTTTTTCTTCTACTAAAAGCATTTTAACGTTTTTAATGAATATTACATACTCATAAAAAACTTCTTTATAATACTTCTGCTAATATTTCTCTTTTTTGGAAACTGTTGTACTTCCTAATTATTTATTGTGACTTTTTAGTCCCAATAACTCTGTGGATGTGTCAGCTTAATTTTTGCAGTTAAGCAGTGTTTTTTTTGTGAGATTGGCCATACATTCAAGCTCACCTCAGCCTTTATTGTTACATTTTTATGGCGTAAAAAAATAAAATAAATTAGACTAATACATTTTTTGATATTGTAACTCAGCAGCAAAGATAAAATTGTTTAAAACCACTTACAAGTTTCTTTGGAGTTATTGGGTATTTAAGGCTTATTCTAATTTTTGTATTAATAAAAAGAGAAAAGACTGAAGATATGAAGGGAATTAATTTTTTTTTTAAATTACAGGAAAGTGAAGAGAAAAAATTAAAATTAAACTTTTTTTTTTAAAAAAGAAGTTTTCTTCCAGATTTTTTAAATTACTCTGATGTACCTGAAATATAATCTTCTTAATTCTATATCCATTATTTTTTCTGCTTAAGTGGTGGTGGTGGTGATGGTGGGGGTTCATATTAAACTGAGATTAGAATTAATGTTCTTTTGTGGCATACAAATCTTAACGTGTTATTAAGTAAATATTTTTTTTACTCATCTGAAAATAGAAATTGAACAGTTATAATTTTAAATGAATTTTATTCATTTATTAGATATGAAAAAAATGTTGGACTAAAAAATTATGAAAGCAGCTATCAGTAATAATTATTTTAATATATTTTAAATTTTGACTTTTTTCCTTTAAAGTAGTGATTCTTATTTAATGTTTTCATATAAAAAGTTAAAAATTTTATTAAAATCAGATAATTCCTTGATATTTGGTAATTTTTTTGTTGTCAATCAGGGTTAATGAATTGGTAGTGTAAAAAAAAAAATTGTATTTCTGGGTTACTATAATTACAAAATATTTGTCGGGAAAAATTTTAAGATTTCTATTTGTGAAAAAGCAGGGCATTTTTTCTACGTGTTTTGAACAAAAAAAGGATATTTCAATGATATAAAATATAAACATGCGGGTAATTTTTCTGCATATTTAATGATTTTTCTTATTGATTTCTAAGAAACTTAGATAAGGGTTAAAAAATTTCAATAACGTGTTTTGTTTTAAGTACATAAAGTTGTTAACAAAAGTCATAATTTTTGGCAAATTAGATGTTTAAAATGTGTTAATATATTATATATGTAATTTTTTTAATTTTTTTTTTTTTTTATTACTGATGCACATTATGTTACTATTTTTCATCTAAAACTAAAATTCAACCTTAAATAAGTGATTTAATTAATTTTTATTTATTTATTCATTAGTGAAAAAGAGTGCATTTTTAGTGATCCTTATAAAATTAGTATAAATAATTAAAATAGTTATTAATTTCAGTTTTTATCTCCAAAATGTATTATCCAAGGACAAACAAATATGGATATTTTATGGCAACAATTTCTTTTGTATTTGACCAAATTCTTAATAAATATGGTATTTTTTTACAATTTATTACAAGTTGACAATTTATTCAAAAGTTTAATAATTAAACTTAAATCTAAGTCCTGAATTCTATGACAAAATTACCTTTAAAGACTAAAAACTGACTTTACTAGCAGATGATGATTCCTCCTGGGAGCATGTCCTGTCAAGCATAGCTGGGATTCTAGTAGCATGGCCTCAATGCTGGTGACCTTCATCCATTCAAGGACTTCAAAGTTTCTCCAGTTGATGTTGAGGATGGTGTGCAGGCAGTGCTAGTGGAAACACTTGAGTCATAGGTGGTGATAAGTCACCTACAACTCTTGTCACCCCCTATATGGGGTGGTAAGGACTAAGGCAGGACATACAGATTTTTGTACACTTCTTTAGGTGTCTGTTATACCACGTGAATGTATAGTTTGCCAAAAGCGCAGCTTGCCTATGCCAGTCTGTTGTTTACTTCCTTGTGAATCTTGGCATCTGACATGATGGTGCACACAAGGAAAGTAAATTGATGGACTACCTTCAACTCACTCATGGTGATGTGAGGAGGTTGGTACTTTTCCTGAAGTACAAGCTGGTGGAGTAACTCTATCTTATTCAAGTTGGCTTCTAGCTCAAAGAGTTGGGCAGCGTCTATGAATCAAGAAATGATTCAATGGAAGACTCTGTGTGGGCAACAAGGCCACAACATTTGCAAAGTTGTGATCTCAGATCAGTTGCTCCAGGGCCTTTGTGTGGGCCTGTAATCGTTGGAGATTAAACAAGCTGCCATCAAGACGGTATCTGATGTATACTCCATCCTCATCAAGATCTATTGTGGCCCAACTTGACCATCATGCTCAAGAAGATAGTGAAGAGAGTCGGTGACAGGACATAACCTTGCTTTACTCCATTAATGATTGGGAAGGGCTCTGATAGATCACTGTTATGTCTGACATGACCACACTTGTTTTCATGTCACTGTATGATCCATGTTCAGGATCATTGGGGAACAGCAGACTCGTTCCATAATCTGCTACATTCACTCTCTGCTCACAGTGTCAAATATTTTATTTTTCTATTATATACAGTCCCCTGTTTTGCTCTTGGAGCTGCCTAAAAACAAATGCCATATCTGTGGTGCTCCTGTTTGCTCTCAAGCCACACTGGCTCTCTGGATGGTGTTTTTTTAGTGATTGTGAGTACAATTCTGTTCAGCAGAATCCTTCTGAGGATTTTTCCTGCGGTGGAGAGCAGAGTAATCCCTGGTAATTGGAGCAGTCTGACTTTTTCCCTTTGTTCTTGTACAAGATAATGATAGCTGCATTGTGGACATCTTGTGGTAGTTTTCCCAGCTCCCAGCTATGTGAATATTTGATGGGATTCAACTCCTGCTGCTTTGCCATTCTTTAACTGCTTTATGGCTATGGTTGTGTTTCAGGAGAGTTTGAGTTTACAGCAAACGACGTGATGGTCGGTGTGACATGGCACTGAGCATCACTGGTATGCAGGATGTCTTTCAGCTCACAATGGCAGAACATAGTCAATAAGGTGCCAATGTTTGTACTGTGAATGCAACCAGGTTTTTTTTTTAAACTGTCTTTCTGCTGGAAGATGGTGTTAGTGATAATGAGTTGATGCTCTACACAAAATTCTAATAACAAGCACACATTGCCATTGCATTTACCAACATTTTCTCTCAAGCAGTCCCTTCCAGGCCACAGAATGTCATTCCACTCTAGTGTTGAAATTGCCAAGGATTACGAATTTGGCATTTGCAGGGGTGTCCCATAGAAGACTGTGCAGATCAGTGTAAAGTTTGCCCTTTTCTGCTGGATCTGCTTGAAGAGTTGGAGAGTATGGCATATTACTGATTACGTAGTGAAAGGCACATATAGATGATGTGATCAGAATAACCTATTGGCAGATTTTCAAACTTGGAAATGTGGATCAAGTCGTGCTGTCTTTAGAGTAGGCTGCCAAACGATGTTCTTGAACCCAGGTCAACATCAGGCTACCAATATCCTAAATTGCTTTCATGCAAGTTTGGGACTACAACTTCCACCTGCTGCTTTCATCCCTTTCCCATCACTATGGGGCTTGGAATGGTTTGTGGATGTGGACGTGTCCTTCAGGCATGTGCATTGGAGTTATAAGGTGAAGTCTAGTGTGTGCTGAATTGGCCTTACCCTTTACACCTGGGATTCAATCTCCCATGGCCTAGCAAACTAGGACAGTGATTATGAGATCTTTGGGTTGTAGGTTTTACATCAGTCCTTCTCTTAGCCTCTGGCTCAAAAACTTTCCTCGGAGGCACAAGGGCAGCTACCTAGACTGGGGTGTGATTGCTGGATGCTACAAAACAAATTGATGCATCTACAATATGTAGATATACAGTATGGCTTTCCACTAAGACAGTAAATTGTATCCAGTAGTGAGGATCCAGTTTGAGAGTCTTGGGAAGTAAGGAGTTACTCTTTAGATACCATCATTCTCAGGTCTGTTTTGGCCTGGGGTCGTAATCAGTCAGGATCCTACTTATGGATTAAATAGTCTCAGTGAAAAGGGGTGTGTGTGTGTGGTATATATATATATATATATATATATATATATATATATATATAAAAGAAAAAAAATATATATATGAGTGTGTGTGTATTTCTGAAAGTTGACTGTCAAAATAGTTGGATTGAAGTCTATTATTATTATTATTATCATAAAATCATGCTCTTATTTTAAGCTATTTTAATAAAAGGTAGAGTTAACATCTATAATAAATAAACGGTAGAAATAAACGTTAGTTTGAGACAACACCACTACATATGAATGTAGAAAATATAAAACAAAATAAATAAATAATAAAGATCTGTCTTTTTTGCCAGGATAAATATCAAATAGTTAAATAAACTTATGAAACTTAAGTTCCATATGTATTTATACAGGAATTTTAAATAAGCAAATAGTGAACATAGATTTGTACATAATTCGAATATATATATATATATATATATATGTAATTTGTATATAAATTTGATTGATTAATAAAGAATATGATATAAATAATAGATAAATAGATAAAAAAAGTAATCATCATTATATATATATATATATATATATATATTATATATATATATATAAGTAAGTAAAGTCGTTGGGGCAACCTAATGTCGGTATCAGCCATGCAGCGAGGTAGTCTATCCCCTTTTCACTAGTGCTAGATCAAGGAGATTGTATTGCCGTCTGAGGTGGAGCGCTACACCTACCATCAGCTCCTTACTTTACTGCACAGTATCCCTGTGCTACTCATACGCTGAGTTGGCGAGGGCGGGTATCGAACTAGGAACCTTGTGGTTTCTAGCCGAACGCTCTACCGACTGAGCTAACCCGGCCCTTATATATATATATATATATATATATATATATATATATATATATGGTAATTCCATGTCAAATCATCAGGGCCATGTCACCCACCCTCTTCAATTTTTCTGAAATTTTCTACAGGTGTGGACTAGGTTAAGATTAGACAATCCCCCAAAATTGAACTTCCAATTTGAAATATTCACCGAGTTGATTTTAATATAAAACGTGTGTGTGTATATATATATATATTATATATATATATAAAACGTGTGTGTGTGTGTGTGTGTGTGTATATATATATATATAAAACGTGTGTGTGTGTGTGTGTATATATATATATATATATATAAAACGTAAAAAACAGTAAAAAATTTGTTCAAATGCCTACATTTCGAAACGAGTTCACTTCTCTTATTTAACAAGTTATTGCTTGTATTTTGTAATATACACAACTTTTCTTCTAAGCAGAGATCGCATTT